>VDFB02358134.1:134041546-134129568 GCA_007258455.2 Sequoia sempervirens | reverse complement strand
AAAAGGATGTAGATACTAATGGTTGGACTAGTTCATCATTACTACAAGTATGTGCAAAAAAGATGGGATATCTTGACACCTGAACTATAGAGAAAAGAGCCCCATTCAATCTATAATTTTATGGCAATGCTTGAAAGGACACACAAATATATGGATGTTGCCCAAGACAAAGAAGTTGAATGGATACCACTCACTTTTTAGCCACCAATATTTATTTATCTGATACCACACTGGACAGGAGACAAACATGAGGAATGTGAGAGGGTTGAAATTAATAGAATGAAAAGAATTGCATGTTACAAAGGCTTTTATTTGAAGCAGGTCAAAGGAGTGGACATTTCTAATGACTTCAAAGAGATTACCTTGCACTACAACCTTTAGACCTAGATAATTTTCTTGAGGGAAATCAAAAGGATAGTTGGGGGGAATGATGAGCCTAGACATTAGTTAGTTTCTTTATGTTTTATGCAAGTTCATAGACATTACCAAGACATTTATCCTATACATGTCCATACATTATGCTATCTTTTATACTTATTATGCAACCTTGAACCTACTTTAAAGTATATGGGAATATGATTATGATGTGATGGTTAATGCATAATTTATACGTGAATATGTATGAAATGTGATTGATATTTGTGTTTATCTATGGTTGTTACTATTGTGTGCACATTTTGTGAACTAAATCTTGTAGCTAGAGAAGGTGGAATGTAGCCCACAACAACTATGAGGTGCAACCCACAACCAAAGGAGTTATTGAATAGAAAAATAATGAAAGTTCTAGAATAAATGGAGGATAGTAACTACGACATGGAGGTACTTAATGAAGATGGTTGTGCATCATTATGGTTTCCAATAAAGACACTGGAGGAGAAGAACCTTGTTATAATTAGGTTTCTAGCATAACTGATTAGAGCATTCAATGTTTTAGTTTTGTTACAATAGAGTTATAATCCTATTAGGAATCTTCTTCCTTTTTAGTTGCAAATTAGATTTTTGAGCCATTATCATGCTCTAATATATAAAGAGTGGTGGTTAATGGTTTTGGTTTAGAATTCCCCCATGCCTATATGTATAGTTAAAAAGTTGAGGTTTCAGGAGTTAGTCAGTTATTTGGTTTTTGTTCTAGAGAAAATATAGTTGCCAGATACTTTTTAGTTAGTTATTGTTCCTTATGCAGACAATGTTATTGTTCAATTATGGTTTTCAATGAATAAGATATCTCAGAATCTTATGTGATCTTTTGGATTGTGCAATGAATGGTTGAGTTATCATGACTGTGTTGATCTAAGAAGTTAGATTTGGTTTAGATTAGTGAAGACAACTACTTGAGCAAGGGCCACTCAAGGTAACTATCCTTCACTTCATTTCTTGCTATTTCATTTCTATTTTAGTAGTTATTTCATAAATGCAAGTTGTTTTAAATAGATTCTTTATGTTACATTCATTGATGAATGCATGAACAATTATTGTTTCATAATTGTACTATAATTATTGTTTTTTTGTACTCTAGAGTGTAGTATAGGTTTAATTATTAGTTAAATTCATTTCCAACATTCATTTTTTGATAGTAGTTAGTTATAGTCTTACACTGTAGGTACCCGTAGCAATAGTGTTAGCTTTACCTTCTTTACTATTTTGTAGTTTTATGATTTTCCAGCAAGTGTAGCATCTACAACAGGATGAATTAGGTAGTTTTAAGTCTTTGAAAGCACATACAGTTCCAATACCATCACAAGCCTACTAGCCCTGGTTGATAATTCAATGAAGGTCTTTCCAAAGGTTTAAGTGGACTGATCACTTAGGTTTTCCCTCTGAATTGTGTGATTGCCACCAAGTTTTCTAGACAAATTAGTAGGGAATCTACAATAAGAAAACCCCTGGAAGCTCCTACAACTTCCACTTTCTTAGTGTTCCACTTCCACTTCAAGTTGTTTGCATTTGCTTCAACAACAAAGTGGGAAATTTTCCTATCCGGTCATTATCCTCTATGTGCCTCCTTGAATTCTAGTTCAATGATTCCACCTCCAACGATTTGGTTGAGCCACTGAGATCTCACCATTATTTTGCTTGAACTGTCCATATCGACCCCCCTTAGCAAGCTCCTTGAGTGGAAGCCTGAAATAATTCATTGGTTTTCTAGGGGGCATTTGATCGTACCAATGCTAGTGTGAAAATGTGCTCTTATTTGATTTGCATTGGGGTAACTCGAATTTATTTCCATGGATCTCACTCACCAAACGTGGCCTCAATTATTAGACTAAAACTAGGGCCATCTAGAGGTCTCCCTATAATATCTAGGTCTAGGCACCTAAAAGTTTTGACGCATAGGAGCCTTTCTACCCAGTGGAATGGCATTGGATCCAATGGCATGGTGACAATAAAAAAGGGTCTTGATTATGCTTCCCTACCAAGCCTATACCAACACCAACACTATCCACCTCCAAATGCTTCTTCTGCATGATTTTGACCCTCTATCAAATCTTCTCCATCAGCTATTCTTGCTTTGTAATCGCTGCCCATGATCTTGCATTGGACGTTATTTTTATGTTTTTAACTTAGTGTTATATCCTTGTAATCCATTTTATTGTTTTCCTCTTAAAATTCGTAATACATGTTGCAAATACCATGTGTATTTTTCTATGTATCATGAACTACTATGCAATATTTGTTCTACTTTGCATACTAACAAAATGCTACAAGAGTGTGATGCAATGTAACTACTAATAAATTCAAGCCAGGGATGTATCCCCTAGGTGGAATGCAAATTATCCACTCCACATCTCATGGGTAAGTCAAGATACAAGATCTTGGAGGCCCCTCAATTATTGACGTGGTAGAGAGTAAGCCCGCAAAGTTTGAACCTTGGTTGTTGACACTATAGGCAAGAAGCCCCACTATTTCACCAAAGGGTCGCACCTTGTAGTCGATAAGTAATTGATGTAACCAAAATTTTTATGTTTTGTGATTTAATAACAATTTAAAAAATATAATTTCATTTAAAAATGAGAACTCATTTCTATTATAATTATTATTGACTTGTAAGTTAGAAAATGTAGCACAACAATATAAATTTACTTCCTTATTTCTTTTGTTTATCATATACAACCTAAAAATGACTGAAAAAGGAAATCTTTTATGCACATTTTTAATCAATTTTGGAAGGAATTGAAATAGTATTTTTTTTAGGTTTCTATTCAATTAAAAAATGAATTGTAACAAATGTTTTTATAAATTTATAAATTCAATTTTAAAATGATCTATAATATTTTTTTATAAATTTTTATTTACTTTTAAAATGAATTACAACATTTTTTTTTGTAGATTTATATGTACAATTCTAAAAGAAATTGTAATATTTTTAGAGGATTCAAGCAAAGGAATTATCAAGGAGTGATCCTTTATCAAGATAATTTGGTACAAGATCAAATAATTGTTAACAAAGAAAGAAGAAGCCCATGCTACCTCAAGAAATAGAAACAAATGAGAGAAAGAGACAAAATGAAAAAAAAAAAGATACAAGAGAAAAGATTTGATAAATGAAAAATATTTGAAGCATCCAATGCGGTGACTGTGGAAGTGGAGAAAATTGAAGACACCAACACGGATGAGGTGAATATAGAAGATGCAAATATAGATAAGGTGAATGTAGAAGATGTAAATGTAGATAAAGTGAATGTAGAAGATGCAAATGTAGACAAACTATATGAAACTATTTCTACTTCCTTATGAATCTATATAATGGTAATGATTTTCTCAATATGATCTAACATCAATTCGTTCTTCCATTTAATGTTTCTTAATTTACTATGAGAGGAATATTATTTGTTCCTCATATTTAAATCAACAAGATGTCCCTTATTACTCCCCAACAATTTATAAGGATAATTTCAAAGACATCGTTGTTGTAGTTGTATTATGTTATAAGTGCAATAGTTCAAGTGTGACAACACTACTGATAAACATGAACAAAATGCACCATTGTTATCAAACATTGTGAGATTTTGTTTTCATTTCTTCTTTAAATTTGTTTGATTAATATATAAAAGTACAACTAATATTAAATAAAAATATGATTTATTTAGAACTAAAACCAATTTAAACACCATCATTGAAATAATTTAAAAATTTATTGAATTAATTAGTAAATTTTATATTAAAATAAAATTATTAACAAGAATTATCTTTTACAATTTAAAGTAAAATGATTAAACATTAATATGAAGATAATTTTGACAAATTCATTGAATTTGAAAATAAAATCAAGTAATAATATTATTGCTTATTAACTAATCTAATTGATACATATATTTTTTATATATATTTCCCAATAATATTTACTTTAATAATTACACTAATTTAAAGTAAATGTGAGATACTAATTAATTAAAATTCAGTAGCATGACTAAATCCTCACCTCCTGATGTAAATAGGGGATGGAATCTTCTCAACAACTCAACTAGAATAAGTTCCAAACAACGTCAAAGCCTTATATTTCAATCTCATCTAATTTCCACCTTTCAACTACTCCTCTCTTAGTAGGTTTGCAGACCCTATTTTTGGACTTTACTCTCAATTCTTCCAAAAGAATTTTCAAATAGATTAATTATTTAGACACCTCTCAAGGGGCTCTGTAACATATGCCAAAACCAACTAGGGTTGTTTCATACCAACATGGTCAAACTAGACCTCCAACGTTTTCCTAAAACCCACAATTAGGTATTTTTCCCAAAGGAAGTACCTCCAAAAATTATCAAAAACCTAAAAATTCATTGGGGAAGTAATCCACACATATCAAAACCCGAAATTCCACAATTGGGTTACTCCTATACGGTCTGCAAACACCCAAACCACAAACCCTCACTTCTAGGCTATTTCCTAGGGTTTTATTGGAAAACCTACTTCCACACACTCTCGGACTTTGACACCACTTTAGAAACCTTGGGTTTCATCCACACATGCTCAAGGGTTCATAAAATAACCCCCCCTAAAAATTCTTTATTAGATTCATAATCCTAGCCACCATTTACACCCAAATTTACAAAGAAATCTTCCTAGGGCAACATGCCCAAAACCACATACAAACTCCCCGCTTCTTCCGTAACCTAAACACACATGGATTAGATTGTTTAAGTCATTCCACTAAGTAACATTACAGAACAGTAGGTGGAATTACTTAGTTTACCATTTTAGACCCTCAACTCCCTTGAAACAGGGCACAAACCTGCAATCAAGAAAACTAATGAAACTTCCACCAAACTTTGTATTAAGGCCTCAAATCAAATGAAAAACAAAGCTAACACATGCCCATCGAAGATTCAAAAAGAATTTTGCTCAAACCACCCCTGTACGGACCGTACCAACACTGCAAATGAAGAGAAAACAGTAAAATCTATAAAAACAGGGACAAATCAAGTAGTCTTTTTTATTCAAATCTTCAAAAATCAAATCCATCGATGCTTTTACATCATTTATATAATATTTCCCTCCTAAACCAACTGTTTAACTTCCTCCAGCTGCCTTTTGAAAAGGCTTTCTTGACCATTGAACTTTTACAACTTTGTAATCTTGCATTTTGCATAATTAGCAATTTTTCAATATTTTGCTCTATTTGCAATCTATACTCCCCTAGATATCTAATATTCATCAATTATGCCTTAATTCAACAAAAAATGGTCATAGTGATCTTATTTTCCACAAAAGACACCAAAATGCTTTAGACCTCAATCACTACTGACAATTTGGTTCCAAGGTGTCTCTACACCATACACCCCAACTTGTAACCTTCCAAGTCTCAAGACAGTGACTTTTCCTCCCTTGTAATATCTTATGCTCTATCCTCTTTGCATTCTCCCTTAGGTTCAATTTTTTGATTCCGCTGTCCTCAACATGCTTATCCCCTCGCTTTCACTTGTTTCTCTTGTCTACTTTGTCATATACTCATTTTGTAAGTGTCCTTTTACCTTCTCCATATTCAATTACTATCACACCTTATTTTGTATCAAGACACTTACCTCCACCAACTATCATCACTTCTCCTTTGTTTTCCATAAAGCGACCATCAGCCCAATGCTTGTTTGTCTCCATTTCCTTGCTAACAAGCCAATCAGACCTTCCATTTACTAGTCATCACAAACCTCGGTGACCGCTTCTTTTCAATCGCCCTACCATCATTACACCATCAGGATTTTATATATTGTCCTATCAACTTTGGTAAACCCCTGTACCAAACATCATTGGAATTCCCTTTACTTTATGAGTTCACATCGTGAGGATGCCTGACTCTATCCAAACGTAAGTATTCCACCTCACCTACTTCGCCTTTCCATAGTCTTATCACCTTTAATTTGTTCCACACCAAACCGAGACATATTCCTTCCATTTCTTCTTCCACATGTGTACCTCCTTCACAACTGGCTGTACTTTTTGTTTTCCCTATCCGTTTTTATTTTGTCCTGCCTCTTAGACATACTAATCCCCTCTACTTTGCTCAACACTCACATATTCCTTCCTCCCAATCATAATGATCTCACCATTCTCTTTTTCCTCATCATCCAATGGAGTTAAGATGAATGTCCTACCATCCTTCTCCATTGTGTATGTGTTTTTCCTGCCATTGTATATGACTGACCTATCAAATTTCCAGACCCTTCCTAGCAACATATGGCAACAATTCATGGGTAATATATCATAAACAACCCTATCCCTATATTGACCAATCTAAAATTCAACTATTGCTTGTTCACACACCACCATAGATTGATTATCACTAACCCATGAGACTTTATATGGCTTTTATTTAGGCACTCTTTCCAAATGCAATTTATCCACCATCTCACTAGATACAATGTTATCAGTACACCCTGAATCAACTATTGCTTTGCATACCTTATTCTTGCATCTGCAGACTATCCTAAACAAGGCTCTTCTTTGGATTAGCTCTTTCTCCTTGGAGGTCTTCAACATTTGTCTTTTCATCATCAACATCTCACCTACTTCAGGAGTAGCACGAAGACTATTAGAGTTTGAACTTTCAACCTCATCTTCTTGAACAATCTGAGCTCTTCTTTCCTTTTTCTTTTTTCCTCCACTTGGTGTGGTTCCAAAATTCTTTGGAAACTTGAAGAAAGGGTGACCAAAACTCACCACACTTGTAACACCTGCCTAAAAACTCATTATAATCTCTTCTTTTCCTAAAGCTTGTTCTTCCACCTCTCCATCCACCTCTTGATTTAGGTGCTTGTTCTCTACTTTTATCAACATCTTCATGATCTTCTTTGGACTATCTTGTGCCTCTTCCTCTATTCATGTTACCTCTGCCCCTACCTTGTCTTTCTTTCCTTCTTTTGATTCTATATTTTTCCCTTACTGCCATTTGGAAACATTCTTCCATTGTCTTAGGTGGGTTCAAACTGATTTCATCTCTTATGTCCAATCTTAAACCACTTAAATACCTGGCCACTCTTTCAACCTCATCTTCATTGTGACCTTCCCTAATGCATAACCTATGAAATTCCTCAGTATATGACATTACATCCAACTCCCTTTGCTTCAAATCTTGCAATTTCATAAAATTTTGTATGGCATAATCTGTTGGTAAAAACTGAGCCTTTAATTTTGCTACCATCCTATCCCAAGACCTTATCTTAGACTTACCTTTCTTGACCCTATCTACTTGAATAAAATTACACCATGTAAGGGTTGGTCCCTTCAACTTTTTCTTTGCATATTTTACCTTCTTACTGTCCTCTATGTCTTCAAACTCAAAAAAATTATCTAAGGAATCAATCCAAGCCAAAACCTCTTCGCTATCCATCTTACCTCCGTACATTGGAACTTCAACTTTCACTTTTGGAGTGTTGTCACCTCTTACTTCCTTTAGCATATTTATCATTCTCTTTTCATTAGGGTCTAAGTCATCTTCATCATTATGGACTCCAACTAGAGGGTTTCCTTCTTCCCCTTCATCTTCTTTATCACTTTTGTCTTCATTCACCATTCCTCTTCTCTGGTTCTTCTCCAAAACTGCTATCCTTGCTAAGGTGGCTTCTTGAGACTCTCTATAGATCATTTCCTTCTATAAAAAATTCTCTTTCAATTCCTTTATCTCCTTTCCATTGCACTGGCCTTTGGAGGTATCTTCACAATCTTGCCTCTTCACCTTCCAATCACAAACTACAATTTTATTCTTCAAGGAACTACTTCCTTGGTCTGATACCACTTGATGTAAGTAGGATATAATCTTCAACAACTCAACTAGAATAAGTTCCAAACAACGTCAAAGCCTTATATTTCAATCTCATCTAATTTCCACCTTTCAACTACTCCTCTCTTAGTAGGTTTGCAGACCCTATTTTTGGACTTTACTCTCAATTCTTCCAAAAGAATTTTCAAATAGATTAATTATTTAGACACCTCTCAAGGGGCTCTGTAACATATGCCAAAACCAACTAGGGTTGTTTCATACCAACATGGTCAAACTAGACCTCCAACGTTTTCCTAAAACCCACAATTAGGTATTTTTCCCAAAGGAATTACCTCCAAAAATTATCAAAAACCTAAAAATTCATTGGGGAAGTAATCCACACATATCAAAACCCGAAATTCCACAATTGGGTTACTCCTATACGGTCTGCAAACACCCAAACCACAAACCCTCACTTCTAGGCTATTTCCTAGGGTTTTATTGGAAAACCTACTTCCACATGCTCTCAGAATCTGACACCACTTCAAAAACCTTGGGTTTCATCCACACATGCTCAAGGGTTCATAAAATAAGCTCGCCTAACAATTCTTTATCAGATTCATAACCATAGCTACCATTTACACCCAAATTTACAAAGAACACTTCCTAGGGCAACATGCCCAAAACCACATATAGACTCCCCCGCTCTTCCAAACCATAAAAAAAAATCACCTAGGATTGTTTAATTCATTCCACTGAGTCATATTAGAGAACAATAGGTGGAATGACTTAGTTTACCATTTTAGATCCTCAACTCCCTTGAAACAGGGCACATACATGTAGTCAAGAAAACTAATCAAACTTCCACCAAACTATGTATTAAGGCATCAAATAAAATGAAAAACAAAGCTAACACATTCCCCTCGAAGATTCAAAAATAATTTTTCTCAAACCACCCTTGTACAGATCGTACCAACACTGCAAATGAAGAGAAAACAATAAAATCTATAAAAATAGGGATAAATCAAGGAGTCTTTTTTTATTCAAATCTTCAAAAATCAAATCCATCGATGATTTTACATCATTTATCTAATATTTACCTCCTAAACCAATTGTTTAACTTCCTCCAACTTCCTTTTGAAAAGGCTTGACCATTGAACTTCCTTTTTACAACTTTACAATCTTGCATTTTTGCATAATTAGAAAATTTTCAATATTTTTTCTCTATTTGCAATCTATACCCCCTAAACATATAATATTCATCAAATATGCCTAATTCAACAACAAAATGGTCATAGTGACCTTATTTAGACAAAAGGCACACCAAAACTAAAGCCTAGACCTAATCAGCCTTGATTGACAATTTTGGTTCCAAGGTGCTCTTGCACCACCTCCTTACCTACTTTCTATAATATAATTTATATCTCATGAATTTTATTCTTACTAGATTACAAGAAAATCACAAAATTATTTAATGCATGAATATCCTATTTTTCTACAGAAGGATTTTTATGATGCTAAGGTGGTTTCTAATTGAATTGATAGTCTTAGTTCAAATAACCAAACAGTGCAATGGATGGATTCAACTACAAAAACACTAAGGTTCAGATCCATTCCAGTGAGTTTGAAGTGTTTGGCATAAATGTAAACCCATTTGTACAAAAAAGAAGTGAATATATTTTGAAGCCTCTTTATACATTTCTAAAGGAATTCAATGTAGATGGCATAAGATTTGCAATCATTTAAAGCCCATGTTTATTCCATGGAGGTGAAGTTGCATCTATATAGTCTTGTAACACACATTTGAAAGGGAAATTGAGTAGTTTTTAAGCAGCTCTATTTGATATTGGATGGATAAGAAAAACCACTTACATTCATGATGATGATATAGGAATTGGAACAAAATTGAATGCTCTAAGATTCAGCCAAATATAAGGCCAAATATAATTAAATAAATCATATTTTCATGTAAACATCTTTATTGATTTTAGTGAACAAGTACATCAAGTAGTTTAATTTTTGTAGACTATTTCTTTTCTCATACAAAAATAATAATCACTTAACTTTTATCAATTTTAATTTAACTATCATTTAACAAAATTCTTGTTCACTTAATTAATCACTCAACCATTGTCTATATATATAATTTTTTATGTATATATAATTTTTTCTTTGGCATGGAAGTCTCCAATGCCAAAGCTCGCATGATGGTCTCTTTTAGGGTAGGTGGTTCAAAAGCCTTGGCCAACCCCTTGAAAGATTCACTTAACCCTTTGATGAAGAGCATAGCTAATATTTTCTCTATGATGTATGACACCATCACCAACAACTTTTGAAACTTTAGTACATAATTCTCCATTGAACCACAATGTTTGAACTAAGTCTAATATTTGAAATAAACTTCAAGGTCTTTTTAATCAAACCTCTCAATCAAAAGTTTACAAAATTCATCATATGAGGTGATGGATCCATGGTACCACCATTCATGTACCTTCTTAAATGACTTGACCTTCCAATGAAAAGTGGAAAAATTGATTGCTTCATCTTCAATTATCGATATGAAGGACATACACATCTAACTGATGTACCCATGCATGAATTGATCATCTATTATATCCATCATAGGGAGAGAGTGTTAACTTCTCCAAATATTTTTCTACATCTCTCTAAAAGACTTGTAACCTAAGCTCAAGGTTGCAATCATTTTAGGATGTCTTCATGTTCATATAATTGGTGAATTAACATTTCACTTTAGATCTCCTCAAAAAGAGTTCTATATTTTGCATTACAAGCCCTAATATAATCAAATAATAAGTTCTAAATTTCAAGTTATGGAGCCTCCACCTCCTTATTCAAAAAGGTAGGTCAAGTTGGTCTTTTAGCTACAAACAATAACAATAATTTTAGTGTGGCCTTTATCTAGCATCCAAATTATTACCCTCAAAATGATGTAGGAGCATCCAAGCTCACAAGCAATCTTGTATCACCAAAAATATATTTTCTTTGAATATGTTTGTATTTTATGTTTTGGGTGTAGGTTTGTGCCTCAAAAGAATATTGTGAAGTGTTGTAAAGATATGATTATTTATTTGTGAGAACTTTATTCCCATTTCATACATCAAGGTCAAGCAAGGTGTTTAATGTGATTTGCAAAATTGCATAATTTCAAGGTTCTAAGGGTTGAAATGGTCCATTTACCATGGTGAAAGGGGATTTTGAAGGAAAAATCTCAACTTGGACACTTGGGGAGGTGTGCATAAGACAAGTGACTCTTGAAATTCTATTTTGGTCTTATTCCCTTTTCTCTTGCAATAATGATTGTAGTACATTCAAATGATTATGTAAAATGGAATTCATACCAACAATGGAAAATTGAATTAATAAAATACAACTCAAGTCTACATCTAATGAAACTTAAACGTGAACTCTATAAAAAAAATCATCCTCCAAAATCATTAGGTTTTTGTCTTAAGATTCTCACACTTAAAACACAAATGCTCAACATAAATTTGGTTAAGTATAGATGACAATCTTGGATGAAAACATTCACTCTTTTAAATCCTCCACCAATAGAATAAGTTGGCGACCATATACATCCACAACCTCAAATTTGAACAATGATTGTAGCCCAAAAAGGATTCCACTTTCAAATTGATGGTGCAAAATTCATACTAATGTAGACATTACAATGCCTAATAAGAAGCCAGAGGGAATAAAACATAGGAAGAAATATCAAAGGTAGCGAACAGACCATATCACAAGACTCAATCTATAAGACCAAATGTTGAAGATCAAACAACATGCATGTTGATAAGGGAAAACCTAAAAGTCCAACTAATAATAATAATTAAAAAAAAGTGTTAAAATAAAAAAAGCTTACTCTAGAAAGAGAAAAACAAAAAAAATAAAACAAGACATAAATACAAGCCTTATATACACAAACTTACATTAACATGAATTATAACAAACATCATGATTTTTTTCTTGGTTTTTAATTTTAACTCATTACAAGCTTTCTTTTATCTTTCAAAGACTAAAATTGTCATACATTTCTATAAATGAATGTCAAGCATGTCAATTTATCTCCAATAATTATTGTTAAAATATGTTAGAATTTCACACTCCCACCTTATTGCACCATAAATAACCAAAATTCTTTAATTTGACTATAACCTTTTTCATCACTTTAATCTAGAAAGAACTTATTTCTAACCTTATGGTCTAACTTCATTTCCTTGAAGATGAGTGAGGTAGCTAATTTGAAATGTTGAAAAAAACTTAAATAATTTCTTTGTAGTTTATCCAAGAAAAAATTGACTTTCGAACAAAAAACATTTTCCAAAATATAAATACATAATGATATATAAATTTGCAGGTTTTATTTAGCCTTTACCCCTTTTATAAGGGTAATTACGAAAGAATAACAAAATTTAAGGTCTTACAACAATATAGTGACCGATTATCTTCCAAGAACACCCCTATGATTCTTTAACCTTTGTGATGCTATGGCACCTCTTCAAGTTCCAAACATGTGTTTGAAGAACCTTCCCAAAATGCATCTTGTATCAGCCCTTTACAATGATCAATGAATACCAACCTTCAACATTTCTAGTTCAAACAATAATACTTAATGCTCTTCATTTTTTCTTCTTTGTGGCTGCTCTTTGAGGTTCTTGTTACCCTTTTTAGCTATTTGTACTTATTTCTTGATCACTTGTTTTGGTGGCCCCCTATTGTATTCTATGTTTCTCCCTATGAACTCTCTAGAAACATACTTTTCTATGTTTCTCCCTGGAACTCTGTATTGTAACCTGTTGTTCTCGAGTCCCATCGACTTCCTTTTGGTCATCTATGGACATTTATATAATTTCTTCTTTCTTTTCTTTCAATGATCTCTTGCTACCTTTTTTTGAGCAAGATAGTGCCCAAGTTCTATTTGATATTGGTACTAATTCATCACCAATCTAGTAGGCTTACCTGTAAGAGATTGGCGTGCTTAGACTATATCTCTTTCTTTCTTGCTGATTTCATAAGAGAAGAGACAACTAATCAAGATTCTATTAAATTGTTAGAAAAACATATAAGATTCATTGAAGAGTATTTTCATTTGCATATGCACATAATCAAATTCACACCAAACAAGTTTGTGCTAGGATGATTGATGAAGCGATATTATATTCATAAGATTCTATTATATAGTCCCGTTGATGAAGCGATATTATATAGTCTCACGAATGCTTATCAATACCTAATAGCTTTTCCCATTCCCTTTGTTCACAAATGAGCCTGTGTTTTAGTACCATCAACAATGACATCAAATCATTGTGGAATAGATTCAAGACAAGTAACAATATAGAAAACATACTGAAGGTAGCCTCCAAGATGAGCATGTGTGTGAATACCACTTATGGCTCATTTTTTCTCTGTTTACAACCCCCATATACCTATTAAAGAAAAATATGAATCAACATCTTGATTCTTAGAAGTTACAAATATACGAAGTTTCCAAACAGTTTAGCGTATTTCGCATGGAACAAAAAGAATTTTTTTTTGAAATACCTTATCCACTATGTTCTTTAAAGAACATTCTAGCAAATACATATGTCTTTATAAATTTCATGATTCTAAGAAATCTTCACTCATTGCTTAAACATTGAAATTGAATGTCTTATCAAAGAACAACACATCAGCTTAAACAAAATGAAATCAAACAATCAAGTAAGGGTGCTATTACACAACTTTGTTGCCGCACGACCGGGACATAACATAAATAAACAATAATGAGTATGCATGTAAAGTGACAACAAGATCAAAAAAATAGAAAATAATTACATATTCTTTTTTCTTCAAAATACAAACTCAGAGGATATTCTCCATTTGTATGAACAAAAATAAAGCTAAACTAATTTGGACAGATGTCCAATGACTAGGTGCTACACTCACATCTCAAATACATAAGTTACTGCAATCTTGTAGCTGTAGCTGACAATGCACTACATCTACTAAAACATTCCCTGTGCTGCTATTGTCACTTATCTGTGCTGAACATTCCCTTTTTCATCGGCTGTTGCAGGGTCTTCTTCCAATACTAAACTTCTGTTCTCCTCTTCTAACTCCAATGAATACAAAGACATTCCTTTTGTCTTGTTTCAAAATGCTCATGGAAATGAGCACTTGATTCAAAATTCAAATATACCTAGCCACATTAATTTATGGCAGGCTGCAACAGCTATTACAAACTCAAAAACATGCGCTCCTTTTCAAATTCAAATTTATCTACCATATTAATTTCTGCAGGTTACATTGGCTGCAAGTCGGTCTTCATATGACATGTGGGTTGAGCTGACAGTTCTGCTGACTGTAGAATTAAATAATATTCCAACACTCCCCCTTAATCTACAAGTCAGTTGTCAATATGATGTTTCCTTCTGGAGCTGATCTCTGAAGCTATCCATAATGCCAAGCCTATCTCTTAGGCATTCAAAACTATCCTTAGGCAATGCTTTGGTGAAGATGTCGGCGAGCTGCTACTCAGATTTGCAAAATTGCAATTCAATCTCACCTTGTTCTACAAACTCCCTTATGAAGTGATATCGAATCTCAATGTGTTTGCTTCATCCGTGGAAGAATGGATTCTTCGTCAACACTATGGAGGACACATTGTCACAATGAATGATTGTGTTATCAATTTGGTGTTGCTGTAAATCTGCAAGGATCCTCCTCAACCAAATAGCCTAACAAGCTGCTGCATTTGCTGCTATGTATTCTACTTCTGCTATGCTAAGAGAGACAATTAGCTGCTTATTTGATGCCCATGAGATTGCACCTGATCCCATGTTGAAGACATATCCAGATGTGCTCTTCCTATCATCCACATTTCCTGCGCAATCACTATCCGTGAAACCATCCAACTTGAACTCATCAATTGTTGCATACAAAATGCCATAACCGGTTGTTCCATTGACATACCTTAAAATCCTTTTTCCCGCTTGCCAATGTGTCTCCTTAGATTCCTCCATGAACCTAGATATCAAGCTTACTACATACATTAAATCAGGCCTAGTTGATGTCAAGTACATCAAACTTCCAACCATACTTTTGTAAAGGGTTGGGTTCACTTCGTTACTGCTATCAGTCTTGTGCAGTTTTAGACCTGTTGCTGTCGGTGTGGGGGCAGGTTTGTTGTTATTCATTTTGAACATTCTTAAAATCTGTTTGGTATAGTTAGATTGTGAAATAAAAATGCCATGTGTTTGCGGAACTTCTATCCCAAGAAAATACTTCAACAAACCTAAATCTGTCATCTCAAACTCATTTTTCATCACCTCCTTAAAATCAACAATTATGTTGTCACTGTTACTAGTAAAAATCAAATCATCTACATACAAAATAGCAATTAAAATATCACCTTTGGCTGCTTTGATGTAGAGTGTGGGCTTACTGCTGCTCTTGCTAAAGCTATTGCTCAACAAATAAGTGTCTATTCTGATGTACCATGCTCAAGGTGATTTTTTTAGCCCACAAAGAGCTTTCTGGAGCCTATACACTTTGTCCTCTTGCCTTGGGACTTCATAGCCAGGTGGCTACTCCACGTACACTTCCTCCTTCAAAATTTCGTTTAAGAAGGGTGACTTTACATCCATCTACATCACTTTCCACTAATGTTGTGTTGCAACTGCTATCATTGTCTACACTATTTCTAGCCTTGCAACTGGTGCATATGTCTCATCATAATCAATACTGGGCTGCTGTTTGTACCCTTTGACAACAAGTCTTGCCTTGTGTCTTTCAATTTTCCCTTCTGCAGTACACTTGGTCTTATAGACCCACTTCACTCCAATCACTTGCTTACCCTTGGGTAACTCGGTCAACTCCCATGTTTGGTTCCTCTCTATAGCCTCCAACTCTTCATCCATGGCCTTACACCACTTCTCTTCTTTCATCGCTTCCTCAAAGTATGTTGGATCACTATAGGAGAATAATGCAAAATCCAAGTTCTCATCAAAATCAACATTTTGTGTGTTGTCATAGATCTCTCTCACACTCTTTGTTTTTCTTGGCATCAATGATGCAAGTTTAGGATCCGAATTTGCTTCCGAATTGCTGCTACTCTGACCTTTGGAGATACTATACTGCTGACTATTGGAGCTACTGCTTTGCTGAATTCTGGAGCTGCTAGTCTGTTGTCTTTATTCAGTGTTGCCAGACTGCTGTCTCTGTTGAACACTGCTAGATTTACTATTCTGTTGTAGATCACCGGAGCTGCTATTTTCCAATGCTCTATGGTGGTTTCTTGCTGAGCTATTGCTCTCTTGAGCTCCCCCTATGTTGCTATCATCTGCAACTTCTTCATCATCAAGGGGTATTGTAACTGAAATACCCATGGTGTCATCCACCATTCCATCCCATGCTTCATTCTCAATAAATACGACATCCCTGCTGATTACAACATTTTTGGTGATGGGATTGTATAATTTGTAGGCTTTTGACTCCTCACTATAGCCTATGAAGATGCATTTTTCTCCTTTATCATCAATTTTTTCCTCTTTTCTTTTGGCACAAGTGTGTATGCTACACACCCAAATATCCTTAAGTGCTCAACACTCCATTTGTTGTTTTTCCACACTTCTTGTGGAATCCTATCATAGAAAACTTTTGTGGGGCACCTATTCAATATATAGATTGATGTTGCTACAACTTCTCCCCAAAATATGTGTGACAACCCTTTTTCCTTCAACATACTTTCTGCCATATCTGAATGGTCCTATTCTTCCTTTCCGCCACTCCATTTTGCTGTGGGGTATACCTAGTTGTGAATTGTTTGCGAATGCCCTCATTCCTACAAAAATTTAGGAATTCATTGGAGATGTACTCTCCCCCTCTATCTGTTCTAAGGGCTTTGATATAGTGACCACTCTCCTTCTCAACTGTTGCCTTAAACCACTTAAACTTCTCAAAGGCTTCTGATTTGTTTTTCAAGAAATAGACCCATATTTTTCTACTATAGTCATCTATGAAAGTCATGAAATATGTATTTCCTCCTAAGGTGGGGGTTTTCATGGGTCCACACAAATATGAGTGCACTAACTCTAGTGGTGCCTTTGCTCTCCTAGAATACCCAGATTGGAAAGGTTGCCTATGTTGCTTTCCTAAAATGCAAGCCTCACACTTGCCATTAGGTTCTACAATGGATGGTAAACCCCTAACCATATGTTTTCTAGATAATAAACTCAAACTTGAAAAGCTTAAGTTCCCATACCTTAAATGCCATAGCTTGGATGGGTCTTTGATGACTGTCTTGAATGCAGACTGCTATTTGACTGCCAACTGTTCTAAAAGTGCTGTCAGTGCCGGTGAACAATGTTGTTGCTGACTGTTTGCTGTTCCTGTCGCAGACACTATGTGCATCCAGAGAGGAAACATTCTGTTTCTCATCATCTGCACTACAACCATCACTCTTTTGCTGCCTCCTCTATCAAATATCTTGCATTCTCCATTCTCCATTAGGATCTTGTGATCGTTTTGGACCATTTGTCCAATGCTCAATAGGTTATGTTTTATGCCTAGGGCATAATAGACATCCTGGATTTGCTGTCTTTCACCATTCTTGGTTTGGATGCTGACTACACCTTTTCCAATGACGGGAACCTTCTCATCATTTCCCATTTTGAACTCAGTTTTTAGACTGCTGTCAATGGAAGTAAAGAAATTCTTGTTACCACTCATGTGATTGCTACATCTATTGTCCAAGTACCATAATTCATCATTTCTACGCTCAACAAGGTTGCATACAATGAAAACATGTGACTGCTTGTCATTTTCAGCTTTGTTTTCATTTGCTACACTAGCATTTTGGCCTCCATGGTCACGCTGCTTTTTTCTACACTCACTAGCATAATGGCCATATTTGTGACAGTAATAACACTGCACATTGCTTTTGTCACTCCTTTGATTTGAACTGCTGTTCATCCTCTGGTTCTGGTTTGCAGATGTGCTGGTCATCGCCTCTGTGCTATTAGAACCACATCTTCCAGAATTGTTTCTGCCTTTGCCTCTTTGACCTCTTCCTCTATTGTTTCTTCCTCTTCCATGACCTCTTGCATTGGTCTGAGCTTTGAATGCTTGCTCTAGGGAAGGAGCGGATCTGTTTAACCGCTGCTCATGGGTTTGTAGTGAACCCATCAACTCATCTATGGTCATTTGAGACAAGTCTTTTTCCTCTTCAATGGCAACTGCTACATAGTCAAACTTAGTAGGCAGACTTCTTAGGATTTTCCCAACAATCCTTTGCTCTTCCATTGTTTCTCCATTGACTCTCACTGATTTACCAGGGTTGAAACCTTAGTGTGAAAATCTGAAATGGACTCATTATCTTTCATTTGTAGAGTCTCAAAGTTTCTTCTTAAGAGCTGCAACTTAGCTAACCTCACTTTGTCAATCCCTTTGTAGCTATTTTGTAATATATCCCAAGCTTGCTTTGAGTAATTTGCTGTTGCAATACGTGGGAAGATAGCCTCACTCAAGGCTGCCTCAATTAGATTGAGGGATTTGGCATCCTTCATTCTTATATCTTTCAACTGATTCTTTTGTGCATTTGAAAGGGCTGCAAATGCATTTGGGTCAGTGATATCATTGAACCCATTTGTGACCAACTCCCATAGGTCATTTGCAACTAAGATGGTTCTCATCTTCTTAGCCCATATATCATAATTTTGTCCATCAAAATTGGTGGCTGCTGCCAACCTTTGCTCTCACCTCCTACCATATTTCTCAAATTTGAGAATATTAATGCCTAGATAACCTAGGGCTTTACCCACAATAAAAAAAATTGACTATTTTGACTGCCCAAAAAAATAGGGCTCTAATACCACTTGTTGGGTGGCAGGATCAAAAAGAATAATGGGAGAAAGTGTGCTCAAAATGCTGAATTAAGGAAATACTAAATCGGAATGTCATATCTTTCACAACAAAGTAAATGCTACAACCAAGAAATCATTCAAACGTTATATTTTAGGAGTGTTTGGTGGCCCCAACATTTTATTTTTTTCCATCAATGAAAAAAGGGGAGATTTTTGAGTATAGGTTGCCATTGATGTCAAACTAATGTTAGTAGGTCATTATTACTGATAGTGGTTATCAAAGGATGTCAAGGCTATTGAATGTGAAGGTTGTAAAAGATGAAGAAGATTGTAGGAGTATTATAATAATTATTTATCTCAAGGTTTCAAAAGCATGTTTTTTTTTAGTGTGTAGACTATCTAATGTATTCAAGTATCATGAAGCAAGTTTTGGTGTGAAATAATTGCCCTTTATAGACACCCAAAATTGTCCATGTCATAACATTATGTAGTTGATACATGACCTTGTAAGACATCTTGTAATATTTTACCCTAGGTCATTACCTTATCCCATTTATTCCACTTAATTGTCTTCTCAATTAATTAAATAAATCTCATTTATTTAATTAATTCCCCTTCACATGTCTCAAAATAATTCAAATTAAATATTTGAATTAATCCCTCACTTATTACCACATTGCAACATGTGTCACATGACTACAACTCTTCACATACACAAATAATTTAATTATTTAAATTATGAGATTCCCAGTCACATCCTATTTTTAGCCCCACTTATTTGTGTGTGTTAGGCCTCTTTTTCTCCAAAATAAATAATAGAACCCCACTTATTCCCTCACATCCTAATTTTAGCTTCATGTCATAACCCACTTAATGTACATCATAGGCACTAAAATCAACTTTTAATCCTAGCCATACACATCACACAATTGACTTTTAATGTTATCCATCGAATCTTATCAACTCTTTCTTATAAATCTAGCCTCACACAGGCCATTTGGATCAATCTTCTTCTAATATCGACACATTGCCAAAATTTACTCCAATCTTCTCATCTATCTATCTATCCTCAACCATCTATCATCTTCATTTTAATGTTATGCTGCAAAAATGAGCAATCAACATCAACATATCAATTCATTCAATCCTTCAAAATCTTGCATGCTTATGTGAGGTGGAGAAGAGCAATGGAGATAAATCAAATCTAGCTTGGAGATTAGTTTTCTTTTGTTTTTATTTCATGCTAGTTTATACTTCATTGTGCTTGTTAGGGTTTCATTATTGATGTTTATTCTTTTTCCCTAAGATAATTTTCCCTAACTACATTGGTGAACCTGATGTCATGATCCCATTCCCACATACCTCCATCTCCCCATCCTTCAACTACTATCCCACATATCTTCCCAATCACCTTCCTATGGTCCATGCTTTTGCATAAACCTTTCATCCATCCTTTTGCATAAGTCCTATACAATCCACATCATAATCCACTATTCCCTATCCATCCTTGCATAATCCTTTCATAATCCACCATCTACCTAATCCATCTCACACTCATGCAATTCCTTACCAACATCTATGAGCACACTTGAAATGGTCCATATGATGACATCCATCTAGTGGGACTATCACCTTTCATGGAATTAGACACTTGAGTCCCTCCTATCCATCTCCTATTCAAAAAGTAAAAAAAGTAAAAAAAAGTAAAGAGAAATCCCTTCGTCCAATGGTGAAAACCTAGTAAACAAGCACCTTGGATAGGTACCATGATGAAAACCTAGCAAACAAGCATCATGTGTAGGTTGATCTTCTATGTCACTTACACTTGGGGGCACAATGTCTCATCTATCCAACCTATCATTTTCATGTCATATCATTCTACCTTACCATCCTACCATCTTTAGCCATCATACCTACCTATCATATTTGAGTTCATTCATCCTCCCTCCTTTTGATCTTGATGAAGATATAGGAGAAAAATGTGGAAATATGTTTTGGGTATCTCTTGCCATACCTCATCATTTCCAACCAATCATATCATTATCCTATTGTCATATGGTTTGCCAAGAAAAATCTTAAGTATTATACCTAGAATTGGGTATGTTGTTCCTATGCAACATAGTCTTTGGAGATCACATCCTAGCTCCCTTATGATGCGTACATCCATTCCATACACTAGCACATATTCCTTTTGTCCTATCCACTATTGCATATATTTTTACCCATCCATTTATCATGAGGCTTCCATCCATTATCACTTATCCCTTTTATCTATCCACTTATCATGAGCTTTCCATGGTCTATCCTTTTTCTCCATCCACCTATCACGTGTCTTCCATCCCATTACTGATTATCCTTTTATCTATCCATCCCATCCCCATCCTTGCACCTAGATTTGGTTCTCCCTTGTCATCGGTATCTCCCACCAAGGTCATCAAAATTAGAAAATCCAAAAAAATCAAATAATTTCAAAAGTCCAAAAAAATCAAAACATTTAAAAAATACAAAAAAATCGCATATTCGGGTAAGTGCACAAAGTTGAATCCACGAAACGTGGAAGTTTTTTCCTTAGCCAAAAAGATGAAATCGGCATTGCAAAAACAAGATCCCGATTTTTAAAAATTGGGATCCCGTTTAGCTTTAGGATCCCAAGCCTAAATGTAAAATGGGATCCCACTTTTTAAAAATTGGGATCCTATTTGTTAAAGGGTCCTGAACCGATGGATAGGGAATGGGATCCCAATTAGTATGAAACAGGATCCCGATTTATAAAAATCGATATCTCATTTTGTAATAATTGGGATCCCATTTTCTAATGGTATTTATTTTTTTGAAAACAAACAAATTGCATTTTACCAACACATGGGATCCTGATTTGTGAGTGATAGCAACCTCCACAAATAGTCTCTAGGTACCCGTCCATCCCCATTTTTTTTTCATTTTTTCATTTTTTATTGAAATTGTCAATAGAATAACTGATTTTAGCATGCTTTTTTTTAAATTTATTTGACATTTTAAGCAATTTATTTCCTGTCATTGTAGAAATGAGGAATTGTAGAAATAGATGAAAAATCGCAATGAAACCTGAAGATATTGAATAGAAAAAAAAAAATGAACCTTGAATTATATTTTAGAAACAAAATTTAGCTTTTGAAACCTAAATTGTTCGATTAAACCAAAAAAAAATGTATTTGAAAACCCTAATTGAAACAAAAATTTGCATTTCAAAACCTAGAAATTGAAATGAAAAAAATTACATTTAGAAACCCTAATCAAGCTTTTTTAAACCCTGAATTTAAATCAAACGAAAAAAATTGATTTTGAAAACCCTAGTTTGAACTGAAATGAAAAAATTGCATTAAAAGCCCTAATTGCTTAGAAATTGAAACCCTAAATTGAATTGGAACAAAAATTTGGGAAAACCCTAAGAATTAATCCCGAACAAATCATTTTGATTTTGAAAAACCTAATTTTGAGCTGAAGAAAATTCATTTGCACTGGTTAAATGTTTCAAATTTCATTTGCATTGTATGGAGAAAATGATATGTTAAATTTTAGTTTCAATGTTAAATTATAATTAGATTAGAAAACAATATGTTAAAGAATAGTTAGAATTCATAAATTTTATCAATGTTTGCAAATTTAGTTAGTAAATTCGTAAATCCAAGTGTACAATCGATTTCCAATTGGCACTAACGCAGATCCATTATTACAAGGCCACCTAGAAACTTCCACCCTAGGTTAAACAAACCCTAAACCACAGTACCTTAAAATCTAAACCCTTAACACTAAAGCATTCATTTTGTCTTAGGACCTTAAAATGAAATTTGGTTGCCTTAAAAAACCCTCTGTTGTCACCATCTAGTAGAGCTTTTTGTAATGTTTTCACTTATTGGAACACACAATATAAAACCTTTTGGTTTCTACAAGTTTATGAAGAGTGGATGATCACTCTCTATGGCACCTACATGATCAATAGGGATCTAAATCATTGGAAGAAAACTTTACTCTATTATATCCACAAGATAGGAGAGCGCGAGTGAGAGTGATATGGGTTTCTTTCATTGGAGATACTTAAAATTATGTAGTTTCAATGTCAAGAATGGGTCTATTTGGTATATTTACGAAAACTACTATGAATATCTTGAATACCATAAAAGTATAATTATAGTAATTCCAATTGGAAACACTTGGGTATATATCATATGAAATTTTAGTAAGGTGTCTATTATAGGAGAATTGATAATACATGGAAAGAGGTTTGTATGGGAATATATTTATTAAGAAACACATACCGTGACCTCTATAGGATTTTTAAGATGTGATCCTAGATAATAATCCACCCATCCTTGCATAATGGGTTCTTTACCAATTAAGGGAGATGATAACCAAAAAATTACCTATATTTTGATACTATATAGATGGATGTGGAAGGATAGAAATGCATCAATAAGGAGACCAAGTTGGGACCATTTAACACCTAATGTACCTATTACATGGGAAAGGGGGGAGGTACATGATGATAGGTCACAATATGACTAAATTTGTAACTCACTAGACATAGATCCCCTTAAGCCATCCTATCACCCTAAATCGTAAATCAATGTCTTAAGGGGTCCTAATATGAAATTTCTTAAGGGGATCAAAGAAGTTCTCAAAATTTGGTGAAGTTTCCCAAGGCAACCAAATTTAACAATAATAAGATTGTGCAAGATTATAATATGAATGAGATTTCATGAAGAGGACCAAAGTTGAAAAAAGTAGATCTCAATCAACTATTCCACAAGAAAATGTTCTTCACTAACTTACAAGTTCATTATATTCCAAGGGACACCAAAACTTCACCTAAAAGTTCCATAAACCTAAACCCTAAACACCAAAGGAATTCATTTTGTCCTAAGACCTTAAAATGAAATTTGGTTGCAGCAAACAGCTACAGTTCATTCCCTTCAGCCCGCGTAATTTTGTGCGTAGGATCTTACTACATAGATCCTTAAGCTGTCTATTACCTAAACCCAAAGCCATCATTTTTGTTAGGCTCTTAATGTGAAATTTGGTTGCCTTGAGAGCCGTAAATTTTATTCATGAGCCATGCCATTTGTCCTAGGACCTCAATAGACATAGACCCCTTAAGCCATCCTATCACCTAAAATCCTAAACTCTAAAGCCATCATTTTTCTTAGGTTCTTAATGAAATTTGGTTGCCTTGGGAAACTTCACCAAATTTTATTCACTTGAGCCATGCCATTTTGTCCTAGGACCTCACTAGAAATAGATTCCCTTAAGCCATCCTATCACCCTAAACCGTAAATCAATTTCTTAAGGGGTCCTAATATGGCATTTCTAAAGGGGATCAAATAAGTTCTCAAAATTTGGTGAAGTTTCCAAAGGCAACCAAATTTAACGATAATAAGATCGTGCAAGATTATAATATAAATGAGATAAATCATGATCTAGGTTGATTAATTTATAGTTTAGGGTGATAGAATGGCTTAAGGGGATCTATGTCTAGTAAGTTCCTAGGACAAAATGACATGGCTCAAGTGAATAAAATTTAGTGAAGTTGCCTCAGACCTTAATGAAATTTGGTTGTCTTGGGCATCTTCACCAAATTTTATTCACTTAAAATCCATGTCATTTTGTACTAGGACCTTACTACATAGACCCCCTTAAGCCATCCTATTACCCTAAAACCTAAATCCTAAACTCTAAACCATAAATCCTATAACATTCATAGATTGTCCTATATTAATAGTTAATTGTATTTTCATTCAAGTAACATGCCTCGGCGTAAATGAGGCTTACATATTTTATCATTTGTATTCAGATTAGGCCATTTATATTGAATGGTTTAAAGATATTCCTAAACATGTATCTCACACATTTGAAATTACAAATCTAATGCATAGAAAAACCACTAAGAAAACTAGATTATTGGAGATAAGGATAAGGGAATCACCACAAGAACCAAAGCAACTCAAGAGCAAGTATTATTATGTCTACTCTTGGAAACTGATCCAAAGACTGTGGAAGAAGCATGCAAGGATCAAAATTGGGTGAAGGCAATGAAAGAAGAGCTTGATCAGGTAAAGAAAAATAAGACTTGGGAACTTGTGCCTAGACCGACAGACAAAAATGTAATTGGAACAAAGTGGGTATTCCAAAACAAGCTGGATGAAAACGAGAAGGTAATAAGAAGGGAGTAATATTAGTTTGCAAAGGTTACACTTAGATCAAAGGTATTGATTTTGAAGAAACATATGCACTTGTTGCCTAGATGGAAGCAATCTAGAAATTATTATATTTTGTAGCTTTTAAGGATTTCAAGGTCTATTAAATGGATGTAAAATTTGCATTCTAGAATGGAGAATTGAAGGAAGAAGTCTACATTGAGCAACCGGAGGGATTTAAGTCTAGAATTAACCCAGATGATGTTTGCAGGTTGAAGAAAGATTTATACAATTTGAAGCAGGAACCCAAAGCCTAGTATGGCAGATTAGACAAGTACTTGATCGGACAAGGATTTCAAAAGGGGTATGTTGATAGTAATTTATACTACATAACTCACTCATATCAAATGTTGATTGTTGTGGTTTATGTTGATGATGTAATTTTTGGAGGAAATGGTGATGTGTGTAGAAAATTTGTAGATGAAATGCAGAAGGAATTCAAAATTTCTATGATAGGTGAGTTAAATTTCTTCCTTGGACTACAAGTAAATCAAAACAACAAAGGAATTTTCATTTCTCAGTCCAAGTATACCAAAGAATTATTGAAGAATTTTGGATTGGAGAATTCCAAACTAGTATGTACACCTATTGTTACTGGATGTAAGTTGACAAAAGAAGATGATTCACCTAAAGTTGATGTAAGTATGTATAGATTAATGATTGGAGGACTGTTATATTTGATTGCTACTAGACCAAACATTATGTATGTTGTTTGTTTAGTAGCCAGATTTTAGCAAGAACCAAAGGAATCACATGTTGCAGTAAAAAGGATGTTTAGATACTTGAAGGGTACATAAGATATGGGGCTATGGTATCCAAAGGACTCATATTTCTCTTTGATAGCTTACACTAATGTTGATTGGGCTGGATGTTTTGATAACAAGTGGAGCACTGTAAGTGGTGGAGCTTATTTCCTTAGCTCCTGGTTGGTTGCTTGGTCAAGGAAGAAACAAGATTTTGTATCTTTATCTACTGCTAAAGTTGAATACATTGCAACATCCTCATGTTGCACTCAGATATTGTGGATGAAACAAATGTTGAAGGACATTGGCATATCATTTGATGAACCGATCTCAATCATGTGTGATAGTACCAATACAATAAACATTTCCAAGAATCTGGTACAACACTCCAGAATGAAACATATATCCATTAGATATCATTTCTTGAGAGAGAAGGTTTTGGACAATGAGGTAAAACTTGAATATGTATCTATAAAAGAGTAGATTGAAAATATCTTCACAAAACCGTTGAGCAAAGATACTTTTGAGTATCTTTGGAAGAAGTTAGGGGTTTTTCCCCCTCCTAGTCTACAATAATTTACACCAGGGTGTGCATTGGTATGGGGTATTATATGCTCAATCTTATCTAGATCAATGCTTGGTGGCTTCCTCATAGGGGGAGCAGAGCAATTTTTTCAGGGGGATTTTTTCCCTTTGTCTGTGATGTCAAAGGGGGAGAAGAAAAGAAGACAAGAAGGTCCTTGATGCTGAAATTTGTATCTTTTGGTTTTTTATTGATGAGTGTTGCCATCAATGACAAAGGGGAAGATTGTTGGAATGTGTTGAGATGTGATGTTGATTGATCGTTGTCATTAATGGTTGTCATTGATGTCAACATATCTTGGTTAAGTGATTGAGGTTCAGTTTTAATGCTTTGGTGATCTAGATTGATGTGGTTTTGAATGTTGTACTGTAATGATCTATCTTTGATCATATCTGTCCTAGTCCTATTCTTTTTGCAACATAATGAGATACACTCTTATGGGTTCAAACCAATCAGGAAATTGGTTAATGTGCTCTAAAACATTGTAACTTGTATATCCTATTCTTTGGTTCTGGATATCATGGTAAAAATGTAGCATGTTGATTTGAGCAAGGATGTTCTATTTGGTCCACGTTTCATTCCCTTCCACCGTGGGAATGTTTTTTGGTGACCTAATTCAAATTGTGTGGCCAACTTAGGAGTTTTGAAATGGAATTATATTTGGCCAACTTAAAAAAAATTGGAAGCATGGAATGGTATAAGTAGAAGATGATTATGTTCGATGAAAACAAGTGATGAATGTGAATCTAGAAATTAAAACATTGTGATGTAAGCGAAAGTATACGACTGGAGGCAGTAGACAGTGAGATTCTAATCAATGTCATTGTTGGTGACTGTTATGTCAGTGGTGGATTCCCTTTCATCATTCTTTTGGCAATGAGCCCTTTTTTGTTGGAAGTGAGCCTTTCTCTTTTGGTAGTGAGCCTTTTTATCTTTGGTTGTAATAGTTGGGCTATGAGCCCACCGATAGTGAGCCTTATTTGCAGTGAGCATTTTTAGCAATAAGCCCTTGTAAAAATCACCTTAATTGGTGTTTTATAATTGAGAATTAGCATTATTCATGGTTTTTCCCTTCTTGGGTTTCCACATAAATTCTGGTGTTGATTGTGCATGGTGTTGATATGTGCTTTCATGTTCAAATCTATTATATTATTATTTGATTGATTTAAGTTTTCTCTAGATTAATTAAAGTTAAGAAAATTGTTTTATAATAACTGATTCACCCCCCTCAGTTATACGTACTATTCAACACATGTTCTCATTGATTAACTTCATGCAACTTTGAGTAGGGTATTGTGCTTATGAACTTGACATTTATATTGAGTAAAAGCATAAACAAAACCAATGGTGTTTAGTTTAGAGGTGAGAATCGGGATGAGTATTGGGTGTATTTGATTATGTTAAACTATTTAAACCATTAGGGTGAGAGTTGTAGTGTGCTTGCCTAGTTTTTCATTATTGTCATTAATTCCATTTCATTACACAAGTTCTAAATTAAGTGTGAGAAGTTTATCCTAGATTATCTTATTTTATTGATTTCTCCAGAATTTATTTATTTTGTTGCTAATTATAAAGTTGAAATAATGGATGATAAGAGAGTTGAAATAATTCCTTATTTAAGGGAATATCTTCATGATTAGGATTAATTTTTTAAGTTTTTATGTAATTTTTTTCAATTGTGTAATGTATGTTCAAGCTTTTGTGCCATTGGGAAGTGAGTTTAGTATGTTGGTTTTTGGAGGCCTAGGAGGGAGTATTTTTGTATGTATCGTTCTTATGATTTTTTCACTTTGGAAGGGTTTTGGAAATATTTTGAGTTGTGTGCAAGAGGGACAATACCTTGCATTGTGTATGGATTAAATTGTGATTGTGATAAGTGTGTAAGAGGGACAATGCCCTACATTGTGTATGGATTCATGTGACTCTGATAATTGTGCAAGATGGTCAATGCCTTGCACTATGTATGGAATCATGTGATTATGATAAGTATGTAAGATGGTAAATGCATTGCTTGATCTGTAGGGTTTACTAGTTGCAAGTAGGGGGAGTGGCTCTCAATGGGGGCCGAAACCCAAAGTGGTGTCCAGGATAACCCTTTTGAGAGTTTCTTAATCCAGTGATAACTTTAATAATGAATTAGGGGGATGGGTATAAATCACATTAAACAAGATAATGATATGCCTCACTCATGGCTCAAGTGCTTGTATAGGCTTGAGATGAGATGGGAAGGTCTGGAATGGCAAGATCAACTGCCTTGTCCTGATGAAAGGTACATTGGTTTTGCATGAGTTTGTATCGGGGTTAGGGATCGGTAGAGACTACTAGGATAACCTAGGATGAGGGTCGAGGAATAGTAAGATCTGCAAGGATAACCCATATCAAGCTATGTGATGGCACTCCTCCCTATTGCAGTCTAGCACTCCCTAGTTTTTTTCTCCTTTTGTTGTATGAATTCCTCTAGAAGTGATGTAAGTGTTGTATGTGTTGTGGGTGTTCTTGGCAATATTGCGTTGGAGTCCATGTATAACCCATTGATTGTGTTAGCCTATTGTTTCCTGACTATTTGTATTATGTGGGACCTTGTGTTATCTCCTAGCACAAGGGGTGGACCTAAGGGTTCCACATGGTCGAGAGGTTGGTGTTTTCTCCTCCATTGGGTATTCTTGTTGCATATTCATCTATTTGGAGATTGTTCTTTAAGTTGTGGACTCCAGTTCCTATTCTAGTTCGAGAAGGAAACTTTTCATGTATTTGTATATTAGATTGTATATCAATTGTATCTCTTATTGCAAACTGATGTATTCTTCCCACATGTTATGGGAAAGCATTGTTGTAAATATTGTAACGATGTAACAATCATTGATGAATTCTTCTATAAAGTAATGCATCTTGCATATGTTAGCTAGAAATGATATTTAATGTTATTTATTAGATGACATGTTTTGGAAGCAAGTAGTGTAGAATCATTTAATGTGGTTCTTTGAAATGAGCCTTGCATGTTAGATAAATTATGATATTTTAGTAGTTGATGATGTGATTTTAGTTATCTTGGTAATTAGTTTTATGAGTAGCACAGTTGAGGAACCTTAGAGGAACTAGGTTTAGATTATAATGTTATGGTATGTCATGCATCTATTGTTATTTCATTCCAAAAAAAAAATTTGTTATTTTGACCTAGTGTTGTCTTGCCCTTCGGGGTTCCTTGGCAGGGGTGTTACATTCTTTATCAAGCATCTTTTGTTAGGGGTATTGACTCCCCTAACATTCCATAATAGGACTCTCATTGCTCTCGAGGATAGCAATAGTCTCTCCTAAGTCTAATGCTTTATCCAATATAGATTGGATTCTAGTAGCTATTTCATCTTATGTTTTCTTTTAGGGGGCCTTCCTCTGTTTGAGGGTGTTGTAGTTGGCATTTGAGATAATGGTCTACGTGATTGCACAATGGAGAGGGTTTGGTAAAAAAACATAACCTAGATTCTTGTTTAGTGCTTCCTCTGGTAGTTGATAAAAGATTGAACCTTCTTGTAGAACAAGATGATTTAACATTTCTATCATTTTCTCTTTTGTCGTTATCTCTTGGGATTCTTCAAATCTTTTATGATTTTCCTTTGACAAGTATTTTTCTTAACTTCTAACACCTGCTATAGGTGATTGATGTTGAGAAGGGGTTTTAGAGAGGCCTCCCACTACTAGAGACCTTTGTGGGGCCTTCAAATATTGAGGAGGGGACTTAGAAAGGCCTTTCTCTGCTGGACATGATTGTAAATCATTTAACTAGACTTCCCCTAAGAAAAATTTCAGATAAGACAACCTACCCTTGATCGAGCTACTAAATATTTGTGTACTACTACTACCACTTTTGCAACCAATATCTTTTTCAACATACTACATATCCTGCATAGCTTACGTGGTTTTTGTTGGGATGGTGATAAGAGTTGGTGACTTCTTAAACAAAGAAAATTGGCTAATGTCTACTTGGCCACACTTGTGTGTTTGATATTTCCCTACTTTGATAGTATATGGATGCCCTCTATTTCATCTTTCTTTCTATTTATTTTATTAGCTATATCAACTGGAAAAAAAGTGTTTTGAGGCCATGTAGGGGAAAATTTTCATTGATTGGTGTTTCCTCTTTGTTGGACCCAAGCCCGGGTATGAATAGAAACCTCTGGTGTGGAATGGAAAAAGTTACTACAACTACTCAGGTTACCTTTTTTTTTTTTTTTGCTTTGACACAACCATTGACTTCACAGATACATTTTGACAAAGGGGTTGTGATGCACTATAGGAGTTTGAAAATTTTGAGAAACAAGGTTTTTTATTTTGGCCAAAGAAGAATCTTGTAATGATAAATTTTTGGGAAGAGGATCTTAGGCAACATAATTTATATTTGGGACCTCACAATGCCAAATTTTTGTGGGGCATTGTGAGGTTGGATGGGCAAGGGAATGACAAGAGGAATAGAAACAAACATGGTTCACCAACTCAATCTATTGTTTCTAGACTCCTCTCTTGGACTGGTGGCCAAGGCTTTGGGGAGAGATTTTTTAGCATTTAATAGGTGCAAATTCTATTTGGTTTATAAGAATATTTGGAAAAATATAAATCAGTTCTCTTGAAGATGCCAATGGAGTTACCTAGGGATTCAAGGATTTGTGGGTTCCTATGTTCAAGGGGTAGGTTTTTTAGTTGGATCCAAAATTATATGTATTGGATCGATGTAGAACTAGGTTTAAAGTGGCATGTCTAGGATTGTAGGTATAAACCTTTCCCATTAAAAAACCAAGCTTTTTCTTTGAGGGATTTATCTTGATCTTCTCTAAAGTTAAAAATAATAACAAAGTATCTCATTTCCCCATGGATGTAGAAAATTTTTTAGGCCTTCGACCAATGATCATTAACCCATGTTTCTAGGATATTAATGGATGGGGTACAATTTAAAATATTATCTATGAGAGCATGGATTTTAAGGATAGACATGGAGGAAGCAACAAGTCTTTAGAGATGTGCACTTTATATATCAGCTAACAAATGAAGGTATAATTTGAATCATATGCTTTCTGAGCTAGGTTGCTTTGGAGGTTCCTTTATTAGGTTGACAAGGCATGAAGTTAGGCATATAATGGTGGGTTGTGATTTTTTGCAAACCCTATTTATAGGACTTTGAACCCAATGGAATCAATGTTGGGAAAAGTGGTGATAGATTCTTGTCACATGTGTTGAGAGGAAGCTAAATTGGTAGAGAACTATCGGGATAGGGAAGCATGCAAGAAACACAGAGGAGTCCCACTGAACTACAGGAAAACTATAGATTGCCCATGTACAATTTTCCAATTTTTCCCTCTTAAGGACTATTGTAGGTTGTGACCATGACTTCCATCTTAGAAAGGTCACTGAGTTCCTTTTTTCCTTGAATTTCAAGTACCCATTTGTTCATTCACAAGCATGAGCCACCATGAAACCATGGGAATCAAGTTTTATGATGCTTTCCAAGATGGAAATTTGAAAAATGCCCCTTACGAGGATGATCTCGCTCTCTCTTGAAACCACTCCATACTTTAATATGATTAGAAGTATTTTTGGGAAAATGTGTCTCAACATTGCAATTACATAAGGTTTACTATTGATAGGTAAGCAAGAGGGGTTACAAGGGCGGACCTGCTCGCGAGGGGTCCAAGGGGACCATCCCCTCACCAGGGGGTTTGGGGATTGCACACCCCAACAAGGGCTTGGGGAAGTGTCCTCAAAATTAAAAAAATTATGTGTATTATTGTAAATTTTGACCATTCATCATTAGGTCTTTGGTCTAATAGTCAATATTTTGTTGGCCTAACTTTCCCTAGAAGACAACCCTATTTTATGAGGGTGTTGTATTATGGATGTGTATTGTAATGGATTTTAAGAGTTTTATAGCATTCATGTTACCTCTAGATTTATGGTTGCTGATACTCTTGTGAGAAGCTTGCTCTGCAATTATATTGTAATCTTTGTGATTTCTGAATAATATATTGGGTGTATTTTGGAGTGGGGTTTTTCTCTGAAAAGGGTTTTCCCCACATAAATCACTATGTTGTGGTATGCATGATATTTTTATTATTTTTATTTTAGTTTTTTGTAACTATTGAAAGATCTATAAAGTTTTGAATTACCTTCCTTTCAAGATTAGTGTAGGAAGTTGGTCCACTACCGTAGCTTCCTTATAGGATTAATATTAAAAGATAAAATTTATGAGAATTAGATGATAGTGATTAAGGATTATGGATTAGGTGATGAATTGAGAGGATTGGAGGATTTGAATTATATTGAGGATAAAGGATTATATTGTTGGTTAGATGATTTAAGGGATAATGATGAAGATTAGGACTACAGGTTAGGATTAATATGAGGGGTGTGGATGTGAAAATATTTTGGATTGGATTGAAATGGTTGGATGGAGCTCGAAGAAGGAAAGGCTTTAATTTTGGATGAAGAAATTATTTTACTCGGGATGGAGTTGGAGGAAGATAATTTGATTTTTAATTAAAATGAGAAACTTGCAAACACACCAAATAAACAAACTGGATTGAGTGGGGGATAGTGCATGGGTTTGAAAAATAAGATAGACTAGGCATAATAATAGCCTAGCTTTAGCAAAGTGGGTGTGTCAATTATTGTGGCCTTGCAAATATACTATATACTAAGAGTGTGGGTAGCTAGGGAATGCAAGGTAATGAAACACCCTATGCACCACTTACCATGCAAGCCAAACTCCTTGACCATAATTACATCTACCTCTACTACTCGGAAGTATGGTATGAGAGCTTCTTGAACCTAATTGGTTACCAATGCACCACCAAAATATATGGCCAAAAGGTCTTAGATTAGGATGAAAAAAAATTCTAGGGATCATGAGGGTTGATTTTGTGAAATGAAAGGGATGTATCCTAGAATATCCTAGTTGAAGAGGTTAACTCGCTCTCCTCCTTCACATCCTACTTGATATAAATCTCTTATATGCTTAGCCTAAAATAAAAATCTCCCTTCCAATGGAGGATTATTTTTATTCTCCTCTAAATTTACATACCCCACTAGAACTCAAGGGTTGATCTCATCTACTAAGGTTATCAAATATTATGTAGGATCCCTAAAAATAAATGATCCAAGTGATTTTGTTTACCCAAGATTGTATGAAGTGCAAGGGGATATCATACACACTTGGGTTCCTTGGGACGAAAAGAACATAAAGAGATCCAAATGACATTTCTTATCTTCAATATTACTTTACAACATGAGAGGGGAGGATACACAATATTCTACTCAAATATATAACAATCAATGTTCATTTACCCTTAAATATTAAAGTGTGCAAATAAAACTAGTGGAAGAGTTTAATCCTTGGAAAATATACCTACAATTGAAAAATATAGTGGTTTTAAGATAATTTCTTTGGCTAATTATTAAGATAGATAATAGGAGTTAGGATGTACAAAGTAATTTGATTAATTATTTAGAACCTAAAAAATGAACAAATTTTGATTGAGTAGAGATGGTGAATCAAATGGCATTGGTGCTAAGAAGGAAAGGTAATGAACCACATAGATGCTAAATTTTGTAGACAAATTGAAAGGTTGTTTAGGTGATAATTTGGAACTTGTAGGAAAATTTTAAAGGGTTTTGATAAGAAATGATAAAAACCTCTGAAATATAGAGTTAGGATAGTTATAAAAATATATTTGAATAATGATGAACTAAGATAAGCTAGAAAATAGAGAAGTAATAAGAATGATGAGAAAATAAGAAAGAAACTCTTGGCAAGGAGGTGTTTATTTATAAAGTCTAGATGATAAACCACACATGCAACTCGAGAGGGTGTGTTGATGAAAAATATGTAGGTGACAAAAAATAGATCATTGATGAAAATTTGTGAAAGAATTAAAAGATAAAGAATTGGCCCCAAAATGAACTATTATGAAAAATAAAGAAAAATATACAACATAAATTCATTAAACCTACAAGAAGTTTCTAGAAAAATATAGAAATATATGATAAAAGAGGGAAAAAAAAAGATGAAAATGGTTAGAAGAAGACAAAAAACCCAAGAAAAATGATGCAAGATGGAGGCCAAAAATAGCTAAATAATAAGTGTTGATTCAATACAAAGATAAGTAGACAACTAGTGTAGGCACCAAATCAAGTGGCATAAGTGTTGTGCATAATGCATAAGTACCAAATTAGAAACTATGATAAAACTTGATGAAAAACTTGAAGAAAATTTTAAAAATCAGATGGAGGGTCCCATTGGGCATGTCAAAATATATGTGGTGGAAAATAAGAGAAAATATGCACCCATAAAAGATTACACAAATTCAATGAAATGAATCTTATAGCTTGTTCTCCATCATAATTTTATTTGAATGAGAAGAGGACAAATGTGTACCCACAAAATATTGAGAAGTCTCCAATGGCCTCCCAAGGATCCTATTGATGTGTGGTTTTGATGTGTTGATGGTTGAAAGTGGATTTCTTTTTAAACTTGCATTATAAATTTACAATCAAGAGTGTTATTGAAATTGACTTGGAGAGGGTTAGATTTATAGTTTTATTTGATGGAGGATAGATGGTTGATATTTTAGTTAAAGATCAAGGGATAAGAATGATTGATAGGTTTGAAGAGATGAGAGTATGCTAATTTTCATCCTTAGATTAATAAACTTGACAGACTAAAGGACCAAGGTGAGATCAAAGGATAGGATTGAATTAAAAAAAATCAGAGTGAATAATAGTCTCATTCATATGTGTGAGAAGAACATATGGAGAAGAGGGACTACACCACTCATCTTACACATGTGTGAGAACACATATGTAAGAGAGTTGGAGAGGACACATTGGGAAGAGGAAAGGTGGCATGTGTCATATCACCCATGTGTGAGAGAACATATTGGGAAGAGAAAATGTGATATGTGTCTCCTCTCACATGTCTGAGAGATCACATTGGAATAAGGGATGAAGGTATGTGATTTCTCACACAAGTGTGAGATTCATATAGGTTAAATGGAGAGTTAGGATTGACAGATATAATCAAAGGTTAATATTTCATTATAGCTTTTATGATAGGAAGGATTAGGGTTGGGATTAATAAAATTATTCATACTTATGTGTGTGCAAGGGAATACGTTAATAAATTATGTTAACTTTCTAATTAGATTTTAAGTGGAAAAGGGGGTTTAAATAAATGGTTTGCATTTATTTAATTCTTGTGTTAGATGACTATAAGGTTGAATTTAATTGAATAAATATAAATTTATTTAATTTTAAAGGTGAATGTTTTTGATAAATTAAGCTGTATTTATAGGTGCAGAACCCCTAACACCACAAGCCTAAAGGGCCAAAAAAGATCAAGTCCAGGACATTAAAAGAGAATCCACCAAAATAACAAGACATAGAGACAGTGACCGACAGCTGACACACGAAGACCCAATGACAAAACAAAGCAAAGATACAATAGACTAATTTGCTATACCCTCCCATTTTTGTATGAGGAGGTTTAAAACATCCTCCCCAACCCAGTTGGGGGCCCTCCTTCATAGTCTTCTTGTCCACCTCTTCCTTGAGCATAGTAGAAAGGGTACCGGTAGAATGGTGGATAATTTTAATGGTGAACCGAGTCACCCTAGAAAATTTCCTTCTGAGTTTATCCATTCACTCCAACAGCTTGTTATAATCATCCTCCTTGTCCATAGTCTTAGCATTATCTTTCTCCATAGCCCTAGGGTCTGAGGAGTGGGTCATCAAATCTTCATGGAGCATCCTATTGAAGTCAAAAAAGTGACTAGGTTGCTCCATAAATTCCTCTGCATCTTCTTCTTGACTCTTTCCTTTGTTGTTAGTCTACTCCTCGTCACTCGAAATATCATTCATAGGCACTTCCTTTTTGTTTTCACTAATCTATGGTATCTCCTAATGCTAGTATTCCCCATCCATGTATTCGTAGTAGCAGCCACTATGGTGTCCCCCCTTAGAATCTTTACCCACATTGTTCTTCCCTTCACTATCTGTGGTCGGCAGCTCCACCTAGCATTTACCCTCTTCCTTACCTTTATTCCTTGCAGTTGGTTTGCTTTTCATCTTGCAGGGAGCTATTTTGAGCTCGCAAATCCCAACAACTGCTTTCAACTGAGTGGTCCTGGCTACACCATTTTTTTTTTTGGCAGGGGGTTTAGGCTTCGGGGTATTCAAAGTTTTGGTGTCCACTGGAGGGGTTTTCCTTTTAGGGCTCGCAAATTCAATCAGGCATGGATTTGCAGTGGGATTTTTAGGGGGTTCAAGCTCCTTGATACATGATTTATTCAAGCTCCTTGATACATGATTTATTCAAGATACTTGATACATGATTTATTCAAGCTCCTTAATAAAGGTGAATGTTATGATAACAAATGAATTAATTAAATACATGATTTATTCAATTAATTCTTGGGATAGAGTAAATTTTGGCATGGTTAGCTATGGATAACTTTATTTATCTATAATATCAACTAGCTAGGTAGGATTCCCAATATTAGCTAATCTATTAATCTTATTGACAAAAAATTGGTTGCCCAATTGAGCATCATGCTCATAATTTTTTTTCTTTAAGGTTTTCTCTACATGAGCTTCAAAATATATTTGTCCTATATGGTTGTGTGACCATATCAAGGTTTAGAAGAACGGTATGTCTCAATAGTAGATAAGGATTGTATGTATCTCATGAAATAAATAATAGATAAAAAGATAAAGATCAATGATATAATTTTAAATTTTAAATATAAAAATATCACATAGTAATTAGATCTAAAATTTAAATTGTAATAGGGTGGCCAAGGGATGGTAGACTAGGTAAAAGATATTTCACAATGAAGCTTAAAACACTAAAAGAAAATATATAACTTGGTAACCTTAAAAAGTAAAAGGAGTTTCAAATCTAGAGCTAAGATGTAAAATTAGAGAAGCATAAATATAAAAAATCCTCATAGTTAGGAGAAAATTCTAGGGGAAAACTAGGTCATGTAAAAGAGGAGATGCCCAATAAAATGAAAAGGAACCATTCCCTAAGACTAATTTAGACTAATTAAATAATATACACAAACTAATTACAAATTAACCTAGATTAATTAATTAAGAGCCATGTAAGTGATAATTGGCAATAAATTTTATTTTTGAAATGTAAATGTGGAAAGTCAAAGATATACTTACCTTTAGGAATGAAGATAGGTGACTTTGATGTAACTTTAGAATTTGGATTGTATTGGGATTATAGGATATTTATGCATATGTATCCCTTAAATTATATACTAGATCTATGTTTATGTTAGGGTTGATTCTATGCTATATAGTGTTCATGTCTATATATATGTCCTCTAATTTGTGTGCATTTACTCTTTGGTTCATTAAAATTACTAACAGTTGTTTTCTCTAAAGATTGGTGATATTTAAGAGTATCTAAAGAACAAGTTTTCATAGATCTATCATAAGAAAATGTCAACCTTACAATTGTGCTAAGGATCAAAGACATCAAGCAATGCATGTAAGTTCTCTAGAATGATTATGCATATTTAGATTCCTTTTAGATCCTCCAACTAAAATATTCTTATAATGTTCCTTCCTCAAATGCAAATGTATTTGAATGACGTTTGTGGATGTGAAGATGTGCCATTTGAATGCAATAGAATTCTTTTAAACACAAGGATATTACATTGATTTTTCAAACATGTGTTTAGTCATCTCATAACTAATGTAATAGGTGAGAATTGACTAAGTTTGAATTTCAACATTTATAATTCCAAGGATCAATATGTAGATGTAGGGTTGATCCTACACACATAGAATTGACCTAAGGTGCTAGAGTAGTAAAGTATGTGTAGGAAATGAATGTTTGGCAATGTTGGGTGTAACAAATGTGAATAGTATGAGAGAATGTGTAATATTGGATAATGTATGTTTAAAATCTAGAAATAAGTATAAATGTGAGTAGATTAAAGTTTGAAAAATGAACCCTACTTCATATAAGATTAGACTATTTATCAATAAATAGTTACATTAAAAGATCATCATAAAATAAACTCAAAACTAAATAAAACATGATGAGAATGTTTAAATTTTATCATTACACTTTGTAAAAAGATCTAAAAACAAAATATCAAATGAAATGGTGAGATCATTAATTGATTATAATTGATCAAGAATGTTTTGGCATAAACTTGACACACTCTAAGCTTTGACTTGCTTCAACAACTATTGTGATTTCAGATGAGCAACCTAAACAAGTCAAAACCTAGAGTGTGTCATTTAAACTTGTTCATCAAAACGATTGTGATGTAATGTAACGTGCATCAGCATGATGGTTACACAAGATTCCTTACACCACAAGAAAAAGATACATTCAAACTCCGCTTGCATCTGGAAGGTCAACTCTACTTATTTTTTAAATACCTGCAAAATTTTAAATAAATTTTATTAATTTTGAAAAACTGCAAATTTTTCAATAATCAATTAGGTATTTGGGAGATTTGGGAGGGTAAGGGATGACCACGGAAATCAAATCTCGTCGCACCTACTAAATGTGCCTTCTTGGAAGTTCCTTCGGAAAAGAAAGGTCGAGGAATTCCCCTCTTCACAAGCTTGGAAATTACGGTCGATTCTGCTCAACGCTTTCTACAACACGGAATAGCAAGCCGAAACAAGCCAGAAGATACAATACAATAAGATGGAAAATGCCAAGATATGATCTGGAGTGCTTCAGATGAAACGGAACAAAAAATTGAAATTTCTGGTGTGTTTCTGCACTCCTTTTGCCGTCCACAGCTCACTCTAACTAATCTTAATTACTCCATGACCGGCGATGCTTCTGCGTTTCTTCCGCGTAGTACCAATGCAAACAGAGGCGGTCGGCCATGCAATATGCGCGTTAAATATTTCGCATTTCGCTTCCCCTGAACAAGAAGAACCCTTTTTTCTTTGCCCTATCTTTTTTAATCCTTCGTTGTGTTTAGTTGAATCCAATTTCATGGCATCTACATCTAATTCTGGTGGATCCCCAATGCCTGTGAAAAACCTAGGCTATGTATTCATTAGTCATTTCAAACAGCCGCTGGGCAGAGTTATTTACAAAGATCTTGATGCGAAGGGGCTGAAGGTTTTTAATAATTCAGAAGAGCTTGAATTGGGGGATCAAGAAGTACAAAGAGCAATCGAGAGTGCTTGGCTTTATATTCCTGTATATTCAGAGGAGTATGCACAATCCAGCCGGTGTTTGGAAGAGCTGTCATTTATTAGCAGAAGAAAAGGCGCTAAAATTGTTCCCATTTTCTGCCATGTCAAGCCTGGCGATTTGCAATCTGGAAAAGAAATCTATGCTAAAGCGTTTGACCATTACGAAAAGGAGGGTAGACACACTTCGGAAAAGCTGCGGGAGTGGAAGGAAGCGCTTTACATCGTTTCGCATTATATTGGTCCGATCGTTAATAGCAAGGAGTGAGTACCAATCACTCCGCCTCCCTCACTTTTACTCTCTTAATTGTTAGGCTTATAGACTTATTTTATCTACATGAGAACTTTTAGCTATTCAATATGGTGTCAATTTTTATATTGTGATTTTTATTTTGTTTTTTTGTTGTTGAATATTTTTAGAGACGAGGACATGTTTGTGAAGAAAATTGTCAATTGGATAGTGGAAGAAGGTAAAAAGTTATCATTTGTGGTTGAAGAACTTGATTCAGCTAACACTTCTTCAAGCATCCAATTGCAGGGTGGAGAATTTGCACCATCTACATCCACTTTTGGTGGATTCATAATGCCTATGAAAGAGCTTTGCTATGACATATTTATTAATCATCGTGGTCTTGATGTTAAAAGTACATTGGCCTTAGCTATCTATAAAAAGCTTAAGGACATAGGATTGAAGGTTTTTTTAGATACAAAAGTGCTTAGATGGGGGGATCACTTGCCTAGTGTACTAGAAAATGCAACAAAGAGTGCTTCAAAGCATATAGCTATATTTTCAAAGAATTATGCACAATCCCAATGGTGTTTGAGAGAGTTGTCACTTATGCTCCAAATACACTCTAAAATTATTCCCATTTTCTATTATGTCAAGCCTAAAGATTTACAATCTACAAAAGGAGCGTATGCTAATGCATTTGAACAATACAAAAATGAGGGTAAATACACCTTAAAAACGTTGCAGGAATGGAAGGAAGCTCTTTCAAAAGTTTCATATACTATTGGTCTCATCATTAATAACAAGGAGTAAGTAGCAATCACTCCACCTCAAGTTCAACCATTTTCTAATCAATATATTATTTATATTTTCTCTCTCCTAATTGCCAGGCTCATAGAATTTTTTATCGATATATTTAAAGTGTGATATTTATTCTATTTTTTTGTTGTTGAATATGTCCAGAGATGAGGACATGATGCTGAGGAATATTGTTGATTTTGTAACAAAAGAAGGTAAAGAGTTACCATTTATAGTTGAAGAATAAGAATCAACTTACACTAGTTCAAGCTTCCAACCATATGTTGAAGAATTTACACCATCTACATCTATTGGTGGATCCATAATGCTTGTGAGAAAGCTCCACTATGATGTATTTATTAATTATTGTGATCATAGCATCAAACATACAATAGCCATAACTATCTCTAAAAAGATGGACATGAGAATTAAGGATTTTCTATATTCAAAAGAGCTTAGATTGGGGGATCACTTGCCTAGTGTACTATAAGAAGTAATAAGTAGTGCATTACTTCGTATAGCTATATTTCAGAGAGATGCATAATCCTAGTGATTTTTACAAGAGCTATCATTTATAGATGAAATATGTGTTATGATTCTTCCCACTTTTTAATAATGTGAGCTTACTGATGTCCATGTAACAAGAATTTATGCTAGTAAATCTGGCTAGTATGAAGAGAAGGCTAGTAGATGTATACCTCAAAAACCTTCAAAATTGGAAGTATGCACTTAAGGGTATTACAAATGACAAAAATTGCCAATGCATTATTAATAGCAAGGAGTTAGTACCAATTACTCTACCTCAAGCACTTGTCCTTTCCTTATCAAGTATAATTACAATTTTGTTAAGACCTAATGTTTATTATGTTTCCTTTGTGGTTGTATATGTCTAGAAATGAAGACGTGTTGCTCAAGAGTATCTAAATGCATGCAAATGATTTTTAAATACCAAAACAAATGAGTTTGATGATTGCTCATCAAACATGGAAAATGGGATTGAAGTTTTTTCTAGATTTAGAAGCACTAAGATGGCGGATCATTTTCCTAGGGTATTATAAAAACAACGAAGAGTGCTTTGTTATATATATTTGTATTTTCAAAGAAATATACACAATCCCCATGGTCAAATAACTTGTCAAGTCCTTGAAGCTTGGTATTTTGGACTTAAATAAGTTTTGTAAAATGCATAGATTGTGAGACCTCAAGATCTTAACGTCTAAGATCTTGGGATCTTGAATTCCAAATATCCAACCTAAAGTAATGGAATTTGAAGTTCTTTTTAATATGTGCCTTAACCTTCTAAAAGCCAAAAATTTCAAACACCTATCCCCCACTTGAGATGCCAAACAATTACCACATCAAACCAAATGTTGAGATGTAAATTTTCATGGTTGTGGTCACATGATATACACAAATTTATGATTGAAAAGGCTTGAAAAACTTCAGTAGAACAAAAATGATTTATAGATTTAAATCTATGTTCCATAACATATTCCAACATTCACATTGTTTTAGGTTACTTGTATGAGTTGGAAAGTGCAAATTTATAATTAAGCTTGATTTCTACAAATTAATATGATGGAAGAATCAAACACGTCATAAATGTCATTGAGTATGTTGGATGGGTTAGAGTAGAACTTGATGAAGTAACAAGTGATGTATTGACATTAAATCATGATAATAATGGATGGTAATTTCTCACATACACTTTGAATCCTACTAATATATGGGATAAAATGGATTTTCATGATGCAGCTCCTCCTAGTTCTCTTTGATAGGTCAAAACTGAGATGACATATTAAATATATTTAATGATTATTAATAAAAAACTATTTTGGTCTACAAGTCAATCTGGATGTGTAAAGTTGTGAAAGGTGTTGTGGTTGTGTGTGCAATGGTTGTAGATAGTGAGGTGAGTGGAAATGAAATGAAATAAAAACCCCTTTTTAAAATACTACATGAATTCTATATGTTGCTAAAAATAGTTACAAAAACTATGTAGGCTACTAGAACTATATGCTATAGGAACTACATGAGTTGCTATATGAACTATGTATATTACAAGATTGTATTCTACTATAGAACTATATGCAAGTGAGAGTAACAATAACAAAACCACAAACTTAACAAATTAAATCCACACAATATTTTTCTTAGAAATTGAAAAGAATATAAATGGAAGAAATTGATTATCAAAAATACATAATATTATGCTAAATCAATACACTTTTATCCTATTGTTGATGCCTCTAACATAGAAGCCAGCCTACAATATAAATAAAATAACACGTAATAAATTGTCTAAAAATTAAGAGATTATCATCATGTTGTTGCAAGTATGAGTAGTTGGTGTTGTCATTGATGTCAACAAGTCTTGTTATCATTGATGTCAACAAGCTCGTGTTGTCATTGGTGTCAATTGTATGAGATGGAAGGAAACTATTCTTGGGGGAGATTATTGAGATTGAGTGGTTTATGTTGTCTAAACTTTGATTAGCTGCATTATGTTGTCATTAGTAAAGCTACTAGTGTTGTTGTGATAATCTCTTGTGATCTATGGTTGAGTTTCTATGTTTTATATGGTTCATGCATGTTGAGGAAGTGCTAAAGATGATGAGGATTTGTCTCCGGTGCTTGGTTTCTAAATGCTTTTGATAAATTTTGATAAAAAAAAGGAAATAGTGTGTTGCAGTGGTATTTTGGGTTACAAAAGCATGCTCTTGGGTTGCTTCACATTTATTCTAGGCTAAAGATTTTCTCATATGGTTGGGATATGTTAGAGATGTTTAGAGGTGTTATATCCAAAATTTGGTGTGCTAGATCATTGTGCAGAAGAATTTTTGTTCAACAGTGTGTGAACTATGTATAGTAGAGGTGTCTAGGAGAAATGTTTTCGCTCCACATTTGTAGTTATGATTTAGGTCTTGCAAATCTGCAGGAGTGTTGATAATGTTGGTATCTTTCTTTAGTTAAGGTGGTTTTTCGTTTGGTGCTTCGGAAGTCAATTTCTTAAGTTATAGTGTATGATAGAGTTGTTTGGATGTACTAGGTGTGTACATTCTTCATGTGAAAGTTGTTGTGAAGGAGTCTGTTGGATTTTGAAGGTGTTTACATGGAATATTCCAGATTCTTTTCAAGTGACATTTGTTTTTGGTGAGTTTTTGTTGGATAAAAGGAAGCATGTACTTAAAATTTTAATGGTGTTTACATAGTTAATGACCGACCTTGGCATTTACACTACTTGTGAAGGTGCTTTGTTGTTTGTGGAAGCATGTTATGGTATGTGAGAATGTATTTAGGTCAAAGCTAAGGATTTTTTTGGTCTTCCTTCATTCCTTTCCACCGCAAGAATGTTTTGGTGCCAACCTAATTTGAGTTTGCATGTTTGAGGTGCATAGTCAACCTTGGAGAATGGTTTCAAGGTTGAAGATAGTATAAATAAGAGTTGATTTATTGAGGGATGAGGTGATAAATAAGAGAGATGTGGATAATGTGAATTTCATATTTTTAGGGTGTGAATTTGAGTAATGTAGTGCGAGCTTTTATGTGTTAGATTACCGGATGCAGTGAGTAGAAGATGTCTACAATTCTTCAATTAGGTTGTGAGGGTTTTGGTGACATTGGGGTGGATTCTCTATTGCATTGAGATTATCTTCTCTATGTAACATTTCTTCTATATCTTCTTTTCTATTCTGGTAGTGAGCCTTTCTTTTTCTAGGCTGTGTCGCCCTCGACAGTGAGTCTTTGTAATCGGTATTGATATTACTTATATTGTGAGCTAATCCTCACCATAGTTTTTCCCTTCTTAGGTTTTCCATGTAAATCTGGTGTACTATTGTGTATGGTGTTAAGTTGTTTCAATTTTTATTATTTTTCATGCTAAATCATTATAATAGATTAAGTGCTTATTGAATGAATGTGGATTTGAATGTTAATGAGGGTTTTGAAGTTTTAAGGTACAACTGATTCACCCCCCCCTCTCAATTGTACTGTTCATTTAACAATTAGTATCAGAGCAAGGTTCCATGGAGAAAAGCTTAACCACTTAAGGTAGATCTAGGATGGAACACAAGAAAGAGATTCCTATGTTTGATGGAATGGACTGTGCATTCTAGAAGACAAGAATGGAAAAAAATCTAAGTTATCTGGGATATGATGTCTAGAAATTAGTTCATAATGGATATACTATGCCTACAAATGGTCCAAGCACTGAAGCTGAAATCAAGGCCTATGAAAGCAATATCAAAGAAAGGTATTCTCTCTTAATTAGTCTTACAAATTATGAATTGGTGAAAATTATGAATTTGAAATTTTTTGAATAAATCTAGGCAAAGTTGGAAAGCATTTATGAAGGAGATGACAAGGTTAAACAAGCTAAGATGCAGAATTTGAAGATCACATTTGAGAACTTGTGGATGTCTGAAGATGAAAACATTACAAGCTATATGCAGAGGGTAAATGAAGTGGTCAACTCTGTCAAAGGTCTTTGCACGAAAAACTCAAAGAATCAAAAGTGGTAAAAAAAATTCTCATTACTCTTCCTAAATCTTATGGTCATAAATTTTTTCTATTGAGGAATTTGTAAATTTAGATCAATACACTAGATATCATTTGTATGGCTCCTTGACTACATTTGAGATTAGAGAAATTAGTATAAATAATGGTGCAAAAGTTGAGACTGCTTTTAAGGCTAGAAAATCAGAGAAGATTGAAGAATCAAATAGGTTGATCTTGATGATGTGGAAGCTAACTTTGTGAGAAGGATGAAAAAGGGTACTAGTAAGTACAAAGGTAAGTTTCCTTTCAAATGTTTCAGTTGTGGAAAGATAGGTCACTATGCTTCAATATGTCCAAACATAGTTTTGAATGGAAAAAAATAAGGAGAATAGAGGTAAAATGATCAAGGAAAGCTATTATGTTAGAGAAGATGCAAGTATTTATAATGATGAATCTAATTATGGAGATGATGATGATGAATTCTTTTTCATGGATTTAAAATATGAATATGTTTCTGCTAACTCTAAAATATGTGTGAAGGAAATTCCTCCAGAGACAAAGGCTAAGATTGAAGGTACTTTGGTATCTACCTTTCATGCTCAACAGGATAAGAACTAATTGGATAATTTACAGTGGATGCTCTAATCATATGACCAGAGATAGGAGCAATTTTATTAAACTTGAAAAGTATGATGGAGGAATTGTTAGATTTGGTGATGATTTAGGTGCTAAGATATGTGGAATAGGTTCAATTATTTTTTATGGAAAACATAATACTGATGATGTTTACAATGTTAAGGGTTTAAGGCATAACCTCTTGAGTGTTGGATAAGGACTAAGGTTTTTGGGAAATGGACTAGATATTGAATGGTAGTTAGTATGGATTTATGGACTGTGGTTGGGATCAGATTATGATTTTTGGACTAAGACAAGGTGAAAAAAAAATTGGACTAAGTTTTTCCTAACCTTGGCTTACACTTTTGTTTCAATTATACTAATTTGGATAATGTTTTCAAACATGCAAAAGGTTTTTAAAAATTGGACTTGATTGACTTGTTTTGAAGGTTTGTAAATAAACACTTCGCATTCACAAAAACTAATTGAAAAGACACAACAAGCCTAATTTATTTAAGAAAGGAGTATCAATCCCTTTGGGCCCACAAATATACTATCTATCGAGTTATGAATAGCTAGGGAATGCAAGGTCATGTACTACCTATGTACTCCATACCTTAGAGTCTAGAGACTTTCCAAAATTTAGCTCTACCTCCCCACTTTGAAAGTAGAATGTGGGTAACTTCTTGGGCTAATTAGTACCCAATGCACCACAAGGAAGGATGGTCTATGGTCTTAATCTAGGATACAAAAGGCTTTCTAGGGGTATCCTTGAAATACAACAAGGATATGTGAGGCCTATTCTATGTGTATGAAAGTGAAATACGTTAAAAAAATTAAAGTAGAGGGTAACCCACTCTTCTCCTTCACTTCCTCAAGGTATAAAGTTCTTGGGGGCTTAGCTCAGATGCTAAAATTCCCTTCCAAGAGATGTGTTTTTTGATTCACCCTCTATTTTATATATATGATATCATAATTCTAGAGTTGAGGTCATCCCTTAATGATGAAATATAAGGTGGGCCCCCTAAAAATAAACTTGAGAAGATGATATTTATTTATGATTCTCAAGACCACCCAAATTATGAGAGAATATTATACACCAAATATCACTTTAAGATTAAAAACACTAGTAATTTTTTGAAACCCAAGTCAAAGTGTGAAAGTTAATTTTAATCCCAATGTTCAATGTGAGAAAAAAATCAAAGAAGACAAAACTTATAGAAATTTAAAGTATCTATATAATCAATATCTTCTACAAATCATCTTCTTAAAACCATCAAGTTAGTAGTTCAAGTGTGAAAGTATTCAACACTTGAGAAGCACTATATTTTCAAGGTTAGCCATAAAGTAGAAAATAATTTAGTCTAAAGGAGAAATAAACAATGTATCAAAAAAAAAATCACATTATGTTGACAATTTTTTTTTAAATCATAAAAAGGATTTGTATACAAAAGTTATGAATTTTTGAATTCTAAACACAAAGGATGAGTTTAAAATGGTTATACATAATTTTTGGTGCAAAATCTAGAAAAATTATTTGATTCATTGAATGGGCTCTGAGATAACTTTCAACACCTTAAAAAGAGTTGAGTTGTCAAATCCACTTTAGAAACCTACAAAATAGATAGAGAGAAAAGGATTGTGTCATATAAGGGCTTGCCTTGGTCAAACCCTGTGTCAGTGTTACCACCTCCACAATGGAAATGATGATAAATGATAAAGAGTGTATGCTCTTAGGGGAGCAAAGGGAAAATAATAAATAAAAACAGTGATATCTTATCACTCATATATGTAGCCCTTGTCAGACTAAATGAAATTATGTCAACCTCACATAAGGAGGATGAAGGAATTTTTTTAAGATCCTACAAGCGTTAACACATAATAATAATAACAATTAAGAAACATCATACAATACTTGAACATGAATTTGTTGATATATTACAAACTGTAAATGACTTGAAATATGTCTTTGATCCTCTTCTTGTCTTGCTTTTGATTTGACCCTTTGGAGTGCATTAATTGTCTTAGTTATCTAGACTTATGAAGGAGGGAAGAATTTATATATATATGAATTCAAACACATTAAAATAATTATTTAGAGATTGACAAACAAAGTTATTTTCTAAATCACAACAAGGCCAACCTTCAAATTCAAAAAATTGGGCATGTGAATAACCAAGACACTAGCGAATCATGCTAGGGTCTAGGCATAATTTTATATATGAGGGTCGGAAAAACTAAGGAATTAATTAAGTTTACTAAAAATATGACAAACTAGGTACATCACAAGCATAATGAAGCACATGCACCAAAGAGGGTGCTAAACCTAGCATAAAATTATAAGCAATGACCATTTGCAACATTTAGCCTCCACTTTAGCAAGGGTATGCACTTACATCCATACCCATAATAAAGTACAAAGAAGCCTAGAAGTATTTTCATAAATACAATGGAGAGATAGGACAACACAAAACTGAGAGATGTATTAGCCCCTAAACTCAAGATCCTACTACACCACACTATTAAAATAAAAAGAACACACAAATATAAGACACAAAGAAAGAAGGAATATACACATATATCAACTATGGTTAGCAAAATAATAATCCAAACATACATGAAGCATACATGAAGTATACATAGAACATACATGGGTCATACATAGAAAACAAAATAAAACAAGTTATAGCCTCGTAGACTATTAAGGTCCATAGATTCTTACTAGTATCCATACCAAAGGCAACATTCATAAGTCACAGGCTAGCAAAGTTTGTCATTTTCTAGGTGTCTCATGAACAATTGAAAGCATCATAGGCTAGACAAATTTGTTTCTTAATAGGTAAGCTTCACAAGTAGCAAATTAAAACAACACATTCTAGTGAAATTTGTTGCTTACTAGGTGAGTTTCATGTCAACAATATCAAAAATTATGGGCCAAGAAAAATACATGTTATTTTCTAGGTAACTCCAATAAAGTATTATAAAGATGATCAATATATGTTGTGATAACACAATTAGTGTTGTGGTGTGTGAAAAAATAGAACATAGTGGAATGTATTCCCCCACCTTAAAGTAATTGCTAATGCCAACCAAGAGAAATTTCCTTTAAGGAAGAAAGATTGATATATGCAAAGACAAGAATGACAGCTTTGTAGAAGCCATATTCCAACTAATATGTTTCCAAAAGCTACGTCATGACAAGTTATTCACCCCAAAATTACAAAATATCAATAAATCCACATACAACAAACAATATCGTCCAATAGCACTTAAGGGATCCAAAGATTTGGGGTCAGTATAATGTATGATAAATAAACTATATCAAAATAATAATTTTGAATTGACATCATTCCCCAAATGTATTGGAACTTCGAGTATAATGGAAGAAGAGCACACAAAAATAAATAAAAAAATTTGGGTCAACATGGAAGAGACCTAAATGTCTCGACACTTTGCATCATTCCCAAAAGGCATAAAAATTATATTTATGACAAATGGAAGAATGAAGATACTTAAATAGGAATGTCACAACTGGTTTGTTCCCTTTTGTATCCTTGTACCAATAAGAGAATCATGGATCATCCAAAGAGAAATAAAAAAAAAATCACACTAAGCATCACATTGTGTGGATAATATTACATGTAAGCATAACACAAAGACAAGGGCACCACACTTGCAAGTCGATCTATACCAAATCATCTGCATTCCAATATTTCTCATCATATAGAGATGGTGGGTAACATGCTAAAGGGACTTAAACAAGTGTAGTACAAGGAGAAGTGCCTAGTTCAACACATGATGGATCCTTCACTAGAGAAGGATCATCATGCATGCCACTAGAAGCTATGTTAATTGATTCCATGAAAATCAAAGATAGTTATGAATATTTTTAAAGTGGTTCAACCATATCATCCAAATCATTATCAAAATATACCACAATGGGTGATATGATAGTGTTACCACCATGGTCATGAGCACTATCAATCATAGGAGAAGAAGGATATCTAAGAGGGGGAATGGAATAATCTTGTGGGATTGATGGTGGCAAAGGTAGCAAACCTTTTAGCTTTTGGCTTCACTAAGAAAGGTAGGACTTAGGTTCATGCTTAAGTGAGCAAGGTGAAGCAGAGTCAAGGGATGATGAAGATGGGTGAGGGAGTGGAACCTTATAAGGATATGGATGCATAAGAGAAGGACTATTAGGTGAAGGTTCACTTCATGTAGCAATTTGGTGAGCCATAGCAATATGCAGTCTCTTGTATTCTTTCATATTTAGATTTTGTCATGTACAATTCAAAGATTGTGTAGGAGGAACGTGGGTGCTTCCTCATGTTGGTTCTTGAATTGCTAATTCCTAGATATTCAAATAAAGCAAACAATAGGTTAAAAAATATTAGCAATAAAAAATTGTTTTAATCATATATATTTAAAAGACCTAGAAATTGTATAGGAAATTTAGTAAAGTTTAGGACCTCAAACGACATGGATGACACATAAAAATTATCCTAATCAGTGGCTTGGCTAGCACCTATTAGGATACTGCTATCATCATGCATATATATTTATACGAAACATATATATATGTATATGTATATATATATATAAATTTAAATAAATTCAATTTGATTTGATTTTAAATTTTAAAATAATAGTACATCTAGTGATTTTTTAAAGTATGTAAATTTCAAACTTAAATAACTTTTGAAAACACACACTAGAGATGGCTCATGCATAACAACTGATGATTGAGGAGTACTCACCACACCTTGTAGTTGGTTAGTCATGGATATCACATGACCTCCCTACATAGATACAATATTGTTTTTGATTAGGTAAGTAGGGGAAGGGCCCTAATCCCATGGTACATCCAAAGCTTAAAGGAAAACAAGGTGGGTAAAACAACACCACCAACCAACTACAAGAAACAACATATCTAGGGAGGCACGCAGGCCAAAAAATAGAACTGTAACCATGGAACTATTGTACCTAATAAAAAACAAGAGATTACTACAAGCGTTCTTTAAATCACAAAAACCATTTATCAGGTCCACCATATACCAGCAGGTCTGAAACCATAATAGAGCTATTTGGAAATAGCAAACTAGAATATAAAAACCAACCAATAAAAAGAGAAAAGAAATCATCAAGAAATAGAACAAAAACAATGCCAATCATTGGAATTAGCTAACAAATCCCCTATATCACCAAAATGGGAGACCAAATTCCTCCAATTTAGGTCAGCTTCAATGATAACAACAACCATTCCAAGGGTGTGCAAGGGAACAACCAACCAACAACAAAACTATTTCTCAAAAAACCAAATTTTAGAGCCATAACTTTGCCTCTCCAATATCCACTTTGCCTCTTCACCTCTATAGGAGAAATTTCTAAGAGTTCCCAATCCACTACCGCAAAGGCTCCCTAGCAAACCCAGACTCCACCTCAATAGGAAGGGTCTCCACCTCAATTGGAGCAACAAGGGAGAAGACCAGCATAAGAAGCATGAGCAACCTATGAAACCCTCATAACCCATCTCCATCTCCATAGGAGAAGACTCCACCTCAATAGGAGACACTGTTTGAAGAGCTAAGAGGAAAACACACAATTTGGTAGAGAGATAACTCTTAACAACCGAAAGAAACAAAAAACTTTGAGCCTTCAACAAGAGTTTTGAAAGCCATCCCGCCAAAGAGTCCACCATAACTTCAATAATAGTCACCACACCCTTGAGGGCTATCTACAATTTTATCACAAGCTAAAACATAAATCCTTCAAAGAGGGCCTCAAAAGTAGCCATGTACGACATGTTCAACATATCCACCAAAGTTTCAAAAACAAATCCACTTGAATCGAACACAACCACCACCATTAGCAAACCCCCAACCTCTTGAGGAAGAACCACAAAGCAGATAACAACCCAACTGTCATCACACATCCAAAGGCCAAAGACTAAAAGACAACCAAAACCTACAAACCAACATAAGAAAATAACAAGCAACCCCGACCACTAGAGAACAAAACGCCCCAAACGAACAAAGAATCATAGAGCATGAAAAGCCCATAAACCCCAACAAACCCAGAGACCCAAAACAGGTCAAAAACAACCATAAGCAAGAGCAGGGAAACAAAACAAAGCACCCAAAAAGAAGGGACAACAAACAAGAAAGTAGCAAGCAACATAGGGAAGACAACCAGCAACCCATCCCAAGCGACCACCATTAACGCACACAACAAACTCCAATAGAAAAATAGGCGAAACAATGTTGCCCCAGGAAGAGCACAAGAATAGAAAGGAGACTAAAGAGTAGAAACTACTCACAAATGACCCATTAAACTCAACCACTCCACCTCCCTCAAGGAGACGTTTTAGAAGAACAAAGCATAAGGAACTCAAAATCCCACAAGGGAACCCAAGAGAACTTCACAAGGAACTTCTACCAACCGTCCTCCCACTAGCTAACATAAAAGTCACAAGGAACTTAGTGAAGAAATCCAAAGATCCAACACAAAGGTCCACCGTAGTCATCAAGACACCGACCAGCAACAGGAGCACAAAAGGGACATTAAAAGTCGTTGAAGAAAGCAAATACAGAACAAAGACTTTGAAGCTAGAACCAAGCACAAGAAGCCTAGTAACCACATCTAAGCCATCACCCACAAGGAAACATTGCAAAGCAATAAAGCATATAAATCTGGAATACTCCACAGCAGTAACAAGAAGGCTCCCACCTGAGCTATCTACACCAAGAGCAGGCAAGATCACGTAATGAACTGACTGAAGAACTTCCCCAAGATCTCCATAGGCACTGTTTCCCTCAAAACAAAGGGAAAAAAAACCAAGATCCAAGCAGAGGCCATGCAAAATGTCATGGTTTAAGAAACCAAAGTGCTCAACGAAGGGAAAACATCATCCAATAACAAAACCCAAAAGCTCAACAATGGAGGAAACTAAGGTAGGAACCTTAGCTAAAACCCCAACAACATCTCCCACCTCGCAATCTAAGAGACTCGAAGGACCAAAAAGGCACAACACACCAACCTCTGGAACAAAGCCAGCAGAAGACCAAAACACTGCAAGAGGCAAGGACCATTCCACAAACACCCAAGCACAAGAATCTCCAGCCACACCAAAACCTCCCGGCAGATTGCAACCACTAGATAGGAAACACAGCCAAGGACTAGCAGGGAGAGACAAGCTTCTCAAAGCAACCAAATAAACAACACCAAACCCGTGAAAGCCTAAACACGGGCACCCCCAACTTGTAGGAGAAACGCCCAAAGAAAGAAGGCAGTCAAACAGCTCAAGGGCGGGGAGGAATAGACCAACCATAAACAACTCAGACACAGCAAACCCAATGTTGGTCAAACATAGGAAGGCCCCATAGAACTCATCATCATCATTTGAGTCTGATCTGCCATCTCCATCCTCTTTAGAAAATTTCAAAATTCCAAAAGCTCTCCCTTTCCCACTCACACTTGTGTTCACCATTTTTTACACATGATGCACATTATGAGATTAGATACAATATTGTTTCACACATGTATACAATTGAATTAAATTATATGGACATAAATTAAAATATATATAAATAAGAAATTAAATGATGCAACTTTAAATTAAAGCTAGATCTATACATATGTCATTTTCTAGGGTTAATATATATTGGTTTACCTAAAATATTACACATTTCAAACAAATTAAAATGTGACTTGATGTACATACCTGTGTAGGACAATCATCATAACATAGTAAATCCACTATGATTCCATCTCTGATGTAGGTGCATCTAAAATGGATGCTTGAGTAGGGCCATAACATGGATGACTGCAACTTTGAAAAAAATGTGATTGTGGCACATGGGAGCTGCTAGGACCATATCCTCCATGCTCTCTTTCATTGAATTCAACTACCATGTGGATATTTTGATTAGTGAGATCTCTTGAGAGAAAACTCAATGCTCCCAATCTCGAAATCATTGCCTAGTGTTGAAATGGTGTAGGAATACCAGGAGATGGAGGAGAAACAATTGGTGGAATTAAAGCACATTGATTGGGGTTGATATGTGTTCCTACTCTATGTTGTGGCATGCCACACCCAACTCCCTGAAATGACCTCATATAAAAAAAGGATTTTAAACCCATCTCAAACTATGCCCATAATTTTCTCAAAAAATAAAGGGGTACCTCACAATTTTTTTTTGATAAAGGGGCACCTCACAATTAGTGTGTGATGGATGATCAAAGACCATCCACCATCGCTCCCAAAAATCTATGGCTATCTAAGGGTGCCTACACCATCTAATTAAAATCTATTTTTTATTTGGAGGAATGGGTTGATTGGTATGAGGGTCAATGAAATATGGGGAAATGGTTTGTTTGGAAATATGGAGATGTGGGATCTCTCTATATGACAATTCATTTGCATAAAATTTCTCCTCTCCTCTCTCCAATGGTGAAAACTATCTAAATCTGCATCAATGGATCAAACAGAGTCAACAATAATTTGCATCAAAGATGAAAACTATGATAGGTGGGGAGGCATATTAGGCTCATTTTTATCAAATTAATTTTTTCTTTAATTATTCTTATATTTGCATTGATGTTTGCTCACAATTAAGCCTCATCTAATGGAGGGGGTGAGTGGTTAGGGGGTGGGGAGTTTTGAGGTGAGGGGCTATGAGATGGAGAGTGTGGAGGTGAGGGGTTTTGAGGCTTAGGGTTATGAAAAACTCATCTATCAAAACCCATCAATTGATGGTATTTTCTCCATCAAGGGCCATTGTATATTAAACAATTAGGAAAAAAATATCAACAAACTAATTAAATAACATGAAGCATTGAATCCATTATGAGCGGGAGAGAGTGGGCAACTGGAGTTTTGAAATTTTTAGAAGGGGAGGATGTTGGAGAGGATGACTCAAAGGAAAAAAATGAGCGATGGTGTTTCCTTTTCCTGCTAGATGTTCAATAGTGGTTTCTTTTGGTGTTTGAAGTTCTTCTTGCAGTTACTCAAGGTGTTTTACTATCTTCCTCTAACACCTCTATCTAGTGTTTGCACCTTTGGAAGGTTGATATGGGAGATCATTTCTCAGGCTTCTCTATCATCTCTGTGTTGGAAGTTTGTGGGAGGTTTGTAGGCTTCAACTTATTGGGGTGTCTAGGTCATTGGTTTCTTAGTTGTTTCCTAGTTTTGTTGGAGCATTCATTGCCCGGGTCTTTGTTTGTTGGGGCCATTGTTGTGAGCCATTTCTCCTTTGTCCTCCCTACCGGTGTGGGGACTTTTTTTGGACCTTAGAGGAAGTTCTTTGTTCTTTTTGTTGCTTTTCTTTGCCTGCTCTTGGCATAGGTGGCTTTGTTATGTGCCTTCATGTTACTCTTGTGGAGTTTTCCAGCTCTTTATGCCTTATTATTCTACAATGTCTCCTTGAGGGCAACGACTTGGGTGAGGTTTTTGGATTATCTATGTTTGGCTTCTGCTTCATAGGCTTTTTTCTAGTTTTTCTTTCTTCCACGTATAGCAACATTCCATCTATGTCTCTATCGGTGGTCATTGATTTGTTGTCTTTGGTGGACCTTTGGATTAGGTCTTTGGATGTTCTCTCTATGTTTCTTGCTACTAATTTGTTTGCTAGAGGGAGGGTATTTGGTAGAATTTCCTTGAGATGTTCTTTGCGGTACAGTTGTGGGCCTTTGAGCTTCTTATGCTTTGTTCTACTGAAGTGTCTCCTCGAGGGAGATGATTTGGGTGAGGTTATTGGGATATTTGTGCTTGGCTTATACTCCAAAGATTTTATTTTGTTTATGCTTTCTTCATCGAGAAACAACATTTCTTTTGTGAATCTGTTGGAGGTTGTTGACTTGATGAAAATGGTGGACTCTTGGGCTTGGTCACTTGTTGTCTTCACTATTTTTATTGTTTCTAATCTATTTGTTGGTGGAAGGGCAGCTGTCAAAATTTTCTTGGGTTGTTCTCTATGGTTCCCTCATGAGCCTTTGAGGTTTTCTCCCCTTTTAAATGCATGTTTCACTACTTTTCTTGGGCTAAGTGCTTTCGTCCCTTCTTTCTGGGTTCTTTGCTTTGTTTCCCTACTCTTTCTTTTGGTTGTTTTTGTCTTGTTTATGGACTTTAGGATAGTTGGGGTTTACGATATTTTTATGCTTTGCACTTCTTTGTTTGATTCAGATGTTTTGTTCTCTAGTTTTGTCTTGGAGCTGCATGTTCGTGCTTCTATGGGTTTCAAGGTAATGGTTGTCTTACTGAATTTGGCCTCTAAAAGGCATGTTTATGTGGAATGCTTCATGTTTCTCTAGGTTGCCTTTATGCATATGGTGTATGGTCTATGTTGGATATTTCCTACCTCTGTCAATTTTTTAGGGTGTTTTTCTTTTACTGTCTGTGTGATGACAATTGGTTTGTTATGTATGTCCCTCTGGTGGTGATGGGGGGTATTTCATGCTCTATTTTTGTTATTTTCTTGCTTTGGTGCCACCAAGCAAGGCTTGTTCAAGGGTTATAACTTATGCAATGCATATGTTTGTTGCTTTGTGTTTCTGCCTCAAGAGGTTTGGGGTTTTCTTAAGGAGGTGGTAGTATTGGCCTCAAGTGGAGTTGTTATCGAAGCTATGGTGGATATGCTTAACTTGTGGTATAAGGTTTCTTTTGAGGCCCTCTTTGAAGGATTGTTGGTTCCTTTTGTGATAAAATTGCAAATAGCCCTCAAGGGTGTTGTGGTTGTTATTGAAGCTATGGTGGATTTGTTGAACTTGTGGTTTAAGATTTCCTTTGAGGTCCTCTTTGAAGGATTGCTGGTTCCTTTTGTGACATGATTGCAAATAGTCCTCAAGGGTGTTGTGGACTCCCTTGTTTCAAGAATCTCTTTGGTGGGAAGACATTTAAATTTCTTGTTGAAGGATCTAAGTTTCTTGTTGCTTTCAGTTGCTAAGTGTTTCTCTCTACTGGAGTGTGTGTTTTCCTCTTAGCTCCTCAATTGGTGTCTCCTATTGAGGTGGAGTCCTCTCCTTTTGAGGTGGAGACCTCTCTTATGGAGGTGGATATGGATTTTGAGGGTTTTTTGGATGGCTCGTGTTTCTTCTGCAAGTCTTCCCCCTTGTTGCTCCAATTGAGGTGGAGACCCTTCCTATTGAGGTGGAGTTCAATTTTGTTGGGGATTCTTTGTGGCAATGGATCAAGCGATCTTAGTAATTTCTCCTATAGAGGTGGAGAGGAAAATTGGTTATTGTAGAAACAAAGTTATGGATTTGAATTTTAGTTTTTTGAGCAACATATTTGCTATTGGTTGGTTGTTTTAAAGAGTGTGGATGGCCTCAAACTTTCTAAAAATGCTAATCTTCTGGTGGTTTGGATCTAGGTTGTCTTGCCCACCCTAGGAGTGGATGTTGTTATCATTGAAGTTGGCCTTGATTGGAGGGATTTCATCTCTCAGATTGGTGACCATGAAGATTTGTTAGCTAATGTCAATTATTGGCATTGTTTCTATTTTGTTTCTTGATATGGCTACCCTGCTCTTTTTGTTGTTTTGTTTTTATATTTTGGACTACTATTTCCAAATAGCTATGTTATGGTTTCAAACTAGCTGGTATATGGAGGACCTGATAAACGGTCTTCGTGATTCTAAGAACTCTAGTAGTAATCTCTTTTTTAATTAAGTATAGTGGTTCTATGGTTATCATTCTATTATATGGCATGTGTGCCACCCTGGACATGCTATTTTTTTATGCTAGTCGGTGGTGTTGTTTTATCCACCCTATTTTCTTTTAAGTTCTAGCTATAACCATGGGATCAAGGCCCTTCCCCTGCTAATCTAATAAAAAACATGAAGCATTGAATGTACTAAATTTTTAAATAAATTGACACTTATTTCAAAGAGATCATTAAATAATGTACAATTTGAACTAAAAATCACATCGAATACACATTCAAAATACATCATTTAGACACATTCAAATTTAACATAAATGTACAGCATGAATTTGGACCAATTTATAATTTTATTGTGAACATGGCTATAATTACTTTGTGATTTTGATATTGAAATCTCTTATATCAAAGAAAAAGAAAACAATGTTCCTAATGAGTTAATAAAATGATAGTATATGCCTAAAATAACTAGTCTATGTAATTTGAATTGAGAAATAAGATTGTTCAATAGTAGAAAATTGATTCATTTTATTAGGAAATTAGTACTTTATCTAAATTTGAAATGGAAAAATGAGGATATTAATTTGATGTAACTAGATTATCAATATATTAGGGATGCATTTATGTCATGCAAAATAAAAATTTAAGGCATATAATCATGTATGAGGAACATAAAACACCATCTGATACTCATCTTGGAGTAGAAACTGTTGCACAATTTGAAAGAATTCTTTTTGGCTCAAAAATAAGGCAAATGTAACTCACTTCATGGCTAGGTATTTAGATTTTCAAAAGGTGAAGGTAGAACATGCACACCCTAGTGGTATATTGTAATCACATGAAATTTTGGGCCATTAGTGGTTGATAATTAGTATGAATTTGATTTCAAGTTTTCCCAAAAATTGATATTGGTAGGACACTATTCTAGTAATGATGGACAAACTAACCAAAGTTAACCACTTCATTGTTGGTAATGATCATGTTGATATTGTTTCTATAGAAACTAAATTCATGAAAGAGGTGATAAGGTTACATGGGAGTACAAATTTAATTATCTCTTATTGAAATTTTTTTTTACATGATAATTCTATAATAAAATGATGATAGCATTTGGAACCAATCTAATTTTTAGTTCCACTTACCATTTAGAAACTAATGACCAAAAAAGGGGTCAATTAAGTGGTTGAAGATATTTTATGCATGTATGTGATAGATCACTTATCAAATGAGAATACTATCTTTATTTTTCTAGTTTTCCTATAATAATATATATCGCTCTTCAATTAAAATGATTCCTTTCAAGCATTCTATGAAAAAAATAGAACACCACTTGTTTGGGATAGTTTGGAAAATAGAATTTCTATTGGGCTTAAAGTACTTCAAGAATATGATGAACAATTTTAGATAATAAGTTAGCATTTAAAAGAGACCTCAAACAATAAAAAAAATTAGATATATTTGAAAAGAGTACCTCACATTTTTTACTAGGAGATTAAGTTTTTATTACAAATCAAACTATAAAACTCTTTATCAAATTTGGAAAAACAAAAAATGCATCTCATAGTTTATTAGGCCTTTGGAGATTATTGAAGTGGTTATTGTAGACACTAAAATTATTCCCCTAATAATTGACATTAATCTATCCTAAAATCATATATTAATAATTAATTTCATCCTAATAAATAGTTTCTTTGAGAGGGATATACATGATGATCATCATTAGGTACATACTTATTATCCATATTTCCTAAATGTGATGATGATGTTGACTAATAGAAAAAAAAAGGGAAAGTTTCACTTATATGATGATGTAAAAAGGGATTTGTTGACAAGATATATGCTTGCATTTACACACGATAGTGTATAAATCTAGAAATAAAAGATTAGGTATATAAAATACTTTGATTTTAAAAATTTAAATTAAACCATCACATAATTGAGTGAACATGTATTATTATTCAAAATTGAAATTGAAAGGTAAAATCCTTATTAGCTAGATTCTTCATTTTGTTTACATTACATGAATTAAGAAATACATGTCCTAAACTCAATATTATAATTAATATTTTTAAGGAATTAAATATAAGAAAAGTATGAGGCAATGAATAAAATTAAGAAAGTGCATGATCCCTCAAGATTGATGGGAGCACCTTAGTGAGAAATTGATCCTCATGAAATAAGGAATGTATAACTTGGAAGTATTGTATGCATGTTGTAATGGATCAAATCTACCATCATAATATTTAAAATAAGGTGCCAATAATCTATTTGGTGAAGGATAAGTCAAAATGTCACATGACAAAGGATAATGAACTAGTTTGGTAGTTTCATCTTGTTATTCAAGTCTTTGTACTTAAGTATCAATATATCATTCAAATTTTCCAATCCTAGCAATGAGGTAGTTCACATAATAAAAAAAATCATTCTCAAAATTTCTTATAATTTCACATGCATATATATCATGTCATATGTGATGATGATGGAGGGTGGGAAATATGTAGATCATAAATAATGACACCTCATCATCACATATACCAAATAAAAATTATGAAATATTCCCATGTTTATATTCATCCTTAGGTATGTCTAAATAATGTGAAGGATGGGATGTAGGAGGAAGTAATATACAAGAACAAGCGTAAAGATATGTCATGTGAAATAATTAGTTGGATCCAAAGGGAGGTATTCATTAAAAAATTGGTATCCCACATTTATGCATTAAAAAGTAATGAAATCCACTAAGGAAGAGCCACTACAAGAGAAATAATGATAATCATGAGTGAAAAATGGTCTAGGTCCTCTAGTGAAGTAATCTATGTGAGCACATGGCAAACCATGAAAGGATTTATAAGAAACATGGCATGAATTAAACCATTATAAATATAACTATGAATCAAAATATTACCAAAGGTATACAAAAAAGTGCTATCATCGTATATATATATAAGCATAATATAAATATATAAATGGTTTAGTTCATGTAATTTTGAATCTTGTTTACCACTAAATGAATTCAGAAAAAGTCTATTATGAGAATGTTAATCATTAAAACACATCATCATAAAATAAATATGTTAGAGTAATCATGCATTAGCTCATAATTAATAAATCTCTAATTAATTATTAGTCTAATTTATTCTCATGCACTTAAGCTAAACTTAGGAGTGATTTTCTATGTTAACTAGTGCAACATACCCAATGTTTTATCCATTGAATTTTACCATGTTTTAACCCACATGTGAACAAACATAGCAATAAAAAATTTCTTTATAACTCAATAATAAGATGCACATTTGCAATAAATCCATTTCAAACTCCCACTACATTCAATAATAAAAGATGCATATTTTAAATTAACCCCATTTCAATTTTTCATTGCATTTTCACAAAGTGCATTACATAATTTCCAAGTAATGATTATTTATTACATAATCTCATGTACTGATAACATTTTTCCAATTTACAATTTCTCAATGAGAATAGAGATACATGTACATAGCTTTCATGAGCTTAATGAAACAGAGATACAAATGGTCCAAATGTCCCTACCTGGGCATACATCCTAGATGTCCCTAATATTGGTGCCTACATTCTAGATGTCCCCATTATTGGTGCATACATTATAGTTTTCCCCAATACTGGCACATGCATCCTCAAATCCTAATTGCCAACTATATGAGGGAGAACATCACTCAAGCACTTTTCTACCAACCACATACTTACTATAGTCCCTCGCACACATACCTAACTGGTAAGATGGCCCTACCCTTTGATGAAAAGATTGGTTTGGTAACCCCATAATCCTGGACTTCTTGAGCATAGTGTTTTTTCCTACATATCTAGAGCTGCCATACATTAGCTACAACCTACATGTATGACTTCCCTGCCTAGAATGAAACCATGGATCACAATGAACTAACAGTGTAAATAGTGGCTACTTACACTACTTTGGCCAAAGAATTCAACACCCAATACTTTGAATGTGAGTCATCTGTCCACCCACCCTTTAGCTTGATTTGGTATTGACCATAAATATAACACACATTCAATCTAAGGTGATGACATAACAAATTGTCCATAGATTACCCTAACCCCAAGAATAATCAAGCCTATAACAAACTGATTACTAGGTTACACCCTTTCCTGAGAATAACCATGCTAATCATACATGCACACATACTAGTCACCTATTAGGTTACTCCCTTTCCCATGGATTATCTAACCCCAGGAATAACCTAATTAACCACCCAAGTAATCATAACGTCGTAACATTAAATGACTCTATTTCAAGAAGTATGATCACGACATTAAGTGTCTTTATTTTAGAAGTATGATCTCTTCAATAAATGACCTCAATCAAAAGTATAATCACATCAATAATGACTCCATTCAAGAGTAAAAAATCATCAATAAATTACTCCATTCAAAAGTATAATCATCAATCAAATGATCAATGGGATCATATAGGTTAATCCCAACCTATTTGCTTCAATAAAAAATAATGCAATAATCAAGTAAATAATCCAACTAGATAGGTTAATCCCAACCTAGGGTTTCAATCAAAATGTATTACAACCATCAAATGAATAAAGGTTAATCCCAACCCATGGCTTCCAACAATCAAGTGATCATAAACAATCATGAAACCTCTCTTTTAATATTCCTCAAATATTCACATGGTTTACAATGTTCACTATATTTGTATATAATCTAGAGGACATTAGCATGGGAGAAGTTTGTGCTTCTACATCTATAATTCCTTTTCTCAATACAACTTTGGGTTTTTGAAGCATGAGTCATCTTATAGAATTTTGTGAATAGGAATTGAATCTTAGTCAAAAAATAAGAAAATAACATAATCAAAAAGTACAATTTTCAACCCTAATGTTGAATATTGATATAATAATCAAGTATACACCCTAACCCAAGGGAAAAGACTCTCTTCCTACTTCAAGGAGATATGAGTAATCAATCAAGTATAGACTATCAACATGATTTTCATAGCATCACAACCTATCAATCATAACATGTCTATCATGCCATAATTCATGTTGTATTACTAACCTTATTGTCCAAAAAGGTTTACCTAGAATCATAAGCTAACAATTTCAAGATAACACTTCAAAGTAATATTAAATTCTCATACTTCACAACCTATGCAACTTATGTTTAGTCTTGAAAAACTAAGTAAAGTTCTACTAGCATTAAAGCCACACATGCTTCAACATAATATAAATGTATTCCCAAATAAGAGGGTTTCACTAATTCAAGACTCAATCAAGAATCACACAAGATTATTCCATACTAGATAATAACTAAGTTCATAAGAACAAGCATATTAAGCATTCTCAAAGGCAACCTTTTCCAAACAAAGATATTTATAATCAAATAACCTTTCAAACATAAACAATAGAGGAATAGAAATCACCATGCCTAGATATAAAGTTCCAATTGATAATGTTGCTTTCCAACCTCAACCTCCACAACCATAAATGTTACTTCTCCAATGTTCAACTAATCTCCAATTCTAGTCTCCTCTCAAGAACTCTCAACAAAACATAACTCACAAACAAATCACTCTTTCTCACTAAAACTCTCAAAATAATGCTTTCATAGAAAATCAAAATGAAAATTGTAACAAATGGTAAACAGAGAACCTCTATGTATATACTTAAATTTGAGCATCATAATGCTACAAAGAAGCTAAGAAATTTGTCACCTTCCTATTCACATGCACCGACTTAGCTAATTCAAAATATTAGATTGCAACACATAACAATCCTCTTATTTCCAATTTTATAGAATGGATGAGTCGACTTCATGCTTGTGACAACATGACTCCTTTCATTGAGTCAAGGCACAATGACTCATTACTATGTACAAATTTCCTATTTGATTTGCAAGTCGACTAACCTAACAAACTTCTACCATCTTTGTATTCTTCCACCTATTGTAGCATTGAAATTTCCACATTATCCTTCCTTTACTAATTCAACCATTCTTTGAATGGTGTGGCAGATATGATCATCCCTTGAGCAACATATGGCACCTATTCTAGAGGCTACATGTTGCATAGTAGTTCAATCCAAATGCATTACAAACATTGTTAACTTCCTACACCACATTTCCTTTGCATTATCCTCACAACAAATACATGGTTATTTTATGCATTTATTGTGCCTCAATATAGGCGACTTGGGTGCTATTAATAATAGCAACAATAATCACAAAGTATTTAAAATTTAATTTAATTTAATCTATTATTCTCACCCAGCTTTGGCTACTATATCAGCCTCCACAAATGACATCTAATATGCTTTGTTTCCAATGTTTCCCAACACATTTTCTGGCTTCCTTCGTAGTTTTTATGGTATGTCATCATCTATCCTAGGTGTGGCTAATACATATTACTTAGTTTCATTGTTTTAAATGCATCAAGTCACTTTAGTTTAGCACGACATTAAATTTATGTGTTGTTGGCTTTAATACATAACAAAACTTGTATTTAAATGCAACCAATAATTGTTATGTTGTTGGTTTAAAAACAAGTCATTCTGCAATGTATGTGCCATAGCTACTTTACGTGCAACATATACAAGGTATGTAGTATGGCATTGATTATTTAATTTGCATATGATATGTTTGGATAACTTTTATATCGCTTCATATATATATGTTCAACCATTATATTATATGTAGGTATTAATGCATATTTTTATTGCCAATTAAATTTAAATATATAATATAAATGTATATACATATGTTAATATATACATATATAGGTTTGCATACAATATTCATTTGATAGATATATACATATGTAGTAATATAGATATATCATTATATAAACATCTAGAATAATAAACATACCCAAATATATATTCATCGATAGGTATATATACTATTTATATATATAAACATTTATATGTCATATATCAATTGATATCCCTATGCATATGATGTATCTATGCATGGGTACGCATAAGTATTTCTATTTACGTATACACACGTACATATTCATTCACACGCACAAGTTATATTTTCACATACATACATACATATATACTTGTTGATCAATATATAAACATAAATACACAAATACGAACTTACACTCAAATAGAGATTAAGTCACATAGTTCAAACATAAGAACAATCACAAAATCAAGACCAACAACCAAGACCAATTCAATCATTCGTAAACTATGACCAAGGGTCTACTTACCAATTCCCAATCTAACTCGACTCAACTCAACTAGGGTGTGAGTGTGTGGGATAGCTCAAATAGGCATATTAAGGTTACTATACCAAGTTCTTCTCTTGAGTGATATTTCCCCTCTCTTACCTAAGGTTTGAATCCTTCCTACATCCAACTTAGTGCATCACAAAGATAGTTAGCCATTCATATGAAATTCATCTGCATCTTAAATTATTTGCATCATCAAAGCATTAAAGTACTCACATTGCAATACATATTCATTCATCACATTTTCCATCAATATAAAACATAAGAATTCCTTCAAAAGCAATAACATCTTAATGCATATTTTAGTATTTCATTCACCTATTACACATATTAAGGTCACAATTTACATTTATCATCATATTTACTCATGAAGGTAAAAGTAACTTGGTAAATAAGAAATGGGGCATAACATATTTACCCCTTGTGAATCATTGTCCTTGATGATTTAAAGTACTAAATTATATAGATAAAGTAAAATAAAGGTTTTACTTTCCTTTTTCCAAATCATGCAAGAAATAAGTTAATATCCAAATAATTTTCCCACATAGCATGACCCTTTGCAATCTCATCCTTCTCATACCTTACACTGAGTGATTCATCTAATGTATGGGGAGAACTTGTGTGCTTCATGCATACTTTCTCTCCAAAGAACTATACATCATAATTATATTAACTCATATGTACATCATAAGTATAATAGTAACTATATTTTATATGACACCTATACCACAATGACTGGAGAAAACACGTTCTCATTGGATAACACAATTATCCTTAGTGTAACCCAAATGAAAAATAATGTTGGTGCATTGCACACTACATCGTGGGTCCCATCCTTCCCTCTGGTTTTTACACCATAGGACAAATTAGAAATGGAAACCGTCCATCACTGACACAAACGTTTACCTTAAGCATAATAGTATTACCCTTGACTACTGTACATATCAAGCATAATATTTCCTTTAGAAATTTGTGAATCCTAAGCTTAATAGTATTGCTTCTTAATTAAATATTTGTATCAATAAAGTTTCCTTGATTATTTCAATCTACTCTTTCATAATATAAGCTTTTCCTAACTTAAAGGAATTCAACCCTTCCTTCCAAATGATGTTTTAAATGATCAAATTTCAATGAAATAATTTATTTTAATAAAAATATTCCACAAATCCTCCAAGATTTGGTTTATCCCCTTTGTCTGACTGGCTGACTCAAAGCAATAAGTTGAACATACATTCAATTGAATTTTTCAACAAGGTGATCTCAAGGTTTACACAAAACCTTAACATTACTTTCTTATACCTATTTGAGATAACCTTCTCAAGAACATTAAGCAAGTGCTTTACACAAATTTGTTGATTTAGGATTGATATCTTAAAAATCAAAATTTTCAATCAAAATTGGTTACCTTGGCGAATCTGCCCACCATAGTATTATGTCAGTTCCATCAACATAGAAAGATAAAAATTATTCTAATGATTTTCCACTTCCTCTCTAAAATTTCATGAGTATACAAGTCATGTCGATGATGACATCTTATTTGTTAGGAAATATTGCATTCAAACCAACAATCTTAAATTATTTCCTACATAACCCATGAGAGATAAAAATGCATACAAGTTTCCAAAATGGATAGATCAAATAGACAACCACAAGATAACACAAGATATACCTTGGGAAAACCCTCAAGAGGGAAAAACCCAACCTCCAAAAGAATCCATACTCCATCATATTATTCAGTAATAAAGTAATACAAGAGTTACAATTAATACCTCTGAAGCATCAAGCCCTCCAATGCATTCCCATGTGTCCAAGCATGAATCCACACATACCATGTCATGCTTCACAAATGCACTCCACAAGAAGACTCAATAATTACAACCAACCCACTCAACCAGCCTAAACCACTACACATGTGTTTGCTTTTATAGACACAAGATCACACAAAATACAACTAGTGGTAAGGTAAAACCACATACCAAAAAACCATGTGAATACAAAACCACTAACCCCTTATTTAATATTGTGTACTAAGACATCACCTTATTTAATATTTCCCTAATATGAAATTATTATCACATGTCTCCCACACATTAAATAATACAATGTTACAATACAACATCAAGTGGACCCCAAATAATTACCTAGTGTGATTATTCACACCACCAAGGTGCATCACAACTAAATAATCATTTTTAATTACAACATTATAATAAATCATTTTATGCAATGGTGTACAACACCATATCTCAACATTCTACCACTTGTTGTATATATTACATAAGGGATCAATGAATGAAATGCATCATCATATCCATACATGAAACCACATGAATCTGTAACATGCTCCCGTGCTCCATCAAGATACATGCAATAAGAACAAAGTGACCACCATTTGAGCAAGAAATCCTCTCATCCTCCAACATGCCACCTATGGAAGAAAACGAACATGCCAAGGTGAAGATGCACCAATCTATGCACACAAGCATCAAATCGATGTGATAACAAAGGCTCTAACCAAGCTGTTGTCAACTAAAAAACCCACATGATCATAACTAGCATCCACAACACATGTTAAAACATCCAACCATCCATACCTCCAAGGTATCAATACATTAGTAAACTCATGCCAAGAACATATGCAACCTATAAACTGCAATCAAGCTCCCTGTATCAAACCTTGCAATGAAGAACATACATATCTAGGAACTCCCATTGCATAGGTAATTTCAAAGCATATCAAGTCTACCAATCAACACTATATCAGGGTGTGCTAAGTAAATCAGAGCATGAAGTATCAATAACAATAAAAATGATTCACACACACAACCCAAAGAGTTGCATAATCTCTCACAGCATGTTGCCACCATCCTCCCAAAACATGAACATCCAAGAAGGAACCATGAAGAAAGAAACATGTAAACCATAATATCCTTCTACCAACACCTCAAAAAGTGTACTATTGTTTCAAGTATGATCTCCCAAACAACCCCAAATGATAAACCTCAGCAACATCCATAACACCCAATCTCATAGATCAAGTACAATATATGAATCAATGTAACAATGCCAACATAGATGTAAGCCTCTCTAATCAAGAAGATAAAACTTATAGGTAACCATCCACATAACTGGAAATCAGCCCATAAACCATCTCCTAAAAATCCTCATCAAAAAATGATATCATAAACTCAAATCCACAAGGAGATAACCATGCCATAACAATCCTTCAGAACTAACTAACATATCTCAAGAGCCATATCTATGAAAGATAAATCATATAAACTCATGCTAAACCATCCTCAAATGAGTATCCATAATCAAACATCATGAAACAACTCAATCCCATGAGAAATCAAGGCACAAAAAATAACACATTTGAAAGATATAATGATTAAATACCTCTCAAATAATCAACTATCGAGTAGACCAAGAGTGGGGAATAAGAATGATCCTCCAGGATAACCAAGCCATCATGACTCACTCCAAGAGAAATCTCCTTTATTGGTTTATCATGAACTCACGTCCATACCAGGTGAAAGATCCTCAATCTTCCTACTAGAACCTCCAAAGAGTAACTATCTCAAGCAAATGTCTCTAATCATAAGATAACTCCAACCATCACATACATATCCAAGTATCCACAAGCACCTCTAACCAAAAAATCCATGCCAAACTCCAAATGCAACATAGCAGCATCATGAAGTAATCAAGCAAATGATCAATGTACTCAATACAAAGAGAACCACACATGATCAATGTTAAAGCTCCAACCACAGAATCAGGAACCTATCATGACAACATGATCTAACCTTCTCCTCATAGGAGATCACATGCACCGTAAAATACATGCATACATCTTGGTCTCAAGAGAACACATATCATTCCAAAACTCTAAGCTAGCATCAAGAGTACACCATGACATAATATCAAACATACTCTAAACCAAGAAATCATATCTCTAATCACATGAAGATAACCATCACCAATGGTGCATCCACGTCACTGCTAACAACTCCCACTGAACTGTGGTACGAGCTACACATGGGATCATGAATGCCATCCTCTCCATGAAGATCATCTAGTTCTACACACACTCAACTACAATATCAATAACATATAAGTGAAACCAAGATCTCCAAGCCAAGAAGATACATACAACTGCCATCAAAACATCACAAACCAAACCAATCCAACATTGTCATACCATCACTGTCAAAATCTCCCACTAAAAGTTTATAACCAATGAATGTAACAAGCTATCATGAAATCGTGATCAAACCACATGCTACAAGTCCCATCACCTAACTAATCAAATACTCTAACCATCCATCCTCTCAATCCCAAAGCAACATGTACCAATATACAAATGACCATAGACAAGGCCAACTAATGAAATTTTCAACAACAATGAATCAAACCTGGTGGATATAGGTAGTCCACATTCGAGTCATCTCATTGCAATTGAATGGGTGATCAATACATACAATTGCATAACTCATAGATCCAACCACTAAAACTGCAAACTCATCATCACAGTAGTAACCTACAAGCCGAGATATCAAAGAAGATAATCCTATAGACATCAAAACTCAAACACCAAATCAACCATAGATCTGATTTTCCAACCATGTCCACAAATGAGTAATCATAAACAAGGAACCAAATAAGCACCAAGAAGATAATACCAATCTCCTAATCATCAAACCATATCACCACCAAACACCATATACATGATCATATCATGTCAATGCATCAAATGTACTTGCATATCTATGACACCATAACCATAGATATTGATGTACCTGCACTCAACTATCACCCATACGAGACTCCAAGTCTCAAACCATGTCCAGTCATGTCCTCAAAACTGAAGGCAACCTGTGTACCTGTCACCATCAAAGTCCCAACTTTGAAAATCACTTGTAAACCTATACCTAGAAGCACCAACCTAATAATCAGCTGTAGCATCATAAATAACATATAAAAACATGTACTCCCTCAAGGTTTTGCCTCTTGACTCATCTAGATTCTCACACAATCACACCCTAAATCTCAAGCATCTACAAGCGATTAAACAAGTACCAAGCTCAACATGTTCCTCAAACCGATAAACAATCTGAACCACTATGTAGTACACTACAAATTCTCTCCAATGCCTCTTTGAAATCAAAAATTCAATTTCATATGCAAAATTTATGACCAAAATCGTGCAAATGAGAACATCTAGCTTCCAAGCCCCAAAAACATGTCAAAATGGAAAAATAAGGGAACTACACCTATACCACTGCATAGTGCTCAAAACTAGCGTTCCAATGACTACAAGAAGTCAAAAATCTAATATTGTGGGTAAAATTTATGCAAATTTGAAAAAAATTGCTATGTTTTGACTTCCAAGTGGTTGTTGGGTGGCGGCCTGGTGGCTCCACCAGTGGCAATGGCACCTGGGCGGGGCTCAGGTGGAAAATTTCAAATTTGCATTAAATCTAGTTTAATTTTTCAAAATAAAAAATTAATCCCCCCTTGCACTGAACCCAATCGACTTATAGAATCTGGATTATATCATTTTAAAATCCAGCGGATTTCTTTAAAAATGGAGAATTTTCAAATTTTATTAAATTTATTGCATCAACAATTTTTTTAGGGCTTGTTAGACTAGCGGCCAAAGGCCACGCTGATTAGGGAAACCCTTGCCAGGTAGTAGGGAGCCAACAGGCGTACTTGTTGGTACCCTATCAACAATTAGGTTGCAGAGTACAACAAAGGTGGGGGGTCGATCCCCCACCAATATATTTTTTTATTTTTCTTTAAAAAAAAATTCAATGTCGTTTTTCTAACTTTTTTTCTTTTATTTTTCTTGTAGGGTTTTTTTAATTTTTAATCACAATGAAAATTTTCTGTGGGATTTCAATGATGAGATTTTTAATTTTTATTTTCTTGGACATGTCGAATTGGGAAAAATGGCCTTTTTGCTAAAATAAATTGCATTTTTTTAAACTTTTCCAAAATAGGTTGAATTTTATGTCAAAATTCGTCTCTCGGCCAACTTGAATCCAACCATGAGGTTCATTTTGTTCCGGAAGGTCATTTGTTAAATTTCCCCCACAAAATCCCTCAAATGCAAACTCAAACCAAGAAACCCTTTTTCACCTAAATTTGGAAAATTTTCAAATTTGCAATAAACCCAACAAATCTTGACAACTCAAAAGCCCAAATCAATAAACAAAAACTTGCAACATGTGTTTCATATCTTGTAATGCTTCAAACCTTGCATGCATGTCCATGGCTCCAACTTTGCAAAAACTCTCAAACTAGGGTTATAACAAAAAATTCTTCAACCACAATAGCTTTGATACCACTTGTTAGGAAATATTGCATTCAAACCCACAATCTTAAATCATTTCCTACATAACCCATGAGAGATAAACATGCATACAAGTTGCCAAAATACATAGATCAAATAGAAAATCCACAAGATAACACAAGATATACCCTGGGAAAACCCTCAAGAGGGAAAAACCTAGCCTTAAAAAGCATCCATACTCCATCATATTATTCAATAATAAAGCAATACAAGAGTTACAATGAATACCTCTAAAGTATCAAGCCCTCCAATGCATTCCCATGTGTCCAAGCATGAATCCACACATCACATGGCATGCTTTAAAAACGTAACCCATAAGAAGACTTAATAATGGCAGCCAACCCACTTAGCCAACCTAAACCACTACACGTGTGTTTGCTTTTATAGACACAAGCTTACACAAAATACAACTAGTGGCAAGGTAAAACCATGTACCACAAAACCATGTGAATACAAAACCACTAACTCCTTATTTAATATTGGGTACTAAGACATCATTTTATTTAATATTTCCCCAATATTAAATTATTATCGTGTGTCTCCCACATATTAAATAATAATACAGTGTTACAATACAACATCAAGTGGACCCCAAATAATTATCTCATGTGATTATCCACACCACCAAGGTGCATCACAACTAAATAATCATTTAATTACAACATTATAATAAATCATTTTATGCAATGGTGTACAACACCGTATCTCAACATTGTCTTCATCCTCTAGCATAGTGGACAACAACTTGCTACATACCTTGTAGCATCTCTCTCTGTTTCCATCCAAATTATAGTGGTTCCACAATAGACAAATAATTTTGAAATTCCAATGTGCCTTGAATATGACATCAACTTTCATCATTTCATTTCGTAATCTCTCAGAAAATTGGTACACAGGTTCTTTCTCTAATTCATAATAGTCCATCCTGACTAAGTGAAGCCTCTTCTATGGACTTATGCCACATATGATTCTCAAAATATAATGATTAGATATTTTGCAAAGATATAACTCCATATTAGGACATCAATATCTTGGATTTCTTTCACCCTTAAAGCATTCCCATATTTGTAGTACGATTTCCAACTCAATCTATCTCCTATGATGAGCATTTATATTAGTTGAGTAATAATTCTCATTAAATCATGTTGGTTTGGAATTATCTTCCAAAATACATTCATGAATTAACGTGTACCTAGTTACCAAGAATGAAAATTTCTCGATATAACTCAAATTCTTGAGTACTTGAATCTCCCCTTCCCTATTTGTTAGGAGATAATATTGTCTTTCATGATAAGCATACTGCTTGTCCTTTTCCAAAGCATCAATAATAATAACTGATATTTCAAAGCAAATACGTAAAGAATTATGTTGTAAATATTTCCCTCTCGTTTAGTTGATGGTATTTGACCTTTCTAATATCTTTCACAAATAATTCCAATACCTTAACCTTTAACTACAACAACCTTGTTGTGGTCATTGAGTATAAGACTTCAAATATAGGGATTTTGAACCATGTCTTATGGAGAAGTCAAAAGTTCTCCCAGACTGAAAATACATCATCAATTTTTTTTTAATAGGGTATTTATTTGAGTACACCTACTCTCCCTCTCTCCCCCTTATTGTTTCCTAGATATTAGATCACTTTAAAGTTGAAATCTTAATAATCACCCATTTTCTCCAAATTGATTGAATTGATTTAACATTCTTTGTTGTTGGCTCTCCATAGTTAAATGTCTTTTATTCACCTTACTTTCCCTTACTAGGTATACCTTGTACATACTTTTAGTTTCCAAAATTGGATTTATCATCACCTTCTAATATCTCAAAATTAGTAGTTGGATCCACATTAATGAGATCTAATGAATAATAAAAAAATTTACAAGCTAAGAGATGCTCTAGTATTTATTCAAATTCTCTTTTTCCATGTTATTAATAGCCTTTTAACCATAGTAGAAGAATTTCCTATCTTTGCAAAGCCTCATTTTTTGATGTGTTAAATGAACTAGCCTAAGGATCCCTATGCCAAATGTGTCTTCACCTTTGTGAGTTATTTCCTTTCCTTGCCAATTAAGGTCTTTAACCTTTATTCCAAAGGATCAACTTTCACTCTTGATTTCAATTTTCATTTGCAAGATTTTAATCTTGTATTGATTTACAACTTTCAAAGGGTTATCCTGCCTCCTGGATACCTATCTAGTTGATTTTGATTCACAAAATGTTGACTTACTACTTTGAATGAAGTTTATAATTTATGCTAGGATTTAGTTATTTTCCCTAATAAAGTATTTATCTGAATGGATATAAACCATATCCATAGTCTCATAGTACCCTTATTCATAACCTTTAACTCTTTGCAACCATAGGTTGCTATATAAGAATGGATTACTTGGAATTTTATTTCTCACCCTCAATGTCCTTTTTAAACAATTTCATAGGGTGAAGGTACTCATCGATGATCCTTCATAAATTTCCTATTGAACCCTGTTGCATAATTTTTGCAATCCACTTGGGTGTTTCGTAATAAGTTGTAGGTTTAGGAGTTTTCAACTCCAGGGTTGATTCTTTCCTAGTCCCAAACTTAGGCAAGTTTTTAGGGAACTTAACTTTCTTATTGTCTCCCTTGTTCTTTTCCCCTTTCCATCCTAGCATAAGAAAATTTCAACCATTATCTACCGATAAAGTTTACGTATTACTTACTTAATAAGCTCATAGGTTCCAGTGCTAAACCCAATCACTTTGATACTACGTGTAACATGCCCAATGTTCTACCCATTGAATTTTACCATGTTTTAACCCACATGTGAAAAAATATAGCAATAAAAATATTCTTTTATAATTCAATAATAAGATGCACATTTGGAATAAACCCATTCCAAAATGCCACTGCATTCAATAATAAAAGATGCATATTTGAAATTAACCCCATTTCAAATTTCCACTGCATTTTCATAAAGTGCATTACATAATTTCCAAGTAATGATTATCTATTACATAATCATGTAATGATAACATTTTTCCAATTTACAATTTCCCAATGAGAATAGAGATACATGTTTACATACATAACTTTCATGGGATTAATGAAATAGAGATACAAATGGTCCAGATGTCCCTACCTGGGCATATATCCTAGATGTCCCCAATATTGGTGCCTAAATTTTAGATGTCCCCATTATTGGTGAATACATTCTAGTTGTCCCCAATACTAGCATGTACATCCTCAAATCTCGACTGCCAACTGTATGAGGGAGAGCATCACTCACGCACTTTTCCACCAACACGAACTTACTGCAGTTCCCCACACATCTACATAACTGGTAAGATGGCCCTACCCTTCATGAAGAGATTGTTTTGGTAAACCTATAATCCTGGCCTTCTTGAGCATAGTATTGTGTCCTACATATCTAGAGCTACCATACATTGGCTAGAACCTACATGTATCAATTTTGTGCCTAGAATGCAATCATGTATCATAGTGAACTAACAGTGTAAATAATGGCTACTTACACTAATTTTTCCAAAGAATTCAACACCCAGTACTTCGAGTGTGAGTAAGTTGTCCACCCATCATTTAGCTTGATTTGGTATTGACCATAAACATAACATACATTCAATATAAGGTGATGACATAACAAATTTTCCAACAAGATTATTCTCTTAACCATGGATTACCCTAACCCTAGGAATAATCAAGCTTATAACAAATTGATTACTAGGTTATACCCTTTCCCATGGATTACTCTAACCCTAGATATAACCATGCTAATCATACATGCACACATACTGGTGACCTACTAGGTTACTCCCTTTCCCATGGATTATCTAACCCTAGGAATAACATAATTAACCACCCAAGTAATCATAATGTCATAACATTAAATGACTCCATTTCAAGAAGTATGATCACAACATTAAGTGTCTTTATTTTAGAAGTATGATCTCTTCAATAAATGACCTCAATCAAAAGTATAATCTCATCGATAAATGACTCCATTCAAAAGTGTAATCATTAATCAAATGATCAATGGGATCATATAGGTTAATCCCAACCTATTTGCTTCAATAAAAAATAATGCAATAATCAAGTAAACAATCCAACTAGATAGGTTAATCCCAACCTATGGTTTCAATCAAAAGTATTGAAACCATCAAATGAATAAAGGTTAATCCCAACACATGGCTTCCAACAATCAAGTGATCATAAACAATCATGAAACCTCTCTTTTAATATGCCCCAAATATTCACATGGTTTACAATGTACACTACATTTGTATATAGTCTGAAGGACATTATCATGAGAGAATTTTGTGCTTTACACCTACAAGTCATTTTCTCAATAAAAATTTAGGTTGGTGGGACATGAGTTCTCTTCTAGAACTTTGTAAATAAGAATTGACTCTTAACAAAAAAATAAGAAAATAATATAATCAAAAAGTACATTTTCAACCCTAATGTTGAATATTGATATAGCAATCAAGTATACACCCTAACCCAAGGGAAAAGACTCTCTTCCTACTTCAAGAAGATATGAATAATCATCAAGTATAGACTATCAACATGATTTTCATAGCATCACAACCTATAAATGATAACATGTCTATCATGCCATCATTCATGTTGTATTACTAACCTTATTGTCCAAAAAGGTTTACCTAGCATCATAAGCTAAAAGTTTCAAGATAACACTTCAAAGTAGTATTAAATTCCCATACTTCACAACCTATGCAACATACGTTTAGTCTTGATGAACTAAGTATAGTTTTAATAGCATTAAAGCCACACATGCTTCAACATAATATAAATGTATTCCAAAATAAGAGGGTTTCACTAATTCAAGACTCAATCAAGAATCACACAAGCTTATTCTATACTAGGTAATAACTAAGTTCATAAGAACAAGCATATCAAGCATTCCCAAAGGAAACCTTTTCCAAAAAAAGACATTTATAATCAAATAACCTTTCAAACATAAACAATAGAGGAATATAAATCAACATTCTTGGATATAAAGGTCCAACTGATAATGCTTCTTTCCAACCTCAACCTCCACAACCATGAATGCTACTTCTCCAATGTTCAACAAATCTCCAACTCTAGCCTCCTCTCAAGAACTCTCAACAAAACGTAACTCATAAACAAATCACTCTTTCTCACTAAAAATCTCAAAATAATGCTTGCACAAAAAATTAGAATGAAAAGTTTAACAAATGGTAGACAAAGCACCTTTATATATACTTAAATTTGAGCATCATAATGCTACAAACAAGCTAGCAAATCTACCAACTTCCTATTCATGTGCATTGACTCAATTGATTCAAACTCTCATATTGTAACACATAGTAGTCTTATTTCTAATTTCATAGAATGGATGAGCTGATTTCATGCTTGTGACAACATGACTCCTTTTATCGAGTCAAGGCACAATGACTCATTATTACAAGTTTCCTATTTGATTTGCAAGTCGACTACCCTTACAAACTCTACAGTCTTCAAATTCATCCACTATTTTGGAATTTTGAACTTCCCATATTATTCTTCCTTTACTAAGTCAACCATTCTTTCAATGTCGTGGCAGATATGACCACCCTTGAACATCATATGGCGCCCATCCTAGAGGTCGTGGGTTGCACAATAGTTCAATCCAAATGCATTAAAAATGTTGTTAACTTCCTATGCTACCTTTCCTTTGCATTATACTCACAAAAAATACATAGTTATTTCATGCATTTATTGTGCCTCAATATAGGAAACCTAGACGCCATTAATAACAACAACAATAATCACAAATTATCTGAAATTGAGTTGAATTTAATCTCTTATTCTCACCAAACTTTGGCTACTATATCGGCCTCCACAAATGACATCTAATATGCTTTGTTTCCACTATTTCCCAAGACATTTTTAGTTTCCTTCATAATTTTTATGGTATGCCATCATCTATCCTAGGCGTGGCTAATATATATTACTTAGTTTCATTGTTTTAAATGCATCAACTCACTTTGGTTTAGCACAACATTAAATTTATGTGTTTTAGGGTTTAATACACAACAAACCTTGTATTTAAATTTTTGATTATCCGTAAACATAGTGTAGCCAATAATTGTTATGTTGCTAGTTTAAAAACAAGTCAGTCTCCAATGTATGTGCCATAGCTACTTTATGCACAACATATATAAGGTATGCAGTATGACATTGCTTATTTGATATGTAATTAAAGAGCTACAAATAATTTGCACTTTAAACTCAACTACAGATTTTATCCTGATCCAACAAAATTGTGTGGTTATGAATCTTAACCATTGAAATTATGGAAACTAGTATTCACTTGTTCTTTGTCCAAATCAATGAAACATGAACTAATCACTTAAATTTCATAATTAGAAAAACTCAATGAATCAAAATACTAACGAGAATGATAAACAAAAGAGAATAATAGAGATATCACACTTGATAACGGAGTTTGCTTAATTTGAGCTACGTCTCTGGGTCTGATTCTCAACGTTGAACCACTTTATTGATATTGCCAAGCAAAAGCCTTCTTACAATATCAAGCTTCCAAAACCCGCATAAAACTCCTCACAGTCTCTCACTCTCAATTTTACAATTTTTGGTGTACAAAAACACCCTTTAAATTCTCCTTCAAACACTCTCCAATTTTTTTCTCACAAAGACATAAAAATTCCCTCAAACACCTGAATCATTTTCAAGCACCTACACCCCCCTTTTTATACATAAATTTTACATATGGGGTTAGAAACCACCATCATTAATAAAATCACCCCTTTCCTTAACAAAATAACCTCTTAGTTCGTCCAACCCTCTTATTTACAAAAAAAAAACAATAACAACCATTTTTAATTTGTTTATAATTCCCTTTTCATTTCTCCATTTACGAGCTATATTGGTTTGGGTATTTGTTTTTATTCATTAGATTATTGTCTTTTATTTAATAACCATTAAAGGTTATTTTAGTTGTAAATTTGGGCTTATTCATTTATGAAAGGGGTTAATTGTTTTTTAATTTTTATGAGATTTTGTTTTAATCCCACCAAATCAACTTGAAATCCCACCAAATCCACTTGGGATCCCACAAAAACCGATCCCACCAAATGGATTTTGTGAGATAAAATAAGCCTCCACAACTTTATTTTCTCAAAAATAAAGCATGGTACATGAATTTTTGCCACATCACCTACACTGGCCACATCATCATCTAGTCAACTATCATGTCAGCATCTAGTCAATTGCCACATCAACATCTAGTCAACATTCAACTTTGACTTGTGATATCTTTTGTGTATGAGCTCAGATTTTGACAAAACGAACATCATTAGAATTGTCTCGACAAGCACTTCAATTTGATGCCATTTTTGATGAATTATGAGACGACCATTTTTTTTTCTTTTTTGATGGCCTTACGTACCAATATGACCATTCTTTGACCGTGCATAACTTTTGCATACGACCTCATTTTGACATGATTCAAGTTGTGTCAGGATCATGTTTGCAAGCTCTATGCGATGAGGCTAGTTTCACGAGGTTCTAAGATTGTGAAATTTTTAGATTTCTTAGATCCACTTGGATCATTCCTCCCCATTGAGAAACTTTTGGACCACCAAAAGTCTATTTTTACATACAATTGAAGTGAGGGAAATTTTGCCTCACTTGCCTAGTATCACCTGTCCACCTTGTTGGAATTTTGAATATTTGTCCCATCAAAACCAAGATGAAAAATGAGATAGCATTTTTGATACAATCAATCATTCCTTCAACTTCATATTCATCAATATTCAATGTTGCATCCACTATCCACATAGAACTAGCTAATAGAATAATAATCAACAATACTGAATACAATGATGTGAAAGAGAAAGTATCAACATGTCAGATCTCTTGAATAGGAACATCATTAGAAAATGAATCATTCAAACCCTTTTTTACCACCTTTGGCTAAGGGCTTGCAACTGATCCTCACATTGCGCTATCTATGACTCCTTATCATGATTATAAATTATTCCATCTTCATGCTTAATATCACTAGCTATTACATATATGAGGGTTAATGCATTGCTTGCATTCACAATCATCTTCAAATTCCCTGTGTTTACAACAGATCTATCATTCTTCATGTGATGAGCTTTCACAAGGAATTCAATTCCATCCTTAAACAAATGATACCTATTATGTTCCCTATAGAAAATGGCCTTTCTGTCATACAAATAAGGACTTCCCAAAACCATCCCACAGATGTCAAGAGGAATTACATCTAACTCTACCCCATCTATAAACTTGGATGTGATTGCAAATCAGAGTTTACATTGTTTTGACACATATAACCGAGCATCATAATGTACCCAACCCAATGGATATGGTTTAGGATGAGGTGTTGTTTTTAATCTCAATTTCCTAACAACTTGTTCAAAGATTAAATTCACTTGTGATCCACTATCTATGAGTGTATCAATCTTACTTTGTTTAGAGATAGTCCTTATGTGAAACAATTCATTCTTTTTACTTTCAATAGGGATCTCATTACACTCCATAGAAGAAGCATGGGAACTAGTACTAGCAACAAGAACATTACCTTTAATACCCACAATTGTTATTGTTACCTATTTTTTACTTCAAGCTCAAATAGGTAGAGATGAATCAAATTCATCATTTATAGGATTGAAGTATTCATTGATCATCATTGAAGATCATTTTACATTTGAATCATAGTTTTATTGTGCAAACATTTAAAACAAAAAGTTGAGAAAATTTGCATAATAATGCTTTTTATTCATTTTGTAAAAATGTTGAATCTTGCACAAGCCGCGAGAGTAACTGGGTTTGATTGTGACAATCAAAAGATGAATACAAATTTTAAAGGACAAACTACACTGCTGAAAATAATATAAGCATAAAGAAGAGGAGCAATTCATCATTGCCTATAATGATGAATCACTTTCGTTGGTATCTTTAGTCGTCGCGTCTCCAAGTAGCTGCAACTTTTCGTTTCCTCGCTCCTTGAACCTGCAAAATTATGAAAGGATTGGTGTTAGAGTTATACTCTAAGCAATGACAAATTACATTTTGCCTTACGCCTATGCTACCTTTAGAAATGTAATTTGCATCAAGACAAGCATCCATCAGATGATTACAAAAAAAATCAAGAGGAAAAACTTAATTCAATGGAAGCTTTCAGCTTCTTTTATTTTGCTAACATGTTTGTTTCAGTGTGTAGGTATAGATTCATCATGTTCGTGGTTATTTCATCAGATATGTGGAGTAAAACGGGCTCCCACAAGGGTAGAGCCCGACATATCATAAGGACATTTCTTATTTGCATCATATATGAGAGTTATTTAATCAAGGAAAGAAACAATTATCATCTAAGACTGTCATCAAGAAGTCTAATTCAACATGGTAAAACATATTTGCGCAATTGTTTTTCTCATCATTCAAAGGAAACAAGTAGAAATATATTGCATTTATCATACATTGTTTCAGCTCTGCCTTTCATTTATGTTCATATTTTAATAAGGCATTGAGCCCTTTACAATAAAGGGAAAGAAAAGTATTCATGATTTTAATTGTTTCTTACAAATGAAAAGTAGCATTCTCATAGTTCATAATCAATGCAAATCATCAACAAGAATTCAGCTAATCAAAAGAAATAAAGATATGATCAAGAAACAAATTTGTAACAATATGGCATGGACTATGAGCAGCAATTATGAACAACAACATTAATTTCAAAGTGTATCAATATACGTTTGAAGTAAATAGCCACAAGGAGCATTTTATAGAGAACACTCATGAAGGCTGCTACAAAATTGATTAAGTGAATAGGACTGTTGTTACAAGCATTCATAGTGATGAAGAAATTATTACAAAAATTTATGACAATCATGAAGGACTGAAAAAGCATCCTTGACAGTAAGAAAAGCCAAATGGAAGCTTGAAATAGTGTGAAACAATAGCAAAGTTTTGGGACAGTGTTACATAGTGTCAAGTAGAAGCAGAGCATTCAACAATTTAATTTGTTTCTTACAACTACAAGGCACATAATAGTATTCATTCATGAGAACTTCATAAGAGTCAAGGATAGTCATGAACAAGACTGTTGCTACGAAATTGATAAAAATAAGTGGGCACACATGTTTCAAAATGCCAAAATGATAGTAATCAGATCCAAAGAGTTTGTTCTCAGCCTATATATTTAAGTTAATGTAATGGCATCAAATAAAAAAGCAGTGATCAAACAATAGAGAGCATCCAAGTACACAATAATAGGAAGTAGAATACTGAAATAACAAGGTTAATTTCATGACACTATGATAATAAAAACATAGACTCTTCATAGGCAAAGTCACTATATATGCAAGAACCGAAGTGCATTGAATTAAGTGCCAATGTTTCAGATAAGAGGAAATGTGCCAGGGAAAGAGACCAAATGTAGCTTCTATATAATCAAATAATCGAACCCCACACTCTTTGTCTACAAAAAGGTACCCAGAAAACATATATAGGCAGCCTGTGAATAGGTGAATATGTTGTTCTCCTTCTTTGATCACATTCATAAAATAAATACAGAAATCATGAGAAGGTTCAAGCTAGGGTTATTTTAACCTTTAAGGATGTAAAGAACAAGTTTTGTTTTCTTTTACGTTTAATGAAGAGATAAAGTCGCGGTCATGAATCAAGAGGAAAAAAAAAACAGTAAGGCTGTGCCATTCAGAGAAGCAGGTACAATGAAATATATGTTATATTTTTTTTTTCATTTTTAGAGAATGAAAATTGTATTTTTATGGCTAAGGATGAGCAAAGTACGCAATAAGCTTGAATTGAGCTATTCTCATTAGAAGAGTAAAGGAAAAAGTAGAAGATTCATACTTATTGGGTTAGCAGTTAAAAATGCTCTCAAAACCCATGTACAATGCTATGATGGCAACTCCAGATCAATGAAAGGGATTGACACAGTATGCAGATGAAAACCATCAAAAATATGTTGCAGTTGTAGCTTAAAAAGCCTGGGAAAAGCTTCCAAAATGTAAAAGTATGTAGATTTATATGGAGAAGAACTTATTTTACCACTTCTGTAGAATCCTTCATGAAAAATCCAGGTCGAGCTTCAAGCTGAAACCCTGATGGTCTCATCATGGCGGTGGCCAGTAATAGACTTCTCTCGAAAAATACAAGTAAAAATGAAATGATTTAGGGTTCCTTTGCTCAAGTCGAATGATAGGTTTTTTTTTTGACCTTGTTTTTAAAATAAAATCATTTCATTCTTTTTGTCACTGTGGTCTTGACCTTTGGGTCAGTAAACCTAATGATGTATGGAGTTGTGAAGTTTCCAATTTAACACTTGGCTTTGAAATATTAAAGTCTTCCCATTTTTATTTTTTGCAAATGTTGAGCAAAAATAACAACTTAATTAAATATTAAGGATATAATTCCCCTAATATTTAATTTGTAGTGTGGAGCCAAACGTATTAAATATTAAGATAATTATCTTTAATATTTAATCAAATTAATACTTTAACCCAATATCGTGCGAAATAGGTAAGTGAAGGCTAACTGAAGTCAAAGTCATCAGGGAAAACTAGAATCATGCGAGTTATTGAGGTTTTTGGCACTTTACTTCAGTTCTACATCAGATTATCAATTGGAGAGTTATCATGAGAAAGATGGATTTTAAAATATGCATGGGTGGATTGATACAAACGAGGTGGTTTTTGTGTGCTTTAGCTCACTTTTTTAGGGATTTCAGTTCAGTTCGAGTTGCAGATCAATTACATGCTTTATGACTGCCAGTTCGAGATTGAGTTCACTCATTTTTGAATGAGTTTGAACCACAGTTTCAGGGATTTTTACTTGTGCTCAGATTTCACTTTGGGATTGTCATCTTTTCACTTTCAGTTGCTTATTCATGCACTTTGGAGTGCCTTCATTTTGTATATATTGAAAAAGTTTATCTTTTTCAATTCAATTCTTGTTTTTCAGCCTTTGCACTCTGCAAAGTGAATCATCTTGTAACTCAGCATTTATTTTATAGATTAATACAATAGTGTTTTTTTTACAAGTTTACTTATGTGTTTTGCAAAGATTCCTTCAAATTACAGTAAAATCAAAGTCTGCCTTGTCATTTGGCTATATTTATGAATGATTTGATGAAGTTTTATTGTGTTTAAATATCAGAGCCTTTAAGAACTTTGTCTCATTTATATTTACATGCATTCGAATAGTTAAAGTCACAGGTCTAAGTTTGTGTAAACGAATATTATTCTTCTTTGTTGTGAAAATCCTATTTTCCTTCAAAGCTGATTTATTCAAAGCCTTCCTTAGAATCAATCTTCGTGGTGAAACTGTCAAAATTGACTCGTGTGGTTAGTTTTTCTGAAAGTTTATTGTGAGTCATAGTTGCAAGTCATTATCGTTTAGGTGCAATCATCTCTCGTAGTTTTAGGATTTCAATTCAAGCAAGCTTTCTACCTCTTTCCCAGCTAAATTAGTTAGTTTTTAGGAGGTTTTCATTAGGGAACCAACCCTCTCTGGAGATTGATTCTTGAATTAGGCAACCCACAGGCCTGAGAATCATTCCATGTTTCAACAGATTGCTGGATTTAACTAATCGAGCGTTCAGGTGCAATCTGATTGACAACAGTTATCTTAGATTTGTCACTAGATTCTAAATGAAGGTCTTGCACGATAGTTGTAGTCTTTTGATTACCCTTTCAATCCTTGAACCACTTCAATTTCTAATCAGGATGCAATTTCCAACACTTCGCATCTTCATGCCCTTCCTTTTTGCAATGTGAGAAATAACGCTTTTTGTCCTCTTTCTTTGCAATAGTTTTTCACTGTGATTTCTCTTTCCCTTTCTTGCTTTCTTTTTGCTTACTAGATTCCATCAACAAATTATCATGGCTATTCCTTGAGCTTGTTTCCAAATGGATAGCTTGCACACTAACTTCATTAATGTTAGTTGGATTAAACATAAGTATGGTATGTTTAAAACTCTCACATAATCCACCTATATACTTTAACAAAGTTTCTTGCATGTATAAAGGAATACCCAAAATTAAAACTCTTTTCTTGAATTCCTGTGTATAATCCTAAACACTTTTTCCTTTCTCTTGCTTTAATGATTGCCAATTCATCATTGCTTTTTGCATGTGTCCTAATGGATATAATTGTTTCTTTAATACAACTATAAACTCAAACCAAGAAGAAATTATTTTACCATATCAACTAATATCTTCCTGAGTCTTACTCTCCCATCAGATTAGCATTGTGCCTCCCAGGCGAAGAGTGGCTAACTGGATCTTTGAAGCATCATCAGTGAAATTTTGTACCCTATAATAAACTTCAACTTGTTTGATCCAATTGTCAAGTTTCTCTACATCCAATTCTCCATTATAGATTGGAAAATCAAATTTAACATCAAGTTTCAACAAAGGTGTGTTAGAGTCAGGTTGTACAGGTTGTTTCTTCTTATAAGTGTTAGAAGAAGAAGAAGAAGAGGATGAAGATGAAGAGGATGGGGATGGAGGTTCAGGAGGGTCACTACCACCTCCTACTCCTTTACCTTTATCATCTTTTGAAGAAGATTCACCTTTCTCCTTCTTCCTATCCTTTCTCTCTTGTTTCCTCTTCTTGTCCTTGTACAATTCTTCTACCATCATCTTCATATCGAGGAATGCTTTACGGAATTGTTCTTCATTCTCAAAGATTTCAGAACTGGGATATTTTCCTTCTCCTAGTTGTGCCATGGTTGATCTTTGAGTGACTCGCCTCAATTCGATCTCTGGATTAAATTCTTCAAGTGTACCTTCTCCTTGCTTCAATTTCAACCTGCTTAACATTCACCACTTGCAATTTTCCTGTTAAACTACTTTGATACCAAACTTGATTTGTAATTAAAGAGCTACAAATAATTTGCACTTTACTCTCAACTACAACTTTTATCCCGATCCAACAAAATTGTGTGGTTATGAATCTTAACCATTGAAATTACGGAAACTAGTATTCACTTGTTCTTTATCCAAATCAATGAAACATAAACTAATCACTTACATTTTTTAATTATAAAAGCTCAACAAATCAAAATACTGACGAGAATTATAAACAAAAGAGAAGAATAGAGAGATCACACTTGATAACGGAGTTGGCTCAATTTGAGCTACGTCTCTAGGTTTGCTTCTCAACGTTTGACCGCTTTATTTATATTGCCAAGAAAAAGCCTTCTTACAATATCAAGCTTCCAAAACCTGCACAAAACTCCTCACAATCTCTCACTCTCAATTTTACAATTTTTGGTGTACAAAAACACCTTGTAAATTCTCCTTCAAACACTCTCCAAAGTTTTTCTCACAAAGACATACAAATTCCCTCAAACACCTGAATCATTTTCAAGCACCTACACCCCCCTTTTTATACATAAACTTTGTATATGGGGTTAGAAACCACCATCATTAATAAAATCACCCCTTTCCTTAACAAAATAACCTCTTAGTTTGTCCAACCCTCTTATTTACAAAAAAAAACAATAACAACCATTTTTAATTTGTTTATAATGCCCTTTTCATTTCTCCATTTACAGGCTATATTGGTTTGGGTATTTGTTTTTATTCATTAGATTATTGTCTTTTATGTAATAACCATTAAATGTTATTTTAGTTATAAATTTGGGCTTATTCATTTATTAAAAGTGTTAATTGTTTTTTAATTTTTATGAAATTTTGTTTTAATCCCACCAAATCCACTTTGTAATGCCCGTTGTGCAAACCCCAGAGAACACACACATAATGCGAATAATTTTTTTTTTTTAAAAAAACATAATAATAATAAAAGTAACATATAACAACATTAAACCATAATCACATAGCATAACACATAACATTAATACACTTGGTTCTCTGGGGCACGCGAGGTTACATTGCAACCACAAAACAAAATAAAGATAACGAAAACAACATAACCATTTAATTTATGAAAACCATATACAATGATACAACTGATAACCATGATGCGAGTATGATAACCTCGCATAATTACATCCATGATAAATCTTTTAACAAGATCCAAATCAAACCTAACTATTACATCATTGAAATAATATTACAATTTTCTTTGATACAAGAATTACATTGAATTTCCCCAACATGGGAATTGATACAAGAATAATGAACATGAAGTACAACTGATCACTGGAACATCTACACTACGGAAAGCTGAGAGGACAAGACGCTGATGGGGAACCCAACAGGTGCGGAGCACGTTCCACCCAACCATGTGAATTACGAAGTAAGTCACCCCCGTGCTCAAAGGTGACGAGGAAGTGAACCCGACCATGAATGTCAACCGACTCAACCACAATACGATATATAACAAGTACAACTCAAAGCTTACAAAGAACAACCATCAAATTTACAAATCACATGACAAGGTTAAGCCAAGAACTCACCACGATAACATGAAGTACTATCACTTAACAATCAAGAATCAATTTACAAGAGTTCAAAGAATCATCACCAAGAGATAACATGAAGTACTAACACTTAACAATCATGAATCAAAATCACAAGACTTCAAAGAAACATTAAAAAGAGATAACATCCAGAGGAAACAACACAAAGCACAAGGGTGTCAAGTGGAGAGTGTCATCACATAGCTCTCATGGGATTATCCTGGCCCTTCCTCCAACTGAGGCGCCGACACCCATCTATGGATATCCTGGCCCTTCCTCCTAACTGAGGCGCCGGCACCATAGGGTAGCTAATGCGGAGCCAATAGTCTCTCATGAAGACGAGACTATGACTATGCCGACCACGGCCTTCTCAGTCTATCACTAGTCTAAGGTAGCCCTAATGCATAGCCGAGGAATCCAATATTTTATTATCTTGTGTTTTTAAACTACCCAACCCCCTAAATCTATTATTTAGGTTATCACTTGTTTAGCTTACTCATTCGTGGGTTATCCTGAGCCCTTCCTCATCCTGAGGCGCTGGCGCCCATGAAGAGCCACTCTCCCTCCTATGACCCTAACATGTCTCAAAGCAGGCAAGGGTTGGACTAACACATATAAGTCATAAAACCAAAATCCAATACACGAGGCATTAACCATCTCGCAACTGCACATAAGCAACAAACTTGCAAACCCGTCCAACCCTTCCTAACATAACCCCAATAACGCTCAAAAAGCATAAACAGGATAATACACTTTAAATCACAAGCTTCTGGAACAGGATTAAAATACGATAGGGTTCCCACATCGACCACAAAACAATAAGGCTAAACATATCATGCAATGGAAAACTCACATCACATCTTGCCAAAATGCACATTTAAGTTTGATTCCAATCCCAATTACGTAACTAAAATGATCGTTTCAATAAAAACCGCAATTACAAATAAAAGGCTAATTCTTGTCTAATTATCTATTTCATCAAAATAGTACTTAACATTGCCCATATAAACTATATAAAAAAAACAAGTAATTAATTAACTTTACACCAATTTATCCCTTTAAATACAATACAACTATATACTTAAAACCTAATAAAATTTCATTAAAATAAATAACTATAATTTCATTTGAAATATAGTTTTATTTTATTTTAATTAATTACTTAATCAATTTATTTTATTTTATTTTAAAATAAACACATCATAACTATTTTTTTTTTTAAAATGAAATTAAAAAAAAAACATGTTAAAATAAATATATTTATATATATTTATATATATATATAAATAAAATAAAAATAAAATAAAAATTAAAAAAATGTAAAAAACAAAACAAAAA
>VDFB02358134.1:134002123-134041446 GCA_007258455.2 Sequoia sempervirens | reverse complement strand
GACCATAACTATAATAAACTAGTTCTTAAATGTAGTAAGCGGCTTTATTAAATCACCACTATCTCTGATCGGGCTTTTGCAAGAGACGTGTCTTCTCCAAAGAGATCCACATACAGCAAAGGATGCGTCCCTCCTAGTCTTTAAAGTTCAAGCCTCTAACCCAGCGGGAGATCATAAAGAAATCGTGTAAAAAGGCAGAAGAATGAGATAAGACATATCGTCCACGAACTCTAGAACCCGCCTGGGAGTAAGCATCGATTTGGTTGCAGTACAAGGTAAGTAGTCTCTACCATTGCTTGTTCTTTAAGAATCATGAATCATTGACTTATGTTATAACAGTGGTACTATTAAATAATAAAATCGAAATCCTCTCAATCTGCAATATATGCCTTAAACAAATGAATCTAAATAAACCTGGAATTAGATAAGCTTGCACATAACACATTTACAGATAGCAAACCATGTACATGTATGTTTCAAATTTGTAATAACGAATGCTTCTAAACACTTCTATCTCTGGTTTCAAACTAAGATAATGTGAACTAAGAATATAAGAGCCATTAATATACACAACCTAATTCAATAAATAGATAAAATACAATATGATATGAAATCAACAAATATACATTATTAAGTTCAGAAAGAATGCAGCATTTTTCAATGGCTATATAAGAATAAACATAAAGTCTGCCTAATGTATTATGAAAGCTGGGATATGTCAAATATTACAATCAATAAACATAAAACTGTTAAGTCTTCTTTACCAATTAAGATAATATGCAAATTGTTGGATATTATTTGCCTAAGAATATTGCTTGCAGTAATCGTTGAGCTTTAATGACTCTACCTTGAAGTTTAGACTTCGGGCTCGAACTCCCTTTCGCTAGCACTCAATAAGGACAGGGCGTTTGTGGAGGGAAAGGTTGGTAAATCGCTCCACTGATGGATGGTCCCAAGATGGGTGGAACACCTTGAGGGAGTCCACTTTGAGAGCATTCATGCACCCTTTGCATAGTAAATCACCGTCCAATGAGGCTAGGAAAGAGGAGACAAGGCGAAGTTCTATTCCAATCAGGAGAAGAAATCATATCTGATCATGTTAGTTTATGCTTTTAGATGATAATGCATTTGATTGTCTTATTCTTAAAATGTGCAATCTGAAATGATCTAATCATGAACAAAGAATTATGTGCTTAATTGATAATACATATTGTAAGTAGGTATTCAAGGTAATTTTGCATTAATAAAATGGTGTGTTGGTAAAATAAATTATATGTCCTAACTTATGCTTTTATATTCTTTTGGTTTAGTCTAACAAGGGGACATTACATTACTAGGAGTTGTGGGGTTCACTATCAACTCCAATTCACTATCAACTCCAACAAAAAGCTCCTACATACTTAAGGTATGAGATGTCATTGTTCAAAATGGGATTGCAAAAATTATTCATCTTGATGGGATGGATAGCCCTCACACCTCCCATGATTCCTTTGCCTTGTATTGAATTGATTTGCCCGACTACATGATGTGAGTGCTTGATTCCTTTGCCTTGAATTACTTTGGTGATACTAGGGTCCACATATTCAATCCAACCAAGAGCCACTTACAATAAGATTTCATGGACACTTCCCAAGATTGTCAAGGTTTTTAGCCCTTTCTTACAATGTTGCGGATCAGCCACCCATGATCCAAATCCCAGGTGATCCAAGGAACAATCTTGATCTATTAGCTAGATATGAGCAAAATCATAGAACATGCGAATGGGAAACAGAATTGCAAACCAAATATGCATTCAATGTATGGAAGGCTTTGGGCATATATGCCACTTCTATTCAAAATGAACTAGGGAAAACATTTACAAAGGCTTAACGTGAGTCTTCTCTAACTATTCATGATGTACAGTGCAGGTAGTTAGACGTTCTAGCTATGTCATAGGGTTCGCCAAATTAATGCCTGAAGTTCGAATTTTGGAAAACTTAATGAAAGCCTTAACAAATTGTTGCAATTCACCCTAAAATTCATATGGTAAAGGGCTTAAGGTTTTTTATTAATATATATTTAAAAAAAGGGTGAGAGTCTTTGTCCTCTTGTCTACAGGTGCAGACAATCACCTGTGTTGAATTCATCGGCTGATGTGGACACTAGCTATTGCAGAGTTGAAATCCAAACAATCATGTTCAATGTTGAGCAAACTATATGCAATATTGTGTGATTCTTCAGATTCATGAAATGAGTTGTAATGTCTCCAATTTAGCCCTACGCTCTTCATTTGGTTTTAGCCTATTTTCGGAAATCCATAGGCTACTCAGATGTGCAAATTTAGGGTTTCCACTTTCAATAAGTCTTGCTTCCAGCTCAGTTCAGCTTTCCGTTGGTTTTGAGGTGAACTTACTATTTTTGGCATTGGCTATTTTTACTAAGTCTAATTTTGGCAGTGGCATCATCAACAGTTCAGCTCAGGTCATCATGCTATTTTTGGCAATCCATCAGTTTTAGTATTGGCATTGGTTTTGGTTACCTCCTTGGATTGAGTTTTATACTTTGTCAATTTCATGTTTTTAAGTTGTACCCCACGCCTAAACTTGATGACTTCAAGTTGTTTTAAAAAGGGGGCATTAAGGGGTCAAGTTGAGCATTTAATGATTTAATAATGCTTTATTGTTGCATTTTGAATTGGACACCAAAAAGGGAAGATGAATAATACTTTATTATTTCAAAATAAAGTGAAAGGTTGAAGTGGCGTCCCTTTTGGAAGTTAAAGTGATTCGACTTCTTAGAATTCAGAGTGTTTCATTTGCCATTTGAAGCTTATTTATTGAGGCCTTGCTCATTCATTCTCATCTTTGGAAAATATTGTAAAGTTACGCTGTTCGTTTGAAATCCAGAATCTGGCTAAGGGAAAGCTTAGCAAGTTTACTCCATTCTTCGGGCCTGAAACTATGGTTCCCTAGATGGTCTATTGGGAGTGTGCTTCATCCAGAAATACATATTGAGCATTATTGTGGAGTTTTGGTGAGATATTTCCAATTTTCATGTTGCTGGTTATTATTTGGCTGAAGGAGATTTTTATATACAGCTTTTTGTGTGATTTAGTTTTGATTCTGGGTGTTGGTCCCATCAATTCCTTGACTATTGGCAACCCATTTTGGAGAGTTTCAGAATTTTTAATGAAGTGCAGATTTTTATCTAAAGAAATCACCCCCTTTGGAGGCCATACCACTTGCAGAGGGCTTTGGAGTTGGAACAAAAATTATCTAATGAGTTTTGATGCAGATTTTGTATGGTGAATTGGGCGCCTACCTTCTAGAGAGCCACTGCATTTCATTTCAATCAATTCAGAGGTATATTGATAAAGTTGTGAGCATTTGTTTGGTTTTTCTAATTGCTCGTAGACATTTCCAGATTGCAGATTTATATATCAAATTGTTATAGTTTTCTGATTTTGGCTTCTAGCATCATTATTTGAGAGGTTTCTCATTGAAGAAACCATCATTTAATTGTATATTGTAATGATGGTAAAAACACTTGAAAATTGCAATTATTTTTCATTGTAAAATTGAAAACAGTAGTACTGTTTCAGTTCTTTAATTTGCTGCATTTTCTTGAAATTAATTCACATCATTATAACTCTAATGTCCCCTTCTCATTAGTGATCTGTTCTGTTACTCATCAGCCTATTCCGGAAGCCTGTAGGCTCGTTTGAGGTAAAATTAGGGTTTCCAGTTCTGAGGTTCTATGGCTTTTAAGGGAGTTTACTATTTATAGTAAATTCTATTTGTGGTAGTATGCAGTTGTCAACCTTCAAGGTCTTCATTTTCAGTTGGAGCATTTAATGCAATTCAAGTCTGGCTTCTAAAGGTTTAATTTTGGTGATTAAAGGCATTAATGTTTTAAATTGTAGTTGACCCCTTGGCCTAGGAGAATAACTTCAAAAGTTGTGTTTAAAGGTGGTCATGAAGGGGGACGCCTTCATATGCTTTAAATATTAATTATAAAGTTTTAAATGCCTTGGGAAAAAAGGATGCCACACTTTGAGGAGTTGTTTTAAATAAAGTGAAAATTATATTCTTGCAAAAGGGACGCCATTTGAAGGTTTATTGTTATTTTGGAAATTTGAAGAGTCTCATGTGTCTCTTGGCGTGCTTCCTAGAGGAATTGAAGAGTCTTCTACTCTTCTATAAAATGAATGCTTTGCTTCAGCATTGGTATCCATAAAAATTATGCTAAAGTTATGCTGTCGGAATGACAATTGATAACACCTAGTTGGCTATATTGCTGCTTCTCAACATCAGACTAGCAGATTGAGCTCATTTGATTGAAGAATTCTGGAGTTTTTTGTCAATTTTGGTTTGCTGGATCATCTACAGCTAAAGGTGATTTCTATTCATAGCTTTATTTTCAGTCTGATTTTGGTTTTGGGTATTTCACCATTGGATTTGTTGACCTTGGGCGACTCATCATGCTAAGTTTCAGATTTTATAATTAAGAGTTTGATTTTTAAATGAAAATCGCCCCTTCAAGGAGGGTCGTACCTTTTCAAGAGTGCATTGGAATGCTTGCTTAATTCTCATGGAGTTTTGGTTGTTGTTTCTCCATTCTCACTTGGTCACCTACCTTCCAGTTGCTCATTGCATTTGATTTCATTCGAAACGGAGGTATTTTGAGGATGTTATGAGCATTTAATTGATTTCACAATTTGTTGTTTAAGAATTCCAGAACTCAGATTTTTACATCAGATTGTAATAGTTTTCTGTTTTGGGCTATTACTTCAACTTTGGGGTGTTAAATCATTGTAACAATTCATTCTCCTCTTCTCAGTTTCAGTTTCTATCATTGTAATGCTCGTATTTGCAGTCTTTTGAATTTGTAAGGTTGTGGTTTAGTAATACTAACCCAACCAGTATGATTGCTGCAATTACTTGTTTATTTTCATATTAATTACCCCTGGACGGTTTACTGCGAGTGCGAAGAACGAACTTGTTATCTCTTTGTACCCACCCTCAAGTGGAGAATTCCCACTATTCAGTGGATGCCCGCCGCAACGGATGAATTAGATTGTTGTAGCTTCATGGCTGGTTATCCGCCTACTAGTTTCCAGTATTCAATTAATCACTCTATCATATGTTAGCACCTCGCCCTCAGTGGGATCTTGAGTGCACATTCTTGACGTTGAGTTTGTTTTAATTCAAGTACTGTTTAATTAGCTTCTCCGCCATATGACAACACCTATCCTTCATTGGGATTGAGTGTGCATTCTTGGCGTGAGTTCTTTAAAGCTTGGATTTCAGTTTTTGATGCTAACACTAATCAAGTTGGCTAGTGCTGTTTTACATTGTGAAAAACTGTTGAAAAAAATTGGTTAGCATATTTCAATAACCCCTGGATGGTTTACCGCCAGTGTGGATAAAGAACATTCTAGAAGTTTATCTCTCTTATTTGCAGCTATTTCTATTCATTGTAAAGCTAGTTAGTAGTACTAACGGCTATTTCATTTTATTGCTGCAATTTATACTTGATTACACTCCCACAATTGAGTGGTTGAGTTTTAGAATAAACATCTTTCTTGTTTGTAAATTCCCCCCACAAAATAAGTGGTTGTGTGGATTGTTTTCCCCCCACGAAATAAGTGGAAGAGAGGATTTAATGGCTAGCTTGCCGCCTTAATAATGTAATAATCTCACCCACTAAATAAGTGGAGTATTCCCACTGCTTGTGGATGCCTACATCAACAGATGAATAGTACTTTCAGTTCAGTTTATACTTAATGATCCTCTGACCATATGCTATCACCTCGCCCACATTGGGATCTTGGTGAACATTCTTGGTTAGAGTTACTTTCCATGCTGATTTGCATTTGGAGCTAACACTAATCAGTGGTTTGATTCTGGTTTGTGTGTCTAATTTTGGGAAAAAAAAGTAAGGGGAATATTTCATGAGTTTGGTGCTACCAGGAACGATTAATGTGAGCTCAGGAGTCTATTTTGAGGCAGCAATTGCAGGTCTAAATAGGTGAGCTTGGCCCTAGGGAGTATGCATTGAGGCAAGTCAGCACCTGCAATAGACAATTGTAGGAGGCATGGGAGGCATGGGAGGCAGAGGTAAGCATCCACTGATGTTTTAACCTTTTAAGTCTTTTAGCAATCATTGTTAAACTTTAGATTTTCTGTCTATTTATTTTGCAGGCAGCTTTAATTTGTTTACAAGTCTTCATTTCTGTTTTAAAATATTATATAAGGTTTTATTTTTTATTATTATAATTTTTATTTTAGTTTTATTTTGTTTTTGGTTTTTATAAAAATTTAAATCATGTCGTTAATTTTTTAATATTTTTTAATATTAAAATTTATTACTTTAAATTAAAATATTAATTAAAACTTTAATTATTGAAATTTAATATATTTAATATATTTATGATATTTAAATTAAATTTTTAAACATTTAATATTTTAATATTAGTTGAATTTAATCATGAAATTTTTTTTGGCAAATTTTATCTTTTGCTGAACTTGATCCGAATTTAATCTTTCCCAAACATGAACAAAAACACAAGCCCTGTGACAGCACAATAGTACAACCAGATTGTCAACTTAGGAGTAACATAGATGATGACATGTGCTCAACAAGTATGGTCATGTGGCATATGTGGATGGGATGAAGCCAAGTGTCAAACCCATAAGGTGTCATATCCTATGGCACAAACGCTGCCAAGTTTTATGCATGTATGTTGCCAAATGTCAAGGACTCAAGCCTATACAGTGTTGTTTCTTGCAGCATAGAAGCTGATAGTAGCATTTCACATGGTGTTTATGCCCCCATGTATTGCACGTGTATTATTTGATTGGACACAAGAACGTCTAATCACACACACCACCCAAGCACTATGCACAAAGTTGTGCAGTGTTGTGCGAGCACAAGCACATAAAGGTTGAGCAATGTTGAGTGTGTTGATTAAACTAGCAAATGACGCTGCACTCTAGTCATTCATCTTTTATTGAGGAGCAATGGTCCCCATTGTGTTAGCGGTGAGCTAAGGAAATTGCTCACACAGTTGTTGAAGATTGTAACACTTAGCTCTAATACCAATTATCCAAATCCCAAGTAGCTCAAGGGATGACCTTGATCTATTAGTTTCTTATAAGCAGGATGATAGAATATGTGAAAACAAAATTGCAAGCTAGAAACTGATGCAGGTCTGATGCAGGAGCATACTGAGGAGGCGTAATTATTTCCTAGAGCTGTGGCTTGTCTAAATCTAGAAATTGAAATAGTGGTAAATATTCTTGGCTTCTAATTTCATTAAAATAGTTTCAGCATAATGTGAAGTAACAGGTGGTGGCTTCACTAATAAGGTGTGGGCGGTCTTAAAATAGCTGGCAGTCTAACTCTAAGTAGTTGTTATTTTAGCCAGCAGACTTTAATCCTTCTCATTTTAGCATCAACTGAGTGGAGGCAGCTAATAATTCTATCACTTGTAACGGCCTTTTGTGGTGAATTCCCATTTTAGCTTCATTTTCTAATGCCTTACTGATGACGGCTTTTCAGTAAGGATTTTTTCTAAACTTAGTTTTTCTTTTACTCTTTCTTATGTGTTGCAACCAAGAAAGCAAATTTATTGTTTTAAATTTCAAAATTGAAGAAGCTTGGAGGAGGAAGGGAGAGCCATAGCGTAGAATTTTTTGGTTACAGTTAGATCATGGAGTTTAGATTGTAGTGTTGGATGTGACATTTCATTTGTCCTAGAAAGTTCATATGTTCTGTTGGAGTGCTGGGATGTGGTGTTGGGCATTTGCCTTCATTTGTTGATGAAATATGTAAAGTGAAAATCTTGGATTGGCAATTTGTAGTGAAATCTTGTTTGAATTTTGTAGGCCATTTGTTTATGTATTGTAAAACTGGAAAAATTCCATAATATCAGTGGCTGTGATATCATTTTAACTATTGTTGTGTTGGGCAGATTGAAGTCTGTTAATAGGAGCCAATTTTGAGTTGGAAACTAAACCTGATGCCTTACAAAATTATCCTTTCTGTTGGTTAGAATTTAAACTTTTGATGATGTTAAGTCTAAATGTTGAGTTGATGATAGATGTTATTTTACTGTTATAAAATGAATGACTTGTATTTGTGAAGAGCTGCTCAGATTGGCTGCCCTTCAATGGGTACCCAATCCATGACTGCATCAGAAACACATTTGATGCATGGAAAGTTTCTGGCAGATATGCCACTTCAATTCAAAATGAACAAAGTAATATATTTACAGAGGTTTAAGATAAGAAACTTGTGAGTCCTCTCTAACTATACATGATTTACAATTAAAGTATTTATACATAATAGTACAACTATGCCATTAGCTAAGTGCCACATAGATGCTGAAACGTGTCCACCGCATACGCCCATGTGACATATGTGGATGGAATGACACCAAGTGTTAAAATCATATGGTGTCATATATTGTGACGCAAACACTGCCAAGTGTCTTGCATGTGTGGTGTCAAATGTCAAACCAATATGGTGTGATTTCCTATGGCGCAAACACCACCAAGGATTGCATGCATATGATGGTATTTCCTATTGTCTAAATGCCCACATGTTGATCTAACTGGGAACAAGCATGCACAACCATGTGCAGTGTGGCATTATGCATGTGTGCAATGTTGCACAACTTCATGCAAGCACTATGCATACAGTTGTGTAAGCAATGCTTTGCAGGCACTCTATGCATAGAGGTTGCGCAATGTTGAATGTGCTAATTAGACTGGCATGCGAGGCTACACTTGAATCAACTCATCTTCATCTAAAACCCTGTAGGTGCCTCTTTACACTCATCTTTGTTTGTCCAGCTCTCCTTTGAATCAACACTTCCTGTTAGACAAGCAAACACTTTTCTTACCTTCCTCTCTGGTCATATTGAAAAGCAAAAGCGAAGGACACTAGGAACCCACCAACACTCACTGACAGATCAGGAAAATGGCAGAGCACAAAACAAAAATGAAAAGAATATAATCTAGGTCATCACTTCCAGCATTAATAAACCTAAAACTGCCCCTCAAGCTAATGTGGCTCCCAGCCTATTACTTGCATGAAAACAAATTATTTGCACTGGTTGCATGGAGAAGGAATACTAGAATGCCTCACCATAGTACAGGTAAATCCAAAAAGGGCAAAAATGGCATAATGACCATCCCAAAGATTGAGCATTCACCTGGACCAAGAGGTTGCCAAACAACACACTACTCTTCCATTGGAAAACTTGAAATCATAAAATCATGAGACCAGAGCTTGATCATCCATCCACAAACATCTAATGATATCTGAACGACATTGGCAACATAAGAAACTTGCACACCAAACAACATAATCAAATTTGAAGTTAAAGCTATGAAAACATGATCCCACATTTTATGCATTTTTGGGGGGAAAAATAGTTACACCTTCAAATAGATCAAGAGCATTTGATTTTTCAATCGTTGGGTTTTTTTGAGATCCTATTTGCTCATCCTGGCAGTTATTTGTTGATTATTTGATTCAGTACCTAGCATTCTAGTTGCTTTTTCTTGCTCGCAATCAGCCTTATATCCCTATGACTGTTTAGAATTTTCACCTATAATCCATGTTAATTTTGTGAGTTTCATGATTCATTAAATGATCAGGATACAGGACCTATCAACTTCCACAGCCTTATTCCATCTAGAAGAATAGTTATTGTTATTTTTCCAATAGGAGCTGCACTTCATCTGCTGTTCCCCAATGTCTGTTCTGTTCTTTAGCAGTTTTTTGTGAGAGTTGCTTTGCAAGCCAATCATAGTACACAGGCATGGGACTTTCTTTTAAATAATTTTTAATATTTTATCTTAAAGTTCTACTGCTGATAATGATTATATATGTCATCCTTAGGTCCAATTAAATTGTGACCTGAAAATGTGCAAATGATTTAGTAATGCATGTACTTCTTCTTTGCATACGTGAATGCTGAGGGAAGAAAAGCATTAAGGTTATTGGTTGGTGGTAATAGTGGCCACTACACACCTATTAAGTGACGCGGTAAAGTATTTGCAGATACCTTAAGAGGCTTTCACCTTGAAGGGAAGTAAATCATCCCATACAACTTTAAAGGAAATCTCCCAAATATCGGGCCTTATAGATACCCAGATCAACAAAGAAAGGAGAGAGAGAATTGTCCAAAAACTGTTGTAAGCTAGAGTAATTGAGGAAAGCAAATGCCCCTGCTTGGCAACAGTGCTATTTATGAAAAAGGAGGATGGATTTTTAAGACTCTGTATTGATTTCCGAACACTCTATAGGACGAAGATAAACCATTCACGAGTTCTCTATTACATTGAATTGAGTCCTAGTTCAACAAATTTAAGCCTCAAAATACAACTAGCACAAATAATATAATTAAATCCCAATAAAAATATATCCCACTAACGAGTTGGAATATGACAATTGTGAAATCAAGACCTATATTTAACAGTTTTTTTTTAAAAAGAGTGCTACAAGTAAAACGTGTGAACAAAAGATCCAACCAAATTGTGGCGAAGTTTTGTGGGGTAACACTAGTAACAGCACCATTCAAGTTCAAATCCCTCTGATCACCAATAAGGTGGTCCATGACGTAACGAACTAGGGCTAAGATGTGCGTAATGATAAAGGAATATTCAAGCATTACCTAAGTTTAATGAGGTTATTTGAGAAATGATCCAAGTTTAACTGGGTACATTGGAGAATGACTCAATTTGATAGGGTAGATTTGAGCATAAACTCTGTTTCATAGGGTATATTTTTGCATAACCCAACTTCAGAATCTGCGCCAAATCTAGTTTAATGAGGTACATTGAACATGATCCACAGTTTAAAATCTTAAGAATGTTGTCTATAATTAGTTTAATGCATACAATTGAGCATAAGCCAGATTCAAAATCTGGTCCAAGAATGCTTTCTTAGGTAAACTTGGATAATGACCCAATTTTAAAATGTTAAAAAATGTGATCTATACAAAGAAGGTTACTACATATATTTGAGTACTTCCGAGCTTAAAATCTAAAGCACTGTGGCTCAAGCTTACTCCAGAACGAATAAGGCCTATCATAACCTCACCTAACGAATTACCAGAGAAGAAAAGAACACATGTGGGTAATTATGACTTACATTGGGCCAATCTTGCAAGCTTTTGTGAAGTTTGATGAATGCCCAGTCCAATCCTAGATGCCTTCTTGTTAAACTCAGATTGCAGAGATGCCCCATGAAGCCTGGTTGGGTCATCAAGGGTAGCATTCTCGTGAGAAAAAGAAGGATAAGAAAAAGATGATTTCCTTAATCTTCCAACTACATTATGGAATTCTGCTGTCCTATCTCGATATGAAGAGGGGGCAGCCTTAGAAAGCATGGCTGATAGACCCACAGTAATTCTCTGGCTTCTCTCGGCTATGTGCTCTTGTTTTCCCTATAACTCTTCATATTTAGTGAAATTGATTTCTATATGTTGAGAGAAAGCATGGAATTTAATGTTTTGGCTAGAATTCGAAACTGCCGAGAAAGAATTGAAACTGGGATGAATTTGGCGATTCGAGTTACAGATCCCTGTAAACATGTGTGTCAATTTTATGCTTATATTAACCATGGTGTCCCAAAATAGAAACCAAAAACAAAATGATCCCGCATAGTGACACTGTTCTTTAATTAATGTACTTCCTTTACGCGGTAATGTTCCCTTAAAAGTCTTTTCTATTGGCATGATGAAAACGTTAGTATTTACATGTGGAATGTTCTAATATAAATTTAGTTTTCTTGAGTAAGAAATATGTATTATTGTCAATGAAAATGAAAATAAAAATATTTTGAAAGAATGTTATATCATAAAGATGTGTTTGTTTAGATTAATCTTTAGAAATAGAATAATGGTAGAATATAACAATTTTCAATTACTATATAAATGTCATTAAAAAGTGAATGAGAATGATAATGAAATTTAGCTTTCAAATTATGGATGATTAGGATGAATGAATTGAATACCTTTAATTACAAGGACATACAACATAGCTCAGAAATATGTGTTTAGTCAATCCTAGGCGGGAAGGATAAAAGATGAGAAGTTAATCATGTTTGAATTAAAAAATATTAAAATTGGGCGGGATGAGTTTGTGACACTACAAGATTGACCTCACAAGTACGAACTAGTATTAAGATAGAAAAGGGGCTAGATCATAGTGGATAGTGTGCACATGAGAATACATGTGAGCATGAGAGTAATAAATAAATGGATAGTGTGAATGTATAAGGATGTGTGAAGGAAAAGGGATAAGTGGTAGGTGTATAACATCTTGATTATAATATACTAGTAAAAATTAAATGATAACTACTCAAACATTTAAATATTCCTCTATTTTAAACATTTAGTTCTATTTCATTAGTGATAAGTCTTATATGTCACAAAAATATTGGTTGCATTGTAGGCATAAAATATTATTTTATTGTAACACAAAAATGCAAAAATAAAGAAGGCTCAAACCCAATAAGTATGGTTCACCCACTAAGACCAAGATTAAGATCAAGTCCAAATTCCAAAGCTTCATTATTATGCTAGATTATATTATTAGTGTCTTCATCTAAAAAATTATTTCCACCAATGTAGAATTGTGGATTTCAAATTTTATTAGGAAAAGGAGTTTTTTCAACTTTCCTAAGGGTTCACCCCAATGTTGATTAGGGTTTGTCTAGTTTATTAGTTTAATAAAGAAAATATATTTCCAATAGTTACTTTTGTTAGTACAAAATGACGTGACTAATCTTCATCTAAAAAAATTATTTTCACCAAGGAATAAACATGGATTTTAAATTTTATAAAAAAAAATGGCTTTCCTAAGGGTTCACCATAGTTTTACTTTGAGATTGTATAGTTGGTTACTCTAATAATGAATTTTTATTTTCAATTGTTACATATGTTAATACATAATGACAAGAATTGTCACTCTAAATCCCAATTAAAACATGATGAGTCAATTAAACCATGATGTCCAATTCCAATCTCAAATGGATTGATAGATACAAAAAGTTAGATGCCTACCTCAATTCATTCTAAGCAACTCCATTCAAATTATTAATTCATACCCTACCTATCACTATCATTAAATTGCATATCCATACACCATATAATGTGATATTAGTGAATCCATAAATGCAATTAATTAATTAATTATTACACAATTTGCAAACACCTAAATTTTTCCTAGTACAACCTTGTCCAAAATTTGCTAAATTATTTAATTAATCTAATCCACCTATTGAACCCCACCTAATTAGTATTTTTCCTCTCGCACATAAATAGTTTTTTTATTTAATTATCATATTTTCCACTTCACATTGCTAAAATAATTAAATAAGTTTATTATTTAAGGATAGTTTTTCTCTACCATTTTCAAGAATAAAGAAGCCTTTGAATGCATTTGTCTCCCACGTTCTTATGGTTACAACAAATTATTATTTTTAGTAAATGCAACCCTGTCAAGTAAGTGCAAGAAGTTGGGTCCACAAAGAGGGGAAGTTTCAGTCAAAAAAAATACTAACAAGAACAAGTAACTATTTCGTAACAGGATCTCAAGCCTAAATCTGAATGGGTACCCATTTTGAAAAGCTATTTTATTTTATTTTTTATGACTATTGAGTCATTTTTACCTACAAGAATTTGTGGATCAAGAGTGGCCTCACAAAAATGAGTACATGTTTTACAAGTCATCTATGCCTTTGAAGTGTGCCTACCACCTCCTCCCTTTTGCATACCCAGTTTTAGCAATCTCTAGGTTAGTATTTATGTTGTTCTTTGCTATATATTTAACATTTTTTTGTTTGTAATTAGGGTTTAAATTTTAATTATATAATGTAACATTTAGGGTTTGAAATTTCATGGTTTATATTTTAGGTTATTTTAAATTTTATAATTAGGATGAATTTTATAGTCTATAAATCCCATTTTTAAACATATTCATCAAAATAATGGATGTAGCTGAAGCTAAAACCTAACCTAGACCTAAAGACTAAAACCCTAAACCATAAATCATAAACCCTAAATTGTAAACCCTAAAATTGTAAACACTAAAACCCTAAATCATAAATCACAAATCATAAACTCTTAAATCTAGTAACCCTAAACCATAAAACCTAAATCTAGTAACCATAAATTGCAAACCCTAAACCATTAAATCTAGTTACACTTATGTCATTTTTCCATCAAATTTTCATGATGATATTATTTCTTGTGGTAGAAATTTTTATCTACCTAGAATTGGCTTATCAGGTGTTAATGATGCAAATAGCATAATAGCTAAATTAATTATGCATATATAGCATAGTATGATGCATGTATTAATCATGTGTTAATGATGCATATAGTATAGAATGATACATATATTTACCTACATGTGATTATGATTGTACTTATTATATCACTAGTCATACAATGTGTTCACCTTTACATTATTGCATCACCACCTATGTCATTCATGATGATCCTTCTCTATCTGTGGATCATGATCAGTTGATGATATGTGAAGGGATGAGCATAGTGACACTTCATCTTATTATAATAAGGTTGATGGATATTTTGTTATAATTGTGAAAAACATGAGCCACAAGATCAAACAACAAACAAATACACCTTCCATGCAAGAGAGCTACAAACAATAATATGCAATATTCCTCAACAAGAAAAAGCTACATAATTCAACAAATCAAGAAAAAAACTCAAGAGCTCAAGAGTATTACAAGGCATCCAAAGGTATGATAATATAGTGAGGGTTGAGTGCTATATAGGAGCAACCCTAAATGAGAAAGGGATTAGATCATGACAAGTGTCAACATCTCATGTAATGAGAAATAATGATCTAATAATAGCTCTCTAGTTAACATAGAAAATCGCTCCTAATTTTAACTTAAGTGCATGAGAATAAATTAGACTAATAATTAACTAAAGGTTAATTATTAGCTAATGCATGATTACTCTAACAACCCCCCTTAAGATGAACTTAGGGGGTAGCTAAAAACCCTAAAAATAGAATGCATGATGGGTCCTAGCAAACAAAGGCCTGGTGAGGTACCCATGTACAAACAAAACATATCTCACAACTAGAGAAAAGAAGAAAATCACATGGGAAAAACTCCTATTTAAAAGGGAGAAAGATGAATGAAGGACTAAAAAAGCCTACAAATCAAGGTGAAGAACTAAGAAGCATCCAACCAAAACAATGTTCCAAAAAAGAGGAGCTTGCAAAACATCATTGAAACACGAAGAATTGTAGATTGTTTTCAAATGATGATTGATTTGTTGCTTAAATAAATAACCTCTAGAAATAGGAATGCAAGAGTGTTCATATGGTAAATAATCCATCTCATCAAAATGCATGGTAACCAGTTGTTGATGTACATTACATTTGAATCATACATAGGAACAAGAACTACATACATAGATCACTCCAAAATGTGAAACCAAGGAAGCATTAGCACCAACAGTAGAAACCACCCCCTCTGATGCTGAAAAGGGAGAGCCAAGATAGGTACAATCAAAATGTGTGAAATCAAGAAGTGCATGTAGGAGAAACAATCTAAAAATAAAAGGGTGTGAAAACTAAGGCACACATGCATGAGGCAAGAATCACTAGGATTCACTGTTGTTGTGGAAGGGACACTCACCTAACAAAGGTGTGATGGAAAAACAAAGGAAAACATCAACCTCCCATGGCACTTTATATCATAGTGTGAGTACAAAAGGAACAATGGGATGTGCAAAATCCCTAAAAAGTATACATCGTAATGGCACTTTATCTTAGCATGTCTATAAAAGAGAATGTACATGAAAATGATGTTTACAATGCCCAAATAGAACATAATACTATAAATACATGTAGAACAATAAAAAATGAGTCATCCCACACAAACAAGAAGTTTCCAAGAGTTAAGACGTCCAAGTAATTCAACAGAGCGTGAAAACACAAATAAATAAATAAAATGTACTTGGAGGGAATTATGGAAAAAAATCATGGATGGATGTGAAGAGCTCTGAAAGACCACCTCAATGCCATTGGAATCACGAAAAATATAGAAACAAGTCAAAAGTTATGAGCTCAAGACTAAAAACAATACTTTTGACTTCAACTGGTTGTAGAATACACCAGTAGCAAAAAATGGTGATGGGACTTGTACCACTAGAAAATTGATAAAACCATCTTTCTGACAATATCTCGTTTGTCAAAAACTGATACTATATGCCCAAGTTATGACCAAAAGAAAAAAACAACTTCCTTAGGGCCAAAGAGGGGACTTGGAGGCCCCTGCCAACATTCGTACTACTAACGTCAACATAGCATCAACAGAATATTCCAAGGAATGTTCTCCTATGTTGAAAAAAAAAACATGCCCCCTAGCAAAAAAATGGAGAACAAAGTATTCATGCTAAGGGCCAAAATATTCTCAAAAGATTCTCTAGCTGGTGAAAATGCCTAGTTGTCGAAAAAATAGTGGTGGGCAAGAAATTTTGAACTCACCAAAAAATCCAATCGCCAAAAAGGATGACGTGACGACCAAAAAAAAATTGTAGAAAAGAAAGTTGACCGCCTGGAAATAAAGGAAGTTGCCACTAGTCAAAGTTTTGTAGCCCACCAACGATACATGGGGCTCACGTGTCCTACAACCACAGGTACCCTATTAAATCCGCCTCCTTTTCCCTTTTAAAAAAAACATTAAAACCATTATAATTTTTAATATTTTTTTGTGAAAAAGAAGGAATAAAAAGATAAAAATCCAACCTTGATTCTTTTTACAATTTTTTTAACAGCGTGCATAGGTCATTCAGGGTCGTACATGCCCTATGCAAAAAAAATTGCCTTAGATGCTCCCAATGTTGACTATAGGCAAGTTTATAGTCAAAATTTGTCGAATCAACCTCCTAAACACAACTATGAGGTTCTTTTTAGCTCAAAATCATCTGAAATCACAACTACCATTTGGATATGGAAAAAAAGCAACTACCTCAAACCCTTGCAGATCTAACCTTAGGAGTCCAAATAAGGCAAAATAATGACTTTCTTGATGGCTCTGAATCTAATAGAAGACTCTGTTTTGGTTCCAGATGCACCAAAAAATTTCCCACCTCCAAAATTTGCAAAAAAAAACAAAGGGGATTCCAGATCTGAAGCCCTGTAACCTTTGTTGAAGAAAACCCTCATAAATCAAGAAGGGCTTCGTTGAATCCATGATCAGATTCCATGTTAGAATTGTGAAAAACATGAACCACATGATCAAACAATGAACAAATAAACCATCCACATAAGAGAGCTACAAACAATAATATGCAATATTCCTCAAGAAAAAGCTACATAATTCAAGAGATCAAGAGAAAAACTCAAGAGATCAAGAGTATTACAAGTCATCCAAAGTTATGATAATACAATGAGGATTGAGTGCTATCTAGGAGCAACCCTTAACGAGAAAGGTATTAGATCATGAAAAGTTTCAACATCTCATGCAATGAGATAAAGTGATATAATAATAGCTCTCTAGTTGTTACACCTTGTTTCTCAGTTACCAAGTTACTTTTATCCTCATGAGTAAATATGATGATAAATGTAAATCGTGACCTTAATATGTGTAATAAATGAAATATTGAATTATGCATTAAGATGTTATTGATTTTGAAGGAATGCTTATGTTTTATACTGATGGAAAATGTGATTAATGAATATGTATTGCAATGTGAGTAATTTAATGCTTTGATGGTGCAAATGATTTAAGATGCAAATGGATTTCATAGGAACGTCTAACTACTTCTGTGATGCACTAAGTTGGATGCAAGGAGTTGAGCCTCATATAAGAGAGGGGGAGTATCACTCAGGAGAAGAACTTGGTATGGTAACCCTAATATGTCTATTTGAGTTATCACACACACCCACACCCTAGTTGAGTTGAGTCGAGTTAGATTAGGAATTGGTAAGTATACCCTTGGTCATAGTTTGGGAATGATTGAATTGGTCTTGATTTTGTGATTGTTCTTATGTTTGAACTACATGACTTAATCTTTGTTCTGAGTGTAGGTTATTCTTTGTGTGTTGTTTTTGTTTATGTTTATATATATTAATCAATAAGTATATACATAGAATGTATATATGTATGTGAAAAGATAACTCATGTGTGTGAATGAATACATACGTGTTTATACATAAGTAGAAATACTTATGCATATCCATACATAGATACATCATATACATAGGGATATCAATTGAAATATGGCATATATATGTTTAGATATATTTAGTATAGATACCTATCAATTAATATATATTTGTGCATGCTTATTATTAGATATTTATATAATGAAATATCTATATTACTACATATGTATATATGTATGAAATGAATAATGTATCCAAATCTATATACATATATGCATTTGTATTATATGTATGTATTTGATTGGCAATAAAATAATTTTAGTATATTTTAATAGCTACATATAATATAATGGTTGAAGATTATATTACATATTATATATATATATATATCAAGTGATATAAAATTTATCCACACATATTATATGTGAATTTGATCCAGGTGGATCCAAGAAACCTAAAAATTTCACATTCTCAGAACCTCACAAAACTAGCCTCATTGCATAGAGCTCACAAACACGATCCCAACACAACTTGATCTGCATCAAAAGGAGGTCATATGCAAGAGTTATGCTCGGTCAAAGAATGGTCAAATTGGTACCTAAGGCCATCAGAAAAGTAGAAAAAATGGTCATCTCAAAATTCATCGAAAATGGTGTCAAATTGAAGTGCTTGTCGAGACAATTCCAATGACATTCATTTCGTCAAAATCCGAGCTTGTACATAGAAGATATCACAAGTCAAAGTTGAAGGTTGACTATATGTTGACGTGGTAGTTGACTAGATGTTGACGTGGTAGTTGACTAGATGATTATGTGGCTAGTGTAGGTGATGTGGCAAAAATTCATGTACCATGCTTTATTTTTGAGAAAATAAAGTTGTGGAGGTTTATTTTATCTCACAAAATCCATTTGGTGGGATCGGATTTTGTGGGATCCCAAGTGGATTTGGTGGCATTGAATTTTGTGGGATCTCAAGTGTGTAATACCCCTCATACTATTTAGACTTATTATTTTCTGTGTGTTGCTTGGAGACTATGATGATGCTGTATTGTTTGATGTGGTTAGTCAGATACTATGAGGATATTGTTATTGTTTGATATGGTTAGTTAGATGCTAGACGATGTTATTTCATTATGGACATGATTACTTTATATGACATTAGGGTTGATTATATCAGTTGATTTTCTGAATTATGATATGATGCAGTGATTTAATTTAATATGCTATGAGATGATTGTTAGTTAGAAATGTAATTCATTGATTATGTTATAATTGTTAGAATAGGTGTGACGAAGGACAATATAGCATCACTTGTTCGCGAGTGCCCTGTTATGTTGCGATTCCTTCTCACAATGCAGTATCTTGATTTAATGCTTTGATATATATGTATATATGCACATGTACACAACTTCGTTTGTATGCAGGATTGCAGGTATAAGTCTCGACTCCACCTGCTTCGGCAGGATAGGGCGAGCACCAAATAACCCAACGGATAAATGTTGATACAGAGGTGACGATGAAGTCCTTCCGTTCCATGATGTCAGGTCGTCTCATTGTTTGGTATGGTTGTTGATTTTGTGTAATTGTCGTCTTTGTCTGTTGTGTTTGTGTTTTGTCTTATTTTATTTATGAGGGCATTTATAGTTATGATTTATCTTATTGATTGAAATAAATTATTTATTTTTAAGGTTGGAGTAAATGATATTTAAATATTTAAATATTTTAATTATTTTTGAAAATCTTCTATTGCAATTTATTAATAATTAAATATTAAATATGACTTAATTATTTTAATCTATTAAATTGGTGGTGGATAATTATGTGAATAATTTATTTAAAATAAATAGGTAATGTGAGGTGCAAGAAAAGTTGCAAAACAAGAATTAAAGCAATAAAAGAATAAAAAGACAGTGTGAGCCAATAGGAATTGAGAGTTGGGAAAAAGCTAGTTTTAAAGAATTGATTTTTCTTTTAATCTTGGATTTTTGGAGAGTGTTGAAGAATGGGCAATATATTTTATTTAATTATGAATTTTTGAGAAGTTCTCACACACACACACACAGAAGAACAGAAAGCTGAAGTGCTCCAGGGATTGTTGAGTTTGTTCTGGACTACGGATTGGAATCGGATTCGAGGGCATCTTCAAATTTGCATTGGACTCCAGGTTCCTCTCGTAGTTTTTCTTCTCGTACCTTTTCTATTCTCTGTTTGTTTCTAAAAAGAAAAATAAATCTTGTTAAAATAATTTTTGGTGAGCATAGAGAACTTCTGTTGAAAACTGAAACCAGAGCAAATTATTAGATTAGAAAACAAAGAAAATCATAGAAATAATACTATTTAAATTTTGTCAAATCAAGAACCAGATATTCTGAAACATACCATTTATCAAAATAGGTTTTTAGAAAAGAAAAATGATTCAGTAATTGAAGAGAATATAATTTGGAGTTTTCTCAATATGTTAAAGATTATGATGGACTTATTTGTTTTCTGTATTTACTCCCTAATTTTAATGCAAATGAGTATATACACATAATATATATATATATATCCTTTCATGCATACATATATATAAATTTATATGTATAAATATGACTTTTGTCTTCTATATTTTTAGTCAAGGCATTTTTTTTACTCTGTCAATTACTTTTATTTTCTGTATTATAGTCAGGATATTTATCCTGTTATTCCTTTTATCTTCTGGTATATATATATATATATAATTCTTATTTTGCTTATACATTTGCGTCGGCCGTCAGCCGTACGCTGGTCTTTAAATAAAAATTTTATTGAGGAAATCGAAAATTTTCATTTTTTTGTTCCCGAAATTTTGTTTGGAAAACAAAATTTAAATAAAGAAATTTTAATTGCAAAGGGGAGGACGAAGGACGGCCGAAGCCGTACCTCGAGCTCGCCCCTGCCCAGGGCCCCATACCCGCCCTGGCGATCACTAAGACTACGCAGGCGATCGAACTCTCTGACCCTTTAAAAAGTGTGTTTTAATTTTTTTTGTTTTATTTTTGTTTTAATTTTTAATTTGTTTTATTTATATATATATAAATATATATATAATATATATATATATATATATATATATATATATATATATATATTTAACATGTTTTTTTTTTAATTTCATTTTAAAAAAAAAAATAATAATAATAATTATGATGTGTTTATTTTAAAAATAAATAAATAAATAAATTGAGTAAGTAATTAATTAAAATAAAATAAAACTATATTTCAAATGAAATTATAGTTATTTATTTTAATGAAATTTTATTAGGTTTTAAGTATATAGTTGTATTGTATTTAAAGGGATAAATTGGTATAAAGTTAATTAATTATTTGTTTTTTTTTATATAGTTTATATGGGCAATGTTAAGTATTATTTTGATGAAATAGATAATTAGACAAGAATTAGCCTTTTATTTGTAATTGTGATTTTTATTGAAACGATCATTTTAGTTACGTAATTGGGATTGGAATCGAACTTAAATGTGCATTTTGGCAAGATGTGATGTGAGTTTTCCCATTGCGTGATATGTTTAGCCTTATTGTTTTGTGGTCGATGTGGGAACCCTATCGTATTTTAATCCTGTTCCAGAAGCTTGTGATTTAAGTGTATTATCCTTGTTTATGCTTTTGAGCGTTATTGGGGTTATGTTAGGAAGGGTTGGACGGGTTTGCAAGTTTGTTGCTTATGTGCAGTTGCGAGATGGTTAATGCCTCGTGTTTTGGATTTTGGTTTTATGACTTATATGTGGTAGTCCAACCCTTACCTGTTTTGAGATTTGTTAGGGGTCATAGGTGGGAGAGTGGCTCTTCGTGGGCGTCGGCGCCTCGGATGAGGAAGGGCCAGGATAACCCTCGAAGGAGTAGTAAACAAGTGATAACCTAAACAATAGATTTAGGGGGTTGGGTAGTTTTAAAAACACAAGATAATAAAACTTTGGATTCCTCGGCTATGCATTAGGGCTACCTTAGACTAGTGATAGACTGAGAAGGCCGTGGTCGGCATAGTCATAGTCTCGTCTTCACGAGAGACTATTGGCTCCGCAGTAGCTACCCTATGGTGCCGGCGCCTCAGTTAGGAGGAAGGGCCAGGATATCCATAGATGGGTGCCGGCGCCTCAGTTGGAGGAAGGGCCAGGAAATCCCATGAGAGCTATGCGATGACACTCTCCACTTGACACCCTTGTGCTTTGTGTTGTTGCCTCTGGATGTTATCTCTTTATGATGTTTCTTTGAATTCTTGTGAATTGATTCTTGATTGTTAAGTGATAGTACTTCATGTTATCGTGATGAGTTCTTGGCTTAATCTTGTCATGTGATTTGTGAAATTTGATGGTTGTTCTTTGTAAGCTTTGAGTTGTACTTGTTTTATATCATATTGTGGTTGAGTCGGTTGACATTCATGGTCGGGTTCACTTCCTCGTCACCTCTGAGCACGGGGGGTGAGTTACTTGTAATTCACATGGTTGGGTGGAACGTGCTCCGCACCCGTTGGGTTCCCCATCAGCGTCTTGTCTTCTCAGCTTTCCGCAGTGCAGATGTTCCAGTGATCAGTTGTACTTCATGTTCATTATTCTTGTATCAATCCCCATGTTGGGAAATTCAATGTAATTCATGTATCAAAGAAAATTGTAATGTAATATTATTTCAATGATGTAATAGTTAGGTTTGATTTGGATCTTGTTAAAAGATTTATCATGGATGTAATTATGCGATGTTATCATACTCGCATCATGGCTATCAGTTGTATCATTGTATATGGTTTTCATAAATTAAATGGTTATGTTATTTTCGTTATCTTTATTTTGTTTTGTGGTTGCAATGTAACCTCGCGTGCCCCAGAGAACCAAGTGTATTAATGTTATGTGTTATGCTATGTGCTTTTGGTTTAATGTTGTTACAAGTTACTTTTATTATTTAAAAAAAAAAAAAATTATTCGCGTTATGTGTGTGTTCTCTGGGGTTTTGCATGATACATGACCGGGTCTTTGATGCGCCAGCCCTCGTTACCCGGGGGTGGGGAGACTAGAACTTGTGACCAACCTCACCTTTCTGAGGAAAGATTTAGCCAACCAAGCGGGCCCCAACCCCTTTAGATTATTGTTCCTAATGATTCAGTGCTTATTTAATTAATTTTTAATAATGTAGTTAAAAGCTTTTTATTTTATTTAATTAATTAAATTAATTTATTTGGTAAAATAATTTATTCTTTGTGATTAATTTATTTTATTAAGTAAATAAATTAATTGATTGAGCACGAATAGTTTAAATATAAATATTAGATGCTATTATGTGAATTGGAATTTTAAATTTGCATAAAGAAAATGATATTAATTTTTGAATTTTTAAATTAATAAAATCGCATAAATTCTTTATAATTATTAAAAGAAAATATTTGAAAGTTTGTTACAAGATATTTTAGAATAGCCATGTGTGTTAGTAAAATTAAATGCAAAACTCTTGTTGAAAGATTATTTTTGGAGAGAATATTTGCCATAACTGTGAAAGGCAAGAAGTCACTTCACGGAAGAAAAAAGAGGAAATTGGCTAGAAATTTTTTTTTTTGGTTTTTGGAAGAGGTTCTCAGGAATATTTTTGGCTCAGTATTTTGCATCTTTCTGGAAGTGGAGATTTTGGAAAGGGCTTTTGGAAATTGAACTCAGAAGGCGAAGCTTTGCTCCAACTTTCAATTCTTCAAGCTTTAGAAAAACAGGTTCCTTGTTATTTATTTATATATTTTGTTTTTTTGAAAAGATTACCTGTACAAAAATTCAATTTAGCAGAAGCTTTGTTAAATTTGTTAAATGAAAAGATTGCCCGAAGAAGAAAATTTGATTAAAGTTTCTGTAAAAAAATATATCGAAAGCTTCTCTATAGAAAAATTTGTTGAAAACATTCCTATAGAAAACTTGTTGATAGCCTCTATGTGTAAAATTACTGTAAAGATGTTGTGCCTTTGTAGAAAACTTTACAGTAAAATCAGAGAGTCTCATAGAAAATTATTGTTAAACAATAGGAAATTTCAAAAGAGAACGATAGAAAACCTCTATAGATTTGCAAATGAAATCTTTTGGTTAAACTAAGAAAATGGAAACCTTTGTAAGAATTTTTCTTGTAGAAAATATTTTGTGAAATTGGATTGAAAATGAGATCCTCTGTCAAAATTGTGAAATTGAAACCACTGTAAGAATTTTCTAAATATTTCTTGAAAAAAATATTATGTGAAATTGAAATGCCCAGTAGAACAAATTTTTTTTGATAAATTTTATATATAGGACTGTATATATATATTATATATATGTTTTATTATTTTGAAAAGGTTACTGTAATTTTTTGAGGAATTTCCTGTAGGAAATTCATTTTTGATTTTATTTTTATGAAAGATTGTTGTACAACGAATATTTTAATCGCAAAGGAAATTTAAAAAAAATGGAAGGAAGCTGGGGGGGGGCTACCCCCACAACCGCCCCCATAGAGGAGGCGCTAGCTGTGAAGGCGACGCCCACAACAACGCACCCCACATATGGGGTTGGCTTCGAATACAACCTCCCAAGCTCTGTGCATACAACACACAACATTGAACAGTCCGCCCTTCATAAAATTTCATTATCATTTTTTAAAAAAATCGATTTTTAATATGTTTTTAAGATTTTTAAATGAATATTATTTAATAAATATAAATATATAATTATATTATATGGATATATGTAAATATATATGTATATATATGTGTGTGTGTGTTTATTTAAATATATTTTTATATTTTGGTATATGTTGGAAAATAATATTTAATTTTTAATATATTTAAGATTGTATATATATATTTGATATATATACATTTTAAAAGTATTTTTTTTAATAAAAGCATGCAAATGCATGGACTAGTTAATTTTAAAATAAAATGACTTAAGAGAGGAAGTTGATTTATATTTAAATAGATGTGTTATTAAAACGTTTAAATGCACAAGTAGAGGATTTTATAATGAAATGATTGTAATGGGGAATTGAATTTTATTATTATGCGTAATTGTGGAAATTGGAGTTAAATAAATAGTTTTATTTTATTTCCTTAATATTGCAAATGAAATTATATTTATTTTGAATAATTGCAAGTGATGTGTTATTGCATTAATTGGATTTAGGAAATCCTAACGATAGTTTATTTATTTGTCTGAAATGCTTTTTAAGTTGCGATTTCTTTTGTTACATTAGTTGGGCAATTTGGGTTAACTGAGTTAGTAAGTCTTCCAGATATATGAAATTTTTGAGGGAATTGTTAAATGAGATGGTTCAACTTTTGATTTACCTTGGGAAGTGCACGTGGATGTAGTCCAGTTTGAACACCCGGTTAGTACAAACGAGATGTGTGATTTAGTTTGAACACCCGGTTATTACGAACGGGTTGAGTTGACCTTTGCAATATGGCCAATATTTGTTACCAATTTTTGTGCACCTTGTTTACCCATGGTATGTGGTTTGACCCTAGTGTTGTCAGTAGGAGAGTGGCTCTTTGTGGGGGTCCGACACACAAAGGGGCTCCAAGGTAACTCACTTAGGGTTTAATCAAGTGATAACTTAAAAGAATTAATGGGGAACTCTCACATAATTAAAGATAATGTATGTTCTCTCATGACTCATGTGCTTGTTTAGGCTCGAGGTGAGATGAGAAGCATAGTTTGTATGGGGGTCCAGCGACCGGTAGAGGAAACCAGGGTAACCCAAGATGGGGGTCCGGTAGCCTAGGAAGGTTGCGCCAGGGTAACTCATAGCAAATTATGTGTGACACTCTTTCTATGACAATAGTCAGATTGTATTGTACAGTGGTCGTACTTGATTCTTTATTCTGGAAGCAATGTAACCCTCATGTTTGTGTTTTTTACTTGTATTGTTTAGTCTTGAGTTTGTCTGTGTCTAGTGGTTGTCGGTTTTGTCTAGGGAACCTTTTTACTATCTCCTATAGGTACCACCTGGTTGGGTGGAACGTGCACCTTACATCGTTGGGTCCCTAGTTCTTGTTCATGATGGTGGGTACTTCCTGATTGGAGAGCTTGCGTGTACCAAGAGATTTGTACTTTCTCTTATGTCTCATTTATATCAGTTGGATACCTTGTTTATATATCACTCTCTATTGTGTTCGAGGAGAATACTTGTAACTTGTAATTGTAACTCTTATGTATGATCTACCTCATTTGGAAATGAGTATTGTAATTATTATATTGAATGCAATGTAAGAATGAATCATTATTGTACATATATCTCATGTGATGTATTTAATGTTATTGAATGTATGAGATGGATAGTTTACTTTGGTATAAGTGGAATTCGAATGTAATACCTAGTCGCGTATCTTAGAGATTGTATGCGTTAGTGTTGTTTATATCACATGTTAATATTACACTTTAAAAAAAAAATTACTACACTTCTGTTGTGTTTGCAACATTCTTTAAGGTTATGTGGTGGGGCATTACAATAATACAATGCCCTCATAAAATAGGGTTTCCTTCTAGGGCAAGTCAAGATAACAAAATATTAGCTGACAGATCTGAGCCCTAATGATGAATGGTCCAGATTTACAATAATAAAATATAAATAAATTTTTCCTTTTGCAGGTGCTGACCTTGAGCCCCCACCAGGGCACATGGCCCATGGACCCCTTGCTAGGGGGATGATCTCCTCGGACCCATTGTGGGGGGGAAACCCCCTCACACCCCCCTCATCATTGATGTATCAACAATACCTTATGTAATTGAAAGGTTGAGACACATTTTCCCAACAGGCTTGACCCCTAATATTTTCCTACATCAATGAGTTAGATGTGGAAATTAGAATTAGTGAAAGCACCAAAAGGGGAAGATAAAATTAAGTGGCAAAAAAAAAGAAAAAAGCTAAGTAGTGATCTAAGTTGCATGCAATAAATAAAAAATTAAAGGACAAGTTTCTAAAGTGGAGAAGTGACTAGAAAAGATACCATTAAAATAAATGACTCAAATAAAGTTCGAAGAGGTCAAGGAATCACAATTATTTTCAAGAATAAAATTGAAGAAGAATGTCACATGAATTATTATGTAGCCAAATCAACCAATGATGATAAGGAAAAATATAAGTTAGAGGAGGAGGAAGAAAGATAAATAAAAGAGGAAGGGTGACATAATTTATTTTGCAACTATAGTAATGTTTGTATCTTAGATGAAACTAGTGAAGATTGCATTCAAAATTGTTAGAGAATACAAAAGGGGAGGAGAGATTTCAAGTAGTGCTAAGAATACAAGAAGCTAAAGGAAGTAGAAGCATTGAGGAAGAAAAGGAGAAAGCAAGGATAAAGATGTGAGAAGAAAACTCTTAGAAGATAAATTAAATACCATGTAATATTTGTCATATGTTGTTTGGTTTTTTTGGTGCATTGAGTATCAACAAAATCCTATAAAACATCAATCTTATTCTAGGGATTTTTTTATGATGTTTGTTGACATATTATTATTGGATTTGAATAAACATGACTAGTAACTTAAAATTTGTTGCTTAATTTAAAGTAAATATTTTATGTTGAAAACATGGATTGAAAAATAAATACCTCAAAATCTTGTGTGGTATAAAGAAAAAATGTAAAGATTAATGTACAACAATATGTCTCATTTGGATGGGTGGAGGCCACAACTAGTCTAAATATTAGAGATCCAATGCTATGTTGGATTTTAGTTGACTATACTTTCCCTATTTATTCAAGCTTGGGCCTATTTTTCAAGAAAGGTAATCTTGTCATTCTATTCTTATTTTATTTCTTAATGCGTATGTTTTTTGATCTATTAGCACAAGACTTAATAGTATTAAAAATTATTTTATATCTAATATTGAGTCAATTTGATTCCCAATATATGAAGAGGTAGGTAGCTTTATTTGGAAAGTGTAATATGTAGTGTAGTATTAGTGTATGTAGAGTCACTAGAGATATAATAATCATGATTCACAATACTCATTATCACCTATGAAATCAAATTATCCACTATGGATCTTTTCAAGTAGTATAATAGATCAACCGATGTTGTTTGGTCTAGTAGGAGAAAGTGTGATATTACTCATTATGGAATTTTAGTGATATCATTTCCTTTTATATTCATTAAATTTTAATTATAATTATTTTACCAAATTTGTGATAGGTGTATATAATGCTACAATATATATTTTTGTTTTTATATGCTAACTTGTGGTAGAATTGATAGTCATGAAGGAGGGCATAAGTAGGAGAACAAATAGAAAACTCTAGATCATAAGAGCACATGCATAAAGAAATCAAAGTGGAATATTGGGTCACTTCCATGTGCAAAATCTTTACATTCTTACATAAAAAGGAGTTGCGTAGATATTATATATGGAAATCAAAATTAGGATGCATAATTACATATTTTAGATATTTTAACACAAGTTCTTGTATACATGACGAGGATTGATTTAATTTTTTCTTAGAATTATGTATTTGTATTCTAATTTATAAAAATATAATACTATTAGCTTGCTAAAAAAAATGCTAATGGAATGTATTTTAATGGAAAAAAATCTTGAAGCTTATTTATAGGTGTTGTCTTTTTCATTAACCATGAATACTTTGACATGGTTATGTAGGTTTAAATTTACATAGGATTGTGCACGATTCCTTGATAGATATGCAATCTTACTCAAAGCACATAGGATTGTAGAATGATTTATTGTAGAATGGTGTTATCCTACCTTGGTGAAATACAATTGAGTAGCTAATTAGTTTTAGGTACTAGGAATTCCCTAGTTTCACTTGTGCACAACATGCTAATAATCCTAAGTTGATACAAAATAGTATAGAATTTTAGGAATTTCTTTAAGTTCACTTAACTAGTGGCACATAATGTTTATTCGTTACATATAAATTTAAGCCATGGATTTTGTATCTATATGGTTAAGGATCGAGTTATGTATAGTGAACCATAAGAAAATTTTATGAACACTTAGAATTATAGAGCTATAACCATTTAGTGACATAAAAAATGTACATATTTTTCTATATCATGGTGCAAGGTGTGCAATATAGATTGGTACTTGCACGAAGTCGATGATTTTAAGGTGCAAAGCATGTGGCTGGTGTAATATTCTTGCACAAGTTTAAAAGCCAAGAAGAGTAACCTTAGGTTGAACCACATCAGGTTTGTGTCACATGAAGTTCCAAATGTTACTCTACCACACACATTAAATTTTCTAAAGTTACATATTAATTTCTAAGGATTATAGGATGTAGGTAAGAAAAATATGACTAAGTTTCATCTCCCTACTCTAGCACACATGCATAAATTTTTCCCAATTCAATAAGACATTAGTATTCATACTTTTAGTTTTTAATTGATAAATTAATTCCTTATATAGGGAGGTCCCTATCTAGATCTTATAATTTTTTAGGAATATCAAGGGATTTGGAGCAATTGTTTTGGTGTTCTTCACAACTTCTACAACTGTAGAATTGTTTATAGTGAATAAGTGGGATCTTGCCACTTGTTTATGGGTCCCTATCATTTCAAGTAGTCATCTATGAAGTATTTAAAGAGTGAATATCCAAGGGTAGGTCAAACTCATAATATCCAAATGACCATTGATCTATTTTGACCGTTTATAAGATTAGTAGAAAAAATTAGCAAAAAACTATTTATTTTTTGAGGGTGTAATAGTGGATGATATTACATGATATATGTTTGATGACGTTGATACATATCCATTGATAATTTCTCAAGGAAAATGACATATTAGTGAATAATTAGAAACACAATGAAATGAATCATAAAAAAATGTTCTTTTCACTCTATAGTCATATGGATAGTCAATATGTAGTTCCAATCATGGCTACTGATGGAATGAGACTAGAAACCAAGAACATAATGAAATAGTAGGTGTGAAGTGAATTTCCCAATGTTTCCAAAATTGTCTAACTATGTATCTCTCTAGCTTGAACTATACATTCCAAAGAGTTAATATCTTGGTCCTTGGAATTTAGAAATTAATAACTAGGATGGCCAACTAATAATAAAATATAATTATTAGAATTATTATTTCTAAACTCTCAATTATAATTGTTGAATATATATCAGAAATTATTATATTAATTTAATTTCTATTAGAGACACTACTATTATTAAATTATTAAACAATAATTGGCTAAGTAAATATTAATGCAAGGGGTTGCATGATTAAATAGAGCTTGGAGTAGTGATCCATAATTAAACTTGCTTTCATTTTCTCAAATAAAAATGAATAAGATAGAATAGTGTGCAAGATTGGAGGGATCACCAAGTGTTATATTGAAAATAAAATAGATTTTTTGTTAATACTATTGATTATTATTATTGAGGTATTGAGGTGTATTATTGTTTTGGAGTATTATTCTTGGGATGGTTTTCTCTAATTTTTAATACTTTGAGAAGAAAAGAGAAGGAAGTTTTGAAGGTAAAAGAAATGGAAAGGTTTGTGTTATGAAATAGAGTTAAGGGATTCTCATAAGGTTCAATGAAGACTTGGAAAGTATTTTCAAACAAGATCTAAATCCTTTTCTATATTTGATCATTTTTATGTTGAGATTTGTTATAAATCCAATTATTCTAGTGATTATTGTTGTTGGATTTTATAACATAGTTTTAGGTAGTGTATAGGAGGTGTTGTAGGCTAGTTTAACCAATTAAGCTTTATTTTTATAACATGTCTTTATTTTAATATTTGACTATCAAATTTATTTATAAGATTGGATAAGCTCAAATGAAGTATTTATGTTGAAACATGCAAATACATAAAGCCATAATATAGAAATTTTTATTTTATTTTATATATGTATATATAAAAATAAAATAAAAAAACCATCAAACTAAATTAAAATGTATTGTTGATCTAACAATACTCCAAAAAAATCCCATTCAAGGGCTAAGGGGTTCCAAGTCTAGGAGATATAATTAAATTTAGAAGAATGAAGGAGGTTACATTAATGTCTCTTAGTTTGAACCTTCCCTATAAGGTTTTACTTTTTTTTTATGGGGTGGTAAAAGGAAACTTGAGGCTAGAAGGAGGTGGTTTTGAAATATGTAACTCACTTAGAGATTTGTTAAATAGTGGTTCTCTTTTTCTAGGCATTTGCACTAACAATAAGGTAAAATGGGAAGCCTTAATAGTAGGGTTAGGAGTTGCTAATTTGTAATCCACTAAGAATTTGATATTGGAAGGGGAATCAATGATTGTAACTAATTTAATGCTTATGGAAAAAATGCTAATCTAGAAGATGAACATGTATATAGAGGAGGCTCTAAATTTTAAACATGCCCTTGGCTCTATTAGATGTACTCATTGCAATAGATTATTTTGGCCAATGAATGAGTGTAAAAAACACAAATTATTGTTATATATAGTCATTGTATGGATTCATGGACAAATTTAGATGAAGCTTTCATATAAACCTCCCTAGGTTTTGGGAGGGGATGAGTGTCTATATAATTCCTTTTTCATTAAGATTGATGGGTGATGTTTGCATGTATTGTAATGTTGGTTGGAGAAAAATATAAATTTGATTATTTCTTTGAAAAAGGTGGTAGGAAATGGTGATGTTAGCTTGATTAAGGCTTACATTGTACTATTCCCTATAATTGATGGTACAAGGATTTACATTAGGGGTGCATTTTATTTGGATGAAGAACATAGGGACATTTGTAATGAAAAACAATCTCATTTAATTACATGTTATATTGGTTATATATGAAGGGAGGTGGTACATTGTAAGACATGTGGAGCTATAATGTTTGCATAATAGTGGCACTCAACTTGTATGGTTTATGATTAGGAATTCCATGATGATTTTATGTCTTGAGCCATGTAGTAGCAAGGAGTTTGGTGATTATAAGCTTAGCTCAAGGTGTGATCTATTTTATAATATTTCTAGTTATCTAACATTGTCTTAGGTTTGGTTCATAGGCTTGTGATGAATAATTGACCATATACTCATTGAGATGGTGTGTTAATGTTACAAGGTAGTAGTTTCCTTTGGTGTGAATAAGGTCTTGTACCAAGCTAATTCCTATTAGGGGGACTTATTCACATGTTAAGTTTACATAGGTCCTAGGTGACCTTCTAGAAGTCTTAGTTGTCTAGATAAGTTCTTATCATATCTTATCTAAGTGTTGAATTTTTGTTAAATTAGTTGTATCATAGCATAGGATTAATATGTACATGTCACAATATTGTCTAATCTTATCTCTCACCCTGCCTTTATAAGCAAGGCCTATCATGTATATTTCATATTCAATCTTGTAATCTTGCATCTATAATCAAGTAAGCTATTCTTTCCATTTTCTCTCTTGTGGAAGATATTTTGGTATAGAAATTGTTCTTGGGGTGTTGGGAGTTCACCATTAACTCCTAAATGGTATCAGATCTCCAGTGTTGTAGATTCCTTCTTAGATCTGAGGGACATATTTTAGCTTGAATATGTTTTTGGGTTACACAATTTGGGGTTTCAAGGACCTCACGATTGAATCCAAAGCATCATAAAAGTCAAGTTTTCCTTTCATTTCATCAAATTTTGTTATATTTTGTCAGATCTACAAGGGTTTCAAGTATGGTTAAAGTTACTAGATCTGGGAGGTAGTTGAATTTTCAAAGTACTTTGGGCTAAATCCGACCTTATCATTGCGTCCGAAAGGCCAAAAAACCTAAGTATCAACTGTCAAATCATCAAAATCAATTTTATCTCAGGGGCATCATAGTTTTTTGCTATCAGTTGTCATTTTTGTATGGATCCATATAGTTTTTACCATCTGACATTGCTAACAATAGTCTGTGGGTTGACATTAGCTGGATATTTGTGGTATCGACATATTCCCAGGGCATATTCTCTATTTTCTATCGTATTTAGTCTATGGTTGGTTGGCTATCATGTCAATTGGTGCATCTACGTCATACTATCGTCATAGGGTACACATTTTTATTTATTAATTTTCTTTTAAAAATATTATTCGTTGTTAGTGGTTTACACTTTGGTTTTTGTTACAAGGTTTAAAACCCCTACAAACAACACTCGTGGAGGTGGGCTAAAAGCCCTAGGCAACACGACTCAACCCACCACCTTATCATCGCTCAGCCCCAATGGTGCTATAGCCGCTCGATAGTGGTTTTTCTTTTCTTAAAATAAAATTTTAAATCAATGGTCCTATCAACACCCAGGGGCTTAAAATTTTCCCTCTATAGCCCTAATAGGGATTTTTCAAATTGTCATAACTTGCAATCCAAGTGGTGAAATTTTGAAAACAAAATATTGTTGAAAAGTTGGTTCTATGAATTTTATAGTGGTGTAGGTTATATTTTTTAGTTTTTCTGTGTGGTCATAGTAATTGTTGATTGAAGTCAAATATATTTTTTTGGCTCTTGAGCTCATAGTTTTTTTCCACAATCTTTGATTTTTGTGATTCTTGTGGCCTTCGAAAGGTATTGGGGAGCTCTATTCAGCCATTGATGCACTTTTTTTTATCCTAGGTATATTATTGTTTCATTTCTTTCTTGATGGGTATCCTAGAGGATTACTTGGATATTTTGGTAGTTGGGAGGGTGTTATTTTGATCATTATACTTCATTTCAATCATATTTCATGTATTAATCTATGATTTTATCATTTGAGAAGTGTATCATTGTTATAATCATGGTTTACAAAACTCATCATTTTGTAATCATTCTAACTAAGGACAATTATGAGCCTTGGAAAAAAGGCATCCTAACACATTGTAGGTGGTTCAATATTTTGCCTCATCTTTATGGACTCATACATGAGCCAGAGACATCATGGAAGAAATCAATTTGGGGTAATAAGAATGATCATTTCATAGGATTGATTGGCTCTAGTTTCAGTGCAAGAATCTTCATAGAAACCTACAATTAGATTTTAGGAAAATCGCCCCCATGCATAGTTTGGACCAAGATTTGGGAGATTTTTGGAGATCCACATAATCCTCTATTCCTAGATGATCTTACACCAAATTTCCTCATTCTACTTGATGATGTTGATAATTTTCACTTTGATGATGACACCTTAGAGGAGTTTGAATATGATGTAGAATTTAAGCATCTTGATGATCCAAAGACTTCTCCTATAACTCCTACTTCTCCAATTGAGATGACACATTCATCTTCTATTGGTGATTCATTGAGAACTTCCAATGATTCATTACAACAAGTATCTAATTATCTTCCTGGTTGGGATTCCTATTTATCAAACATTGTATCTTATTATCCTTGAATTCAACTGAGCTTAATTCTTGGGATAACCCCTACGAAACTTTCCCATTTCGTAGCCCACACACTCTAAGTATGTGAAATTGGGAAAATTACATTGTTCCTTGTGCATGGTCCCCTAGCCTCAGATCATCTTTTCAAGCATTTCCCCCTTTGTTTTTATCAAAATTTGTATTTTGGTCCAAGTTGTGAAATTTCAGTTTCAAAGTTAGAAATTTTTCTCAACTTGCAGGAGCATTGAATTTTAGCGCCCTTGCAAGTCAGAATGCAAAAATAAAGGTTGCAAAGTCACTGATTTTTAGTGACCTTGCATTCTATCTTTCAAGTTTTAATATTGTGTGGGCATTATTTTTACTGCCCTACAATTTCAGGTTTCACATGAGTTAGTAATTAATGTGTTTTCATTTATGATTGTGGGTTTTTTAATCGGTTTAAAGTGTTTAGTTTTCATTTTGATTGTTGTTTTTACTTTCTATTTCCTCTACAAGTTTGACTGTGGTTTTCGAGTTTAGCTGCATTTGCTGGTGCTTGAACTTCTCGTCGATACAACTAGGGTTTTCATCATTTTCAACATATTCTTATCTAAGTATGTCTCTTATCTAGGGTTTTTACTTGCTTTATTCTCATTTGTAATTATAAATAGGTTTTGTTTCAGTTAGTTTTAAATTATTTCTTTATTTTTATGTTCGGTTTTCTTTTGTTTTATTATCTTTTTCCCTAGATATAGTTGCAGACCTAGTTAGGGTTATTCGTGTTTCCCATGCGGGATATCTTGTAAAGCCCTTGTACCCATGTTTTGTTCATACAAGAATGATACTATTCAAGACCTCCCTGACACACATGGAAGGATTCATGTGAGTTTGTATTGCAGGGTTTAAATACCGTGATGCAAATGTATATATAAAATTATTCGTTACATGCTATATTAGGCGTATTATTGTACGAACTTTCTAATACCTTGATTTACATGTTTGAGTGGAAGTTTAACTCGTGTGTACATCTGTCCACCTGCTGATACATGATGAGTATTACCTAAATGATGCAAAGTTTGCAATGTCTGTAATAAGCGACATCGTTTAAAAATGAAATTGTATAAGTTACAACCTTTGTTGATGATGTTGGATCGATGTTTTTCACCGATATGACATTGAATGTAGCCCGAACCCAAACTTTGTATGTCATGCAACATTAGTATTGACATTCAACCTAGCCTGAACTAAACTTTGTATGTCATGCAATATCGGTATTTTTCACTGCTTGAACAGTTAAATACCCAACCTTTGAAATGCACTAGCGGCAAAATTTGTCGATCATGCATAAGAAGAGAAACTTTCCCAAGTAAAATGCACTAGTGGGGTTTTTCTCTGCTTGTACAAGAAAAAATTAATGTTTGATGTAAAGTTAGGAAAAAACCCCGACCCAACATCAAACATTAAACCAAGTGTTTTACCCATGTAAGATCACTAATTTTTAGTACATTGCACAAAGTTAAAAGATCTTCCAAATTGTAAAATTCCAACTTTACATGAATCAAATTTTTTAAAAATTTGCATAGTCGTTGAATTTTGATGAATTTGCACAATATTTTGCAAACATACAAATCCACTTGCAACATCACCAAATTTTAGTGCTCAAACATCAAAGCATTCATTCCACTTGTAGAGGCGCTAAATTTCAGCGACCTAGCACCATAATGCAAAATTTCGCTAACACTGGGGATTTTTTTTCCTTTTTGCTAGTTCGACTACCTGTGCTCAATTTTTTCCTCCATCACTCTCAAGCCCTAAAATTCGCGCAATCGCTATGAATTTCCCCACCTTTGCAGTATCTAATATGCAAATCTTCCTAACATTGCAAAATGCTAAAAAATTGACATGCAGTTTCTTGTGCACATACTTCAGGATATTCACATCTACATTTCTTCAAAGACATAGTTTTCTTTAGATGTCATATCTATCTCCTAGTAAAGCAATTCAATGAAATACAAGTATTAGGGAGTATTTCCAACCACTATGGTCTCATCAAACATCGATGAGATAAAGGACACATAAATTGGGCATGTTGACATGTCTGAATTATTGGAAAGGACAAAGAAGCAACCCTTGGATAGTGGTATGAGGTCCATTGTTGAAAGAAATATCCAGTTGGTGTCCTCATTTCCTATTGTAGCACAAAACCAAGAGTTTTTTTTGCAAGTTGCTTCTCATTGTGACAAGGATAGCAGAAGTGTTAAGGATGCAAATGGGAATGTGATTTTGAGGCTAGATGCTAAATTATTTGATAAGGATTTTATATGTCCAAGCATTGATATGTATGTAGAGATCACTAAGGAATTTGCACAAGAGGAGTATGATAAAGACCCAGACACTGCTAAGTGGACAATTAACAATAAATGGTTGAAGACACCTCGACCAAGAGTTTCTAGGTGGCCCAAGAGTTTCCCTTGCATCGATTTCATTAAAGAGGTAAATGACGATTTCATTAAAGAGGTAAATCATATAACCACTCTTCTCAGTAGAGTGAAAGGTTTTCCTACCTCATCCACTTTTGAAAACCAGATGTATCTCTACATCAAGATTATTTTAAAGAGGAGACAATAGATATTTTAGGGTGATAAAATTAGTGATGCCATCCATGAACAATTGACCAAGGTGCATACAACAATTTTTTTTTACATGACTTCTCACTTGGTGTATGCTTTTGCAACAACAAGGAATTTTCTAGGTTTGACAATAGAGGGAAACATAAGGGTGACCCAAGTGTATAGCTACTTTTCACAGATAACTTTGAACGAAAGCATTCACCATTTTTGAAGGGTGAATGATGATTTATTTGATCCGTTAATGTGTGCATTTGATCCAGAGCTTGAAAGGAAAAGAGTATTAGATGAGGCTTGGAAAGTTGTGAACAAATATGGCTATTTGTATCTTTAATTTCCTACTTTTACATATTCGAGAGTTGGTTGCTTCATGGGATTCCCATACATGTTCCCACAATACCCCAGTGATAAGATTGTCTTGATAGAATTATGCAGACAAATAATTGTAGTGCATAGCAAGAAAATGGAATCCCACAAGCCAAGATTCAAATTTCTATTAACAATTGGTAGGTATTCCATTCAAACTTCTCCTAAAGATAAGGTTATTGAATCAAAGATGCAATGGGTCACATTAAAAATGTTCAAGAGAAGGCTCAATGCTGGACAAATGAGGAAATTAGAAAGTTGGACTATTTCAGGCTCACATTGGAGTAGATTGAAGAGTTGGACTTGGCTGACATTCCTAAAGGTATGAAAGACTATGGTGAAATTTTAGATCCTTCATATGAAAGGAATAACATCACATGATCTCCTCTCTCACCCATTCAATGGTCTTAGAAAGAGGTAACCTCAGTTCGAGAAAGATTTGAACCTATTCTTTCTAACACCAATATTTGGCTACAAGAAAGGGGAATTCAGTTGAAATGATTTCTCATTGGTTCAGAGGAAGAATCACGAGAGTCTGTAGGAAAGAAGTTAGAGTTAAGGACAAGGAACAAGAGCGATGCTCCAAGTTCAAGCAGGCCATCTAAACCCAAAATTAAGTTTGTCATCAAGGGTGGTAGTAAGAAAAGTAGAAAAACCACAGAAGGTCCATCTATTGAGGGACATGAGGAATCTGTACAAGAAGAGAGGGAAGAAGAGGAAGAATGCCATAAAGAATAAAAAATGTCTCCTCATGGGAATATTTATGAAGAACCCCTTGTCTCCTCTTCTCTTATTTCTGCTATTGAACATATTCCCATTCCTCCTACAATATCTGATCAATCTTTACCATTTGTTATAGTCACTCTTGTAGTCACTGTTAATATCCCCCCTTCAGTATCAGTTCAATCCATACATTCATCCCCTTCAGGGTTTTTTTTTGAAAGCCCAAAACATGGTTTGGATAATGTGTTGGGATCTCCAATGTATTTTTCAAGCTTGTCTTCCCTATCTTTTGACATTACATCCCATTTTGACTTAGAATAATTCATGACTGAGTCTATTCAAGTGTCAAGTATTGAGAATCCTAGTGTTGTTTTAACTAACACTCCTCCTATCATAACTACTACTTTTTTTAGTGCAGTAACAACATCTCAAACAATGGCTACAAATCCATAAGAGAGCTCACCACTCCCACCTTGGCTCTCATCACAAACACCAAAGAGGAGAAAAGAAGCCATCTCTCCAGATGACTTCGACTTCGTACAAATTACACCTATAAAAACAAGGACCAAGAAGAAGGTGAAGAATCTCTCCAGGTTTTTGTTCGAAAAAGAAGGTAATAGGTATATAGAGGTAGCACAACCTCCTCCAAATAAAGCACATGAAGAGGTGGTGGATATATTTGACTATTCTATAATAAGAGTTGAGTTGAGGAAGATCACTCATGAGAATGCGAAGGTAGATGTTTAATCTACATTGAACACTCACATCAAGAAATTTGATGTAGTTAAGAAATTAAATGATCGATATAAAGAAAAGATAGAACAACAGACAACTGTACTACAAAAGATTACCCAATCTTTCGAGTCTATTGAACTAGTGGCCATTAATATTGAGGATCCTATGATCTAGAAGGTGGAGAAAGTGCACATAAGGGGAATAGTAGTTGGAAAATTCCTAGATTGGATGGTTGCACAAGGTACTAAACTCTTGATATCACCAGTGAAGAAAATGGAGATGGAAGCCATAAAATTAGAGTTAGATAAAAATGTTGATGCTTTTGTTCAAGAAAAGGAAGATATGAAAAACAGTTTGTAGGATTGGGTCCAAAATAAAGGAACTTAAACTAGCTACATTGGTGGAAGTTGGAATCATTCCCAATAAGGGATATGTATGTAGAGGTGAAAGAGACTATGATGCATA
>VDFB02358134.1:133945915-134002023 GCA_007258455.2 Sequoia sempervirens | reverse complement strand
TTTCAAATGGATATTCGTTTTGAAACAAATATCTGTTTCAAATGGATATTCGTTTTTAAAAAAATATCTGTTTTAAACAAATATCCATTTTGAAACAATATACGTTTTAAATGGATATCCATTTTGGAAAACGGGTACCCATTCTTAGGTCTTCAAAATAGATATCCATTTTGAGGACCTGAAAAGCCCTCTTTAGTAAAATAGGAATAACTTTTGTGTTTCTTATCAAAATTTTGATTTTTTATAGGCATTGGAAAGGTGATTAAGATCTCTATGCAATGGAGTAGGTAGTGTTTCTATATTTTTCAAAAAAAAAATTATAATCATTTGAACTTCATATTTCATTTTTAAAACATCAAATGCTCACTACTTTCGCATGCAAAGTCTTTTTATCATTAATTTTTTGTAACACTCATCTCAAAATACTTGAAACATTAGAAAATGTAATCAATAATAAAATATTTATATTTTTTGTAGTAAGGAGATGGAAAAATCTTCATAAATCATCATTTATCTCTCTATCCCTTTCACTACCTCTATATTTCATTATGTCCCCCCTTAAGCTTTAATAATCAACTACAAAAGTTCTACTTAGACAAGAATTAATAATCAACCAATTTCTTAAAAATAGATTCCCTTAAGCTTTCCAAGCTAAGGAATCACAACAAATGAAATTTCCATAACCTTAAACACCATCAATTCTTTACATGCAATAACATGCAAGCACATGGAAATAACATGTAAGTGCATGCAAGTACATGCAACTCACATGCAAGTATATGCAACTCACATAGATGCACATACAAGCACATAAAAAACATGGAATTGCACTTTGATACCAAATGAAAGGAATGATAAACTCAAAAAGCCTTTCGAGAACTAGTATGCACCTTTAGTATCTTATGTTTCTCATGATACAAGCACATACTACTATGCCTTAAAGAGGAAACACAAATTATTTAATTTCCATTACATTAAGGTCCTTAGAGGAAAGTTAATGTAGTTTACAAATCTAGAAAATGTTAGTAGTATAATGACATGTAAATTAACAATTCAAAGGAGAATAGAAGAGAGATAGATAGAAGAGAGAGAATGATGATATACATAGGGGAAACCCTTTTAGGAAAAAAACCCCGCACTAAAAGCATCAAACCAATGTATTATTTTATAACAAATAAATTACAATACACTTGTAGGCTCACAACCTTAACATGGACATTGCATCTTGCTCTTATGGAGAAAATATAATGGCATAACCCTTCAATAAATTATCCTCTCATAAATGCATAAACATTTCTTATGTTTATAAACCCCTAACATGGGTGCCTAGGAATGCCATGTGTCATCTCCACAACTTTTGCATGGATACAAACTAAAATGAAGGACATGCACAAGTCCAAGTTGTCTAATAAAGCAACCTACCAATTATGTAACAACATGCACCAACATGTAAGGCACCCAAATCAATATTTATGCAAATATTAAGTCACCCTAAAATCCATGGTATCCCACTAGATAAAATGTAGCAACCTACCTATTTTAAATTCTCTTTGACATTTAGTCACTCCAACTGGTTGTCATAGTCTCATATAGCAACTTTTTGAAATCCCACCAAGTGATAATTCGAGATACGTGGACACATGTCACTATAGTGCACCTTTGAGAAGTTTTCACAAACACCTCTTCCCAATTGAGTTCCCAAGTGACAAGTGGAAAAATATCATGCTCTCCACCAAACATATAGGAAGCCAACTTGCAAACGAGTCCCACAAATTGTTATATCAACATAGAAACACATCACTTAGGATTTAATTAATAAAATATGCAGCAAAGGGACTAATTTAATTAATTAATTAATCTTGGCACTCTCTAAGTTTGAGATACCTTAATCCCAACAGTTTAATCATACTTTTTATAAAAATATTAATAGGGAAAATGTATTTAAATAAAATTAATATTTTAAAACCATTAAGTTATATGATGGGAAAGGACCACAAAAAATTAATATTATATAATATTTTTTCTTGTGAATTAATAAAAGATTCATAACTTGTATCAATAGAATCATCATTATGGACATATCTATCAATATAAACTTGATAGAAATGAATATAGATAAATAAATAATATAGAAGATATTATATATCTAATAAAAAATTTACATGTTCTAAGAGAGTTATACCTAAATAAAAGCATCAATAATATAAAAAATATATCAACCATCCCATTGTTCCTTTATCAAAGCCATAATAAAAATTCTAATAGCAATACTCAATGATAATGGAGGATATACTTAAGAGCCCCAACAAATAATTTATCTTGAGATATTTCTCTTTGAGCATTGAAAAATAAAAAATAAAAAATCACGCAATGCCAACTTTGAGACTTACACATCCTTAGTTACAATCCAAAACTAAGGAAACTCTACTATGTCATATATTTTGAGAAGGTTCAAGAGTTATGGTTTTACATGTATATTTTCAAATTTCTTATGAATATGATCATGTGTTTGATATTTATCAGAAATGATGTCAATGAGGATGAATTTGAATGTTGGATGCAACATGAACATGTATGTGTCTTTCATCTAACTTATTTTTATTTACATCCTTAATATATGAAGTATTCATAATTTAAACCATTCTTTTTCATTCCTCAATATGTTCACTAGTCACAAAACATTCTTCTCCTTTAGATGTTTCCTCTCAAAGTATGATATCCCCACAAACTGAGCTACAACTATAAAGAATGAATGTACTGTAGTATATCACATGGATAAAGGTGGGTCAAAGCCTCTATTTACACACCTAATCCTAATAAAAATTAGGGTAAGTTAACATGAAATATTTTACAAGGCCCACATCAATTTTGAGGCATTCCACAACTATTAGTAACTCTAAGGACCCATTAGAGTGCAATTGGTTCCATAGTAACATACCAAAGGGAAGTTCACATGTATGATATGTGAGAAATAAATATAGGAGAAAAATAAACTATGAAGATGTGCTAAAGTGGTTAAAGAACTAGCCCATAGTAGAGTCAAATATTTTTGGAAAAAATAACCATTTGACTAGACATATGAATATACTAGACATGTGAATATCAATACTTCAAACTTATTGACCTCTTTCTTAAAAAATATACTAATATGCATACACAAATCTTATACAATAGGGTCATTTATTTCAATTAATAAGCAACATACATATTTTTTTTAAAGTGACATAATACTAATAAACTTAATAAATGTATCCAGTTCTTATTGTTATAGAAAAATAATCCTAACAGATAAATAGCTTCATATGTCTTTATTAAGACTATTGAGTATTGTCCACAGATTTCATGACCCTTCAAATATGAAGCATTCATCTTTCACTCAATCTAAAATTGTTTACTTAATTCTTTGAACTTATAAATATTTTAAAAAGTTGAACATCATTTTAGGTTTTCCAATAGATGAAGATAAAAGAAACAATTATATAAGTGGCTTTGACAACCTACCAAGTTTTGATAAGCACCTAGTGTAGTGAATTTTTTAGTCCACATGATAGATGAGTATAGATATAAATATAATAGTGTAAAATTTTTCCTTATTCTAAGGTAGGACAATTGGACCACATTGATGTACAATTTTTGTATCATATTCAAAAATCAAGCTAAATCTTGTCTTTTCGATCAAGTTAAAAGTCATGTTTCAAACTTCTTGTTTGTCTTCCATTTATAATCTTATAAGAGGTTTTAAAATGCATATTCCATAATGAAAAAGGACCCAATGCTAAGGTATCACAAAGGTTCATCATTAATGAATGACTATAGAGTTACATTAGAAAAATAGCCAAAATAATGCAAGTTTATAGCTAAGAGCATGCTTATTGAGGGAATTAAGGCTCATCAACATGTATAATTAATCTTGATTCTTTGTAAGCTATGAAGGAAGAATCGAGCTCGGTAAAGTCCATCGACATGCTGATTTGTAATCGTAGTGTTTAGGGTAGAGGGGTCCATAGTGGAGCGGAGCCCAATAGTGGGGATAGAAGTAGTCCTCAGTGGGCCTCATAGTGGAGCACCTTAATATCCAATTGCAAAACACTTTTTATCCATAAAATACACAAACTAACAAATCATGTGATGCCACATCAGTGCACCAATAAAACATGACTTAGTGCACCACTATTGGTCTCACTTTTTTTTGGCCCTTTTGGATACCTCAACAAAAAGCATGTTGATGTGGCATCATATTTGATGATGTGACCCTAAAACGAAATATAGAAGCACACAAGTTGCCAAATAAACTGCTATACAAAATTGAGAGTGATTTGAAATTTACACATAAGATTTTGAGGAACGTGAAGTTAGGGTGTTCCGCTATAGACCCCTCTCCCCTATATGCCACAAGAGTTTGGGGTTTTATCCCATGGGGACCATGCAAGCTATGACGAACATCAATTTTAAATTGGAAACTGTTCATCTGATTAAAGCTATCTTTCCTTGCATGAAAGACATGATGGATGAGGTACCTGCCTGATTGTTTTGATCTCTTCTCAGGCTAGCCACGTACTTTGCAAATTTTGTGAAAACTACTCGCATCCAGTTGATTTTATACGAGATTGTTTTTAAAAAAAACATCTTGATAGAAACTCGTGATTAAATTGCTTAATATATCTATAGTTGGCCGAGCTGCTGGTAGAGAGATGATATAATTGTCCTATGTTTTTGAAGTCTTCAAAATTGCACAGGAAATTGGGACAGTTTTGTGAAGACCAACATGCACTGCCCTTATTGGGCATGCACCAAAAGAGCTGAGATGAAATTTTTTAAAGGTGAAATCCACCAGAAAGGATTGAGGAAAGCACTGATTAGTGGAAGTCGATTGATACATGTAAAAAAATAGGAAATGTATGCTATGAAGCACACCCCCCATTCCTTCGTCTTTTTATATTTCCCTTTGTGTTTTAATGTTCCATTAGATTTTAAGTCAAGGAATTATAAAATAGTTTTCTTCGACCTGACACATTGACTAATCATTAGTCGCCGCCTATGCTTCAACCTGTTCAGATGGGAGAGGAGATGCTATGATGGTCAGATCTGGGGTATCAACAAATCTATCAATCACTCAACCCATGTGTGTTGAGCTGATACCTTTAGTCTTATCAAGCATTGAATACACAAGGGTGTTACCGTTGAGACTTCATTTGTAATATTTCTTAACAAATCTTGTAACATTTTGTTTAAAATTTCTGTTTTAAATCAATGTTTCGGATCAAATTCTATAATTCATCATCAGGATTATGCAAGCAACAAGATGGTTTTAATTCAGAAGATTTGAGCAAGGCACAATCATGGACTGTAGAAATTTGATGAGGTTAATAAATCTTGTAACATTTTGTCACTCTTGCAAAGATTTTTATTAGCAAATTGTCACCTCTATCTGACATGATAATTCTATTAAACTTAAATCTCTAGAACACTTTCATTCAAATCTGTACGTGGCACATGATACTAGTATGAATCTTTAAGAAAACATGTTAAATTTCTTTTCTATAATAATAACTGATTAAAATTTATACTTAGCAATACTTTAAAGTAGTTTTAATTATGTCAAATTATCTGTATGAACTATAAAAGGGAAAAATATATCTAAACGATTATGAATGGTGATAAGTAGCAGCTTCCAATGAAACATGGAGTTCTTATACTAAGTTATGTCTACTGCCTTTTGCAAGATGCAGGAATGATTTAAAAATTTAAATCAAAACGATTCTTATATATAATGATTATTTTTGTAGCATTACATTTACATTCTAATGTCACGTTTTATGTATAGCTTATGGTGACTAGACTTCAATCACATTTAAAAAAAAAATCTACTATAATTTATAATTCATATGTTGAATGTGATTATAAATCAATGTACACTATCAACAACTTTAAAATATAAGATAATGAATTTTTAAAAAATAGAAAGGACACATCAGATGTATTGTAGAAAATACCTTGCAAATGTGTTGATTGAGCATAAAGAGGTTTCCCATCAAGTTCTGCATATCTTCTAGTATAGCAAGTAAAAATTATTAGTGGAACCTAACCTGCTCTACTACCATATTAGAAATTAAGATCTTAGGATCTACTAACCATTATAAACAAGATATAAGAAAAATAAAATGGGAATCATACAAGTATAGATTTTACCCATCATTAAACATGATATACATGGGAAAAATCTTTTTAGGTAGAAAAAACTCCACAAAGCATTATTTTATTAAAACACTTACAACAATGATCTATTATAACATAGATCAAACATGCAGAACACTTCTCCACACTTTTACATGACCAACAATACCTCATGTGCATAGTAATACAAGTCACTATCAATCTCCAAATTCTTCACCTTTCAAATGAGAGGGAACCTCATTAAATATAGGAGAAAGTGTGGTCTAATACCTAAAGTGATATTATTCACACCTATTCAAAATAATCATCATAAACAATTAAAAATTTATAGACTTTATTAAACTATAATTATTTCAAAAGGGATATGCTTTATAAAGCATATAATATATAAGGTTTAATAACCTTACATTAGAATATTATATAACTGTTTTAAGGGTATGATCCTTAATAATATTATGTTCAATTATTTTCTATGAGGTCAAAGGGTTATTGTACTCATTGACATCGGTATCACTCATAAATTTATTGATGAGGGATTGGTGGTGATGGGCAAGGTCGTTGATGTCACTTCTTGCATCATTTAATAGTTCAATTATCGAACTGTGTGTGTCTTAGAGCTATATGTGATATGGATGTTTCCACAAATTGGGGAGTTTTGCACTGTAAACAATGACTTTTGGTTTTGGTTTAACTCCTTCACAAGCTTTTAGGAGCTCTCAAGAGTGGGTCTTAACAAATAATTTCTAGCTAATTCTAAGGAATTAATCCTAACTTATTTCTTAACTAATGATTATTCAGACTCTAATAACTTAGTTTAGACATCACCTGACTTATTTGTAATTGATTCATCGAAGGATTAAGCTAAAAACTGAATTTACTCTTAATCTAAAATTTAGAATTGAAATTTACTTGAAAAGAGAATCTATTTACATTTGCAAGAAAATAAATATTAATCTAGAAAACAATAACACTAAGCTCCATGAATGAATTCCAAACAAACTTCAGCTTTGTCTTCCCATAAGTCATCATTATCTCTCCCATTAAAAATCACATGCATTTGAAAATAATTATTAGGTCTAATTCCTATGAACAATAATTAAATCTATAGTAAATGAATGAATATTAATCTACAGTAAAGTGTAATGAACTATCTTGAGAATACAATGAACTTAATCTAAGAGTTAAATACTTGTAGTCACTAACGATGATTAAACGGAGATCAACATTCCTAACTTTCCAATTGACACAAATTAAATAGAAATTAACCGAATCAAAGAAAATAACACAAGGCCACCTCCTTCAGTTGAGTGGGCCCCACTCTTCCTCTAGTGGGACCTTAAACACCGAGATTCAAATTAACTCCTTATTTGCATTCCAATTGGCCCACATAGGCGAGTAGAACAAAAGTGTGTATTACAAAAATTACAATGCTTAAGTGAAATATTAACTAACTCCAAACTAAATCTAGGGATGGATATTCATAGGAATATCCACTTCTTTGAATACAAAATCATGGCACTTCCCACCAAGATACAAAGTGACAAAACTAAAACTAAACAAAACTGAAAGTATCATAAAGAAATCTGCCACATAATAGTTGAACAGGAAGTTTCCAAACTGACTAAAGAAGTCAATTCAAAATTGATAAATCAGGATCCAACTGGAGCGATCAGGAGCATGATAGATTCCAAGTTTGTTAAATAGAGAGTTTAACATGTCCACCTCATTAAGTAAGCATTTAATCAATAGAGCAAAATCCTCAAAGATAGGATGTTATTATGACAACAAAGATCTCAAATTTCATAATCATTTCATCATAAAAATCATTAGAAAGAAACAAATTTAATGCAAAATATCATTTCTAATATATCCTCTAAATAGTTAAATATAAGATAAAACAAGAAAACATATAAGTATATAATCTACCACTAGCATAGTTAATTAATATATAATAAAGTCTTTGAGAACATAAAAAGATCAATTAAAGTGTCATTTTGAGCACTCATCATTCTCCCCCTCTTGTTGTCAACCATGTCCTCATGGTTGACGATATGGAAAATCTCTATTTATGCCTACCAACCAGATAACCAGATCACCACATTGCTTCATATATTCCAGGAATGTTCTATGATGAGCAAACCCATTTAGTTCTTCAATTCTTCTCAACCAACCTCTCAAATTTTCTCCTATAAACTATGGAGGTGCATTCAATGCAGGTGTAGGTGCGATGAGTAAGGGTGTTCTGAATCTCATTCCAACCCAATTGGCATTATGCTCTTCTATGACATCAATCAAAGATCTCACTCTTGTGAGATTCCAAGTAATGTTTCATGGATAAATTGGTTCTCTTCTTCTCAATGATGCTAGAATATTGTGGTACCTATCTCTTGCTATAGGTAAAGCTCTATGTGGAAGGTGATCCTAAATATTTCTAAAAACTCAGACAAATTTATCCTATAAATTGGTGATACATTATCTCTTAGTGAAAAGTACCTAAATGCGGCTCTGAAAGCCATTGACCAAGGAGTTTCATCCCTCACAGGCATGCCCAATTTCATCTGTGCTTCCTTGTACTGAGCTATCCTATTTTCCCATTCAACTTGGTTCTGCAGCAATGATATAAAAGATCTGATTTGTAACACTCCTATGAGAACATTTAGAAAAGATTGTGGAAAATCACCAAGGAGAAAACCATTCTAGAAATATTCACACATTTGGTTTTGAATAGTAAGACGACTACTATAAAAATCCCTAAGAAATTCACTGTCATCATTATAATCAGTTTTTTCTTTTTAGAATCAGCTGATTGATTTTCCACTGTAGAAATATCTCTAAAAAATAGTGCATATAACTCTGAAGGTTTTCTCATTGACAACATTACAAGGACAACTCTACTACCTGCTAAAATATCTCGTTTACTTCATCTCTTTCCTTCTCTAACTATTGATTTTGGATTCTCAAGTGATTATTCTCTTGTTTAATATTTAATGTCGTTAGAGAGAGCTATCTCCTTGGAGTAGACGAGGTGGAAGCCTCATGGGAATGTAATCTACTCGATTGTTGTAAATCAATTGTTCCTCTTTTTGTTGTAATTTTGCCTTCAGTCTTCCTATTTCCACTGTACACTAAACCTAGTTATCTCTTCTGCTCGAGCTAATGCTTATGCATTAGCTTGTTGTAAGGCTTTTTCTATTTGGTTCAATTATCCTTGCAAAACACTTTATTTTTCTACCATTTCTTTTTGCATTTGCTCAGTTTTATATATAGATTGCTGCAATTCCTCTTCTTTTCTTTTTAACTTCTCTTCAATGAACTATATTCTTTTTCTCTCTTCCTCTAATTTTTCTTGTATTCTAGACATTTCCATGGCCTTAGCTATCTCTTCTTCTTCTTCCTCCATTTGAGGAGATATTTCTTGTTCGTCCATTGGCTCTTTACCTTTCCTCCTTTTAAAAACTAGCAAATGTGGAGAAGAAGACAACCTCCTCATCTTCAAATTTCTCAGGAGCTTTTTTTCCTTTGTTTGGTGATCATATTTTTCAACAAAGTTATCCCTTATTAAAACATGAGAAGATTGCACAGTATGAGGTGAGCTATGGGATTCAAATACAAGGGTTCTTTTAGGAGTTGAAAGTGGAGCCTCAAGCGGACTTACAACATGTTCAAGAGACTAAACAAGGGTTTGGACTTTTTCATGACCTCCTAAGGTGTTTTGAGGAGATTCAGTAGGTTGCTCGGGTAAAATTTTAGGAGTTGAGACATGAGTATCAGAAGTGGTAGGGTTTGCTTCTCTTGACTCATGTTTTTCTTTTTACTATGGGTTTCTCTAATGGATACCTGTAGCTTCCTCTTTTTCTATTCTGAGCCTTTTTTAGAAGATTCTCCTTTTTCAATTTTTATCCTTTTTGTCACAGGCCCCTTCTTGGGTTTTCTTCCATGCTTAGTGGGAGCCAAAAAAATTCCAACCATCCTTCCTTACTAGAATCCTTTCTCATAAAATGGTGTTTGATTATCAAATGTATTAAACTATGATATATTATCGATGACATGTACCCCTAGATTTTACCCTAGATATCATAGAAGATATTTGAGAGAATAGAAAGGAAAGTAGGTTAATTTTTGTGCAGGGTCTGGTGTTTCCATACCTCAAATGCATTAGTATTCAAATTATTGGACCTAAGATTGTGTCGTATTTCCCCTCACAGGTGAAGAATTTCATCAACCATGTTCCAGTTATTTTACATGGCTCCTCTAGGTTATTATGAGAAATTCCTCTCTGACTTCCTTTATGCCACTAAATCTTAGGTCACCTTTCAGGTTATTCATGAAATGTTAAAACCAATTCTTCAAAACTAATAGGCCCTTTATTGGAAAGTTCTCCTTCAAATGGAATGCTAGACAATTCACTTATGATAGTAGGAGTGACTTCTATCACTTCCCCTCTTACTCTAGTAACATTGACATGATTTTTTTTGACAAATTCCTCAACTAATTCAAGTTCAAAACCCTCATACATTTTAATAAAATCAAGCCACCTCGCTTCCCTAAGTAGTCTCTCTGTCTCAGGATCCAAACTAAAATTTTGAGGTTTTGAATTTCTCTTATTCGCCATTTTACTCAGTTCTGCAATTTTTTCAGTTCTATAACTTCAATAGAGAAAATGACAGTCACAATTTTCTTAAGCAAAACAAAAATGAGTGCTTCTTCACCAATACGTAGAAATTTCAAAAATCACATGTCAAACACAATAATTTTAAAAATCACACGTCACATCAAATCATTCATTATTTATTTCCCTCTGGACGGTACACATGCAACCACCCAATACTTTGCATTATGATTCACAAATTTGGCAATGATGCTAACATAAGAAAATTTATTTAAATGCATTGATATGAAATCCCTAGTATTACTTGTATTTATTGCAGTAGTCACTTCAATGTCAAATCCTTATCACTTCACCAGCTTTGAAATAATTAACTCAAATTTATTACAATATTAATAACTACCTAGTGGAGATATCTATACTTAAAACATTTACTCAATTTCACATCATAATAACTAAGTTAGAAAATAATACTTCAAAAATGATACTCACAATTAATGTGTACCTTTTATTTAATGTAAGAGTCATTCGGAGCATGCGTATTAACTCAGTTGGAAAAGTTTCCAATGATTCAATCAGAGAGAGCTTGAAATTAACAAGAAAATTTATTACAGAGAACTTTGGGAACATCAGGAGTCATCAAGAGTCATCAGGAGTTATTAGGAGCAAACTAGAGCTCATCAGGAAGACCGCCATTTTTGGTTTTCAGCCATTCCTCTTTTTCTTTTTCTTTTCTTTTTCATTTTTTTCTAGGAGATAAACTACCATTTCTGGTTTTCAATCTATCTCCTTCATTCAGAACGTGAACTTCCATTTCTGGTTTTTCAATCTACCTTCTTTATTCATGCCTTTTTTTCAAAAGATTATCTAGGAACACATTCTCCTATGGAAGAAATATCTTCCACTAAAAAATGTTCAATTCTATTATGCAATTCTAATACAAATTCCTCTTTTGATGTTGGTTTGTAATATATCTTCAGACAATGACCATTAACTAGAATAATCCTTCTTTCCCCATCAATTGGTATTAGTTGAACAACTCCATTTTGAAAAACTTGATCAATTTCATAGGGTCCTAGCTATCTTGTATGAAATTTCCCTCTGAACTCTTGAAATCTGGAGTCAAACAATAGTGCCCAATCTCCTTTCTTGAATTGTCTAGTCACAATATGTATAGCATGCCATTCTTTCCTCTACTTCTAGATTATTTTTGTGCACTGAAGAGCTTCCATTCTCATTTCATCCAATCAGTTCAACTGTAGAATCCTATTTTTCTCTACCTCAAGAAAATCAATACCAACTTCCAATGTTGTCTTTAATTTCCACAACTCAAACTCAATAGGCATAACTAGAGTTCTCCCATATGTCAGCTCATATGGAGAGAATCTAATAGTTGTCTTCTAGGTTGTATTTGTTGGTGTGAATAAGTCTTGTACCTAGTTTATTCCTTTACTAGGGACTTAGGGGACTTAACTCACATGTTAAGTTTACTTAGGATATTAGTTGTCATATCTAGATAAGTATTAGTTGTCTTATCTAGAATTTCCACTTTCCTAGGTAGTTCTGAGTTAGTTGTCTCATGTGATAGGATTAAGACACTTGTTATGATCTTGTCTTATCCTATCTCTCATCCTTGCCTTTATAAGCAAGGCATCTCTAGCATATTTGTTAATTTGGCATATAGCATTGTATAGTATTGCATTGATCATATTGTATCATATTGCAATCCTTGTTTGGTGGAATAGTATCTTCCATTGTTGCTTCTCTCTATCTCTTGTGGAGGTTCTTTGGCGTTGCAGATTGAAGATCTTGGGTTGTTAACTCCAACATGGTATCAGAGCTTTGAATCTGGCAAGCCCCTTCCATTTCTTTATTAGAGAGTTTCCATCAATTTCTATTGTCATTTTTTGAGTTCTTGTATCCTATATTGCATGCTTGCATTTTGGTGAGATCTGGTGATTGCAATGCTTTTGGCTATAGAGGCAGCATTTTAGGCTGTCCCATTGCATCCAGGAGGCTCGAAAAAGTCAGATCTGGCTTTTGTTTCACTTAATTTCGTCACCATTTGCAGCTGTGGCAAAGAAGGGTTTCGAGCTCAGATCTGGTGAACAACTTTTTACAGGAGCACTTTGAGCCAAAAATAAGTCTGCCATTGCGTCCGGGTGGCCGTTTCTGAGTTTTTTGATATATAATTTGCCTATATTCGGCAAAAGTTGTCTTCGGGGCAAAAATTTTTTAGCAGAGGCGGCCGTACGGCCCCCCTGCGCAGGTACGCGTGTCAGAAAATTTTTTCAAAAAAAAAAAAATTATTTTAATTTCTGTCGGCATTTTATTTTTCATTAAAAATTAAAAAAAATATATATATAAAAAATATTTTGTAAGGCCGGCGGCCTTTATTGTGTAGCCCGCAGACATAAGTCTGCGGAGCCCACACAGCGCAAGGCTTATAAGCCGCTAGCGCTGCCGCCAGCCTTAACCGCCAGCAACGGCGGTTACACTGCCGACAGACCAAAACAACGCCAGCCTAACCGCCACCGGACACCACGGGAGCCGCCAGCCGCTACCGTCGACCGCCGCCAGATCGCCTACCGCAGACCGCGAGCCGACCGCTGACAGCCCGGTAACCGCCACAGAAACTGCACTGTCTAACCGCCACGCTTCACCGGTACCCGCCACTGGAGCCGCCGACGCCGACTGCCCGTTAACCGCCAGGAGGGCGGTCAGTAAACCGCTCGGTTACCCCTAACCGCCGGTGGATTTTTTTTGCAACAGTTTAGCGCTTGGTCACGTGGGTGACCGCCGGCCAGCTCCCGAGGGCCGAAACTTTGCTCCTGTTTACTGTTCAAGTGCCTATTATAGGCATTTTTTTCATTTTTGCATAACTTTTCGCCACGACATCGGATTTTCGTAAACAAGATATCGTCGGAAAGCTGGTTCGACGAACTTCACAGTGGTGCAGGTTATTTTTCCTTATTTTGTCATTTTTTTCCAATTTTTCAGCTTGAAGGTACAAGTGCATTTATTGCTTATTTTTTATGTAACTTTTGCCAACGAAGTCAAAATTTGGCAAATTTTTTTTGAAATTGATCAGAAAATCGCAAGGAATCTGTTTGTAACCTCTGTTTTCAGCTTTGCAAGCTCCTTATTCTGAAAAATTATAAAAATCACCGTGTGTTATAAACGGTTGATTTGAGCTTGTCACTTGTAAAATTGCAAGAATTTGTTCATTGTAATTTGCTGGGGGGGTTGCAAAATCAGTTTTTAATACATTCTGGGAGGGTGAAAGGCACAATTTAAGTGCCACATTGTCCTTTTCTTTTGGTGAATCATGGCGGATCTAAGGCAAATTGAACCACTCACTCCACATAATTATCATACATGGAAGCTAAAAATGACTCAGTTGTTACAATCTAAGGGTCTATGGCCAATGTTAGATGCAGAACAACCTGAATTTACAAGGGATTATGAAAAGTTTGTCCATAGATGTAAAATAGATGAAGCAAAAGGGCTCATTGGCTTACATGTTTCTGATAATCTGTTGTTTCATATTTCAGAGTGCAAAACACCTAAGAATGTTTGGGACAAACTTGAAGAATTGTATGGTAAAGTAAATCATTTTAGAACCTTGCAACTTCAAGCAGAACTTCAATCCCTCTCTCCAGATACGTTTCCTTCAATGCAGGATTTTCTTGCTCAATTCAAGATGATTTTGTCACAGTTGAAAGGATGTGGACGTGATGTATCTAGTGATTAATGTATCTTCTTGATTCTGTCTAAGTTAAAGGGCCCTTATCAAGTGTTTTCTTCTACTTTCTATTCAACTATGGATGCAATAGGGAAAGATTACAAAATGCCTACATTTGAGTTGTTTTGTGAGCGTCTTACTAGGGAGGAGGCCAAGTTAATTCAGTTGGATGCCTTACCTAATTCTAAGAATCATGCTCTAATGGCTCAAACATCCAAGGGTAAAGGAAAGAACAAGAAGAAGCCCAAAGCAGAATCATCTTCTGGTAGTGAGAATCCCTCCAAACCGAAGCCGAAGAACAATCAGAAGTCCACTCAATCTCCTTCTTCTTCTACCTCTGGAGATTCTTCCTCCAAGTCCAAGAAAAAGAATGGAGATCCTTGTTCATTTTGTGGCAAAACTGGACATGATGCATCTCATTGCTTTAAGAGATTAGAGGCCTTAGAGGAAGCTATGAAGAAGCACAATATTTCAGTGGCTAAGCCTTCTTCCATGGGCAAAGGGCAAGCTCTTTCTGCACGAGCTATGCATTCACCTTCAGATAGTTGGATTCTTGATTCAGGTGCCTCACATCACATGACAAATTCACGTGATCTTCTTGATTCCATAGTTCATACTTCTACTTCTCAGATTGCAGTTGGGAACTCTTCACAGATTCCAGTTTTGGGGACAGGCTCCGTTCAAATGCTAGATGGGTGCATTGAGGATGTTTTACTTGTTCCTGATATTTCAGCGAATCTTCTTTCCATATATCAGATTTGTCATTCTGGAGATGGGAAGTTAGTTGAGTTTTCTCCACAAAATGTGACTATTAGACAGTTGCAAGATCCTGAGAAGGTTGTCGCAACAGGAGTAGTTGATCATGAGAATCATTTGTATCGATTTGATGGATTTGAGTCTACATCAGGTTCATGTTTTGTTGCTCATGCTGATTCAATGAGCAAGCTTTGGCATGAGAGATTTGGACACTTGAATTATAGATATCTTCAGCAAATGAAAGCACATAACTTAGTGGTTGGTCTTCCAAAGATCACTTGCACAGATGGTGTTTGTCAAGGATGTGTTCTTGGCAAGCAACATCAAGATCCTTTTCCTAAGGGTCACGCTACACGTGCAACCACACCCCTTGAGTTGGTCCATAGTGATCTTATGTCATTCCCAACTCCTTCTTTTTCAGGGGCCAAGTATGTGCTAACATTCATTGATGATTTTTCCCGCCGGACATGGGTCTATTTTTTGAAGCTCAAGAGTGAAGTCCTCACCAACTTCAAGACTTTCAAATTATTTGTGGAGAAGCAGTCAGGTTTTTCTCTTCGACAGATACGCACCGATAATGGGGGGGAGTATGTTAATCAGGCATTTCAGGATTTTTGCAGTGCGAATGGTATTCTTCATCAGCACACAGTTCCTTACACTCCTCAGCAGAATGGTGTGGCCGAGAGAAAGAACAGGACTCTCAGGGAAATGGCCAATTGTATGATTCAGTCTAGGTCCATGGCTCCCGCCTTTTGGGCCGAAGCTGTCAATTGTGCCAACTATATTCAGAATCGTATGCCCCACAAGGCAGTGCAAAATATGACCCCTGAGGAGGCTTGGTCTCATCGCAAGCCAAATGTTTCCTTCTTCAGAGTATTCGGTAGTGAGGCTTGGGCATTCATTCTGAATGGTCGGCGTAAATCCATGGAGAAGAAGAGTCAGCGTTACATTTTTGTTGGCTATTGTGAGGATGTGAAGGCATACAGATTATTTGATCCTAACACACGAGAGGTTCATTTCTGACGTGATGTTCAGTTTTCTGAGACCTTCACCCAGCCAGATCCTCCTACGACTTCTTCTTCATCACAACCTACTCAGTCTTCTTCAGTTGATGATACTTTGCTACTTGAGGAAGATTTTGATGATGGTCTTGATGAACCTCCTCCTCACTCACCCACTAGGCCACGATGGGCTCGAGTTACTCTTGAGGAGGCTGGTCCTCTTGTTGGTGATCCCACAGACACTCGCCGCACTCGTTCTCAGACTTCTGGAATCAGTCTTTTGAGTCATGCAGTTTCAGATGATCCTCAGAAGTTTTCAGATGCTTCAGGTATTCCAGAGTGGGATAGTGCTATGGCTGATGAGTATTCTTCTTTGATGAAGAATCATACTTGGGATCTTGTGCCTCTTCCTAAGGGAAGAAAGTTGGTTCGATGCAAGTGGGTGTATCGTACCAAGTATGCAGCAGACGGTTCCATTGACAAGTACAAGGCTCGTCTTGTTGCAAAGGGGTTTTCTCAGGTTGAAGGGATTGACTATTCCGAGACCTTTGCTCCTGTTGCCAAGATGGATTCTATTCGCCTTGTCCTTGCTATAGCTGCATCTCAGGGATGGTCAGTATATCAGATGGATGTGAAGAGTGCTTTCTTGCATGGGGATCTTCATGAGGAGATCTATATGGAGCAGCCACCAGGTTTTGTGCAAGACTCTTCACTTGTTTGCAGGCTTCGACGTTCATTGTATGGTCTCAAACAAGCCCCTCGGGCTTGGTATGAGAAGATGGATAGTTTCTTGCTTGCTTCCGGTTACACTCGTTGCCATTCCGATCCCACAGTTTATACACAGAGACATGGAGAGGATCTACTTATACTTGTGCTCTACGTGGATGATTTGATTCTCATAGGGACTTCTACTTCCATGATTCAGAGTACACAGCGAGCATTGATGGAGCGATTTGATATGACCGACCTTGGCCTTTTGCATTACTTCCTTGGTCTTCAGATTCATCAGAATTCTGAGGGGATCTTCATTTTCCAGCAGAAGTATGCTCTTGATTTGCTTCAGAGATTTGGCATGGCTGATTGCAAGCCTGCCCCCTACTCCATTCCAGTTAGGTGTTGTACTGTCTTCCAATTGCACTACTCCTACAGTTGATCCTACCTTGTATCGGCAGTTGGTTGGCAGTCTTTTGTACTTGACACATAGTCATCCAGATATTTCCTTTGCGGTTGGACTTGTCTCTCACTTCTCACAGGAGCCTCATGAGAGTCATTGGAAAGCCGCCAAGCGTATCTTGAGATACATTCAGGGCACTACTCATTTTGGCATTCACTACACTTCAGGTGCATCTCAGATTGTGGGCTTCACTGACTCAGATTGGGCTGGTGATGTCAATGATCGGAAGTCTACTTCTGGCTTTGTCTTTTGCCTTGGTTCTGGTCCCATTGCATGGTCATGCAAGAAGCAGACTACTATTGCATTATCATCGACAGAGGCTGAGTATCGAGGTGCTGTGTTGGCTAGTCAGGAGGTTTTGTGGCTTCGTCAGTTGATGACTGAGTTCGGATTCCCTTCCACTCAGCCCACTACTCTTTGGTGTGACAATCAGAGTGCCATTCATATTTCACGCAACCCAGTGGAGCATCAGCGGACTAAGCATATTGAGATCCACATGCACTTCATCAGGCAGCTCATCCAGGATGGTGTTCTCAGCTTGGAGTATTTGCCTACAGATCAGCAGGTTGCAGACATCTTCACTAAACCTTTGGCATCGCCTCGTTATCTTCAGTTGCGATCGATGCTTGGGGTGAAGGAAGTTGTCCTTGGGGGGTCTTGAGGAGTCCTCCTTCCTTCATTAGTTTTCTTTGTTTCTTTTCTTTTGGAGAGGAGTTTTCTTTCTCCTTTTCTCTGCTTGTGAGAGTTTTTTGTTTTGTACATGGGTACCTCATCAGGCCTAGTTGCCGGGACCCATCTTTTGCATTATGCATTGGTTTGTACCTCCCTAAGTTGCACTTAAGGGGGGGTGTTGGTGTGAATAAGTCTTGTACCTAGTTTATTCCTTTACTAGGGACTTAGGGGACTTAACTCACATGTTAAGTTTACTTAGGATATTAGTTGTCATATCTAGATAAGTATTAGTTGTCTTATCTAGAATTTCCACTTTCCTAGGTAGTTCTGAGTTAGTTGTCTCATGTGATAGGATTAAGACACTTGTTATGATCTTGTCTTATCCTATCTCTCATCCTTGCCTTTATAAGCAAGGCATCTCTAGCATATTTGTTAATTTGGCATATAGCATTGTATAGTATTGCATTGATCATATTGTATCATATTGCAATCCTTGTTTGGTGGAATAGTATCTTCCATTGTTGCTTCTCTCTATCTCTTGTGGAGGTTCTTTGGCGTTGCAGATTGAAGATCTTGGGTTGTTAACTCCAACAGTATTGTAAGCCTAGACTGCTTCATCTAACCTTTCTGCCCATTCTATTTTTCTCAATGAAATAGTCTTTGTCAAAATATTTTCTAATTCCCAATTAGTAACTTCTACTTGCCCATTCACCCGAGGATGATATGGTGTAGATTTTATGTTTGTCATCTAATGTCTCTACATAAAATCTTCCATCATAGCAGACACAAACTGAGGTCTTTAATCTGATACTATCTCCCTTGGTGAACATAATCTCTGAAGAATATGCTTTTACAAAAAATCAGCTACTTTTTCTTCCCTTGCTATTGGCAAAGCTTTTACCTCGACCCACTTTGTGACATAGTCTGTGCAAACTAAAATATAGTGTTGTCCTCTATAAGGTGGATCAATAGGTCCCACGAAATCAATTCCCCATTTCTCAAATGGTTCTAGAGCTATCTGAGGTTGTAATGACATCTCCATTGTTGGTGTAGGTCTTCCCATGTGTTGACATTCATCACAATGCTTAACAAAGAATGAAACATTTTTTTCCATAGATGGCCAAAAATAACCAGCTCCTAGGATCTTATGAATAGTTCTAACTACTGAATAATGTCCTCCTTCTAGCTCATGATGCAAGCATCTATAACATCATAAACATCTATTTCAGCAACACACCTATGAATAATATGATCAGGACACATTTTAAATAAAAGTCCATTTATCCATTGGAACCTAGAACTCTCACGAATTAATCTCTTTTTCTACTTAGGATTGAAATGATTTGGACACTTCCCTATTACAAGATAATTTCCAAGATCAGCAAACCATGGTGGAGGAATTGACATTGTAAATAAGTGCTCATCTAGAAATGTGTCATCTACTAGCTTTTGATCAGTTCCCTGCAAAACAATTCTAGAAAGGAAATCAACAACAACATTATCCATACCAAGCTTATCTACAATTGTCACATCAAACTCTTGCAACAATAATAACCATATTATAATTCATCCACCCACTACAACTTTATTCATTAGATATTTGATAGCAGCATGGTCTATGTGAATGAATACCTTGTAACTAGTAATATAATGCCTAAATTTACTAAATGCATATATTACTACTAAAAACTCTTTTTCAGTTGTGTAATTCCTTTTAGCAAGATTCAAATTTTTACTGATATAGTAGATAGCATGCATTGCTTCATTTTCATCTTTCTATCCTACGATTGCACTAATAGCAAAGTTAGACGCATGAACATGTATATGAAATGGAACTCCCCAAACAGGTCCTTTGATAATTGGAGTAGTAGTTAAGGCATGTTTAATTATTTCAAATATTTTTTGACAATCACTTGTCCATAAGAACTCCACATCCTTCTTGAGCAATGTGAACAAAGGTTCAACAATTTTACTAAACCCTTCAATGAATCTTCTATAGTAACCAACATGCCCAAGAAAACTGCGAACTTCAGTTTGACTTTTTGGGATCTCAATCTTTTGAATTATTTCTACTTTCTTGGGGTCAACTTTTATCCCCTCTTTTGAAATGTGATGTCCTAAAGTAATCCATTTTTTCATCATGAGGGAACTCTTTTGATGATTCAAAGACAATCTAAGATCCTTACATCTTTGCAACACTTTATTCAAACTTTCAAGTGCGTCATCAAATGTTTGTGCATGAACTATGAAGTCATCCATATATACTTCCACACATGAGGTAGTTAAATCTGCAAAAATTTCCATAACAACTCTTTGAAAAGTGGTTGGTGCATTGCACAGCCCAAATGGTAAAACTGTATAAGCATATGTTCCCCAAGGACATGTGAAGGTCATTTTATCCTGGTCTTCAGGAGCCACTTGGATCTAATTATAACCACTAAATCCATATAAGAAAGAGAAATAACTACTACCAGCTAGGTTATCAAGTACTTGATCAATAAATGGAAAAGGAAAATGATCTTTTTAGTGGCTTTGTTTAATTCTATGTAGTCCACACATAGACACCATTTTCCATTTTTCTTAGGAACAATAACCAATGGGAAAACCCATTGACTATTAGATATTGGATAAATAAACCCTACTTTGAGCAATTTTTTTTATCTCTTGTTTTACAATATCTTGAGGAGCAGGATTGATCCTTCTTTGGCCTTGCCTTACTGGTTTAACATCTTCAGTATAAATGCGATGAGTACAAATAGAAGGGTGAATTCCTCTCATGTCTTTGTATTCCCAAGCAAATGCTTCAGAATGATTTTCCAAGATTTGCTTCAATTCCTTTTCTTGTGAAGAAGGTCCAAGGATGAGTTAATGAAAAGAGGCTTATCTCCTGCTATTGTTATTTCTTTGGTCTTATTCTTAGAATCAAATGGATCTCCAACAAGTGTGTTTAAGGGACATATATGTGAATTTCTCTGATATAACATTCCTTGACAATTCTTCTTCTTTTTTTCTTGACCGAGCTCTTCAGAATTAAGATCGTGTTCTTCATATTCCTCAAAATGTTCTACCAAAGTAACCATAGCTGATTATACAACACCATCTCCTTCTAAATCGATATCCTCGTCAACCTAAAGCTGAGTATTAGGTTGAAATGATGGTTGAGTTGGAGGAAACAGTCATAATTCCTTCTTTTTCTGACCATTAGAAATTATCATACTTTATGATCTGCAATCTATCAATACTACTACAATAGCCAACCATGGTTTTCCTAAGATAATTGGATAACCAAAATTCTTCTTTCCAGCTTTAGAACTAAAAATTTGACTGATAATCCCATGTATTAATAGTAACCATAATGTCTTCAATAACACCTTCAGGTTTAGCAATAGACTAATCTGCCAACTATAAAATAGTTGTTGTGGGATGAACAGTTGTCATACCCAACAATTCAATAGTGTCTGATGTGATAACATTGATAGCTACTCCTATGTCAATTAGTACATTGGTTATGTCAATTCCTCCAATACTCAAATTTATCACAGGACTACCAGGATCATTATATTTTTGAGGTATTATTCTTCCTAACAAAACATCAATGAGTTTAGTCCCTATCTGTATTGTAGGAGGTAATTTCTTCTTCCCACTTGACGTTTTCATACAAAGAGATTTAACCAACTGATTTATTTCTAGTATGTCTTTAATGGCCTGTAATAATGGTATCTCAATATCGATATTTTTCAATTCTCAGAGAAGTTCATAATCTACCACATTCATATAATTTGGTTGAGAGTTTTCAGGAGTTACTTGTTATGTTTTTAAATGTTCAAGATAAGGTGCTTACTTAACCTTTTGTTCATCATCATATTTTTGGTTTTCCTTCAAATACTCTTTTTCCTCTTTCTCATCCTTTTGATCTTTAACATTTGGTATAGATGGGACATTATGGTTCCTTAATTGAATATCATTGGCATCTATCACATTTAAAGTGGGGGGATTGGAATCAGTATGATTGTTCTTTGGATTTGAAATAGGTTGTACTGGCAACTAAGGTTGGTTTACTTGTTCACTACCAGGATTAGGACCAGTGACTAATGGAGGTGACTATCCCCAAAGGTGCCTTGGTCCCTAATTTTTCCATGGTTGAAATTGTGTTTGATTTTGGTACCATTGTAGTTGGTTCGACTTCCACTATGACCTATTTGATTTACACTATATGGTTGATTCCATTGAGGATTCATCCATTCAGGTTGACCCCAAAATTTAGGTGGTGGTTGTGCTTGGTAGGGAGGAGTCCATTGATTTGGATTTTTCCAAGGGTTCTAATTCCAATTAGCTCTAGGACCATATTTCCCTTGGTTAGCATTATACCTTGTATTCTAGGATCTTTGTCCAACATAATTAAGTTCTTCCTCTACTTCAAGTTGTTTCTTCAAATGATTCTTAATTCCAAGTAAGAGGATACAAGAACTTGTTGCATGATGTTTCTCATAGATATCGCAGAGATCAATTTTATTTAATGGACACTCTCTCAAAAGATGTTTACCTCTACATTTGGAACAATAAATGGATAAAGGTTCAATAGTCTTCTTATCTCCTTGCATGTTGAGGTGGAATAAATCAATTTTCAAATTCGCCATTTCCTCCATTACTTGAGATACATCAAGAGTGATAAATTTGTTTCTTCAAGAGTTTCTAGTCCCTACTCTATTCCTAGAGTAGTTTCTACATAGCTCAATAATTTCCTCTAAAGAAAGTTTATTGATGTCTCCTTTCCCCATAAGATTCAAAGATTCTCTACATTCATCATCAATCCCTTTCAAAAAAAATGTCTTACTAATCTCATTATCCAAACCATTACTAGACCTGTTATGCACAAACTAAAATCTATCAGCATAATCTTCCATGCTTTCATCCTCCAATTGTCTCATTCAAAACAACTCTTTCCTATCTCTTACTCAACAGTAATCTTGATATTTATCCAAAAACTTAGTTTCCATTTCCTACCAAGTTGAGATTGTTCCTGCACCTAAACCCATGAACTAGTGTAAGGTTGACTCTTTCAAGGTAGAAGGAATTAATTTTAATTTTTGGTTATCAGCTATATTGTCATAGGTCTGACATAAAACCTTAAACTCAAAGAGAAATTGGCCAGGATCCTCAGAAGTTTTTCCTCTAAAGGTAGGTAAAATAGAAGGTGAAATGTTCTTCATAGGAGGCTCATCATCCTGTCTATTCAAATTAATAGGATAAGAAAAGGTCCTATTATTTGGTGGGGGATAATTTCCTAGTTGGTCACCCATTTCTTCTTGATGTTGTTCCTAATTCACTTGTTGATTTTCAATCTGATGTTGCTAAACTTCTTGTTCTCAATCAAAATCAATATTTCGAGGAAGAAATCTTCCTAGAGGGTCTCTAGTTCATCTCATCCACAATCTAAATTGTATTCCTTATCAACACTAAGGCTTCAAACTTAAATAGACAGATCTTTTAATCCCCAAAAATGGCACCAAAAATGATGGGCAAGGTCGTTGATGTCACTTCTTGCATCATTTAATATTTTAATTATCGAAGCGGGTGTTTCTTACAGTTATATGTGATAAGGATGTTTCCACGAATTTGGGGGTTGAGCAGTGTAAAAAATGGCTTTTGGTTTCAATTTAACTCCTTTAGGAGCTTTCAAGAGCTCTCAAGAGTGGGTCTTAACAACTAATTTCTAGCTAATTCTAAGGGCTTAATCCTAACATATTTCTTAACTAATGATTATTCAAACTCTAATAACTTAGTTTAGCTTCACCTGACTTATTTGTAATTGATTCATGGAAGGATTAAGCTAAAAACCAAATTTACTCTTAATCTAAAATTCAGAATTCAAATTTACTTGAAAAGAGAATCTATTTATGGTTGCAAAAGAGAATCTAGTTATCTTTGCAAGAAAATAAATATTAATCTAGAAAATAGTAACACTAATTTCCATGAATGAATTCCAAACAAGCTTTAGTTTTGTCTTCCCATAAGTCATCGATATCACTCCCATTAAAAACCACATGCATTTGAAAATAATTATTATGTCTAATTCCTATGAACAACAATTAAATCTATATTAAATGAATGAATATTAATCTATAGTAAAGCATAATGAACTATCTTGAGAATACAATGAACTTAATCTAAGAGTATAAATAATTGCAGTCACTAACAATCATTATACAAAGATCAGCATTCCTAACTTTCCAATTAACATAAATTAAGTAGAAATTAACTAAATCAAAGAACATAACACAAGGTCACCTCCTTCGGTTGAGCGGGCCTTGCTCTTCCTCTAGTGGGACCTTAAACACCGCAATTCAAATTAACTCCTTATTTGTATTCCAATTGGCTCAAATAGGCAAGTAGAACAAAAGTGTGTATTACAAACATTACAATGCTTAAGTGAAAGATTAACTAACTCTGGACTAAATCTAAGGATGGATATTTATAGGAATATCCACTTATTTGAATGCAAAATCATGGCGCTACTTGCCAAGATACAAAGTAGCAAAACTAAAACTAAACAGAACTGAAAGTACGATAAAGAAATCCATCACATAATAGCTAAACAGGAAGTTTCCAAACTGACTGAAGAAGTCAATTTGAAATTGATAAATCAGGATCCAGCTAGAGCGATCAAGATCATGACAGATTCCAAGTTTGTTAAATAGAGAGTTTAACATTTCCACCTCATGAAGTAAACATTTAATCAACCAAACAGAATCCTCAAAGATAGGATGCTATTATGACAAAAAAGATCTCAAATTTCATAATCATTCCATCATAAACATCATTAAAAAGCAACACATTTATTGCAAAATATCATTTCTAATATATCCTCCAATTAGTTAAATATAAGATAAAACGAGAAAACATACAAGTAAATAATCTACCACTAGCATAGTTAATTAATATATAATAAAGTATTTGAGAACATAAAAAAGATTAATTAAAACTATGTCATTTTGAGCACTCATCAGGTTGCTAGGTGAGGCCTCAAGATGGAGGAATTTTAAGGTTTTATTATTGTGCAGGCCAAAAATTTCACCATATACTACAATAGAAAGATCTCTTGATTGAATCTTAATCTCAGAGGATATGATGTGAAGGAAATTATATGTTTTCAACACAAGATACATGGATTGGTCCTAGGTCTTTAATGGTTGCATTCATTAAAAGATACCACACAAAATTCCAAGCCATAGAATTGAATTTTTAATCAAAGGGAAAACAAGTGATACTAGAAGGAATTATGAATAAACCACCAAGGACTATATTAGCTATGAAAATGGAGAGGATTTTTTCCATATGAAATCAACATGAGTAGCCTAGTATTTGGTGAGTATCACAAAAATTGTCAAAGGAAAGAAGGCATATCATGTGGATGTGTGGATTATCTTTGAAAAAAAGGTAATGTATTTAGTGGCCTTCCTCTAGGAAGACCATGAGACTTGATAATTTGAGCACATCATTAAGATTGATGAGGGTGCTAAGCCCATCATCACTACTCCCTATTGAAACCATAGGAGATAACAATAGGAAATTAAAAATGAAATAAAGGAACTATTAGAAATTGGGCACATCACATATAAATAAAGTCCCTATTCTTCCTCTATAATTTTGATGAAGAAGAAAAATGGTGTAATGTAGATGTACATTGACTACATGACACTAAACAGGAAAACTATCAAGAACCAATGTCCCATTCCTAGGTTCAATAAATTGGTATATGAGATGAACAAAGTAATATATTTCCCAAAAATAGCTCTTAGTTTAGGTTACCATCAGATCGAAGTCTGTGAGGAGGATATTTACAAGAAGGATTTTTGGTGTCTCTATGAGAAATATGAGTTTTTGGTCATACCATTTGGTTTGAAAAAATCTCTAGAAACACTCTAGTAAGGTATGAATCAAATTTTTTATAATAATTGAGAAAATTTGTTCTTTTCTTCTTTGATTAAATTTTGATATATAACAAGATGTGAGAGAAGCACCTATGACACATTGATAAAGTGTTAATAATATTGGAAGTACATACAATATTTTCTATGGAATAAAATTGAGAATTTTTTATGATAGGATCCTTGTATCTAGGCCACATAATCAACACAAAGGGAATGTGGGTGGACATGGAGAAGATCAAAGAAATTTTAGATTAGCCTATCTTGAGGAACTTGACATAAATTTCAAGATTATTTGGCCTTTGTAGCTACTATAGGAATTTTGTTGGGGTTTTTCCCAACTACTTGAGCCCTCAAATAATCTAGAAAATAAGGGATATTTCACATGGATTGAGGGTGCACAATACACATATTATAGAATAAAAGAGGTAATGAGCTCATGTCCCATCATAGCAATTCTAAATTTAAGTATTTCTTTCATAGTAGAATTTGATGCATTAGGAGAAGGAATTAGAGCCATGCTCATGTAGAGGAATATTTTGATTGATTTGGTAGTGAAAAAATAATATATATGGAAATGTAATTCTCTATCTATAAGGAAATACTAGTTATCATGCATGTAATGGTCAATTAATATATTAATTGATGGGTGGATAAATTATGGTTAAAAATGATCACAATAGCTTGATGTATTTTCTCAATTATAAGGTTCTAAATGAGTGGTAGAAAAAGTGGCTAAGTAAAATCTAACCTTATGAATTTGATATTGAGTATATGTTAAAGGAAAATAGAACATTTTTTATTGATGCATTATCTAGAAGGCCAATTTTTTGTTCCATATCTCAGATCTCCATGGATTGGAAGAATGAAATCATAGTAGAGTTTTCCAAGAATGAATTTGTAGTTGATTTATTTCAAGGAAAGCCATTGAGTGAAATGTACATAGTGTGCAATGAACTCGTTCTCTACAAGTGAAGATTCTAGTTGTTGCTAGAGTCATAGATGAAGGGATTATTTTTGTAGATAGTTCATGATAATCCTTTGGAATGCCACCTGGATACTTCAAGACATAAATATATATTGGGGTATGGTTCATATGAAAGTTAATTAAGAATAATGCATTCAATAATATCAAAGAATGAATCATTTTTTAAAAGAATAAATTTGAAGAGAAATTATATGTATGTTGTTTGCATCCCTTACCCATCATATAAAAGAAATAGGAAGGTTTTTTGACGGATTTCATCACATAACTTCCTAAAGTACAAGGTAAGTACTACATATATACAAATTTCTATGTATAGCCTAATGAAATATGTATATTCCTTTTCCATCTCTTTATATTTTAAGACACCACAAGAAGTTGATATGTTATTCAAGTGATGGAACTCCATGGACTACCCAAGAAGATCATGAGTGATAGAGGAGAACTGATTTTATCCATAGAACTAGCTACCATTTGCAAATAGATGGCCAAGTTGATATTGTAAACAAATGGTTGGAAGGTTATTTTGATAAATATAATTCTTGGATAAAATGTATTTACTTGGGGGAGTACTGTTACAACACCACCTATCACATGTCAATAAATATTACATTATCCATGGCCTTGTACATATATGAATCCAAAAGATTCATTAATATCATTCTAATAGATAGAAAGGTACCATGTACAAGTGATGTCATAAAAATGCCAAGAAATTCTTAAATAATTCAAGAATAATCTCCAGTAGGCTCAAAAATAATAGAAGGTGTATATGTATAAAAACATAGGATTGAAAGAAAATTTAAGATTGGGGTATGTGCATGATCATGATGGGCCAAAAAGTGGCAATATGGTGGGTATGTGTAGGGTATGTGGTTGACGACCTTTTTTTTACCAAAAATTGATGAAATGAAAAGGGTTTTTAAAGGAGATTCTCAAATTTCCACCAATATAAATTATGTTTTACTTTGAATTTAATAAATAATTATTATTCATTTTGTATTTGAATTATGACTAAAGTCTAGATTGATAGGCTGATTGAAAAACACCTATAGCTTTCAAACAGTATCACATTTTTTTAATCTGAAACATGTGTCACATTCTATGCTTCACATACTATAGGATTGAAAAAAATTAAAATGAATTTTATGAAGTTTTGACCAAGTTAAGGTGATCAGACATACAATTTTTTTTTTAAAAAAAAATTTGTAATACAAAATTCATAATTAATTATATACTTGGAAAAAAATTACAAAAAAATATGCATCACATCGGGACATGAGTCCTCTACTTATATCTAAAATATTATAAGAAAATATTATCATTTTATTTTGGTTAGGGTGGTTAGACAGACACCTACTTCTTATTTTTTCCCTGAAATTTAAGTACTGTTGCATTGAAATTTCAAATTTTCACCAAATAGATTTTATTTTTAAAATAAACCTAGCTTAGTTTAGAAACTACATTTAATTTTCTATAAATTCTATTCTTACATAATTTTGAAATAATATAGATAACTTATTCAAATTTTTATGTCAAGTTGCCTAACTCTATTTTTTTTGAATTTCATTGCCACTTAAGGGCCTATTTTTTTCATGATGATCCTACACATACCCATTGGAGACATGGCTTTTGTGAGATTGTAAAAATAAAATCAATCTTCCTTGAAGGTAGGAAAAAAAAAAGAACATTTATATGGGCTTTACATCATTCTAAGGATGATTAGTATAGTGATTTATGTGTTGGAGTTTCATAAGAGAAGAGAGGTACATAATTTATTTCATGTGTCCTACCTTAAAAGGCACTAGGAAAACATATAGAATCCTAAATGATTTATCTTTGGTTGATGACAATGGAAGACTTGTTTTGATTCCCAAAGAAGCCATTGATGCAAGGGAAAGAAATTTGAGAAACACAATCACCAAGGAGTACTTGGTTTGGTGGAAGATATTCTAGTGGATGATGCAACATGGGAACGCTTAAAGATATGTGAACATTTGAACATGTAATTTTTTTAGGATAAGAAATTTTGAGTGGGGAAAACCTTTCATGTTCCATTTCCAATCTATCTATGTTTGTACATATTGAGTTTTTACTTATGTATTCCCTATTTTCCACTTGTTTTGTGTTTTTAAGTGTGTGCAAGAAGTTGAGTTCACTTTTAGGAAAAAAATGAAAGTGTTTTCCTTGATTTTTAGAATTTATCACATTTGACCTGTAATACAGAAAAATGGGTTCATCAAGATGTGTGTGAGAAATATGAAATGGTGGAAATGATACACCTATCTTCATATTTACATTAGAAAAGAGAGATACCCTAGGGCAAGATTGACTTTCAACCCTTGGGTGAGTCAACCATGGTGGAGATCTTGTTATTTTTTGCATGACTTAGGACAAGGTAAATTAGCGTGAAATGCACTTGTATGGGAGCGAATTTTCACCCCTTATGCAAATTCCTCTTTTACACTCCCTCACCTTAGAAAACCAAATTCAAAGGCGAAAATCCACATCAACTCGCTACCTTCATTCTACTTGGTGTTTGTTTTGTGTGTCGGTAGAAGAGTTTCTATTAGGGACGCCCGCGCGGTGCATAGATGTCCACTTGGTGTGCTTACATCCCTAACGGATTCATGCGTTTGAAGCCTGCTGAGGCATTACACTTCCCATTGGGGTTGATTTGTAATGCCCCTCTTCGACCAACCGACCCGAATATGGTCATTTTTCATTCTCCCTTCAAATTCACTCATTCTTTATGCATTTCATCTTAAACACATTCTTCTAAGCACTCAACTTGATCTCTCCAAGCATTCTAGCATTCAATCCTTGTACTCTAAGCCTTCAAGCAACACTTTGCACTCCATAGCAGCAACAACAACACTCCATCAACTCCGTAGAGCAAGTGGGGAACAACACCATTGCATCAAGGGCTTGAGTCCTCTCATTTTCTCCTCCATTAGCTAGTGAGCTCTTGGTGGAGGTGGTAAGCTTTCTACTCCTCTCCTCTATGATTTGGTTGAGTAGAATAATACTATTTTGTAGTGTAATTGTGTTCATCTCTTTCATTCTCCTTTATCGCTATCTTGGTTATCCGTGGAGGTGGAAACACCAAAACAGGGGTCTGACTGAGGCAGGCCCCTATACATCCACTCAAAAATTTTCCTCTTTCTTGTGTGGAGATGGATGTGCTTCTTGGAGCTAGCTGGCAAACAAGATCTTTTGTGAAATCATTTTTGTCACCCTAGCTTTAATCTACTTACTTTATTATATTCATTTATATATTTCTTGTAAACTTCATAGTATTATTTTGTTCCCTATAAAACCATTATCTAGGCCATTAGTCCATTTTCTAGTGATTCACCTTGTATTTTTAGTGCTTTGGTCATACGGACACCAACACACCTGGGAGATGCCACCATGTTGTGCTATCGTCCTAGAACCGTGCTTTCATCCTCAAGTAGAGAGCTACCTAAGGCACAATGTTGAACCCAAAAATTGGCTTGCCTAGCCCAATTCTAATTTTTTGGTCTACAGAGTAACTAAAAAACCTTATAGTCCTCATCATTCTCCTCCTTCATCTTTGAACTCCCCTTTAAGCTAAGGTAAGTTAGGGCAGCCTTTTGCTCTTGCCTCTCCGTGACCTAGGGCCTTGAACATGGTTGGTACCTCTCTCTTACATCTTTGGTGAACCTGACGTGAACCATTTTGGTTTCATTTTGCAACACTAAAAGCTCATTTCCTTGTATCCTAGGAGTGTTGTAGGTGTGAGCATTGTGAGGCTCCCTACCTCGCAACCCAACCTGCGACCCCTAGTAGGCGTAGTTGGAAGGTTTTGAAGGTGTTGCATAACAAAACCTTAATTGGGTCACCATCTTATCCTTAACCAATAGGGACTCTATGAAAGTATCGTTTAGTGTGCATAATGGCCTCTTTCCTACATCAACCTGTCCCCTCTGTGTAGGCTGTGAGCAGTGGTACTGGTATAACCTTCACTTCACAAGACCTATCGATGGGTTTTAATAGGGAACCATCTCCTCTCTACATCCCTACGCGAATCAACTGAAACATCATAGTAGGTGTTCTCATTGATCCAACATCTAAAGTAAACATCATAACTAAGGATATCATGCTAATCAACTTCTTACATAAGGATGCCCGTATGATGCATCTGTGAGTAACACCCACACACATGAAAAACTTTCCATTCCCCCTTTGGGTAGTATTGTCTTATCAATTTTGGTTGGACCTAAATCCATGAATCTTTTGTTTGACATAATCCCTAGATCTGAACTCTTTAGAGTAAAGCTGGGTATCCCTTGGTTAGTAGCTATGAATTTCATACCCTTGGTCATGCATAAATGTTTAAAATTTATCCATGATGGTTTTGTGCATGTGATTCATGACACCGGTTATAAATCGTTGGTTGCTCATGGTAGTTACTCCTTGGATTACTCTTGACCTACGCCTGATGTTCCTCTCCCACCTAAGATAGACCTCCTGCATCAAACACATCAGAATTATAAGAAAGGGCACCTAAGGCCGAAAGTGAGATAACCTTCATCGCCTTATTTCACTTAGGGCTTTCCTAAAAGCTAACAATGGCGCTGCCTCTCGCCCCACTGAGGTGCCATCAGATTCCATTTCGCATTTGCGAGAGAACCCTATGGTTCCCACTTGGTGAAATCCCAAGCATCCCGCGTTCGAACTTCCTATTCTGCCCACAAATCCTAGGCTTGTTCGGTATAATAGGAAGAAAGTTCCTCATGGGGAATCCTCTTTGTCTCAACCTCCACAGCCTCATACGACTTCTACTCCAAAAATAATGAATAGGAAGAGGCTTGTTGTCGAGGCACTTGAGTCGACTCCCCCCACTACTTCTCAACCTACCCCTCCTACTCCCATTCAAGAATCTATTCCTTTACCAGAAAAAGTTGTAGTGGACAATCCCATGGCTAAGCAGGAGCCTTCTATTCCTTTTTAGCCTCCAGCCTCTACTTCAAAGATTTGCAAAAACCTCCTTGTGCGCGAGTGTAAGCACCGGCCAAAGGATCTCATAGCCAAGCAGGCTACCTTACAGATGAAGGAATAAGAGAGAACCACCCCTGTATCAGGGCCCCTTACTACATCCTCCTCTCTCCTCCCCTCATCTTTTGTTCAAAATAGCTATGTATCGCTTCTAGCATCTATTGTGAGTACAAATACACCTGACCCTAAAAAGGTGCAGGTGTTCATTGCTCCTTCGATGGAGCCCCCTCTATTGAAGTCCCTTCTAGATGTCCCACCTTTCCCAAAACCCATAGATATGACTAATACCTCAGTCATATCTACCGTGGTTCTCTCCTCCTCCTCTTCCTTTGCATTTCTTGCCTTGTCCGTTGGGAGTTCACATCCTCTGACGAAGTAGAAGGTAGAGAGTGGTCCCTCCTATTGAAAATGGAGGTAATTATGTAGCTTAATACTTTGTAAAACTATTAAACTATAGATCTAAATAAGTGTTATTTGTTACAATTTCTTTGTGGATGATTATCTATTTAATTCATTTTACCATTTGTAGAAGTAGATAGAAGATTGTAGAAGAATAAGACCAGAAGAAAGAAGTTACACAACATATACCGTGGAGAAAACCTTTCGAGAAAAAACTCCACCAAGAATCAATAGTGCTTGTATCATTTAACCTTAGAACAAGATTACAATAATTCTTTATCAATCCTTCCTTGAGATGCTTCTTTTTCCTTCAACAATTTTTCTTCACAACCTGCAATAAAATTTGATAAACTCTCTTCAACTTGCTGCAGTAAATAGAAAATAATGAGCCTTGTAAACTCCAAAAAGTTTAGAATTACAAAGCACAATGCTTATCTCACAAAACCTAGAACTGTTCTTTGCAAGTAGAGTTCTATCATGAAGAACAATGTCAAAAAAATTCCTTCATCCATTTGGGCATCCCAAACTAAAGTCATAACTCAATGTTAATTCTGAAGATATCGTGTAAGCTTATTCTCAAAATTGGCGCCCAAGAATGGGCCCACTTAACTCATCCTTATAAAATATTTTCTCATGAAAAAGTGTTAACTCCAAGATGCCAACTTGGGCACCCAAGGTAGGTCCAAGTCAATCTCTATTAACTGAAACATATATATCCATCATTCATGCAATATATCATGCATGATTGATCATCCCCTGTTAACTAAAAATAGTCACCTACTATCTGTCATGCAACTCAATTCATTAGCATGCAATTCAAGTCAACTAAAGTCAACTAACATACAACTCAAACTAACTACATGCAACTGAAGATAACTGAACCATAACTGAACTGAACTGAATTGAACTCCATGGATGTAAACATCAATCCCTAACTTCAAGGATCTTTACATGCATTACTGAAGTGTTATATTTTACTCCAAAAAGTTAAATTAACTCAAGGTGAGTTCCACCTTCCATGTGGATGTCCCATGTGCTCCTATTTTGTAGGATATCTTCATGGGTGTCCCCACATGTTCCTATCATTTATAATTAATTACAAATGCCAATTAACATGTTTATTTTATTCAAATTTAATCTTTTTTTCTAATCCTAGTGTTGGGGAACACTTTCCAAGGACTTAGGAGATACATGAAATAATGTTTAGGATTGAAATTAAATGGATTCCTATTCCCAACATTCTCCCACTTGACATTATACATTGCAATTATTCTAAACAAGGAATCATTATTATAAATCAAGTACATGACTTAAGGCCAATGGCCTTCCTGCACCAACTAATCAATCCATGCCAACTTCAAATGCAACCTACATAATCATGAAGCTCCAATAAAATAATTAAAACCAAGAGAACTTATCTGAAGGAACTGGTTTCATAAGATAATCTATAGCATTAATTAAAGTTTTAACTTTCTCAATTAATACCTTCCCACTCTCAACCATTTCTCGCACAAAGTGATACTGAACATCAACATGCTTAGTATGAGCATTATACATAGGATTTTTTTTTGGCTAAACACATAGCACTCTGACTATCACATTCAATTTTAACTTACTTTCAATTAAAACCAATACCTTTCCCAAATCTTTGTATCCAAACTGTCTCTTTGGAGGCATGTGAAATCGTCGAGTGTGTTGAAGTCACGTCCAACCAAGGTGTAGGCTTCTTGGTCTTTTCTGTTGAAAAATATCTTCTTACAAGTAACCATTCCAACATAGATCACTTACCATAAGAGAACTCAAGCCTCACCTATTTCTCCAAGTATCCATGAGAACCTGTAACCAACCAATCCATGCCAAACTCCAAATAAAACATAGCACTATCATGAAGTAATCAAGAAAATGATTAATGTACCCAATACTTAAGATAAATACACAAGATCAATGTCAAAGCTCCAATCATGAATCAAGATCATAAACATGACAAAATGATCTAACCATCTCCTACTAGGAGATCACATGCACCATAACATATATACATCCTAGTCTCAAGAGAACAAGTACAATTCCAAACTCTAAATACATATCAAGAGTAAACCATGACATAATAGGAACCACTCTAAACCAAGAAAAAACCATATCCCCAATCACATGAAGATAACCTTACCAATGATGCATCAACATCACTACCAACAACTCCCACTGAATCATGGTATGAGCTACACATGGCATCATGACTACCATCCTCCTCATGAAGATCACTCTTTAACATCAAGCAAAGAGTCATCACTAACATTTTTACATGAAATGATCAAAGCATGATTACCATCATCTGAGGATTCCTTTGTAGAAGAATCAAAACTATTTTTCTTCTTCTTATAATCCTTCTTCAAATTTCTCAGTTTCCCATAGTTCCAACACTTTACCTTACTCCATCCTTTTGACTTACCCTTCCCTTCCTTGTCTCCCTTAGGTTCCCTTTTCTCAGGCCTACCTTTTACAAACAAGGCATCTTGGATTTATGTTTTATACTTCCTCCTCGTATCCTCTGATAGGAGAGTAGGAATTATAATGTCCATATTTGGATCTGCACCACTACCACTGATAGCAAAATTAGATTTTCCCAAGATTGTGGTAAAGAACAAAGTAACAATATGCATTTATCTTCATCTTCTATTTTTACATCCATAGATGCTAACTGACTTAGAATAAAATTAAAAGAATTCAAATGATTTGCAAAAGAATCACCATCTTTCATCTTTAAAGAATACAACTATCTTTTCATATACAACTTATTAGTAAGACTTTTGGTTTGATAAATATCACCTATTCTCTTCCACAATTTTTATAAAGTAGTTTCTTCTAAAACATTCAAGAGAACAACATCAACAAAACATAATCTTATGGTCCCTCTTTCCTTCTTATCAAGCTTATCACAATCCTCATCTAACATCGTTGTAGGTGACTTTGTCTCATTACCAACAGCTAACCACTAATCTCTCTCTTCAAGGAGGTCCTCCATTTTAGTTTCCACATCTCATAATTAGATCTATTTAATCTTTCAATATCTAAACAAGAATTAAAACTCATTGTAACAAAGTTATTTTCCAAAATCAACAATAACACAATAGTAAAAGCTCCCACTACAGCAAAAACACCTTCAAACTTTTAAGAGAAAGGTGTCCCAAATTCTACCTAACCGTTTACTTTGATACCAAATGTTGAAAATGGAGGTAATTATGTAGCTTAATACTTTGTAAAACTATTATACTATAGACCTAAATAAGTGTTCTTTGTTACAATTTCTTTGTGGATGATTATTTGTTTAATTCATTTTACCATTTGTAGAAGTAGACAGAAGATTGTAGAAGAATAAGACTAGAAGAAAGAAGTTACACAGTATATACTGCAGAGAAACCCTTTTGGGAAAAAAATCCACCAAGAATCAATAGTGCTTGTATTATTTAACCTTAGAACAAGATTATAATAATTCTTTATCAATCCTTCCTTGAGATGCTTCTTTTTTCTTCAACAATTCTTCTTCACAACCTACAATAAAATTTGATAAACTCTCAACTTACTGTAATAAATAGACAATAATGAACCTTGTAAACTCCAAAATGTTTACAATTACAAAGCACAATTATTATCTCACAAAACCCACACCTATTCTCTGCAAGTAGAGTTCTACCGTGAAGAAAAATGTCAAAACAAGTTCTTCATCCATTTGGGCATCCCAAACTGAAGTCATAACTCAACATTGATTCCAAAGATATCTTGTAAGCTTATCCTCAAAGTTGGTGTCCAAGAATGGGCCCGCTTAACTCAGCCTTATAAAATATCTTCTCATGCAAAACTATTAACTCCAAAATGCCAACTTGGGCACCCAAAGTGGGTCCAAGTCAATCTCTGTTAACTAAAACATATCTCTCCACCATTCATGCAAAATATCATGCATGATTGATCATCCCCTGTCAACTAAAAGTAGTCACCTGTTATCTGCCATGCAACTCAAGTCATTAGCATGCAATTCAAGTCAACTGAAGTCAACTAACATGCAATTCAAACTAACTACATGCAAATGAAGATAACTGAACCATAATTGAACTGAACTGAACCAAACTGAACTTAACTAAACTGAACTGAACTGAACTGAACTGAATTGAACTAAAATAAACGCCATGCATGTAAACATTAATCCCTAACTTCTAGGATCTTTACATGCATTACTGAAGTGTTATCTTTTACTCTAAATAGTTAGCTTAACTCAAGGTGAGTTCCACCTTCCATGTGGGTGTCCCATGTGCTCCTATTTTGTAGGATCTCTTCATGGGCGTCCCCACATGTTCCTATCATTTAGAATTAATTAAAAATGTCAATTAACATGTTTATTTCATTCAAATTTAATCTCTATATAATCCTAGTGTTGGGGAACACTTTCCAAGGACTTTGGAGATAGATGAAATAAGGTTTAAGATTTCAATTAAATGGCATCCTATTCGCAACACTTCCAGCAATAGAGGATGTAAGAGGATCCCACCTTCTCTAAAAGGTGGTCCCACATTGACTTGATCTATCCTAGTGATGGAACCAGTCCCATATTCCCCTAAGTTCGTCACCACTCTCGAATCACTCAGTGAGCCTAGTGGTGAATCTCGAGTGCAACCTTCTCCATCCATTGAGGTAAAACATAGCACTCCCTTTAAGTGAATGTTTAACTCTCTAGATGAAGTCCTGGCCTTGTTGGTGATCTTCATGAAGTCATTGACCTTAGCTCCACAAGAGCTCGGTGGAGAGGACCTTGCAGGGCCCTCTTCCTTAGCCCTTGTTGCAGGAGGGTCAAATTCTCCTCCTCATAACATTCCACCATTGTAGGCTCATCCTCCTTCCCCCTACGATGATCTAGAGTGGGAAGCAGATGACCTTTTGGTTGATCAATGTTAGGGGGAGGCCTCTTCTTTATCTTTAGATTAGATGTGTGTGTGTGTGTTGTGATGTGTTCCCCCATGATCATGCTATGAGTGCCTAGATGATTGTCAACCCCATTGGTCCTTAGATACAAGCATGGTTTTTGTGTCGTATACCTTCTATTTGTATCATCATTCTTCCATGTTTGTGACTTGATTTTTGATAAATTGGGGATGATGCAAAGTGTGTGGGGAATTTAGGCTTCCCTTCCATGTTGACCCAATTTTTTATTTTTACTTTGTCTTTTCATGCATTCTTCACATGGTCTGATATTGTAGGGGGTTGATGATAATTCATTTTATATACTATTACTACACACATATACATATATATATATATATATATATTTAAGAGTAGTTCTAACCCCAAAATATCAAGTTACCCCTATGTCATTTGTTTGTGTTTTCTTTTCTCTTTTGATTTTTCCTTTATCTTTCTCTCTTCTTTTCTTGAGTTGTCCCTCTCATGTGTGACAATGCCACTTCTACAACACTTTGATTTTTAGAAAATGCATTTTTTGCCAACAAATCTTTTCTCAAAAATCTTCATGAACTTCTTTTCAAGAATCACATTCTTGACTTGAAACCCTAATGGAACATGTTTCCTTCATCATGGATTCATAAAGAAAGAATTTGAGAATCTTCCTCTAAAGTGGGAACAACTTTGACCTTCCCCTTGCATGGGGGCATCTTCTTCCTTTCGAATTCCTTGATGAAGTGAACATCTTTCAAAAGGATTCCTTGATCAATTCGAGAAAGAAGTATCTCTTTCATACTTTTGAGAAGTGTGTCCCTTGAGTGGATCCCCTTCTTCATGTTGAGTTCTCGAGGGAAACCCCTTTCAGATTTTTCCAACTTGTTGACGGTCTACAAGACTATTTGCTTACTTTCCTACATGGCCACTTTCTGACATGTTATATCTGTGAGTAAACATGCCACTTTGCAGGTGCGCCTGTGAAGTCGCTTTCTAACTCTATGGAGTCTGCTTTCATCCATGTGAGATATCTTTGGGGATACCTCCCTACAGGTCTGTGGGCCTGTAGGGTGCTTCTTCTGAGCTTCCTCCATGCAAGAGATCTTGGGGGTGGCTCTCCTACAAGTCTGCGGATCTGTAGGGCACTTTTTCTTGGGTTTCCTTCATGCAAGAGATCTTGTAGGATGCCTTTCCTGCAGGTCTATAGGTTTGTAGGGTGATTTCTCAGCTTCCTCCATGTGAGGGATCTTGGGGGATGCTTCCTTGTAGGTATGCAGGTCTATAAGGCACTTTTTTGGGTATCCTCCATGTGAGAGATCTTGTGGGCCACCTTCCTTGTAGGTCTGCAAGCCTGTGAGGCACTTACTTCTTAGGGATTCCTTCATGTGAGAGATCTTGGGGATTGCCTCCTTTCAGGTCTAGGAGCTTGTAAGAGGATTTCATTCTATAGCTTCATATTTTTGTGGGGCTATGAAGTCCTTTACTTGTCTTGTGCTTTCGAGTTCACCAAATCATGGTCTGCTTCCTTGAAGGTTCACATATACATTTCTAACTCTACTACTTCTCCATGATCTACTTTACCAAAGCACTCACCAATATTTGTGCTCGTTAAAGTGGGGGAAAAATGTATAGGAGTGAATTTACACCCCTTATGAAAATTTCCCTTTTACATTCCCTCACCTTAGAAAACCAAATTTTTAGGTGAAAATCCACATCAGCCTGCTACCTTCGTTCCACTTGGCGTTTGTTTTGTGCGTCAGTAGAATAATTTTTGTCACGGATGCCCATGTAGTGTGTAGATTTCCACGCGACATGCTTATGTACCTGACAGATTCATGTGTATGAAGCCTACAGAGGCATTACACTTCCCATTGGGGTCAATTTGTAACACCCCTCCTCAACCAACCAACCTAAATATGGTTGTTGTTTTCATTCTCCCTTCAAATTCACTCATTCTTCATGCATTTCATCTTCTACACATCCTTCTAAGTACTCAAATTGATCTCTCCAAGCATTCTAGCATTCACTTCTTGCACTCTAAGCCTTCAAGCAGCACTTTGCACTCTATAGCATCATCAACAACACTCCATCAACTCTGTAGAGAAAGTGTCAAACAACACCATTGCAGAAAGGGCTTGAGTCCTCTCATTTTCTCCTCCATTAGCTAGTGAGCTCTTGGTGGAGGTGGTAATATTTCTACTCCTCTCCTTTATGATTTGGTTGAGTAACATAATACTATTTTGTAGTGTAATTGTGTTCATCTCTTTCATTCTCCTCTATCATACTTTTTCTCCGTTATTGCTATCTTGGTTGTCAATGGAGGTAGAAACACCAAAATGGGGGTTTGACTGAGGAAGGCCCCTATACATCCACCCAAAAAATTTCCTCTTTCTTGTGTGCAAGTGGACATGCTTCTTGGAGCTAGCTGGTGAACAAGCTCTTTTGTGAGATCATTCTTGTCACCCTATCTTTAATCTACTTACTTTATCATATTCATTTATATATTTCTTACTTCATAGTGTTATTTTTTTCTCTTAAAAACCATTAGCTAGGTTGTTAGTCCATTTTCTAATGGTTCACCTCATCTTTTTAGTCCTTTTGTCATACAAACGCCAACACACTTGGGAGACGCCAACACACTTCTTTGTCATCCCGAAACTACACTTTCATACTCAAACATAAAGCTACCTTAGGCACAGTGTTGAACCCGAAAACCAGCTCGCCTAGCCCCATTCTGAGTTTTAGGTCTACAAAGTGATTAAATAACCTTATATTCCTTATCATTCTTGTCCTTCATCTCTAAATACCCCTGTAAGCTAAGGTAAGTTAGGGTAGCCTTCCGCTCTTGGCTCTCCATGACCTAGGGCCTTGAACGTGGTTGGTCCCCCTCTCTTACAACACTTTTGCAAGATGAATGAAAAATACCAAATGAATGCAATTATGTAATGTAACACATGAATCATCAATGAAAAACCTTAATCTGACAAAATCCAAAATAATTTAAGCAGATCTAAGAGGGTTACAATTTTATGCACCTTTCACCAAAAGTCTATGCTAAGTGTCCTCCTGGGACAGATTCGCCCTAAGGTGAATGGGTCTTTGTAGGGATTTCTAGCACAACTTTCTAGGTCATTTGCTCCTCAATTTGCATTCTTGATTCCTCTGGATTTCACAGTCAGAAATTTGGAAATAAATTCTGAAAGTGAGTTTTTGTGGCTTCACAACAATGTTGACAACTTTGCAACTTTTGCAATTTTTCACTTTTGATGAATCTTCAATCCTTCTTCAACCTAAAATCTACAACACACATAAGAGGGAATTTTTCTTTTTTTTTGGTGAATGAGGATTTTCCTTGGTAAAAACCCATTTTGGTAATTAAACCTTGAATTGAAATAAAACATGAATGTAAAGAACGATAAATAAACAATACTATGTTGCAACTCACCAAACCCTTGAACAAAACCCTTGAAGGACTGAAACTTAACACATCTCTCCAACATCTTGATCTTGCATGAAATGGCTGAATTGGATGTTGATCTTTATGCTTAAATTAATGCTTAAAACCTAAATCACAATGTTAGCTCCAAAAACATGCATGAATGATGATAACTTTGACATGATGCTTGAGATCTTGAATGCCACAACAAATAACTAAGAAATATTCTCTTGAACACCTTGACAATATTTTTTTCTCTTGTGCCAGTGTTGACATGGTGTGATGGTTTATCAGTGGCATTGTTGTTCTTGCCACCAAGGTTCAAACCTCTTTGGGATGGTATTGTTGAATGGTTGTATTTCGGTTCATAGCTCCGGTCAAAAGCATTTACCCCTTGAATAAAAAAATATTTTTTTTTCTCTTGTGAAGTATGGATAATGTTTGTAGCTTGCTTCTAGGATTTGAATTGATAAAAAGACCTTGTATTTATAGATAATTTTTAAATTTCCTAAAAATTAAACATTACAAGCCGACATTTGAAATTTGAAAAAGGATCATAAAAAGACCACCAAAAACATATTAATTTGAATTTGGCAACTAAAAGGGACCCATTCGCCCAAGGGTGAATGGGTCCTGACCTAAATTGTCAGGACCTGTTTATTTCGAGGTGTTAAAAATGATAATTGCATTAGTTAAATACCAAATCCCCTTTCAGAAATTACAATTAATTGGGATTGTAGATGTGTAATTAGACCAATGGGAGGCTTAATTAAGTCCAATTTATTAAGGGACCCAAACATAGTGTGAAAATTTAAAGTACATTTGTATACACTAAATTTAGCCCCCACTTTAGTGAGAGGATGATCCCTACGCTCAAACTCACACGAAATTAGTCAAACAAGTGTCAAGAGAGGTCCAATTGTACAATTGTTGGAAAGATAAGACAATAAAGGTCGAGGAGGATTATGAATCCCACAAGATATAGAATCTCATGGCAAACCAACAAAGGAAAAAGAGACACATGCCTGTGTTAAATATGCAATAGCAAGACAAGATACTCACAAACATATAATGCCAATATTAATGAGAAAAGAAAGAGAGAGAGAGGGGTTGATCAAGCCTCGACTGTTTGTCTAATTGGTATGGATCAAGCCTTAGGTTTTTGTACAAGAAAATTTACAATTGGAAACCCACTATCCACTATGCAAACAAAAATGTGCTCACATGGGCCAGTGAAATCTGTTGTCCACTAGGTGGGCCCCAAAAAGTGGCTAATAGGAAGTCATTCTAGGTATAGGTTCTCATTGTACTAACCATACCAAATTTATAAGTTCTCTAGATAACTTTGATAAGGTTCCACAAAAATGGTCACAAGGCTAACAAAAAGGCTCTATAGGAAAGCAATTTGTGTTATCCTTAGTGGCCGTGAAAAACATAAAGACTCAATTGGCAAGAAAGTTGTGTTATGCTTGGTGGCCTTGATACATGCAATATGATACTCGAAGGGTTTTTTCTTAGTTCATGGAAGTTCTTACCTTAGGGAAAATTGTGCTTAATGTCTCCAAGAGAGGACTATTCAAGGATTAAAGATTCACAACTTAGGGAATGCAATTCATAGCTTTACCACTAAGAGGAATGCCATATGCCAAGAAAGGTCACAATAGTGAAGGAACATCAAACCCAATGTCACCACCAAGAAGAAACATCACATGAATTGAGAAGACTACACTTTGAATAAAAATTTTGCACTTCCAAGGAGATGTATGCTATCATCGCTAAGAAAGGAATATGTAAACAATGAATGGGGGACAATATGTGCCCCACTTAAAATGTCAGTGTACTTTCTATGTTGGTATTTTAAGTAAAAAGAGAGGAGGGGATGATACTTGAAAACAATGCACACCTCCCAAAAACTAGCTATCCTTTCCCCCCAATCACATAGACAAATACAACCACCAAGAACTATCATGTTGCTTCCAAGAGAAATATGGTTGCACTTAACATTGTACCACCATGAATGAAAATGAGAAAGACACATAAAGCTACTAATGCCACATAGTGATGAACAACATGATAGGATGAAAATCATTATCAATTAGAGGAAATAGGTGCATCAACACAAGGAAGACCACCACAATCCTTAAGATGTTGAATTTCACTACTCAAATCCTTACATTCATTAGTAGAATGACCATGTACTCGATGATATGCACAAAATGAACTTTTGTTGTAAAATTCCTTTCGTGTTCTTGGAGGGAGAGATGTCAAGCGATCTTGGAGAATCCTTAACAAGGTATCCTCTTGATCAATAGTATAAGATGTTCCTTTCTTTTGTGTCAAAGGTATTTCTTGCTTAGTACAATGTCTCATACATACACAAGACTCTTTAGATTATGATATTTTGTACTCTCCCTTGAAGGAGGGTGTAAAATCTAATGAACCCCAATCACTACTAAGACATGCATTTGAAGATTTCCTAGGAGTGTTTTGTGTGACATGACATTGATATTAAGTGAAGGTTCCTTTGATACTTTCATTTCTTTTGAGTGACAATAATTAAGACCACTAGTTTTTTCTTGTGTGTAAGGCTCTATAGGGACATGAATGTCTTTTTCTCTAGCACCACATCCTTTTCCACTATAACCAAGTTGTTTAAAAAGTTCATAACCTCTTCCATAAAGCATTTCCATTTATTTTGGATTCGATGGTTTCTATGATCACATTGTTAATATGTAGATGTATAAAAAAAATTTCCTCTTCTTTGCTAAAGGTTGTGGACTCACATGCTTTAGATGACTCAGCTTGTGTGGATATTATGCCAGATTATTTTTGTTTTCTTTTTTTATGTGTAATCTGGTATTCTCCCATGAATGTAGGTGTAAAATTTAAGGAACCCCGGTAATTATCCAATAGTTTTGTGACTTCTTCAATATTTTTCTCTTTTTCTTCCTCTTGCACGGGTTTTAATTTTGAAGTTGGTATCAATGTTTTCAAAGTAATTTCCTTGTATTTCTCATTGTGCAAAAAATATTTTGGTTCAGGGTCAACCTTGAATGTGTAAACATTATTGTTGTAAACATATTTCACTAGATATAGTGTTGAAGGAACCACATTCATTGCATGAATCCAAGGTATATCTAAGAGAATATTATATGAAAGATTACCGCGCATGACATGCATAGGAGTTTGCAATGTAGCTTTGTCAACTCTCACATGTAATATTATTGTACCAAGGGGTTTTTTCCCATATTAAAAAATTCATGAATGGATAAAGAATCAGGTTCAATCATAGCCTTGTCCACTCCAATCTTATCTAGAAGGTTTACACTACAAACATTGAGTACCGAACCATTATCAATTAGAGTTCTTTTTATTCCAAATTTATTAATTTTATCCACTACCATCAAAGCCTCATTTTTTTTTTTACACTTCTAATGGAGGTAATTCATCTTAATGGAATGTACTATCTAAGTTGATTGAGTTTATACCTTGAATTAGGGATGCTACATCATTTGGTTGCACACTAGGAGGGATGAAAACCTATTGTATAGTAGTTTGAAGCATGTTATTTTAATTAGGTGAAGCTTGAATAAAGTCCCATAAAGAAATCTTAGCGGGAGTTTTTTTGAGTTGTTCTACAAGGTCATACTCCTTTCCATTGTGCAAAGGAAAATGAGGAGAAATAGGAAAGATAGGTTGAGGTAATGGTAATGAAGTAGGTATAGCTTGTGGTTGCCTATTTCTCCTTGTGTTATATGTGTGAACAATGGTATTATAACTTAGTTTCTGTGAAACATTGTCACTAGTAAGTTACCTTGCAAAATTTAAGATAATTCTTGGAGTTTTTTGTTGGTGTTGTGGCAATCCTATGATAAAAAGTGGCTTAGGAGATGACTTGGGAGGTCTAATAATTAGAGGAATTGTCGAAGGTCTAATGATTAGAGGACTCTCAGGAGGTCTAATAATCAAGGGAGATCTAATGTTCAGAACCTCAATAGACTTATCCTTATTTAGATGATCTTCCAGTGAGGGGAATTCTAATGTCACCTTATCATATTCATCTAAGGAATCCACTTTACTCTTGTTTTAAATATATGTATCAATTCTATCATCTTAGACCATGATATCTTCCCTCGTAGGATAGTTTTTAGGAGAGAAGCAAACAAGATGTTCCATAGTTGGATATTGTAAGATAAATTCATTACAAGTAGGGGAGGCATCTAGAGAAGAGGAACTATGATTTTATCTCTTATTAATTATTGCATCCTTTTTCTCAATTTTATCTTCCCAAGTGGGAGAAGCATTAGGAGAGGGAGAAATAAGATTCTTATGACTCTTAATGAGTGTATCTTCTAACACCAAACTATGTTCTTTACAAATAGGAGAGATATTGAGAGAAGAACAAATGTGATTTTCATGATTATTCATGATTGCATCCTCTTTCACTAAAACATTCTCACAAGTGGGAGATGAATGGAGACTAGGTAAAGCGATGTTAATAAATGTATCAATGGTTTAATTCTCTTGTACCATAATATCTTTCCAAGGAGGAGAGTTTTAGGAGAGGATATTTAAAGATTGTCATGGCTCTCAATGAGTGTATCTTCTAACACACCAAGATACCTTTGTTAGAAGTAGGAGAGGTATTGGGAGAAGATCAACTATGATTGTCATGATTGTTTATGCTTACATCCTCTTTCACTAAAATATTCTAACAAATGTTAGAGATGTTGGGAGATGAATGGAGGATAGGCAATGTGGAATTAAGGAATGTGTCAACATTCTCACTCTCTTGCACTCTGAGACTCTCATAACTAGGAAATGTATTGGAAGAATGACTGACATGCTTTTTAATGATATTTTTCTTAGTATACTTAGAAATGAAAGATATTGACTTTGTATGCCAAAACTGAAAAATAATTTATCCAACTTATGCAATGCTTAGAAATGTAAATAGTTGTATTTTAGATTTGATGATTAAATTTTGAATGATTTACAATAGCCACACTAAATGGATGATTAGACCTAATTCATAAAACACAAATTCCCAAAAATTGATAGACTAAAATAATGGTTTACTAGCGGATCAAGGAAAGGCAAAAGACCACAAAAATGATCAAAATTTTTGGTGTTGATAGGTCCTCAAGGACTCATTCACCTAACGGTGAATGGGTCCTTGTATAGGGTTCTGAAAAATGAAAAATCCAAATTCTGAGTTATTATTTGTGCTTTTTGTTCCAGGTTCCAGACTATGGTTTTTGTAACAAATTTTTCCTGATTTTTGTATCCTAATGCAAGTGAATTTAGTGACAAATGATGAAAAATGTGATACTTTTTGAAGTGAAATTTTCACTAAATTTGTGAATGCGAATGACTGAAAGTACATTAATAAGCAAATACTATGCAAAATCAAGGTAATATACATGCATTTTATTTGTATTTTTCATATTTTAAAGGATGCAAAATGCAAATTTAAAAATATAAATGAGATGCAAAATAATACAATTTTGACAACCCTAAATGAAATGAAAACTAATGCAAATCCTAGATCTAGGGTTTCAATGGACTCTAATTTTAGAATTTTTGATGTACAATGTTGGGTTCTACAAAATGTAATGTAAGAAAATGGGTTCATCTAGATGTGTGTGAGCAATAGGAAATGGGGGAAATGATGCACCTATATTCCTATTTACATTAGTAAAAATAGATCCTAGGGAAAGATTGAATTTCAACCATTGGGTGAGTCAACCTTGGTGGTGATCCTGTTGTTTTCCTTATGACTTAGGATGGGATAAATCAACTTGAAATGCACTTTTGGGAGATAAATGAAAATTACCAAATGAATGCAATTATGCAATGTAACACATGAATCATCAATTTAAAACCTTAATATGACAGAATCTAGAAAGTTTCAACAAATCAGAGAGGGTTATGATTTTATGCACCTATCACCAAAATTTTGTGGTAAGTGTTTGTTGATGGTGATTTTGGCACCACAACAATGCAAGCAGAATATTGCTACTATGCTTCTCCTGAAAGAGAAAGGCAACACATGGATGCCTTAGCTCCCAAGGTCTTTGTAGTTGGGTCTCAACTGTACTAACGTTACTCAGTGGTCAATGCAACAATAATATTCAAGGGGCCTACTAGTGTTGAGCTTATGGATTGTTCTAAGATCAAACATGAAATGAAACCTACTTTAACTGGGGTTTTAAAGAAACAAGAAAAGATAGATCAGGGTTTTGAAACATAAAAGAACAATAGTTCATCTAATCTTAACCAGACTTGTTAACTTCAAGGAATTATAAACTAAAACTATAGAACAAGATAAGCTTGTGGTTGACATACATCCTCTTTCATTCATAGTGCTAATTCGAATAACAGACTTTTAGCTACCATTAAATAAAACACAAATAACTTTTTATTCCTTGGAGGCTTCACAAATCAAATGATCAAATTAAGACAAATATCATTCAGGAATACAACATGAAGTAGATTAAACTCTAATTGTTTCTACTGTTATTAAAACAGATAAACAATATTTACAAAGATGGCATAATCACCAGTGTATAGAGAATCGGAGACTCCAGATTGTTTCCAACTACACTAAGAGAATTCAGAAAATACATTACAGTCTATACTAAAATCTTACTGCTAACCAAGAAGACAAAGAAGCTCTCATTACTAGGAATCAAGATGCAATTTTATCTCCTGTTAACTGACTAACTCCTAATAGTTCTAACTCTAAATGGTTCTCAGTAAAAAAGTTCTCTAAATCTAGAAGTTCTAATCCCTTATTGTCTAACCTTTACAAAGAGGCAAGAATGCCATTTATACAGAGTGTGTACCAAAGAATGTGATGTCCCCTGCGCTAGGGTTTACAAAATATCTACATCCAAGAGAGTCGGCTCTCAGATCTTTCTGAGGAAAGTCAAAATTGCATTCAATGTGAATCCTTGTTGTCCATGCTCATGAAGGATTCCTACTCGCAAGAGAAGTATTTTTTATATCTTTTGACAATTTCACTATTAACTCTAGCATCTTCATGTCCACCTTTGAAATCCCTCGTGGAGTCACCTTGAATGCTCCAAGATATCTACATTAATATTGATTTTCCTCTGTTAGTGGTCGCCACAGGTGTCCCTCTGAGTCATGGCTTCTTCATTCTTCGACCTCCCTTCTGTTCTGGAGTCCTCTGCTCATTGACTATCTTCTAAAAACACCATCAGGCATCCTTAGATCTTTGTACCATCGCCCGAGCATATTAGTCATCAACTGTTCTCAAAAAGAATCCACCCGATCACACTCTATTAGTCCCCTCCATAGGGGCGGTCAATCAGTCAAAGGTCCCTCTCAGCTCCCTCTGATTGGACGATTAGCTGCCACGCCAGATTTCGAGCAGTCAAGAGTGGTCTGACCTAAATCGCAGGTTGGTGAGACACCATCGGTGTCTCCCCGATGCGATTTTCGTCTTACAATAGGCATCAACATAGCCTAGGTCAATCAGTGAGATGTCCCAATGGGCTTCAAAAGTCACATCAAGCTCATTTTCCTATTGCTGAGACCTCACCTCGTTGGCAGGACGTCACAGCGATGGTATCCCCCGCTTTGGCTCGGAGTTCGTTTTCCTTTGGGGAAGACCCCTTAATCAGCCCAAGGTCATGGCGATCCCCCATGGTTATACCGATATCTATTTTTCATTTGTGAACCTACCGCTATCGGCAAGACTTTAGCATATCAACAAAACCACATGGCGAAGTCCTTGTTTTCCTTTGGAGTCTCCCTGACATCCTCCTTATCCTACGACGGGCTGACTTCATTCTTTCAGTGTGACACTGGTAATTCGGCGAGATGTTTTGCTGAAGGCCAAATCCTTGGGGGAGCTTCCTTTTGTCGGTGAGACTCTGCTGGGTCGGGGAGACCTTATCCCGAACTCCTATTCTCTTATTGAGCCCTCCTTACTGTTAGTTAGACCATCCAATATCGTTGTGAGCCTACAGCGAATTCTTTCATTCGCTCGGAGTCTTCCTGACCTCTTCCTATCCTCCTCGAGCCCCAACCTTTATGTTTCGATGTGACCTTTGCTCTTCGCCAAGACCTTGTGGTGAAAGCATGACCCTTTGTCGATGCCGCTTCGCTCTATGTCGGCGAGACCTACTTTCTTCGCTGATACTTCTTAGCGAGCTCCTTATGTCATACCGAAGATTGATCCTTCAGTAAGACCTTTCATTTCGGGAAGACCTCTTGCCTAAAGTATCATCCTTAGAAGATTTTCCAATTCGGGGAGACATCTGATGTAGTCACGCCGAGATGGGTTTCGTCATTGCATGTGCTTTGCTGTAACATCCCTTTTTTGGAAAGATGTCCCATAGATATCTGATATCTCAATGAAATCTTTACTAGTTCACACTTTGGTCGCCATGACACACCAGTTCTCTCATCGAAGTTCCTTCGTGTCGCTCATACCTTTCTCATTCGGTGAGAGTATATAGCGATCCCCCATCATTCCCTTCGAAGTCTTACCGACCCCTTATTTTGGTGAGACATCCACCATTCGGCTAGACCTCTGGGCGACACTATGCTGCTTTACCGAAATGCGGACCCTTCCCTGTCGACAAGACTCTCGGCGTTCGGTGAGAGCACATACCGAAGGGAACAACTCATGCCGAAGTGTTAGACCCTTTTTGCTTAGTCAGTGAGACTTCGTAAACTCGCCGAAACATCTTGGCAAGGATAACACCTTATGCCGAAGGGATCACCTCTTGATAGCAATCAGCGAGACATGGAGACTTTGCCAAGACCATACGCCGATGAAGATGACTCCCACCGAAGTGTTTGCTGATTATGGGGTAGTCGATGAAACTTTAGGGATTCACCGAGACATCTCTGGGGTCTTGCCAATAGGCAACATAAACGCATATTTGAACCAAACGAACCATGGGCCGGGGAAACCATGATAACCCTACGCCGATAAGATCCACAATGGGGAGTATTCTGATTCTTTGGGATTTCAAACAGTCAGAGCCGAGCCACTAGTTGATAAAGAGTCTAGAAAATTCTTGCCAACTTTTGCCTTAACTAATTTTCATAACCAAATGGATTGAGGACAGCCTTCCAAGTGGACTCACTTGAGAAATATCATCGTGTGTGGCTTGTTCCTGCAAAACAGATGCTTCCATTAGTCATCAGAAGGGCATAAGATACACTATCATAAGATACATTTTGCATTGTGATTACTTCATTAAATACTTAGCAAGAAGGGAACCAAATTAAGCTGAAACAGAACCAAAGGTTTAACAAAACCAAAAGAGAAAACTCAAGCAGAAGATAGAAGCAACCCAAAAGAAAGGCAAATGACCCAAAACAAAGCAACCAAAAGAGAAAGGGGGACCCATTTTGATCCAGATCAAAGTGGGGTGGTTATGCAAGGCATAACAAATGGCGACTTGGCTAGGAAAATGGTTTAATCATTTTCATGAATCTGAAGGATTTAGCTACCCAGAACTCTTGGTTCATGAACATCACAACTCCAGTAAGGTCAGTTAAAACAAGCAAGGTAGAGCTAAAATCTCAAATGTAACTTGTCAAACAATGGCTACCCCTGAATCTATGTGTGTGCTTGATAGTGCATCATTCATTTCATAAAGTTCTTCATCTTTTGAATAACAATGTGTAAAATTTGGGCTACATGAGTTGATTTCCTTCGTGCAATGATATCCTGGGAATTGCTTCGTTGCCAGTCAGGCATCCATAGCCCCGACGGAGATACCTCTAGTTCTCTCACAACATTGCTCTACTGCCAGACATGCATCCATAGCCCTAGTAGAGATACTGGAATCACCCATTCATATTGATTCTTCTACTTCTTTTGATAATTATTTTCTTTTCTTTTGGAGTTTTAGATATTTCATTTATTTTGCTTTTTCTTTTCAATATATCAGATGTTTAATATCTGATCTGAGTTGAAAACTACAATGGACCTCATAAAAGCACTTGGAAGTCAGATTTTTCACTCAAATTTTACAACACTGTCATCCTAGGACAAATACACTAGTAGAAGAGGAGATGATTTTAATGATTTATGACAACTTTAGGGGAGATGATGAATGTTACTTACTTGGTATCTTGTTCTCCAAAACTTTCCACAACCTTCATTGATAAAAAAACATGAAACAATGAATTGAGGATAGAATCATCCAACCAGCAAACTCAAAAATATCTAAACCACTTCTCTCCTAATGACCATAGTACGCTTCAGATAACAACCCACAGCTTCAGATAGAAAGAAACAGATTAAACCCCTAAAGAATAGAACAAACAGAAAACAAAAGGAGACAGGGACAAATGTACAAACAGGAAGCTATTTACAGACAAGAGCCACATTATTTACACAAAGAGCAACAAATTATTTATATAAAGGAAAGAGCTATTTACAAACTAAAGCACAAGAGTTATATACATAACCATAGATTATTTACAAACAAGAGACAAAATAAATTATTTACATAAAGAAAACAACGAATTACTTATATACAGAACAGAAATTAACAAGCCTTAAGATTCAAAATAGTGCTTAAGGAACTATCCATTAACAGGAAAATGAACCAGCTCTCTAGTTAGGCTACTCAGTCTGAAAGCATTTTCCCCTAGGATCTCAGCAATTTGATAAGGACCTAGCCATAGTTTGTCAACCTTTTGGTGGCTGCCCTTCTTTTCATTGGCTTTATCCCATAACAGTACTAGGTCTGATATCCTAAAAGCTTTTATCTTAGCTCTTTTGTCAAACCAGGATTTGACAACAACCTGATGCCTAAAGAATTGTTGTAAGGCCACATCTCTCTGCTCTTCTAATTTCAACAAATCAGCTAACCTGATCTCTATCCTATTGTCACTGGAGTAAAATTTTATCATGAACTCCAGGATAGGTATTTGCAGATGGATAGGAAAGACAGGCTCTTGGCCATATACCAGCTTGAATGGTGAGGTGTTTAAGGCAGCCTTAATCCTAGTCCTTTCTGCCCACAATGTGAATCTCAGCTGGGTATGCCAGTCTCTAGGGTTATGTTCTAACAGTTTCTTAATCACCCCTAAGAGATTCTTATTGGTAGACTCTACAACTCCATTTCCTTGTGGATAATAGTTTGAAGAATACTTCAAGATAATATTGTGATCATATTCCCAGGAAATAAACTCAGTAGAAGAAAAAGTGAAACCATTATCACATACCAGAGCGAAGGGCACCCCAAACCTTGTAGTGATGCATTCGGTGAGGAACTTGATCACTACCTCTGTTGTGCTATTTTTGCAAGGTATGGCCTTTTACCACCTCGTGCAGTAGTCAATAGTAGTCAAGATAAACTTATGTCTTGCAGTGGAATTTAGGTTAATCACTCCAATGAAATCCAGTGCCCACTGGGCAAATGGCCTTACCTCGTAGACGGGTTGTAGTGGCATGGCTGCATGGCGTTCCCTTGGTGCAAAAACCTGGCACGTGTGACATGTTCTCACATGCTAATGGGTGTCCTTGAATACACAGGGCTAGTAATAACCAGACCTAAGAATCTGGTGTGCCAGAGAATCAGCAGAACCATGACCTGTGCCATGCTTCCCATGAAACTCAAAAATCACCTGCTTGGCCTCTTGATGATCAAGGCATCTCAGGTATACTCCCTCAAAATTCCTTCAGTACAACAACCCTCCCTTGAGCATGTAATGAGAACTCTTTAGAATTAGGGCTCTCCTTTGAGTTGCATTCATTCCTGCTAGACATCGATTGTTGAGCATAAAGCAAATGGTATCAACATACCAGGGGTTGTTAGAGAAAGACTGGGTCGTGTACTGCTGACAGATGATGTTGTCGCCTACATTCGTCATGGACTGAGAGAAACCCGTGCCCCTGACTAATTTCATGGGATGTATCTCTAGATCGAATTCTTGTAGGATGGCCATCCATTTGCCCCTCCTTTCTCCCAGCTTTCTCTGCATCAGTAAAGACTTCACAACTGCATCCAGAACTACAACAACGATTTGGCTTCAAATAATGTAATGCCGAAACTTCTTGACGACCTAAACTAGCACGAAGGCCTACTTCTCCAGAGGTGGGTATTTGATTTCCACATTTTTGAATGGAAAGCTCATGAATGCAATCGGCCTCTCCTCTGACTCTTCTTGTCGTTGGGTTAATACAGCTGCACAGGAATGGTTAGAGGCAAAAGAGTAAATGTAGAATGGCCTCTTGTAATTGGGGCTAGTGAGAACAAGCACTCCTAAAATAGACCATTTGACTTGTGAAAATGCATCCTTTGCTTCATCAGTCCACTTTAGCTTGGCATCCTTCTTCATCATTTCGTTTAGTGGCTTTACAATCTCTGCAAAGCCTGTGATAAACTTCCTTACAAAGTTGATCTTTCCAAAGAAATATCTTAACTCTTTCTTGCTCCCTGGCCTAGCGATCTTCAGAATGGATTCAACTCGATCTGGGTCAATTGAAATCCCTCTTTCATAAATTATGTGCCCCAACAGCTTCCCTTCCGAAACTCCAAACATGCATTTGTTAGGATTCAGGAAGACGCCATATTGGATGCATCTCTCGAGAACTTTGGCTAAGTCCGCAGCATGATTTAGTCAATCCTTGGAGAACACTGTCAGGTCATCTATGTAAACAATAAATACATTTTCCAATCAAATCCTTGAAAGCTATGTCCATGGCACGCTGGAAATTTTCTCCAGCGTTTATCAGGCCGAATGGCATCCTTTTATATACAAACATCCCCCACTTGGTGGTGAAAGCCATCTTCATCCTGTCCTCAAAGTCGACCATTACCTAGTTCTATCCAGAGTAACCGTCCAAGAATGACATCATCTATGTTCCATTGACAGGCATTAATACCTCATCCAAGGAAGGTAGCAGGTAATTATCCTTTTCTGAAGCCCTATTCAGATTTTTAAAGTTGACACATAGCCTAATCTCTCTGTTCTTCTTGCAGACTAGGACTAAGTTAGCCACCCACGTTAAATGGCACACAAGGAAGATTATCCTTGCAGACAACAACTTTTGAACTTCTTTGTAGATCAATGGCTCAATCATGGCATTGACAAGGCGTTGCTTCTGTCGGAAGGGTTTAACCTCGAGCTTCAAGGGGATAGTGTGGCTGATAACCGAAGCATCAAATGTCTGGAGGTCTTCATTCCCCCAGGCTATCATAGCAATATCCTTTTTAAGTGCCCTCAGTATGTCTTCTCTAATTGCTTTAGGGAAAGCTTTCCCTATGTAGACATTCCTTTCAGGGCTAGAATTAGCCAGGTTAACAATTTCATATTCGCCTCCCTTGCCTTCAACTGGTATCTTCTCTTGAGCCCTCTTATCTAAGTCAAAAATTCTCTCCAAGGCCACCATTCCCTTGGGAATGCTATTACTTTTTAAATTAAGGACTCCTTCTATATCACATTCCTCAGGGCTCCAATCCCCTTGATCTCTATTGGACTCATCAATAATTTTCCCCTCAAAAACATCTGAGCTTGATAAGAAGGCCAGAATATGTCGATCATCATCAAAGACCTGGAAATTCTTGATATTGTCAGGAATAGCTGGGGTGGACATTAGTTCCATTGAGAATCTTTTGAATTTGGAGCCTTGCATAGGCTCCAAGGTGCTTGCAGCAACAACTATTGAATCAGCTACCTGATTTTCTTTTCTAGGGATTAAACTAATCCTAAAGGCATCAAAGTCCTCAATTAGGTTACATACTCGATTTCTGTAAGCTACCAACCATCTGTTGTGACATGTGTATTGGCTACGCACCTACCTGATAACTACTTTTGAATCTCCTTGGACCACCAAGGCAGTGACCATTTTCTTATGTGAAAACATTAATCCTTGAGCCAGAGCTTCATATTCAGCTACATTATTAGTGCACCTGAATTGCAGCCTGTAAGAAGCAAATAAAACTTTCCCTTTCGGGCTGGTTAGTACAATTCCAACACCACAACCAGTCTTGGACTTGGATCCATCAAAGGTAAGGGTCCACAACTGATCACAAGCAGGGGTTAATCCTTTTGAAGTTTTCATGGATATTTGAATAGGATTAACCAAAGGTGGGACTTCTTGATCTCTTGGACTAGACATAGGAAAAGGATTGTCTAAAGGTTCTCTAGGCACTTCCTCCAGTTCCTGCTCAATTGCATTATGTAACCTGTGGTTATCTTCTTGGCCGTCACTTGTCCCTTTGGTTGATTACTTGGGTTTTGTTTCATTTGTGAGTGCAGGGGTGCCTAACAGACCTTGGGGTTGCTCTTTATCAATATGTTGATTTAGGAGTATATTTGGGGTGGGATCTATTTAAGGAAGAACTCCCTTTGAAGGTATCCTATCCCTAGTTAGCATTGTTGCTTCTTGCGCTTCAAATGAAAAGTGGTCTGCAGCTCCCTCAAAATGCCTTGGGCTATTCTTTTCAGCTTGAGGAATACAACTTAAGGTGTCAATACAGGGTTGACAAGTCAATTCAGAGTGGTTTTGATAGTGTACCCTGCACCAATTAGGGAGTAAAAGGCTTAGAAAATCGGTGTTTTTCCCTAGGATCAACTGATCTTGTTGTAGCTCCCTGACCAAGGCACACTGATTTTCATGAATCAAGGGATCAGGGCACTTCTATTTTGACATGTCCTTGGCATTGAGAACCGAGAAGGTTAGAATTTCCTCTCTTTTGTAAACCCCCTATCTCAGTCTCAAAGTAAGCTACCTCATTGGGACAATCGCACTCAATGATGATATGCTTGAGGCGTGGCTCACATTCAATTCTAATCTGAGTAGGAATTCCCTTCAAGGGTAGACACATGTGTGAAAAGTCCAGGGAGAGGTATCCCCCTATACTTTTTATTAGATCTCGGCTCAGTAGCATACCATAGGTCTCAGGAATATCGGCTACTTGAATGTCAATGTTTGTTAGGATCCTAGGATCAGATCCTACTTGCACATGTATGTTTTTTAATTCCCCCACGACATTGACCTCTGTTTTGTCCAGTTGGACAACTTTCTTGTTTGTTTGAACGAGATTCAATCCTAACTTATTACATACAGAAAATGGCATGACATTGCCTGAAGCTCCTGAATCTAGCAAACAATTATGTAGATTCTTTCCATAAATTCTTAAAATTAAAAGAAAAGGTTGAGTACCTAGTTTGCTTTTGTACAAAGTTGCATTCATGTCTGCGGGGGGGGGGGTAACCTTGCTTTTTCCTTTTTCCTTATCCACTTGCTCTAGAGCTTTCAA
>VDFB02358134.1:133904531-133945815 GCA_007258455.2 Sequoia sempervirens | reverse complement strand
ATATGCCAATGATGAACAACTTCAACTTGAACTCTTGCTTGCAATTGGTCAACAAGTAATGTTGACAACAAATTTTTGGGTGGCAACTAGCCTGGTGAATGGATCATTGGGTTTAGTGAAGGATATTGTATATGCCAGTGGTACTAAACCACCTCAACTACCTGAATATGTTGTTTTTGACTTCCAAAACTACATTGGGCCATCATGGGATTAGGAGAATCCAAGATTCATCCCCATTTTCCCAATCACACGAGGCAGACGAAGACAATTCTCATTGACAATGGCCTGGGCTATCACAATCCATAAATCTCAAGGCTTAACACTAGAGAAAGCTACAATAGATATTGGAACTAAAGAAAACAAAAGACTAACATTCACAACTCTCTCACATGTTAAATCAATAGAAGGAATATGCATAGATCCATCTTTCTCTTTTGACAGGTATTCTGGGTTGCATTCCAACAAATACAATGCACTTCAAACCAAAGAAGAGGAATGTCTCCAACAATTGTCTACACTGCCACCATCATGAAATATTTTTGTTTTCCATGGTACCTACGCCACTTCTCCTTTTCCTCTTTGTCTCAATTCTTCCATAGTACCCTTCATTCCCACTTCTATTGAGTTTACCTAGCATTTCAAAAGTTTAAGTTATACAGACATCAGTAAAAGAATTTTTTATTCATCTATTGCTTTCTATTTCCCCTTCTTGCCAGCAACAAACATCCATTATCTAAATTTCACTTTGGTCTCATAGACTTCCTACACTTTACCAAAATAGTCTCACCTCCATCGCTATCACACTTGAATTATTTCTTTCTAACAATTTCAGATTCTAAAAAATTTAGATTGGGAACACTTCCAACTCTTTCTGTAGATGTTTATAATTGTAAATAACTTTATGATCACAAGTTTCCCATTCTGTTCGAGTTGAAACTGTATTCTATTCATATAAAAAGTAAGGCTCTATCTCATTCTTTCCATATGTTCTTTTACACTTACATTCAAAGTTCTTTGTGACAAATGTTGCAACTCTATATATTTCTTTAAAAATCTAATAGTGATTTTAGGTTAATAAAATTGCTAGGTTCCAGAAGACAATTATATTCAATTGTCCACATATTGTTTTTATACTCTTAGCAAAAGGTATACCTGCATCCTGTTTATAACATGTATTTTATTCCACATATATTAAATATTATTCTTTAGAAATTATACAGCTAGTTATACTTCCTTATCTAAATAGTTTGTAATGGTTATACATGTTTGTTGTACTAAACTTCTAATTTCCCTTGTTTCAAATGATATTTCGTTCACAACATTTTAGATTGCAAATCTATGTACTGACATATAGTTTAAATTCATGGAGAAAAAAATACTCTACTTAGAGGTTTTGTGAGAATCCATGACGCTTGATACCATAATGTGGAAGGGTGCAAAGCAGGGCTCCCTTACTCTCTGAAACTTCCATTTCATTCCCTGCATAAGGTATACCTAGATTTTATTTGCTCGCACTATTCTACTCTACCTTCATTGCATACAATTTGTTATGAATTATATTATTCTTTATATTTTTTGATTGATTTATTGTCTACCAATGGTATGTCTTTAGTGTACTAAATTTTGAATTGTTCTTTCATGTTTGCAACCATACTCAACCCAAACAATCATCATATGTGCACCTTTTGATGCCTTTAGATCTTGCATTAAGTAAGCAGTGTCCAAGACATTGCTTTCACCATTGATGCCAATGGTGGGCAATTTATTTTTCCTTGCTTGGGGGTTTGGTGAGATCGCATGACACTCCATGACCCAATATGGTAGGTGGACATTGAGTTCTGCTTTCTTATGTTGATAGTTCATTATGTGACATACACCAGGTATGTCTAAGTTCTGTTTACTTCATTCCTTGAATTACAACTTCATATAAAATTGTTTATTATAAAATAATCAACTTTCACATCTCTTGATTTACATGTGTATCAATCAGAGATGACCACTGCACTAATATTTGTAGTTTTCTCTTATTTTTCTAGATCATACTGAAGCCATAATGTGGATTCCAATGCTTGTATTTATACTCATTAGTAGCCAAAACATTCCTTCTATCATTGATCAAAGTGATAGGGTGCACACCACCCCTCATTCTCTTCCCTGCCTCTACACTTCCATCAATAACTATGAATTTTAGCATTGTATGGTAGTGGTTACAATGGAATAAAGAATTTAATGTTTTGCAATTCATTTTGTTGATGTCCACCTTAGTCTATATTGTTCCATTTGTGGCTTCCATTTAGCGTCTATAGTTGCAACACAATAAAATATCAATATATGTATGTAACATTAAAATTGTTAAGGTAACACAGACAACAACAGTGGACAATCCCTTATGCAAAACAACATGGAGTACATAACATTAACTATTTTACTACATTCCAACCATCGCCACAAAACAATATCTGCTTTGTGTTAACTTTCATTGGGCATTGTCGATTATAGTTGTGTTGCTTAAGCTATATTGTTTCATTTTGGAGAAGTTATTGTCGAGAAGGCTATATTTTTCAATTTTTTAGGAGATTGTGTTGAGAAAGGAGTGTTTTTTGTCAATTATTATTGTATAGCTCTGCCTGTATTGTGGCTTTCTTTGTTAGAGTGGTTGTTGAAACCAATCTTTTTTTATTTATGGCTTTCATTTTCTAGTTATGGTTGCAACAAGATAAAATAATTTATGCTAATAATTCCATGTTTCGTTACATTATGTATTATTGACTATTGTTATATGGGTTGTTGCATCCTACATTGTTCCTCTTCTTTGCATCTGGGACAATAAATTTTGAAGGCTACCAGCCTCATTGCCCGCATCTCCCCTTCCTCTACTATACATTTCATCCTATTGGCTCATCATTGCATGTTTCTACATGGAATTGTTAGTTTAATATATTTACCTATAACATGTGGTCTCAATTCTATTGGCTAACTAACATGGCTAAATATTTTAATGGTGATTATATTTTTATTTAATAATGCTTCTAAGGACTATTAGGGTGAGATTATAATGTGTGATGGGTATAGATATCCAAAAAGGTGAACTAGTTCACAATGTTGAAGTATCTTGACATGATCTAAATTGTGTGGGTAATATATAAATAATTAATTAAATTCAATTAATTAGATAATTACAAATAAATAATTTATGGCATTGGATTATTTATTTAGTTCTTGGAATTTATTTTATTTTAACTATCTAGTTCTAGATAATTTCTAATATCTTTTAACAAAAGAAATATTTACGCCGAGAGGTGTATTCAATTGTAGAGGGAAGAATGTTTGCTTGTAAACATTAACCCCTTTCGAAAAAAAATGAAGAATGTTTGTTGTAAACAATAACCCTTTTCCAAAAAAAATTATGTCCTTGTTGGCTGTCATAGTATGCATGCATTTGAAACGACAGGTATCACATTAAAATGAAAATGAAATGGTTTGTAGTGGAGATCAGCCATTAAATATGAGCAACATAATTAAATGTAACGTCTGGTATTAAAGAGACGTCCGATATTCAGGACCAATCCTAAAATAATCATATGTAATGTCTGATTTAAAGTTGTAACATATGATAAGATATTCGTAGTGACATTAGTTCTTTAAAAATCTAGATGATTCATCAAAAAAAATACACTGATGGATTCCATGAATTATAGATTGGCTCTAAAGAATTTCATTTTTCCCATCTATGATGACTCCATGGTTGTACTCTAGTGGCTTTTATCCACTGAGTGAGAATGTGATATGTGGTTCAATGCCTATGCATTTCTAATTGGGGAGACCTTAGGAGGGAATATAGCCCATCATCTCCTCATGCACACCCATGGTTGGGATTTATTTACTAAAAGACCAAAAATAATAGAAGTGGTGAAGTTGCTGAAATTGGAAGCTCAAATATCTCAACTTCCTCTAGCATTACCTATTCCAAGCTTTCAATTATGTAGTGTTATTTTTTCCACCAGCTTTTACAAATTTTATTGTGAAATTTGGGAAAGAATTATATGTTTTAAGCTGCAGTTTCATAAGATTCTATATCTCTATGTTTGAATCACAATTGAAAAAATATTTAGAAGGTGAAATCACATTTGAAGTGATTGTTTTGGTGCTTCCATTTGGGAGCAGAAAGAAGTTCTTTCTATTTTTGTTTGATATCAATTACTAGTTCTAGATGTCTTACAAGGAGGTAAATTTTTATTTTTGATTAATTATATATTTTTAAATTTTAAGATAATTTGCTTTACAGGGAATATATTAATCTTCTTTACATTGCATATGTATGATTTTTAAGATAATTTTCTTTCCATATATCTTAATCTTCTTTGCATTGCATTTTTTATTTTTTTTAAGATAATTTCATTTTCTTACCTCATACCATCTTGTAGTTATTTACATTTTATTTACTGTATACTCATTTTTATTGAATCCCAAGAATTTGGTAGGCATGGCATTCTCTTTTTTTTTTTTTGAAACGTTTGAATTTGGTAGAAATGTCATTATTCATCCATAAAATAAACCACTGCATTCTATTTTCTAGAATATCCCAGTTCTATAGAAATAGGGCATTATTTTCCCACTAATTAAAAAAGTGCACATCTTTGCTGGAATTTCTCAGTCTAGTAAAAAATGGCATTATTAATATATATAATAATAAATCAATGCACATCATATTCTGGAATGTTTGTCTGGTAGAAATTGCAACTCTTATTTTCTTGTAAAATAAAACAATGTAGATTTCCATTACTTGATTTACAGTCAAAGACTTTAGAGATCTATTGTAGGGCTCTGGCATGTTGCATGAATAAAGATAAAATTAAAAAGAGCTACCAATCCTATTCCCAAACATGGTTGACAATGATGGAGACATTTTTAAGAAGATATGATTGCGTATTCTATTCTTGTAATTAACATGGAATGTAGATAATTTTCATTGAGGCATTCTAACTCTCATTCTCCATATCATATTCATTCCATTTGAGTTTATAGTCACCTCAACCATTGATTATAATAATATTTTAAAGATTTTTGATTGATTTACATTGAAATGAAATATTGATTTACTTTTTTAATGTATTTTTTATTTATTTGTTTGCATCCATATTTTAAAAATAAAAATAAAATAATTTTATGAGTAAATCTTTAAAAAAAATAAAATAAAAGTGGCTATGCCATTGAACATTTTATTGATTAAAGAAAGTTTACAAACCCTGGTTCAAAAGGAGCATACCGGCAGGAAAGAACCAAGGAAGAAAACCTCCGGTTGTAGCTCCAAAAAGAAGACAAAAAAACTAAACCTATAACTCCAACCAGACCCTGAAAGAAACCCCATACATGAGAATATCAATTAAACCCCTAAGAAGCCTCCCATAGGAAAAAAAACCTAGAAACAAGATACATTGGCTTGATATCAAAACCAAAGCAAATCATTTATCCACAACAGGTGGCAAGCTGGATCTAGCTTCGTAGTAAGATAGTGGTAGAAGGTGGTCCAAAGATAGTTTTAGTTTTTACTTCCAAGTAGAAATATCACTGTTGAATGCATGCCCTAATAGCTTCATCAAAAGAAAATGCACTGCCAAAGATAGATTAATACCAGTGGACAAGACCTCAGGAGGAAGTTTTTCCATAAGCTGACTGCACCGCAAAAATGGTTTCAACAAAGTTATCACTCATAATTCCTGACCTGATAATCAAAAGAAGATCTCAAAAGAAACCGTTAGATAGAAAATCATTTATATTAATAAAACCAACAATAGGAAACAAATCATGATCTAAGTTGTATAAATTTAATGCTTCGCGAAGATCCGAAACAGATATCAAATTAGGAACAATATCATCATCACCAAGATCAAAGATTACTCCAAGTTCTCCATGAACAAGCAAACTAGGGATTGAGATTTCCTTTTGAATTAATACCACCGAAACTCTATACTATACAACCAGAGTTTCCAAAGTGCCGACAAAAATGTAAACAAAAAGCAGCCAAGGAAGATCAAAGCACAACCCATAAAAAGCACCAAGTATATCATTCATATGGCAGTGCCAAGGTAGATTGATCCCTTCAAACCACTACCAAGCAGACATAGACTATAGTATTCAAACTCTATAGACTGCAAAGTATCACGTAGCCACATGCCACAAATTAATGATTTCCATATTCAATTATTCCAATTAGTTTTATGAGTAAAATATTAGTTCAAAGTATTTTATTTTAAAATATAATTCAATTTGATGTGAGAGTTTATAATTTATTAATGAACATGTAGTGCCCTTTCGCATTTGTTTCTTCATCATAGTTGTGTAGGTATGATAGGTTGATTTGAGGCTTCTTGTTGATTTCCTTGTTTAATTGATAAAATTGATATAATGTTTAGTCTTGATTAATCAATTCAATTAAATTAAATTGATAATAGAAAACATAAATTAATTTTGAATTAAAGAAAAAACTATAATTAATTAGATTATATGTTGTTTTGGGTGTTCAATGTGATTTGTAGCTTGGAATTAAATAAATTATTAAATTATAAAGTTATTATTATTAATTATTAAGTTATAAAGTAGTAATAATAATCAAAATTATTGACATTTGTTATTTAAGGTTGAGATTTATTAGTAATGCAAAAGATGGGAAAATAGTAATTAAATGTTAAAATGGAATACCAAATTGAATGAAGATAAGGACAACAAATTTAAAAGAAAAGAAAAGCAAGGAAAGATAGAAAAAAAAAGAATAAAGTAAAAGATAAAATCAAAAAGGTGTGGGCATGCACAGCTGGAAACGAAATCTCGATGGGAAACTTGCTATTTTGGTTTTCGAAAGATTGTCATGTTTTGGAATTTATATAGGTGGATTTTAACTGATACGGGGGGTTTTTTTTAATCTTTGTTTTCTGATCACCCTCGCGAGAGCATTCAAAAAAAAAAAGAGCCAGAGTTTTCATAGGTGATTAAACAATGGTGTTCTTGGCTGGGGATACCTGGATTGAAGTCGATACCTTGTTTCATAGCTTCCAGTCTGGCGCAGGAAGAATAGGAGGCTAGCAATGGTTGTAGAGAACCCGTGTGATTCCAACTAGTGCAAAATCTTGAGGTCAGCTTGATGGCTTATTTTTTTTGTGTTTTGCTTCATTATAAAATGAATATGTTAGTATTGGTTCTATGATATCCCTTATGGTTGTTATCCTGCTCTATACTAATTTATATGAGCAAATAAATACCTCTTACTTTACTCTTGGCTGGCAGAATTTGGCCTTACTCTTTTTGATTGCATCAGCTATAAAGTTTCTGAAGTCTTTATATAAATCCATTATGTGTTCTATGCATTTTGGCTTTATATTTGACTGGTGCGTGATTTTCTTTATGGGATCGTATAGCCCCAACTATTATCATTGACTAAAAGTTTCTTAAGCCTTTTCAATAAAGTTGACCTTGCTGCACCATCTCCATGGCATGGTTCTTTGTATTTAATCTTGGTTGGAGTGAATCAATCCAGAATTTTTTTTTTTTTTTTGTACCCTCAAACCCCTATACTGTTTGTGCACCTTAAAAAGATTCGACAAAAATTTGATTATAATTTTTTCTCCCCCTTAGTACTAATAAAAGACTACAACATCTATTCCTTAGTTCTCCACGTGAGTAGTATCAAGTAGAGACTCCTTTTTATTGTTTCACTCACTTGGAACTTTTTAGATTGTTCCTCTTCGCTTTGTATTTTTAAACGGGTCATAACATCTAATAAAGGGCCCTTGTATTCTAGGTGTTGCATGCTAAAGTCTTGGCCTTGACTGTCATGGTAGGTGTCTCACTCTATCATCATCACCACCACCTACTAGATCGATTGGAGACAAGTCCCAAATATTCAGACTAAGGAAGTCTTGGAAGGATAGGAAATTTTAAAGGCTTAAATAACCTCTCTGATTTCATTATCAACCTGCCTTAGCCGCACACTTGAACATAATAGGAAATTTCAAAGGTTTAATTAACCTGCTTGATTCTACTAACAATTTGTCGCAGTTCTAGCACTTGAAAATAAAATATTGTCAATTACTAACATAATAGAGAGCTTTCCGTTGATTGTGGTGAAGATTAATTCCCAAAGCTTCAAACTTGAGCGCGTCTCTGGAAACTTGCCACCAAATAGAAATGCATCTAGTTCAAACAGAAAAGTTGTACATTATTTCTCTTACTCTTAAGTCACGTAGTTGCACCTCACCTTTCTCTTTCCCTTCAGTCTTGGGGATAACATTTGGGATTTGACAATAATGCAAGAAGATGGCGATATTTCCAAATTCCAATATTCACTTTCTAATATACTTGGCAACCTGTCATTGTTACAACATTTTGAATTGAGGCATTGTACAAAATTAAGTAGCCTCCCTGAAACCATTAGTGACCCGTCACAGCTGCAACTTTTAGACTTGCATAGGAATAGTAAATTAAATAATCTCTATGATTTCATTGTCAACCTATCACAGCGGTGCACTGGAACATGGTAGGATGTATAGATTTAAACAAACTCTCGGATTCTAATTACAACCTGTCACAGTGGCGCACTTGAACATGGTAGGGTGTATAGATTTAAATAAACTCTCCGATGATATTCACAATCTGTCAAAGCAGCATTACTTGTATGTGGTATAGGTGCGGGTCTTGGTTCTTTGTATTTAGTTTTAGATGAATTTTGTTTAGTTAAAGTTGATATGTTATATGAAATTAAATTATAGTAGAAAAGTTAGTGGTCTAGAAAGAAAATGTTAAGTTAACTATAGAATATAAATTGAAAGGTTATAGGATAGGCATCTTATTATATTCTTATATTTAGGCTTGAGTTAAATCTTAGTCTTTGATTATTCTTAATTCAATCTAACTAAATTTCTTATATTCAATTTTCTCTTTTTGACAATTTAGTTTCCATACAATGATTAGTAGAAAATTACCTTATGAAATCATTTGACCTTAATCAAAAGATAGCTTATAATTATAAGAGAAGCAATCACATATATATGTATATACTTCATGCATGGGTTAAACCTTCTTTAAACTATTGCTTGCATACTTACATGGAATGAAAGATTATATCTTTTGAAAAGATCAATATACGAATGTTATGACACCATCTATTCTTATGCTTGCAAACTTCAAACGTTAGAGTAGAACGTTCGCTTTGATTCTAAAACTAAATGATTATATTAAATAATGAGAATTGGTAAACATTTGAATATTATGGAAATGATATAGTTATAGTTATGAAGAAAACATGTGTAGTAACATGTTGTTGATTGAATTAGTTTATCTTTTAAATGTTGACCTCTTATATAATTGTTTATCAGATGGTGTGTTAATTTACTATGGGTATGTTTTAAATAATGTGTTTAGAATAGGATTTTGGGTGAAGTTGGTTAAATGGGGTGCTTTTGTGCAAGTTGAACTCTTCTTGAAATGGTTATTGTTGGTTAGGAAGATTATGGTTTGGTTGTTCATGTTGATTTATTGGGTGTCTTTTGAGTTGAGTGGTAAATCGGTTAATGTTATCGTTGTCATGGTTGATGGTTCTGATTGAGTTGTTAATGAGTCAAATTGAAAGTTATTTGAGTAATGGGTATCCTGAGAGGAGGAAATAGAGGTCTCCCTTGGATTTTTGATTTAGTTTGAATGGAGTTGTTGATGTAGTTTGAATGGAGTTGTTGATCTTGTCTTGATGTATTCACTCATTATATTTGAATTGAAAATAGTTCTTTGAGGCCTTGCAATTATTGTTGTCAGTTCTTTGATGGGGAAACCCTAGTGTAAACTTTTTGAGTCTTCTAGAGGCTTGTTTTATTTTTTTTCAATGTTTCTCCTTTTATGTGCTCTTGACGTGGCAAGCTATGGTTATCATTATTGTGAAAAAGGTTGTACGGATCTTTGTGAGACCCTGATTATGTACTTGTTAGCGAGATGCGTAATGCCTCACATGCTTTTATGTTGTGATTCTATGTTCAAATTGTGATGGTACACCCTTGGATTTTGATGTTTGTTGGGTCTCTAGGGAGAGTGGCTCTTCGTGGGGGCTGATGCCTCGGGTAAGAGGAAGTGCACAAGAGAACCCACGTAAGAGTAGTTAAACAAGTGATAATCTAATAATAGAACTTAGGGGGATGGGTAGTAAAACACACAAGATAATAAACATTGGATTCCTCATCTATGCATTCGGGCTATCATAGAATAATGATAGACTGAGAAGGCCGTGGTTGGCAAAGTCATAATCTCGTCTTCATGAGAGGTTATCGACTCCACATGAGCTACCCTATGGTGCCGGCGTCTCAAGTAGGAGGAAGAGCTAGGAGATCGATAAATGGGTGCCATCGCCTCAAGCTAGAGGAAGGGCTAGGAGATCCCATGAGAGCTATGCGATGACACTCTCCCCTAGTACCCCTTATGAATTGTTAAGTTTGCAAGCCTCTGGAAGTGGTTTATTGATATTTTATGACTTGATATTTATTGATGATATGCTTTATGATTTATTGTGGTAATGTTTGAAGGAGATTTATTGTTATATTTCAAAAATGATTTATTGTGGTAATGTTTGGAAAATGGTTATTGTTGTTATGTTGGAAGTGGTTTATTGATGTCATGTTTTATGACCTTTTGACATTATGTTGTGAGGGGATTATTGATGTTGTAATTATCCTTGTATTTTTCATCATTCTTGTATGATGTTGAGTCTTGTTGTTCACTGTTGGAATGTTCTTGGTTGAGGATTCTTTCTTGTCAGCTCCCTAGCACGGGGGTGGGTCTTCAAACTCACATGGTCAGGTGGAATGTGCTAAGCACCCCTTTGGGTCCCCAGTCGAGGATCGAGAGGTGCAAAGTGGTGCTGTTGTGGTGACTCCAGAGTTGTATCATTCTATCTTGTCATGTGGTTTCCGCCCATATTGGGAAACATGTTTGTATCATTGTAAGGCTTGAACAATGTAAAGTAATGGAAAGGATGTGATGTAATATTTTATCATGGTAAACCTTGTGTGGATATGGATCCATATCAGATGTTATTCAAAGTGTTGTATTTATTTAAGTGAATGGTTTCTTATTGATGGTTTATATGTATGCTTTGTCATGGATTAAATTTGGCTTTCATTCTTTATCATTGATGTATGGAATTAAGTTTCGTAATGTATCCTCGTGTACCCCAAGGGACCTAAGTGATTTTGGGTTTGTTTAAATGAATTTTCATGTCATAAATTATTGTGCATTTCATGTATGTTAGTTTTACTTTAAAAAAAAATTAAAAAATTGTGCGGTAATTGTTGCTTTAGTTGTCCTATGGGGTTCGCACGACGGGGCATTACAAAACATCATTTATTTATTTTTATTAGCATCCATATCATATTTATAAAATTTAAAAAGTTCAAAAATAAAAATTTATGACTAAAATATTAGTTTAAAGTATTTTATTATGATTTTTTTATATAATTCAATTTGATTTGAGAATTTATAATTTATTGTGTGTAATCATTTTTAATAGTTATAAATTTTATTTACGATTAGTAGATTATCATTTATAATATTAAAAGATAATTCTTAATAAAAAATGAAAAATGAAAAATTAAATTTATCAAAAGAAAAATAAAATAAATATACAATTTGTTTTATAATTTCACTTTTAACTTTAAATGTATGTTTACTCATTAAGTTGTATTTTTTTTACAATCACACTTTTTACTTTAGATGTTTGTTTATAAATTATAAAGATGCATTAAAAATATATTAGAAATATTCTTCTTTATACTATAGCATTCATAGCATTAAATTAATATAGAATAATTGCACAATACCACTTAACCAATCAAGAAAAAATTAATCATTAGTGATTGCAACATTATTGACACATCTTTTAAACTAACAAATAAACATTGAAAAATAATAAAAATATATATTTTAACATTCATAACTTAAACCTTTTATACACAATGTCAAGCTAATTATAAAAAAACATAAAATTATTTATAAGAAATTTATTTTTTTTAACAATTTAATAAGATATAATTTAAATTATATAAATGGTATAGATTACTATATCTCTCATAGATTAACATAAGTAAATTTGAAAATATTTTAAATTATATAATTTCAAAACAAAATGAATGAATTTATAGAAGATTATTTTCAAATTATAAAATTGGAAAATTAAATAAAAATGAAATATCCTAAATTTAAGTTTAATAGTTTAAAAGTTTAATTGAAAAAAATTATTTGTCTTTTGAATTCAACTTTTTTTGTTTTTGTATTGACACATACATTTGTGTGAGTTTGAAGAAAGATTGTGGTTTAGATGTGTCATTTTAAAAATGATTGGTTTAATGGGAGGCATTCATAAAATAAGAATTTTTATGATGAATGGTTAAGGATTAAATTTGTTTTGTATTGGAGTAGCAAGTATAATTTGACCTTTTAAATTACAAGTATTTCTTTTATTTATTGATTGATAGATAAATTTATGAATTGAAGAAATGTTTTTTTCTAGATGCATATCTGTATTTTAAAACCATTGATTGGTTGAAATAACAATTTTTTTGTCCCTGAAAAAAATGTGCCTATTTAGAAAAAAATAGTGAAACTTTAATTAAATAAATTACCCTTTTTTTTGTTTTTTTTTGTGTGGATAATTAAATTTGTGAGTAGAAGAAAGTTTTTTGGTGTGGGAAAATCTCTTTGAAATTCTTTGATGAAGTAGAAGGTGTTCACAATCTAAGGAGATTTTTAAGGTATTATATTTGTTGCAAGGTTCGTAATGTATTAGTGTGTTAAGTGGTTTTGATAATATTTGCATAAACTAAAAGAAAAATAATAATAATAATAATATTTTTGATTGCAAAGAGAAATCAAAGATTTGATCACAAAGATAAATCAATCAAAAAATAAAATTAGAGAATGATAACTCTCGACGCATTTTATATATATTAATATTTAATATATGTATGCTAGTTAAAAACCAATTAGGAGTAAACACTTTTGATTGAAGCTATGAACAAGTGAGGCCAAAATATATGGGATCTCCTTCCCAACATGCATACTAATTACTAACACCCCAATAAGAGTTTGAATCTTAGTGACAAGAATCATAAAATCATAATTTAACCATCACTATACCATTATCAAATTTTAGAAAAATAAATAAAGTGAATTTAACAATTTTAATTGTTTTAACTAAGTTAATTTGATTGTATAAATTTATAATTAGAATTTGAAAAATAAATAATTATATTTATTTTAATTAACAAATAAAGATAAAGGATTTCTTGTCTTTAATTACAATGAGTTTTAAATATTATAAAATTAGAAAAGTGAATATTTTTTATAAATAGTGAATAAATTATTATTTAATGAGCATTTTTCCTTCATTTAGGGGATAAGAGAATTATTTTAGAGAAGGGGAGGAATTAATTACACTCAAGAAGAATAAAATAGAGAAGAAGTGCTTTAACAAATATTTTATTTTGGTATATATTAAAAAAAAAATCATGAATATGAAACAGATATTTGTTTGAATGAACATATCTTGTTAAAAAGGAAAGCAATAGGAGAATTGATCATTCGTTGTGATTAGGAGTTAGATTTCAAGTTAAGAAATGTCAAAAAAATTGGTAGATTGCTGAAATGATTAAAAAATTCATTGAATTTTAATTGTTTAAATTTAGTTATTTTAGATCTTGAAACTAGGATTGCTTGTATATGAAAAACCTAGTCTAATCTAGAGAAGATTAAGACATGGATATATGAATTTATTCAATATTTATTAGGAATGTAATATAGAACAAATAGGAATTCAAATTATTGTTTTAATGGTATATTTTTTATGTTTAAAACTCTACGAATTTGTATTAGAAAGAATGATAGAGGAAAAACCTAGTTATGAATTCTTAAAGAAACAAAACTGATTTCCTACAAGAGATACTTCAATGAATCTAGATGAAGTATTTGGTGATTATAGTTTATATGATATTGAACATATGAAAGTGTGTGAATATTAATTCTACTTGTTATAAATAAATTTGGATTACAATCATGGCCATTATCTAGTGAGCTAAGTGAACCTTGTAGAAGAATCTAAGTTGGGTGTTTGTGTAAGTTTTATGTTTGATTATAGTCTTGAGATTATAAAGAAAATTTGTGTGAAATTCAAAATTAAAAACATATGGGAAATTGTAAATACAAAATCTTAAGAAACTTGTTTTGATTGTCTCTATATTTATGCTTTATTGTAATTATGATTTTACTAAATTATAAAGCTTTTAAAATGGATTGTAGATTTGATTTAGGTGATTAAAATTAAAAATATTCTAATTAATATGGAAGTGTATGGTATTATAGTGTCAGAGCATTAGTGTTTGCCAAGTTTGATCATGTACAAAATCTATATTAATGTCCTTCAATTTCTTTAGTTTCCCTAAACTATTTTGATTTGCTTTTGTTGTTTTGTATACCTTGAAGTGTGTATTATATCCCTTATTGCCTAATGATGTGGATCAACTAAGTCATGCAATACTACCCGATGGATTGGGTGATCCTTTATCAAGAAACCATTAGTAAAAAGAGTTTACATTTAAATGTTAGCAAAGACGTGTTTCTTGAGATGATACTAGTACTACATGTATAGTTGAAAAATTTCTAGGGGTTCCTGCAAAGTTGAGTCTAATAATAAATTTGAATAAGACATACGATATATTTTTTCTAAATAACAACTATCACTAAAAGGTTATTAAATAAGAAATACAATATATTTTTTCAAAATAACAACTATTGAACTAAAGGTTATTATAACGGTTGAGTATTGTATCTACAAATTAATGAATGTTGATCAACTATAGCTACATGTAATCACTTCTATCAATTATCACTATAATGAAAATGATAAAATACTAATTACTAATGTTAACAATAGAGTAGAAATATACCTCAAGTGGGACCTTGCTTCCAAGTATCAACACTCTCTTCACAAAATAATAGTCTAAGTACTCAATTATTCATACACAATTTGATTCAATAATTCATATAATATATTTGTGCTTTCTTTCTATTCAAAAGATAAATAAATTTATGTAGGAAAGATTATGGTTATTGCAGTATATAGAGTTCTAAAATATATTATAAACTTAGCTCTAAATAACTAGGAATCTAGATACTACTTGTCAACTCATTCTTTCAAAGTAGGAAGAGGATTAATTTTCAATAAAGACACAAAATAAATATTTAGAAACAAAGTCCTAATTTGGTTCTACTTTTAAAGATGAAGAATCTAGTTTCACATGCATAAACAATAAATATTAGATATGTTGTTAACAAGAAGAAGAGTTTACAACCTCTTTACAATGTCCCCCATTAGTTGTTAGAACATCTTAAAATTTTCAAACAATGTATTGTTAACTTGGATTCATGTGTCGCTCCCCTTGTTGTAGGTTCACAATATTTTGGTTATGGGTCATCAACTCTTGTGATTGCAAGTCATCAATGATCCATTGATTTTAGTTTATTACTTCTTTTTGCTACATATCAAATTAGTTTCTACACAAGTCAGTTATTCATCATAATCACCATAATTCATCATAATATTTCATCGCATTTCATCAATAATCACTTATGTAGGAAAATATCTATCATCTTTTCAATAACTACTAATAATTTATAGTTAATCATAGTCTTTGAAAATTTCCAGAGATATTATGAAAGCATCAACATACTAAAATAAATAACCTTAATTAAACAATCAATTATACAACTATATCGCCTCGCCACACAACCCTATTTTATGAGGCTGCTCATGTAGAAAGATCGACGCCTCCGGCCGCGCCATCAATAGTGCTGCCCTGGGTGGAAACCTTCCTACCCCGCCAAAAAAATGACTTCACCAAAAAAAAGGCGAAGATAATTGACTAGTAAATGAAAATTCTGGATAAAACAGTAACACGTCATAAAATGTGACGCCTGAACTTCAATGAAAATTTTGAATTTAAAAATAAATACATATATTTATATATATATGTATAAATATGTATAAATACATAACCACTGGTATTTATATATATATATATATATATATATATATACATATATATAAAAATATACACAACAACAACTTCATATTCTGATTGAGAAAATGCATTCCTTCAACACCCAAATTGGGCAAACTCAAAAACTGAGAAACAAAATTAATTTCCAATGAAACTCCATAATCTAACACCATAATTTCATGATTTCTCACAAGTTAAAAGGAGATTTTCCCAACAACACAAGTTTTCATAAAAACCATTTGAATCTTTCAAGTTTGTTTCAAATTTCCAAATGATAGTTTGAGAATAATTTATGGTTCACATGGTTTTCTCAAAGATTTTGAAAAACCCTTTTATTCAAGTTTGAATGGTGATTCCAACATGGGTTTTGAATCAAAGTTTGAATTCCAAATCTAAATTGAGCCATTTCAAACAAAATTGCAAAAATAAGATTGCATAATGAGGGAAAACATGGAACCTTTTGTTTTTCTCCAAGTTTTTTTGAATCCTTCAATGGAGGTTGCACTTGTTTCCAATTTTGCTTCAAAAATACCTTTCCAATCCTTCCTTCCACCAATTTTCTTCCAAGAATCCAATCCAAGCTTGCTCTCCAAATTTTCAAAATTAAAATTCAAAAACAAAAAGAATTACCTTATGCCATCTTTTTCCTCCTCCAAATTGTCAAACCCCTAATTTGAGTTCACCCACCATAGTTATTGCTATTTTGGATATTTTGGATATTTTCCTTTTTTTTTAAATTTAATAACCAATTTTCATTTTCCCACTCAAATGCATATTATTTATTTAAACAAAATTCTATTTGCACCACAAGGATAATTAAATTCTCTTTGCTTTCACAAAATTGAATTCTAACAATTACATTTAAAAAAAAACATTTTTAATTTATTTTATTACAAGAGGAATGAAAGGAAATTTTCCATCTATTTATTTTTTTGATTTGCCTCCAATTTAATAATACTAACATAATTAATTTAATTTACTTAATCAATAAATAAATCTAACCATGATTAGATTAATTTATTGATTGAATTAAATTAACTAATTAAATAACAAGCACTCATTTACGCATTTTGGCAATAAATTTAAATAGAGCAAACACCATTTCACTAGGAAATTTAATCACACAAGCAAGGAGAGACGAGATGACAAGGAAAATAACTTATCCCAACTGACAACCCGATGACACACTATGGCTAGGGTGATGTTACGACACAGAAAACCAAGCTACTATCTCCCAATCATTTTTCGTTGAACAAGGGACATGCTCAGACCTGCGGAATCAGGTGGAGTCAATGTCCTGTACCTGCATCCTGCACACAACATGAGTGTCGAACATGCATATATATATATAAATATTAAAACACACCGTGAAGAGGAAATCACGGAATCACAGGGCACTCGCATGCGAGTGATGTGATCCCGTCCCCTTCACCAATACAATATCGCTAACTGACGCCTCTATTCATCAATGGTATAATCAAAGCATAAAGCATCAATAATTCACATACATGATAATTTTAATCCATAACATGAAATAGTAATATCATCTGATCAAAGTACCATCACATCAAAACACAATATTTACATCGCTTAACAATTAGCAGTCAAAGTAATCAAGTTACAACCAACGTGCTGACAACACAACACATACATAACAAACACTCTCCAATCAAAAGAACAAAATGGAGGGGTGTTACAACAACCCACCAAGTGTGATAGTATCCTTGAAGTACATTGTATTCCAACTTGTTAAAGGATTTTGAAAATTTTACATAGTTTATGATGTTTAATATTCTATATTTTTTATTATAAGGAGGGACAAAAAATATTAGCATTTTTGAAACTTGACATTGAAATCACCATTTTTCATCAGATCTTCACTTTCTTGTACACCTATAACAACTAAACCATTAAGAATTTGAAGATGAATCAAACTAGTGATTTGTGAGATTTTGTGTATAGATTCTAATTATATTTAAAAAATAAAATAAAAATAAAAATTGTGAATCCTTTTATGTAATTTTTAATAACTTATTTTTCTACTAAACTACATTTTTAAAAAGTGATGTTTACTTCAGACCTCATAACTTTATTTAATAGAAAGGATACAATTCTAATTTTTAAAATATAGATTTGTCACACCAATATCTAGTTCATGGATATTTTTTCATAATTCTTTGTTTTACAAATTTTTTTAATTAATTTTCCAAGTCAAAGTAATTATAATCTGGTGTACTTCGGACTGGATAACCATTTTTTGTGTGCATTTGAATTAACTTATTCTTTTTTGTTGGAATAATGACTAATTAGTACCTAGTGCACATGTATTTTTTATAAATTTTTTCTCTATTTTCCTATTTTTCGTATGTGTGAAACAAAGAACTTTATGTTCATTGAAAAACCTACATTCACAAGAAATAAAAACTAAATATAATAATCAAATTAAATATATTTAAAATTGTACTCTTTTGGGAAGCTTATACTAAGGGCTACATACTTACAAAACATAAATTTTAAATGAATTCATTTGATCACCTAAAAGGTAAACCAAAAGTGGTTTTTTATCAGCATTTTGATAGGTACAGAGGAGACTCCATTATAGGTATGGTTTAAAACTAATGGAGTTCTATCCAAGGGGATTTGATCTGAGGGTGATTGATCAAGCCCTCTTTAATTAAAATTTATTAAATGGAACCTTTAAAGGCTTAAATCATTATATTTTCCAAAAATATGTGATTTTAGGCCAAAATCAAGATGTCCCAAAAAGTGCAGCCCATTATTGTGGTAGCACTACATCAAATTTCCTCAATAATCACTTATATAGGAAAATATCTATCAACTTGTCAATAAATACTTCTGATAATTTATAGTTAATTATAGTCTTTGAAAATGTCCAAAAATATTTTGAAAGTATCAACATACTAAAATAAATAACCTTAATTAAAGAATCAATTATACAACCCATCAAGTGTGATAGTATCCTTGAGGTGCATTGTATTCCAACTTGTTAAAGGATTTTAAAAGTTGTACATAGTTTTAGGATGTTTAATATGCTATATTTTGATTATAAAGAGGGACAAAAAATGTTATCTAATGTTGTGTACACTTTTCCTATGTAGGTAAGTTTAGGGTGGTTACTTTACTTGGTTCCATGTGATTTCCATTGTGGTTTGTATTGTAATTGGTTATATAATTTCCATTGTGGTTGGTATTGTACTATCTTTGTTATGAGTTAAACTTGATAGGTTTTAAGTTGATACAGTGTTAGTAAACCATAATTGAAATTGTATTTATGCTTCTTTACATCTATTAGTCTTATTACAAGATTGAGTACCTTGGTTACCAATAAGGTACCAAAATTAAATTGAATCAAGAGAGGAATTGAATATCCTTATTGATGGTTCCATCTAACATCACTTTGTTTACTCAAATGTGTATTATGTTGAAAGATCATCTTCCATAAGTTAATGTTCCATGAGGATTTAAGTTAGGATTGTAGTTTATTTTCTTGTAATAGACTTGCATCACATGGGTTGTAACACTCTAAATTGAGTGAGGACTTCATAATTTGTGTGCTATGTAATTTATAACTCCCATTTAAAATCACTCCAACTAGAATATATCCAAAAAATATTTATACTTGACTTGTGGTATGTACATAATATCCATCAATGAGTGATATATTCTATGTATTATTGTGGTCAACCTTTCATTCTTATATTCAAGTTTTTGGTAAAATGGTACGCTACCATTGGGATTTGACATCTTGTTGTGGTATGGGATTTTAGGATAAGTTCTTTGAGAGTGTTACTATAATTGACTTATTTGTAAGGGGAAGAAGATGTGTAGAATACACTTCCTACATTAATAGATATGAGAGGAGGTATGTACAAAATTAAACTTAGAACCATATAGTTACAAGGAAATACAAATAAAATAAAAGTATATAACATAATTATTTGTAAGTGGAAATCCATTTTAGAGGAAAGATCTCACACTCTAAAGTAACTCAATTTATTATTTAGTAATCAAAGGTTTCAATATATTAATAAAGTATAATGATTTATAGAGTATCACCAACAATAAATTTTAAATAATTTTAGTAGAATAATAGTACCTATAAAAATCACCACCAAAACTTCCATCTCAAGTACACAATAAATAGGAGAAGAAAATATGATAACATTGAATGGTAATTAGGAAACCATTCTCTAAAACCACCCAAACGATGGTACCCAAATCCCTACTTACAAAGTACAATACTCAATTCCAAGGTGAGTCCATAGGCCCATTGGAGGAAAGGAGCTATGAGCTTGGTGAGGGAGATGAATAGTCATCCCCCATATTTAACTTGAGAGATGATCCTTTTGTTGGAATTTATTTTGATTATTTATCTTCATCATTCTTGGTTTAATTTTTCAAATTTAACATTTGATTAGATGTTTTTATTTTATTGGAGTCAAATTTGGTGTCTTAGTTGGAATTACTTTCTATATGTCTTTTAAATTTGAAAGATATTGGTTTATTTATTATTTTAATTTTTTAAATTGGTAATTGATATCACCATTACTCCAAAATTATTTTGGTTAATTGTTGTTTGTGTAAGTTAGGGATGTGTTGGTGTAAATAGGTAATTTTCCTAACTAGTTATTAGTGGGGTCCAATTCAAATTTTAAGTCCACTTAGGTCTTAGGTATATTTAAGTTTTTTAGATTTAAGATTTTATCTTTTTAGCTTTTATTAAATATTAGAGTCTTAGGTCATTTAATGATGGCTCGTGTCATTTAATAATGATACTAGTCATTTAATGTTTTAGCATTTGGTACTTCATCATGTTGGAAACAAGCAACACTAAGAGGGGGGTTGAATTAGTGTTGAGAAAAAATTCAACTTTATTATTGCATGATTTAACTTAACCATTCAGTAAAAGAAACATGCATCAACAAAAAGAAAATAATCTCAAAACCATAACACTAAATTTTTACATGGAAACCCTGTTAGGGGAAAAACCATGGTGGATGACCAATCTAATATAATATAAGTATACCCAAAATGAGAAGTACAAAATGGGAATGCACTTGCATTCAGGCTCACTGCCTAGAGCTCATTGCTCAAAGTGGATGGGCTCACTGCCCTACAATGATTTGGAATAAATCCAAAAGAGTGAACTGATGAAATAACATCCACAATGCTTGATTATAGTTCTAATTAAGCTCTATAGATAATCTGATGTGCTTTTGACTGATTCAACAATTCTACTATGCTCTACACAACTCACATTGCAAAAATATTAATGCACAAGGGAAATTGTGCATAATTTCCTAATCGCTCTTCTTTATGATCACAACAAACCACCATACTTATTTTTCCACATCCCAAATGATATATTGAACCTCTTATATATATCTGCATCTAGAAATATAATTGTTATAGGTTAGTCTTGATAAAACTTGAAAATATTAACAATTGTCGGCCCAAAATTACAATTGGATTTTCAATGTGGATCTAACACTGTCAGCTAGACTATAGCTAGGACCCATAATTAATTATTTGAACATAAAATAATTTCAAATAATTTTGCTTTACACATCCACAACACGTCACATTCACTAAGTTGGCTACAATGAACAAATAGATATAAAACATCCTACCAGACCTCCAAGCTCATACAATGACCGATGCAACACCATAAGATTTAGTAATAAGATAATGCACATGCTCAATAAGCAATCACAGGGATCCACAACTTAAAAAGATGATAGAAAGATAAACTAACTAATCGGATACCCTGTTCTTGAGTATTTTTCTGGTAACACACAATACTCCACTTTATTTGCTGGTATGACTAGATACTGCACTGCAGACCATGGAGATGACTTCAGTTGCCATCAATGACAACACTAGAATCCATATGGCAACAATCTCCCCCATTGGCATTGATGACAACACTTAGTGAAAAATGACTAAGTGTCAAAACTGATAAATACAATGCCAAAATTTAGAATACTACTCCCCCTAAGAATGTTAGGGTTTTTTTCACTGCACTCTTTCCCCCTTTGACATCAATGACAAAATTGAGGAATTCAAAATTTCAAAATTGTTGGGACATACAAAGATTTGAAGACATCTACGAAGCTATTCTTTAGGCCACTTAGGTTTGATTCCTACACACTTCTCAAACTCTCAAAAATGGTTATATGATCACAAAGTAGGTATGAAAAAGTTTCTACTGCTTCGAGACTTACCAGATCAGGAGCGGTCATAACATCTTTAGCTTCTTTCAGAGCATTTACCATCATCTCAATCTTTGGAAGACTTATTAGTCCCTTGAGTTCACATACTCTTCCAATAATCCTTTCATTTTCAAATTTCAGACTCTTTATTTGGCTGAGCAAAGAAATCACCTAACTTTCTTGACTACAAACACTACCAGCTAATGGGTCAAAAGTATTGGAAATAGTGATCAATTGTTGTTCAATTTATTTCACCTTATTGTCATTTTCTTTAGTAAATTTTGACAAGACCAAGCAAGATTTGTACACTTTTCCTCCTTCAGAAATAGAACTTTGAATATTTTTTATGCAGGTACATAGTAGAGCTTTTTCTTTGGTAATCAATTCTTTTAGGCTACCAAATCTCTTCTCCTTGAACTCCTTTTTCACTTTAACCAAAGAAGATTTCTCAAAAGATTCAAAATGAGAATTTACAGAATTTATTAGCTTCTTTAACTCACCAAAGGAGGAACCTGATGGATCCAAAACATAAATAAGCATTAATTTCTATAAAACTCTAGATGCAAGATTTAGCAGAACTCACTATCCTCTATGTGGGATTTTAGTATCTTCTCACTTGCTTTGGCTTGAGTGATTTTAGCAACCTTCATCATCTGAATTAGAGATAGAGTAGATAGGTTAATTGATTTTTCATCAAACTCAAGATCTGATTCTTTCTGAAGCTCTAATAGAGATTCCTTCACTTCCTCTATTATGATTTCTTGATCCTTTTCCTTTTCAACCTTGGATTTTGATTCAGGTTTGACTTTAGGCATTTCAACTTCTTCAGTATGCACTTCCTTTTCCTCAGCTAGCACCTCAAGAAGAACCTTAGTTTCCATAGGAAACTTTGTATTTTCCTCATTAGGAGAAGTCAAAGTATCCTCAAATTCTGGAGGATAAGATGTATTTATGTTCTCCTCATTCACATTTTCTTCTAATTCATTTACTTCCACATGCACTTCCACATGCACTTCCTTGTTTCCTTGAGCATTTTCAGTATTGATTTCCTCAATGTTAATTTTGTCCCTTGACAAAAATTCTTCCAGAATTTCCTTAGTTTCATTGACAACAGCGTCAGTTTCACCAATCATGAGTTTATTTACCCTTCTTTTGCTTCTAAATTCCCTTTTAGCTTTTTCAAGGATTGAGTCCATTTCTTCAATTGACATTTCTAGGCACAAATCGGTAAGAACTCTCTTCCTCATATTTTCTTCTTCTAATAAGGCACTCAACCTCCTAGACTCCAAAGCATTATACAAATTTGCAGGCAAACCAAACATGATTTCAACAAGGAATTTATTGAAAACATTCATATTCTTTACTGTTGCTTCTTCAAGATTTCTCTTACCCGATTCATCAAAGGTCTCATACCAATCACATAGTGGATTGAGATTTCCATCTTTTACCACTGCATTCTCAACTTCCTCAACAGACATACTAGGCTTGTCAATATTGGCCTTTTTCTTTACTTCTTCTCCTTTGCTGAAAGATTTTCCCTTATTCAATTTGATAGTATGAGTACCAGTAGCCTTTATCTCTCTTACTACTTCTTCTGAGTCAGTTTCTTCTTCTTCATCTGTAGACACAACTTTGTAAGACCTTGTGCTTTTATTCTTCTTCCTTTTTTTGAAAGCCTCAACTTGATTTGACTGAGCTATAGGGGAACTTCTAGTGTGAGCAAGAGATGTTCCTGGATCGGCCGATTCTTCCTTTTCTTTCTTCTTGGCTACTTCAACTTCATCTCTTTTCCTTCTCACTTCTTTTAGTTCCTACATAGGAATGCCCATAATATTTGCAAAAGCTCCTGTCTCTTTTCTTACCCTTTTGACTATCATGGGATTTTTCTATTCTAAATGAACTTGTAAGCTTTTCTCTGCATAAGTACCAAACCTTTCTTCTCCTTGATCAAGTGGTGAATTCAATAGGTGTTCAACATACATCCTTAGAATGTTCTCATCTACTTCATAACCCATAGGTATGATCCAAACAGTTCTAGGATTAGTAGCTTCCATATGGCACTGGTCAATGTCTACCATGAAGTAAATAGTGTCTGTGTATTGTTCCACTATGGAAGCAAGAATTCTTTCTTTGGCATGCATTAAGTGTCAAAAACTTTTAAAGTATCCCCACAGGATTGTATTGCGGGTTTGTCGATCACCCAATCCACATAACATATTCCATATTTGAACAACTATCGGAATATCATTACGCCATTGAACTTTACCAACTCCTAGTATCTCACCTAAGAAGTAGAAAAAAAAACATATTAGTAGGTTATTGTATTTAAATATGTTCTTCTTATCCCTCTTGATTTTTCCCAAATTTTCCAATAAATGGCTTCTGAGCAATCCACATAAATCATAGTTTGCATTATGTTTGACCATTTCATAAGCTATGTAGATAGCTATGTTAGATATTGAATTCTCTTGACTTGAGTGATAAATCCTATAGCCGATAACCATTGATGCAAATTTTACATCCACTGCGGCAATATTGTCTATCGTCATTGCTCTTCTATCCCATTTTGAACCTATCACTTTACTAACCTTATCATTCTTCACAGACTTCAAAACTAGAAGCTTACTGGTGGAATTTAGTCTAGTAACTGCACATATAGCTTATTTTGTGATTTTGAATGGAACATCCAACCACATGAATTCGTCATGGACTCGACTCAACAAATATTGAACCCATTCATCTTATTCAAATATAGGGAATTTTGCAAATTGCACAAATTTCTTATCTTCTAGGGTTTTGAATTTTGGTTTCACGGTATAATCTTCTTGAATTATATGATGAGAGTACAAATTCATCAAATGAGAGGTTCCCAAATCTTCAATATTTGTATGCATATAAGCCCTAATATCCTCAATATGCAGGACTTTGTACGACATTGATGAAAATTCACCTAAGGGATCTACGGAATTATATGAACGCCATTTGAACTTTGGATGTGGCCAATACTTAACTTCAACTACCAGAGGAGTAGACATGATTACAATCACAAATTTACAGGTTTTCAATAAATACCTTTCGGGGACGAACAAAAAATTTGATTGCAGATTCTCCTTTATGCTTGAGTCTCCACAAATTCGCAATGATCACTTTAGAGCTCTCCAAATCAATTCTCTTCAAATGCAATATGAAAAATGAGGGTTGAATCCATTCCTTTTATTGTCCACATACCTAACTCCTTTATTTTTCAATAAATTCCCTTGCCCTAGCTCATCCGGTTTTCTTCCTTTTAGGCACCGAGATAGATGACTCCTATGAGAATCTCCAATATGCTTCACTAATGCTTCTAACTGGTCAAACAATATATAAAAGACATTAAGTCTCCTACTAGACATATCTGGATTCCAGTATCATTCACCTGTAAGAGGGGGTTTAAGAGTTTTTCTTGATAGCCCCCCATAAGCCAGAGACCCAAAATTAATTCCCTAAGGAATTAGCAAAAGTTGCTTCTAGTGCAGGTCCATTTCCTTCTACAAAGGGTTTCTTCTTCACCCATTTCCTCTACATCTACTTTTTGATCTCATCATTAGTGACTTTTCCTTTCCCTTTAATATCCTGTTGCATGTTATGATTTACTGGACCTCTTTTGTTCTAACAAAGTCTAGCGACGTGGCCAAATTTGTTGCAATTGTAGTACACAACACTTCTCTATCCAGACCAATTGTTCCACTGGATTTGACTTGATCTGCATTGATTAGCAATATGTCCAAGTCTATTGCATGCATAACATCTGAAATCTCTATGAAAGTTATTCATCACAATTTTGCATTCACTTCATTTATTACCATACTTATAGCAGTTAAAACACTGACTTGAGAATGATGGTCCACTTGTATTCACCCTACTTCTACACTGAGAAGCCATATGACCAAATTTGTTGTAGACATAACAATAGCCATTAAATTTTTGAACATTTGGTTGCCTTACCAAATTTCTTTTTCCTCCTTCCATCTATCTTCCTTGTCTGAATCTTCCTTGTCTGGAATTCCTTTGTCTAGAGTTCCTTTGTCTAGATCCAAAACTTTCTCCTTCTTCATATCCAAGACCTTGTTTTTCACCATTAGTTCTATGTCCTTTGATCATTTCATCAAGTTTGGATGAGATTTCTTTGAATTTCTCCTTATACTCATTTGCAGTAGCAAGTTCATCTCTGAGATCATCAAGTTACTTTTCAAGAAGTTCTTCATTGTTCTTGGATTGCTCCAATTCATTATCTAGTCGACTACATTGTTTAGACTTCTCTTTCAAAGACTTTTCAAGCCTCTCTTCTTTCTTCTTTCTGTCCTCAATCTCCTTGGTCATTCTAATCACGATGGATTCCATGTCATGCTTCAAGAAAACATTCTCTTTGGAAAACTTTTCACATTCTTCTATTTTCTCTTTCAAAGCCGGACTGAGTTGTTCATCTTCCATGCTTTTGTTCTTCTATTTGAGATGACCACATAATTCCTTTCTTTTCTCCCTTGATTCATTGACTTTGTCTTTTAGTGATTGAATGATTTTTTTTGCATTCTCAAGATTTTCTTGCAGTTCTCGATTCTTAGATTTTGACTATTCTAGATCATCAAGGGCCACCATAAGTTGTTGAAGACTTCTTGTATCCATTGAAAAACACCTTCCAAGATCTCTCCAGGCTGTAATACTTCTTCTGATGAACTAGCTCTAATACCAATTGTTGGAAACAAGCAACATTGAGAGGGGGAGTGAATTAGTGTTGAGAAAAAATACAACTTTATTATTCTGTGATTTAACTTACTTAACCATTTAGTAAAAGAAATATGCATCAACAAAAAGAAAATAATCTCAACACCATAACACTAGAATTTTTACATGGAAACCCTATTAGGGGAAAAACCATAGTGAATGGCCAATCCGCAATATAATATAAGTATACCCAAAATGAGAAGTACAAAATGGGAATACAGTTGCATTCAGGCTCACTGCCTAGAGCTCACTACTCAAAGTGGATGGGCTCACTACCCTAGAATGATTTGGAATAAATCCAAAAGAGTGAACTAATGAAATAACATCCACAATGCCTGATTACAATTCCAATTAAGCTATGTAAATAATCTGCTGTCCTTCTAACTTATTCAACAATTATGCTTTGCTCTACACAACTCACACTGCAAAAATATTAATGCACAATTGAAACTATGGATAATCGCATAATCACTCTTCCTGATGATCACAACACACCACCATACTTCTTTTTCCACATCCCAAATGATATATCGAACCTCTTATATATATGCACCTAGAAATAGAATCAATATAGGTCAGTTTTGATAAACTTGAAAATATTACAATTGGATTTTCAATGTGGATCTAACACCGTCGGCTAGACTATAGCTGAGACCCATAATTAATTATTTGAACATAAAAACATTTCAAATAATTTTTATTTACACATCCACAATGTCACATTCACTAAGTCGGCTACAATGAACAAATAGACATAAAACATCCTATTGGACTTCCAATCTCGTACAACGACTGATGCAACACCATAAGATTTAGTAATAAGATAACGTAAATGCTCAACAAGCAATCACAGGGATCCACAACTCAAAACAATGATAGATAGATAAACTGACTAACCGGATACCCTGTTCTTGAGTATTCTACCGGTAACACACAATACTCCACTTTATCTGTCGGTATGACTAGATACTGCATTACGAACCATGGAGATGACTTCAGTTGCCATCAATGACAACACTAGAATCCATATGCCAACACATCACACCTTGTATATATAAGCAAGGCTAGTGTACACTCTTGTAACATACCTCATCATAATATTTGATAGATCTTAATCTTGTGAAAGTTTATTTCTTGCATACTCAGAGTTGTAGAAGGTTTTCATTATTTTTGTGGGTGGTCTTGGGTAGAGCTAATTTCTATCTCCTACATGGTATCAAAGCCATGGCCTTACAAGTTCCTTCTCAAATTTGAGGGTAGAGCTATTTTAAGTGATATTTTGGTGAATTTTAGTAAGGTTGAGTAGGGGATCTTTCCTTGCACCATATGGTGATTTGGGAAATCAAAAAAACTTAAAAAAACACAAGTTTTAGAGGGTTCCTCTTTTTGGGTTTTTATTGCAAGCTAATTTTTGAACATGATGGAGGTAATTTGAGCTCACCATCAAGTCTAGGGAATATGAGAAATTCAATATTGGATTTTCTTTCATCTATATACGATATATTTTTTCAAATATATGAGGGTTTAAAGTTGGGAGGTGTTATTAGATTGAGGAGGTAGATGCTTTTTTGGAGCACTTTGGGCCAAAATTGACCTTGCCATTGTGTCTGAAAGGTCCAAAAACCATAAGATTTCTCATCAAACAACAAAAATTAGAGATTTTTTCCCCAAGACCTTAGGGATTTTTCTACCCTATCACCACTTTTTGCATTGTATGGATCCATAATATCTGTATGGTTTGTAACTAATATAGTCGTTAGAAGTCCACCTAGAAGTTGCCACAGACCTCCAAAAGGATTCAAAAGTTATAGAAATATTGCACCTTTCAGTCTCACCATGAAGAAAACGACATGGAAGAGTTAAGAGAATGTTGTATTGGGATAAAAGCTTCAATAACTTCAAGAGTTGCAGACCTAAAAGTAAAAAATGTGTGTGTATAGATCAATATGTGAATTGGAGTTCTTTTTTCCTTTTCTTACCAAGGAAAATACTTTCATTTTCCAAAATAGCATGTCCCAAAAGTGTTGCATGTCACAACTAGCAACAAGAGTGTTACACTGTTGAATTCCCAAGAGTGTAACATTCCAATGGTCGTTTGAATCATGAATTTTTATGAGACACTAGCATGTCACATAGACATATGTGTGTGGTGCTTTTATTAAGGAAAATCAAACCCAAAAATCAATAGACAAGATCATTTTAATAGTATAAATATATTTCAATATCATCATATTAAAATTATGATATTTTATTTATCAAAGCTAAAGGAGAGTCACCATGTAATGTGAAATTGCAAGGTGGGTATGCAATATTTGACACTATGTTTTATCCCCACTTTAATAGTCATATGAACAATGTTAAATATGTGTACTAAAGTAAAAAAATGTGACATAACATTGAGAATTATCCAAGGATATTGTAGAGGATGCAAAGTTGTCATTCCATGTGGATATGCCCCTAGGGAGAAGACCTGCTAAAATATTGAGATATCTTGCATAGAACAACTATGTAATGTTGAAAGGTTTTTACCACAAACATGCCAGCTACAAACAAACATATTAGACAAAAATATGAGAAAATTATGAGATTAAAGATTAAAGAGTGTTTTTTGATAAATAATTTTAACAATTATCGTTAGCAAGATGTGTTATGCTATAAACCATCAGACGATTTTGATTAGATAATTATTGTTGCAAGATACCTTGTAGGAAAACCATGGAAGCATATAAAACATCTAAGAACCAACATTCTAATAGGCTACCCCATAGGAATCATACTATTATAGTCATAGGAATCATACTACATAGGAATCACCTTTTTTGGCCTACCTCTACCAAGATTTCAAAAGGACTTACGTCAATTAGGGATTGAGATCCCATCTCCCCACCAAAGTGATCTTGTTACCCAAGGGGATTGCATTCACGCTTGTTGCGAATGAAGTAATTTGGTCTTGAGGTTCATATTGTTACCTACCAACTTTATCTGCATATCTAGGAAGATAAATGATCAAGCACAAAAAAATTGAATTTGCACAATATGACCTCATTCTTGCTTATGTTACAAATGCATAGATATTTACAAATATATAACCACCACAATGGTGATAAGAGGTAGAGAAAAGAAAACTAACTATTGTTTTCTTTAGTTAGCTTATTGTCAGAAATAAAAAAAATGGTTGTTACTTTAGTTAGCTTGTGCATGTCAATCATCACCTATTCTCAACAGAGAGAAATTGATGGAAACTAACTATTGTCTTAGTTAGCTTATATCATGAAGATCAACATCTGTTGTTAACAAAGAGAAACTAACACTAACACCCCCTTAAGTCTAACTAAGAAGACAAAAAGAGGAAAGAGGAAAAACCCTATGGGAATAAAAAACCCCCTCAAGAAAAACTAACTGAGCATGGCAACTACAATGCTACAATAGTGTTCACCCCATGAAGGTCTCACAAAGAGTGAAACTTGAGCTCAATGAAAGTCTTTGTGAAGATGACAATAGTATGTTCAAAATGGGACAGTACTGCAAGTTGATGAAGAATGTTTGAAAACAAAAGATGACCTAGTGTCTACAAACAACATGTATTCCCTTGGGAAGAAACAAATCCTTAGACTGATGAATGTCCAATTGAAAGACAAGCAATAATGAAGGAGGAAAAACCCTGTGGGAACAAAAACTCACCCTCAAACAAAAACTAACTGAGCATGAAAACTACAATGTTGTAGTAGCCTTCACCCTATAGAGGTCTCGTAGAGAGTGAGACTTAAGCTGAGTGAAATTCTTCATGAAGATGACAACAGTTTGTTCAAAATGAGACAGTACTGCAATTCAATGAAGAATGTTTGAAAAAAAAAGATGGCCCAATGTCTACCAACATGTCTTCCCTTGGGAATAAAAAAATCCATAGGATGATGAATTCTCAACATGCGTGTCTTTAAAAATTGAGTAGGAGTCTCCAAGCTTGAATAAGCCACAAAATAATCATGATCAAGCAAAAGAGCAAACTCATGAATGTCAATCTCCAAAGACAATGAAGATGGGCCAACAACTGTGCTGAAACTATCATCAAAGAGGAGAGATAACCCCTCAAACATGTCCTCCAAATCTAAAATACGAGTCTCCATAAAAAAAGATTGAAAATATTGTCAAGAGATCATCCCAGGAAGTTGAATCGGGAAGACTATGGAAGCCCTGTTGTAAAAAGCCATTGGAAGCTTTCGAAGAAGCAACAGGGTGATCCCACAAAGTTGGTTTACAATTTCTGGGAGATCCTGATTTTTGTTCAAATCACATATTTTAGAAAATATAATGATTTAAGCCTCAAAAAAATCCATTTAAAGGATTCCAATTGAAAAGGGTTTAATCAAACCACCTTAGATCAAACCCCCTTGGATAGAACCCTGCTAGTTTTAAACCATACCTATAATGGAGTCTCCCTTACACATATCAAAATGACGATAAAAAACCACTTTTGATTTACCTTTTGGGAGATCGAATGAATTCATTTAAAATTTATTTTTTGTAAGTATGTATTCCTTATTATAAGTTTTCCAAAAAGTAAAATTTTAAATAAATTTAATTTTATTTATATATTTATTTTTTATTTCTTGTGAATGTAGGTTTTCATTGAAAATCAAGCTCTCTATTTTGTACATGTGGAAAAATAGCAAATTATCAATTTTTGTTTTTGAAAAACATGAGTGCACCAAATATTGAAGTCTTTGATCCAACATAAAAAAAAAAAAAGAAAATTGAATTTAGATACATAAAAAAAAAGTTGTGATATACGGTTCGCCTATGTCTGAATTGTAATTGGTTTGACTTCAAAAATTGATTAAGAAAAAATATTCAATAAAACACTATGAAACAAATTGGAAGCACTAGATATTGTAGTTACAAATCTAAATTAGAAAAAATTATAATTTTATCCTTCATGGAAAAAAATTTATGAGTTATACGGTGAGTGTCACTCCTTAAAAATGTTGTTTACTGAAGAAAACTAGTTTTCAAAGGAGATGGAAAAAAAAGTGCAATATAATTCCAAAAATTTTGAAAAAAAATTATTTAGAGTCTATAGATAAAATGTCACAAATCACTAGTTTGCATCATGATCAAATTTCTCATAGTTTAGCCGCTATAGGTTCCCGAAAGTGAAGATTTAGTTAGAAAAAATTATTTCAGTGTCTAGTTTGGCCAAAAATTGTAAACCAGTATTGTGGGATCACCCAACACAAAACTCATAAGTAGCAAAAAATGCAAGGAAAAAAGAGTGGTCCTCAAAGAGAAGACATATATCCTTAATAGTTTCATCTAGATCTGAAAGGAGGGATTCTACAAACAAAAAGGAAATCTCTGGTAGAAATTGGTCCCAATGGATTGAATCCAAAAGGCATAAATGATCTTGCTGCAATGAATCACTAGAGGCTCTCAAAGAAGAATCTTTGGAATCAAGATTTGCAACATCTTTTGTTGGTGGGGAATCAATGAACTGATTATCCATACAGGATGTGTCCACATTAGATGAGGCAATATAAGTCTCAATATCATCAATAGCCTAGTTTTCCAAGGAAACATCACTTTTAAATGAAGATTCAATGTTTCCATACAACTGTTGGATGATGATCCAAGCAGTAAAAGTGCACTCAGTGTGCTCTATGTGATGCATAGTATCCTCAGAAATAGTAAGACATATGATTCCATAGACTATGTCATTATTATTAAACCATGCATTCTTTTCATCATAGTCATTTGGTTCAAGAACGAGTCCAAGGAGATAGGGCAATAGATCCTACTCAAGGAAATGATTCTTTATCCATTTTTTCCAAAACAAATAGTTCTTTAAAGTTAGCCTAATAATAGAATGATGGAAATGGTGTTTAAGAGACATAATTAACCCTCCCGTAAATGGAACTTTATCTCAGTTTGTGATTACAAAGTGCATGTATATCCCCCCCATAAAAAGCATAAAAAGAACCTTATCCTTCACATCCAAAACATGAGATTTGAAGGGATTGTAGGTCTAAAGATAGAGAGATCCCCACAAATTCCTAGCGGTGTTCAATCCAAGCAAGATTGTGCCTCCCACACTCCAAATCACAGCTCCCAATGGGTGAATCGGCCTGCATAGAAGTAAAAAAGGAAGCTAGGTGCAAGTATTTCTAGTCTACACACCCCCTGTTCCTGCATCGTGACAATCAATGCTTGTATAGAAGCCATTGGAGATTGATGAAGTAATCCGCTAAAGAAGTCGATTCAATGCTTAATGCAACTAGAAAAATTTTGAAGATTGCTAAACATGATATGTGGATAGAGGTGATTTAACACAACTCGCCAAACTTTGCTTCAGCTTGCAAATCACGGGCTCTTGGATAGGCACAACATATTTGAAGGGGCTTGGGATATTTGATAAAAAAAGAGAAGAAAAGAGCTTCTAAGAAATTTACTACCTCCAAAAATAAATCATAGCCTCCAATGTCCCTTTTGCTAGAAAACATGATATCTGTTGGGGGAAACGAATAGCACAAATCTCTGTGCCTTCAATTAATGCAAAGGTCTATAGAAAAAAAGGGTTTGGAAATGTCAAAGATTAATATTTGCAATCAAAAATTGCAAGTAATCAACAACTTGCAGAAATTGACTCCTCCAACCTCCACGATTCAATGCAAATAATCAAATTGGAAATCATGCCTAGTTGATGGAAAATCATGGGTTTGACAAATGCAAATCACGACTTACAACAAATTATGCCTCCTCCAACTTTAAATCATGCCCTTGATGTGTTGTAAATTTCAAACAACATGTAGATTTGCACCCATTAGCTACAAATTCAAGGGAACCCATTTGAATGGATACTAAGGGTGGGCTGTCAAAGCCAAATTTTCACAAAATAGGGGAATTCATCCCAATTTGAAGTCAATTTTTGATCCAAAAACCCATGGCTGATGGAGAATTGAGCCTCCCAGAAGTTTCTGATGGAGAATCACAATTGATATTTGTGATGTTAATTTTTTATATTGGATAGGTGTCTCCATACCCAAGAAATTTAATTATTTAATTAATTTTTCTAGAGAGTTCTAGAAAGGAGTTAGTTGTCCAGATAATTATTTAATTAATTAATCGATTCCTCTAGAGACTTCTAGAATCTAGTTAGTTAGGGTTTGTTAGAATCTAATTAATCTTATCCATTGATTGAGATTAAATCATGGTCATTGGGTTTTCAATGAGAATAGTATAAAAGGGGATTGATGGGCATTTGGAGAACACACGCTTGAGAAGCAAATAAATTTTCAGTGATAGCAAATAATTTTGTAGTAATAGCAAGGGCGCAATGATAGCATTGGATAGCAACAGTGAAATTTCAACAATAGAAATTGAGGGAGGAATTTCTAGAGAATAAATTGTCAGAGCTCTGCTAATAAGAGGCAAGCAGTTTATGTATCTCTTGATTTGCTGAAGTTTAATAAAATTCATCATTTTTAGTATTGGTTTTCCTTTTGGGGTTTTTCCAGGGACAATTTGTTCAAAAATATCATGCTTATTATTTTGCATGACTTCTCTATTCTTGTGGTTTTATTTGTGAAGTTGCAGTTGTGTTATTTTTCAATATTTGTTGTGAATTAATTTTTCGGCAGTCAAATAATCTATTTAGATAGGAGATTAATAATCAGTAACTGCAATAGAATTTTCACGTGGTATTAGAGCTAATCTGAGGGCAGAAAAGGCTTAGCATAGGCATAGGAAGGAAAAATCGAGGGTTTATAAAACCCAGTTCTACCTCTTTAGAATTATGATTATTATTTTATCTTTTGAGATGGCCTCAATAGGTTTAAGAGATTAGGATAGATTGGACAGAGCCTCAAATTTTGGTTTCTGGAAAGCCAAAATTTCTTTATTGTTGGAAGAGAATGGTATCAAATAATATGTGACTAGTTTTCTAGTTGTACCTACAGATCCAACACAGTTCTCAGCATTTAAGAAGGAAGATGCCAAGGTGAGGAGGTTGATTCTTGACGGTGTCAAGGACCATATTGTTCTACATATCATAGAGTTATATACAGTGAAGAAGATGTGGGATGCCATTCTAAATCTGTACTAGAATGCTACAACTAACCGGAAGTTGATTCTCAGAGAAAAGTTGAGGAATACCTGGATGAACAAGATAGAAGATGTTACGAGTTACCTCACTAGACTCAGACTTGTCAAGGATGAGTTGGTAGTTTTTGGAGACAAACTAGATGATGATGAGCTAGTACAAATAGCCCTAAATGGTTTACTAAGCAGTGGGATGTCTTTGTTCAAATTATCGATGGACAAGAAACCTTACCGAGTGGGGATCAACTATGGAGTCACTTCACTCAATAGGAGCTTAGACTAAGTCTTGTTGGTGGGACCAATAGTTAGAGTCAGAAAAGTGAGGTAGAATAGGAAAAAATTTCCCGAGCAAGAAAAGGGAAAGCGAAGAAGGAGTGTAGAAAAAGATCAAATCCACAAAGTGAGAAGGACTTGTTTAAGATCAAGTGCTATGGATGTCAAGAGTTTGGCCACTATGTTAGCGATTGCCCACAAAGGAAGAAGAATGAAAAGAAACGCAAGAAGCAGATGACAACTTCAACAAGTGTAGATGAGCTCTCTAGTAGAGTGGAGGATGAGTTTGCACGCATAGCTTGTATTGTTAGCTCTACCTCACAGGGTGTTTGGTATATAGACAGTGGGGTGTCATTTCATATGAAAAGAGTTAGAGCGTACTTCTCTAGTTATAAGGACGAGGACATCATAATCTATATGTCTATGGGGAACACGTCCAAACTAAATCCAATTGGGAAAGGGATTGTTCTATTTTAGAGGGAGAATGGCAAGTTGTTTCCCATTCATGATGTGTTGCATGTGCCAGGCTTGGGTATGAATCTGATTTCTATATCTGTCCTTCAAGATAAAGGTTACAATGTACTCTTTAGAGGGGAAAATGTGTTAATCAAGCATAATGATTGGAAATCACCCATAGCTATTGGAGTTAGGAGAAGCTGATTTTAGAGGCTGCAATTTGATACTCATAAGGCACTGATGAGAAATAGTAATTCCAGAGATCAAGGAGAGCTATGGCATAGGAGGATGGTCCATATACATCATGGAGCACTTAAATTGCTTCGTGAGACAATGACAGGTGTTCCAGAGGTGAGCACAAAGCATGATGATGAATGTAAGGGATGTGTGTTGGGAAAGTTTGTGAAAACAACTTTTCTAAGGAATGACACCAAATCCAAGGGTGTTCTTGATCTAGTACATTCAGATATATGTGGACCAATGCCGACAAAGTTTCTTAAAGGATATGAGTACTTTGTTACTTTTATTGACGATTTATCTAGGAAGACTTGGATATACTTCTTGAAGACCAAGGATGGGGTCTCTAGTCACTTCCAAGAGTTTAAAGATTTTGTGAAGAATTCGACATGCAGAAAGATAAAGGTTCTTCGGTCAGACAATGGAGATAAGTACAAAGGGAAAGAGTTCTAGGAGTTCTGTACTAGGGAAGGAATCAAGCGAGAATGGACTGTTCCTTACAACCTATAGCAAAATGGGGTTGTTGAGAGGAAGAATCGGTCTATATTGGAGGCAGCAAGGGCTATGTTGTATGACTAGGATATGCCACATTACTTATGGGCAGAGGAATGCACTATGACAACATACATATAGAACAAGGTTCCACATAAGGTATTGGGAAAGATGACACCAAAGGAGACATTCTTAGGGAAGAAGCCAGATGTTAGCCACTTTAGGATATTTAGGAGTTTGGCATATTGTCACATTCTAGGGCCTACATGTTCCAAATTAGATCAAATTGCAAAGAGAGGGTACTTTGTGGGGTACAGTGAAACCTCAAAGGCATATTAGATATTTATCCCAGAGACCAGGAGGATTATAGTTAGGCATGATGTCAAGTTCATGGAGGACAAAGCATTTAGGAGGTCCAGAGATTTTCTAGTAGATGATTAGTGCAAGTAGCCAACAAAAGCTCCAAGGATCGTTCAATCAGATTAGGGGCAGCGAAACTCAAGTACAGTTACTAGTACAAGAACAAGCTTAGGTGTTGAGAGTTCACAAAGTATGGAGCAATAGATGCAGCAGATCCAAGAGATGCATTAGGAAGACATTGAGGTTGATACTTCATCCTCTATAGTTGGTAGTAGGAACTAACAGACACATAGGGATACTCAGGAGTTTGTGGGAGCTCCTAGGATGAGCAGTAGATAGTGGAGACAACTAGCCAAGTATAATGACTATATGACATTAGTTAGTTAGTTGGTAGACATTGAGCCTTCCAACTATTAGGAGGTCGCATGTAACAAAAGATGTGGCAAGATGTGATGGTTGAGAAATATACCTCAATAGTGTAGAACGATGTGTGGGAGGTTGTGCCTAGACCAACAGATAGGGTGGTGGTTGGATCACGTTGGATCTATAAAATTAAGCATGGTGCAGATGGTAGCATCGAGAAATACAAGGCAAGGTTCATGGCGGGTCTCTCAAAAGGAGGGAATAGACTATGAGGACACATTCGCTCCAGTGGCCAGGTATACCTCTATACGAGCCATGATCTCACTTGCAACACAGATGGGATGGCAGATCCATCAAATGGATGTCAAGATGACATTTCTTAATGGTGAACTGGTAGAGGAAGTATACATAGAACAACCAGAGGGCTTTGTAGCACACAACAGCGAAACCCACGTGTGCATATTGAAGAGAGCTTTGTATGAACTCAAGCAGGCTCCAAGGGCTTGGTATGAGCACATTGATAGATACTTGCAGGGAATGGGATTTGTGAAGAGTGAAGCGGATGCTAACCTCTACTACTTGGTGGTTGGGGACTTGAGGTTCTCATTCTTGTTCTATATATGGATGACTTGTTTTTAATAGGTTCATTGGGGCTCATAGAGGAGTGCAAGAGGGACCTTGCAGTAGAGTTTGAGATGAAGGATTTGGGGCTTATGCACTACTTTCTAGGCATGAAGGTATGGAAAACAAATGGAGAGATTTTCCTTGGACAAGGGAAATACTGCATCAAAATTTTGAGGAGGTTCGAGATGGAGGATTACAAAGCAATGTCTAATCCTATGATCATGAATTGGAAAAAGGTAGACTCATCCAGGGAGAAGGATATAGACCCCACCTTATATAGGAAGTTGATTGGATCTCTCATGTATTTGGTCAACACCAGGCCAGATATATCCTTTATAATAAACTCTCTTAGTCAATTCATGGTTGAGCCGAAGAGAGTCAATTGGACAATGATAAAACATGTATTACGGTATTTGCATGGTACAATCAAGTACAAGATTATATATGCTCGAGGTGATGGTATCAGGTTGATAGGCTATACTAACAAAGATTGGGAAAGTAGTACAATGGACAAGAAAAGCACTTCAGAGTGTTGCTTCAGTTTGGGATTAGGAGTTGTCTCTTGGTATAACAATAAGTAGAAGTTCGTGGCTCAGAGTTCTACAAAAGTAAAATACATAGCAGCTAGCATGGCAATGTGTGAGGCGATATGATTTTGGAAGTTGTTGGTAGCCTTGTTTGGTCAGAGGGTTGAGACTACAGTGATACACTGTGACAATCAGAGTTGCATCAAATTGTCTAAAAATTCGATGTTTCATGATAGGTCTAAGCATATAGACATCAGATATCACTTCATCAGGGATTGTGTATGTACAACAGGGGATTATTCAACTACAGTATATACCTACAGATCATAAGGTAGAAAACATTTTAAAAAAGGCATTGAGGAAGAAATTTATCTTCTTCAAAGATAAGTTGGGTGTCATGCAAAACACCTTCCTCGCTAAGAGGGAGTGTTAATTTATGTACCTTGGATAGGTGTCTCCATACCCATGAAATTTAGTTATTTAATTTTTATTTTTTTTGGAGATTTCTATAAAGGAGTTAGTTGTCTAGATAATTAATTAATTAATTAATTGATTCCTCTAGAGACTTCTAGAATCTAATTAGTTAGGGTTTGTTAGAGTCTAATTAATCTTAGCCATTGATTGCGATTAAATCATGGCCATTGGTTTTTCAATGAGAATAGTATAAAAGGGGATCAATGGGCATTTGGAGAACACACACTTGAGAAGCAAATAAATTTGCAGTGATAGGAAATATTTTTGCAATAATAGCAAGGGTGCAGTGATAGCGTTGGAGACAACATCAGTGGAATTTTAGTAGTAGAAATTGAGGGAATAATTTCTAGAGAAGAATATTGTCGGAGCTCTGCCAATAAGAGACAAGCAATTTATTTATCTCTTGATTTATTGAAGTTTAATAAAATTCCTCATCTGCAATACTAGTTTTCCCTTTTGGATTTTTCTAGGGACAATTTGTCCAAAAATATCGTGTTTATTATTTTGCATGACTTCTTCTCTATTCCTGTGGTTTTATTTGTGAAGTTGTAGTTGTGTTATTTTTTAATATTTGTTGTGAATTAATTTTTCGGCAGTCAAAGAATCTATTTAGATAGGAGATTAATAATCAATAACTGCAATAGAATTTTCACATGTGATTCCTGCCCTCATGGGCCTATCAAAAATACCACCTCTCTAGCCTTTAATGGTGAGAAAACCTTTAAATTGTGTGCCTCTCTGTGAAGCGAGAAAAGATTATGCTTCAGCCATATATAGTAAATTCGTTCAACTATGGCTTATCTTATCTCCCCTTAAGCTCTGATACCATGTTAACTTTATCTACAGATTTAGGAAGATAAATAATCAAGCACATAAAAACTGAATTTGCACAATCTGACCTCATTCTTGCTTATGTTACAAATGCATAGATCTTTACAAATATATAACAACCGCAGCGGTGATAAGAGGCGGAGAAAAGAAAACTAACTGTTGCATTAGTCAGATTATTGCTGCAAATAAAACAAACGGTTGTTGCTTTAGTTAGCTTGTGCATGTTAATCATCGCCCATTGTTAACAGAGAGAAATTGATGGAAACATGCATGTCAATCATCGCCGGTTCTCAACAGAGAGAAATTGATGGAAAATAACTGTTGTCTTAGTTAGCTTATAGCATGAAGATCAACGTCTGTTGTTAATGAAGAGAAACTAATGCTAACACTACCAACCTTTCCAAACTCTCGAAGCACCATTGCTTTCTCTGTCGCCCCAATTTCGATCCACTGCATGGGTTGCTCCATTTGATGTTTGTCACGCGATGATCCTCTGGGTGTTGCAGGTCTGGAACGAAGGAAGATCTTCGTCTACAACGTCTGCCCAGGTTGTTGGTCTGCTGTTTTCGCTTGGGTGCACCATTTTTATATGAGGAGGTTTTTAACCTCTAGGCTTAGGTGACAATCATTTATTTTGAAAATTCCTCAAGTACATGGTTTAATAGAGTTTTTTTATCTATTTAGTTTAGGTCTTTTTTGTTGATGCATTTTCTTGCCTTTCCATCAACTATAAATTTTTTTGACAACTTTGATATTTTTATATCCAATTAGGTTTTCCTATATTGTCCTTTCATTGTAGATGTTAGTTGTGGAATATTTTGGTTATCTTCTTGTAAAATTTTACACGATATAGTGAAAACGATTTATCCTTGGCATACATTATAAAAATTGATTAATGTCCACTTTGTTAGTGGTAGATTTCCTTAATCTTGTAGAAACTCAAGCTTATTTCAGAGGAACCATGACTTCCCTTGATACTTTTACAAGGCTTTGGAACCAACCCTTCCATAAAGTAGACGTGATGTTACAAACATAGCCATTTTCCTTGCTCATCCAAAATGCCCATAGACTAAAGACCCGAATTGTTTTAGATTTGTTTTTTTTCAATGACCATACTATTTAGTGGTCTCATATAATTAATAGTTCCAATTTTTCCTAGCATTGGATCTCTTTGGAACTTTCACAAGAGCACTCATATAATAAAATTTTGACCTTGTCATTACTGCTATAACAAAAATTCTAACTTTCTAGTGTCGATTTGTCTTTCATTCTTCACATTCACATATTTATGCTTGACATAATACTTTATGAAATAAATTTTAAATTATCCCTTGCTTGATGAATACTCTGAAGTAAAATTTTCACACTGCTTTTAAGAAATACATGCATTTGACTTCTCTTTTAAAACCCTTAAAGTTAACTCATTCTCTTCTAACTTTAAATGCTCAATGCATAATGATTACTCAATTACTCTTCA
>VDFB02358134.1:133871286-133896222 GCA_007258455.2 Sequoia sempervirens | reverse complement strand
TTATCCACATTTACAAGTTTCATGAACTAGGGAGCTTGCAATGTCACGTCATTCCTGACCACATCACATTGATTTGGACTATATAATCCCACTTAATGCTGTGAGCATAGTAGTCACTTTTCTCTAGTTGCTGAATATATTCTTTGTTTTGTTTCCTTCAGTAGCTTAGAAATAACTTTTGACAGTGAATTCGTGATTGGCTGTGAAGGTATGTATTTGATCAAGAGTTTTGTACATAGCATCTCGAGGCCTTAAATCTTGACTTACATCATATAGTAGAGCCAAATCAACACAGTCACTTTGCCGCCAACAAAGATTTGAACACGCTGAACATGTTGAAGCGCCACACACTATCTTTGTATATTTTGGGATTCTGCTTAAACCAGCCACGCCAATCCCACTACTCCACGGGTTGAAGAAGCCTAATAGAAGTTCCAAAGTTTGTTAAGTAGATGGCTATCAACAATCAATACTCTTGAGTGTTTGTATAGAGCATTGTGATACACACAATATGCAAAAAGGGGTTTCTTTATTGAGATTTGTGTTGTGCTCTCAATGAAGAAGTAGTGTATTCTTCATGATATATGATGCTAACCAAACCGTGCCCATAATACTAGGTGATGGATAGGAAAGGATAAAGGGAACCTCCAGCGACCACCACTGTGACAGGAAGAGAGCAAGGAAACATCAGAAGTGTAAAGTTAGGTTGTGGAATTCCCTTTTACACTTACCAGTTGCATTGAAATTTTCTAAATCCTTTTCCTGCACGCGTATTCTAAATTCTTCTATCCTTCATGCTTTCGTTGGATGTTATTTAGCTATTCCAAAGCTCCCATTTTGGCGCGAGCATACTAGAAAATGTTGAGGAATTCCGCTTCACACCTGCTAATTGCATGATAGTTTTTTTTTGTTTGTTTTTTTCATTGACCTATGCAGGAAGGTGAGGGGGCAGACCCTTAAATTTTCCAAGCAAGAAAAGAAGAAGAATCCTAGAGGCCGTGCTCACAAATGCTTGCAGTCGTATTCCATCGAGGCTAGGCATAGGCAGAATGATGCCAACTTGAGGAAATCTTGAGGGGAAGATTCTCGGGTATACGGATTGTTATCAATGCTTGCGGACTTCTGACCAAGAAGACTAAACTTAGCGTACACTAATAACATTGCATTTGATAGTAGAAGGAAACTCTGCATTAGGAAAGACATTTTCAGTTCATTTGGTGAAGGGTGACATTGGAATTGAGCGTCGAAACCAAGCAAAGACGAACATTAAATTTGAATATTGCTAAAGCATTTTTTATTGCTTGGAGATTCCAATTTACGCTTTCATTTTCTATTTGAAATCAACTCACATCTCTTTTGGGGCTCTTAAAAAGAACACTTCAATTTTTCGTTGCAAAGGGTTAAAATTGAACCTTGGACACCTACTAGATTTTGTTTTGAGGTTAAGAATTGAACAATCAGACTCACACTTCATTTTGGTGCTTAAAACAAACTCACAATTGCTTTAAAGGCTGTAAAATGAACAAGTGCTTGAATTGTGTGATTTTGTCTTGGGTGCATTTTGAGTGCGTATCCTCTCCCCTTGCGGTCCGTGCGATCTAGGGTGCAAGAGAAACACTCAAAAATGCATTTTATTGCTTTGAAACACTTCAATTTGGATTTAAAATTGAATATCTTGTGCGAGTGTGAGTAGTGGCATTTTTGTGTATATTCTCTTTCTTTGTGCCGTCAAAGATTGATCGAGTTATGGATTGTGGTTTTGCTTGCTTTTGTTTATCTTAGAGGGCCTGTCTTGGGGAAAAAGTGCTCACCCAAGGGAACGACTCAACTGGTAACACTCTAAAGCCAAGAGTATTTCCAGCTGGGATATAAATGTGGGTATTGGTTAAACGCCATTAACACGCGGTTGGCTCCCACAAGATGGATCCGAAAGGGGACTCTTGCCGAATGGGTCAATCTCAACGAACGGAAAGTCCTTACTAGAACCCATGCACTAGAATTTTCCAAAATCCTTGATCTATTTGTTGGTGCAAGAACGGTCGTTCTGAAGCCGTCCCACACTTTTACGATCTTCTAGTAGAGATGGAAAGCATGCCATGGGAGTTTCATGGGTGTTGATGCTTGGCTACCCCGATTGACGTTAATGAGCCGTGGAGGGGAGCTAGTGGGGTCAAGCATCTAACCATATGCTAGAGATAAGTGTAGCTAGACTTGTCCAAGTGGGGATTCAACAAATATTGTCTTTCACATCCATAGGGCTTGTACTTGTTCTTTGTTTGAAAACACAGTGCATTTATTGAAAACATTGCAAAACCAACATTCAACATCATCATCAAAATTTCAAAACCCTTAGAGCAAATACCTTTGACAACGCCCAAGAACTATTGCTTACCCTTGGGATTATGTCCTTAGAGGTTTCTAATTAATTGGGTTTACATCTTAATTTGCTCTTACAAAGGTCAACACCAGGCAACCTTTCTCCTAATTTCTTGGAACTTCCATATAGTACTTTGTGGGACGAAAAGAAGTTGTGACATTGGACATTCAATTTGAAACATAATCAAGTGGTTGTTTTAGGTAAAAATAACTCATTAAGCAAAGATAACAAATTGGAACCCACACATGTGCTTGATATCTTTTGGTCATATTGGTCTTTTGATTGCTCTTAGAGAAAAGTGTGTTCTTCAATACCTTGGCCTAGTAAACAAAGTCTCTCTAAGTCTCTTAGGATCAAAATCAAACACCTCATCCACTCCAAACATTTATCATCTTCATCCATCCAAACAACTTTAGAGCTTTTGAAAACATCATTCTAGACTTAGGCACATCATCAAAATCAAAATCACCTTGTTTAGTTAGAGGGCATGGGAATGCATCATTTCTCATACCTCTAGTTAAATTAGAAATCCTTTGTGAACAAGTTCATCCTAAGATCACATCCAACATCTTAGGGTTTACGAGTTCATCATCCAAATCAAACAATCAAAATCAAGCCCTAAGTCTAGCATTGATCCAAAGTCCCTAAACATTCATCATCCATATCATTTACACCATTCATCCTTCATCTTGTCATTGGTCTTAAGAACCCTAGAGGTCAATTTTGTAACAAGGTCAAAACACAAGGAGAACATGGAATTCAAAATTGATCCATACATCTTGAGTAATCCAAATCAATTGAAACTTCAAAGCCTTACAATACCGATTGATTATCAAAACTCACACTTATACAATCCATACATGGGACCATTAACTTTGAAAAATGTCAATAGAACAACAAGTGTGAGTATGCCCAAATCAGAGTTTGGAACACCTTTTCCGATGGTAGATCTAAATCCAAACCTACGAGTCTATCAACCAAACAATCAAAGCATGAGCCTTCAAATGAACAACATCATCCCATCAAATCCCTAAAATCCAAATGAGAATTTACCAAACACAAGTATTCCAAACATGAGCAATGGTCAATTTCAACCCATCATCACAAATCAGAATATTGTCCAAAATCAAACACAACTACAAATCCCAAATCCACTTAAACAAAAGCCGAATCAATGGAGTCAAATTCAAAATCAAGATCAAATTTCACTAGAGCAACTTGCTTCACATGCCAAACTAATTGAACTATTGGGCAAAGAGATATATTCACTCCAAAATCAATACAATCTTCCATTGGTTAATCCATGTCATCAGAGCATTGAGTTGTGTCCACAACCACAACAATATCTCCAAGGTCAAGAAGTTAGATATCAAGGTCAACCACATCAAAAAATCCAAGCCCCACGTGTGGAAGATCAATCACCACATCTCCAAAATCAATCACCACAAGGTCAACTTAAAGTACAAATCTCACAAAGAAACAAGCGACAATACACACCACTTGGGAGACCAATCGAATTAGTCTTGCAACAATTGGTACAAGAAAATCTCATCAAGCTCCCCATCTATGGGAACTATCAAGAACCTCTAGTTAAACCACCAGGATATAATGAGGAGCACCATTGTGATTACCACAAAACAAAGGGACACACAACATTAAGTTGTATTCGACTAAAAAATCTCATCCAAGACCTAATTGATCAAAAGATAATCGCTATTGGGGAAAATGATAGCATTGTCAATCTCTCCACAACAATGGTTGAAAAAAATGATCAAGATCTATTCATCAATGAAGATGTTTTCATCTCATCCAATGAGGCATCGACCAATGATTATGTCAAAAATGTCTCTACTTTACCTAATGGGTTAAAGGGAATATCTCAAGATTTTATTCTAAAGCATGATAAAAATTTCTCACCAAAGTCTAGCAATGGTCCTTCCCAAGACATATTGACATCCTTCGACCTCATGGCAAATTTTTTGACTTCAATTACCTATATGCCATCAAAAACAAGTTTTTCTACCTAGGAAGTAGCTCGTGACATATACTAGCTTGCAATCTTTTTGGTATTGTTAGTTATCTTCTTCACTATCTCGAGTAACTCTTGGCATTGATCACTTCCATGCTTATCACTGATAGAGAGTGAACACTCTCAATACAATCGTTAGCCCCATATTACCATTACCCTCATGGATGGGTCCCTACCTGTGCAACCGTTACAATAGTATTATAACAAGGGTAGCCCATAACAACCTTCACCTTCATGAAACATGTGAGTTTCATCTAGTTCCTAGCAGTAACCCAGACATCATTCATTGCCACGGTCCAATGACTGTCTATCACTACTCAAATATTCCAAAAGTTCACACCTAGGCTGGTCACACATAACATGAATCACAATCACAATCAACAAAAAAATGACCTATACATAGATACCTCTAGATATGTAGTCAATTTTCAAAAACATATAAAAGTTACAAGAAACAAACACAAGCTAGACTTTACCCAACATACATACATACATACACACACACACACACACACACACACACACACACACACACACACACACATATATATATATATCAATTATAAAGTTTTTAAATCCCTTACATCATTCATTTACTATTCAGAAGAACATCATGTACTAAATACAAGTTATTAGATTTTTTTAACTTATTCATACCCATTTCAATCTCAAATTGAAGCCTACTAAAGAGAGAAGGCCAAACCAATTAGTAATAACCCCAACCCTTGGATTTGTGCCCCTAAACCCTCCCCTTTTGGACTTGAGGTCACAAGGACATCCTTCGCCCAAGGACTGACTCTGTATCAACTTCCAAATAGATCAAAGTCACAAGTAGTTCTATTGTAAAGAGTCTCAAGGGACACATACCCACAAGTCACAACATTTTAAGTCATTTATGCAAAATATCAAATTAAAACATATAGTAGTCATTATTCCCAACTCAATGCAAGCATCACACAACCCCTTACAATCACCTATCAAGTATATCGTGCCATCTTTGGTACCTCGATGATAATACCATGTAGTTTATAACATAGGTTTCCATTTAGGTTTAGAGAATGATAACATGTATACAATGTGAATTTAGTTATCTTGGATATCACATGTATATTGGTTCTTGATATGTTGAACTGCTATATTATACCAATAAGAAACCCCTTAAACATTCATTTATGAAAATAACCCAATAGAATAAATATCATAATTAGGATAAATTTTCTAAGGACGATGATAGAAATACTCAACATCTACTCACCATGTGGTAATCCTCTGAAGCCTCAATATGGATCCAACATTATTCTACTATTATCTTTTATTATATGTTGAAGTTCATTACTTTTAAAAGTCTTAATTCACAAAATAGGAAAAGTTCATGCTGGCCACTTATAACTAATTTTGAAATTATTAATGAATAATAAGGTATAAGGCTATGTTATACTATATGATTGTAATTGTATTTATCTCTTAACCTCTACAAAACCATTGAAATACATGATAGTTTCAATCTATTCAATCATGCAACAATCTAGTGAATGCATGATTTTAGTTTTGTTAATGAAGTCATTATCACCTACTTTATTAAGCGATTGTATGCCGAATCTTCTATTAGGTATATTTTATTCTTGGATCCTAATATAAAGGGTTCTTTTCACTAGAGAATCAACCTACACTTCCTTACAATCTTGTTTGAATTTGAGTTCAAATATAAAGTTATTCAAATAACTAACCCTTGACTATAGTAAGTTGTTAGTTAAAAAATTGTTTGTAAAATATCCTATAAGTTCATCTCCATGACAAGAGCTTAGGTTGATTACGTAGTGTGAAATTCTCTTTGTTTGCACAAAACATACTTATCATTAGACCAAGAGATGGTGCCATAGTGGATACATAAACATGAAGTTACATTATAGTAATCATAATCACTAAATCCAAAACCTATGTTCTCGTGCAAATCCATGTAAGGTTGTATTTAGTTTAACTCCCAAGAATGAACAACACCACTTAAGCACAACATTATAGGATTGGGATTGCTTGCTACTCTAATTAAGCATACCTCTATGCACTGGAAGGTATCATTTATAACATGGCACCCTTCAATCACAACTCAACCACCAAGGATGTAGTAAAGATGAAGGCAAGGTCATCAAGTTTATACCAATGTGATGATCTTGATATGGTGTATAACATTACCATTTTTACCTGATAGGTTATCAATATTCATGGTTTTAAAGTTCAAAACTTGATTTAGAGCTCTTAAATGATGCATGATCATTCAATCACTTTCTTCCTTTTTATATTAATAATAGAGAACCTAAAATAAACATGAGCAATAACCTCGAATCCCAACCATGGTGTGCTATGTATATAATACTATATTAGTCTCCAATAAATCTTTAAATTAACATTGACACATTAATGTCTCATTATTTTATCATGACTATGCCTTTACTTAGAAGTCATCTTAATGACTCATATAACCTATGCCTAATTTCATACAAATAACTACTAACATTGCTAGAATTGAATCTATCCAATTGGGACTTATGGTTCTATGATTCTCATGCCACCACTGCCATACTATGTATCTAATGAGATTCTCTACCTAACTCTTAAGTTTCTCTTTCTTCGTGTGTTGTGTTAACTAGCATTCAAAGCATCCCTAAGAATTCATCTCTATTTTACATCTCGAACTTATAGGAACATTGACCTTTCATTCGGTTATATTGTGATAATAATAAATGTTTATTTTCATTTCAAGGAATCACAAAGTCTAGGAAACCCTTTCAAGGAATCACGAAGTCTAGGAACCACAAAGAATAAGAGTCTTTTTGTGCAAAATGCTTAGAATCCAAAGGTCAAGTAGCAATAATGGAACCCACGTATTTAAACTTCTAATTTCACATAGCCCATAACAACAGCATGGCTTTAGCATCTTACCTAGTGGCACCAAATCCTGGTGTTGTGAACCCACAATTTTGAGACATCTTCAATGAACGAATTTGTCCTAGAGATCCTTGCTCTTGATAGTTGCACCTGAAATGGCCTTCATCAACATATAGTTTCCTACCTTTTCTCCCATGGAATCCAAAAGAGCAAGTATTGCTCTTTAAAAAGCTCTTAATAGAAACATTGGTTCCTCCATCACTGAAAAATGTTCTAATCAACTCTTTCCCTCTGCTTGTGTCATCAGAAATCCCTCTATCCTTTATACTTTATTGGAAATCTATACCTTGTTCGAAACTCTCATGGTAGGATAAGCAGGGCTGATGTGGGCAGCAGTTGTTTGGTTTTGCTTCACACCCGCCAATTACTTTTTCTTGGATGTTTCTAAAGCCTTTTCAACAAATCGATTTGGTGCATATACTACAGTCATAGTATTCCATGTAAATGCATTTCCTTGAGGGACTTTGTTCCCCCCTCTACCAAATTCCCATGCCTCAATACCTCTGCACCATTTCTTTCTTGCGTCCCTTGCTTCTACTCTCCTCTCCACAGGCCTACACTTCCTATCAAAAATAACACATGTCCAAAATGAAGGGGTTGCGAAGGTTTTAAGACTTCCACGAACCTCTTTTCCCACACAACTTGCACAATTTCCACCATCCATGGACAAGGGTGTCATGCTTGTTAATGGCACAAACACTCGTTTCGATTAATCCATGCCATGCTATCTTAATTCAGGCCGCCTCCTTTAGGTATTGGGTCGTTGATTGATATGACTTTTGCCAAATTTCTTAAATGGTTGTCTCCCCAACCTTCCCTGTACTTTCAATTCTTTATTATTTTATTTTAAATTAGTTTTTCAATTGTATCGTCAAGCATGGAGGTCGCTGGACATAGGATGTGACAATAATACTTAATTTCTTTAAGGAAAAAATCTAAATTTATCTGAATTTATTTCATTTTATTATTTAAGATATTAATTATTTAATCCAATCACATGCAACCCCACCATGCACAAATACATTCTCTTTAATATATTAATATACATATAATTTTTTATCAGTATAATCCTTAAACCTCTTTTAAATGCAAGTGCTAGTTAATTCCTATAAAGCTTCAAACAATAAACACTGATTAATGTATTCTACGATGGTCAATTAGAATGCAGTTATTTTAAAAGATTTATGCAATGTTTGGTAGTTGGCTCAGCGAAGATGCACGTTTATTAATTCAAATATTCAATAATTTTTTTTAGTTATGCAATGTTTGGTAGTTGGCTCAGCGAAGATGCACGTTTATTAATTCAAATATTCAATAATTTTTTTTAGCGTCCTCTGGTTGATGCTCTGCAGATTGTCAGAGGCTCGTTAATTTATGTAGCTTGGACAGGTGTCTCCATTGTCTAGAAGTGTCATTTAATTATTTAATTATTTTCTAGAAACCTCCAGAAAAGGGCTAAGTTGTCTAGATAATTATGTAATTAAATAAATTGATTCTCCTAGAGACTTCTAGAATCCAGTTAGTTAGGGTTTTTAGAGTCTATTTAATCTTAGCCATTGATTGAGATTAAATCATGGCCATTGGTTTTGCAATGAGAAAAGTATAAAAGGGGATCAATGGGCAATTGGAGAACACAACAACAAGTAGACTTGCAGTGATAGCAAGTAGATTTGCAGTGAGAGCAAATAGTCTTGCAGTGTTAGCAAGGGCGCAGTGATAGCGTTGGGGATAGCAGGTATTATGGAATTTCAAGGAGAATTGAGGAAGAATTTCGAGGAAGAAGGTTATTGCGAGGAACTCTGCCGATGAGAGGCAAGGTTTTGTATTCCTTAATTTGCTGAAGTTTAATATAATTCCTCATCTAGGTAGTGGTTTTCCCTTGGGGTTTTCCCGCGGACAATTTGTCAAAAATATTGTGTTCATTATTGTGAATGTTTTCTCCTCTATTCTTGTGAGTTTTATTGGTGAAGTTGCAGTTGTGTTATTTTTTGATATTTGCTGAGAATTAATTTTTCAGAGTCAAATAATCTATGTATTAGATAGGAGATTAATAATCAGTAACTGCAATAGAATTTTCACATGGTATCAGAGCTGATCTGAGGGCAGATAAGGCTTAACAAAGGAAGGAAAGATCCTGCCTCTTCAGAATTATTATTATTTGTTTTCTTTTATCTTTTGAGATGGCCTCAGCAGGTTTAAGAGATCAGGACAGATTGGATGGAGCCTCAAATTTTGGTGTCTGGAAAGCCAGAATTTCTTTATTGTTGGAAGAGAATGGGATCAAGGAATATGTGACCAGTGTTGTACCTGTACCTACAGATCCAGCACAGCTCTTAGCATATAAGAAGGAAGATGCCAAGGCGAGGAGGATGATTCTTGATGGTGTCAAGGATCATATTGTTCCACATGTCGCAGAGTTAGATACAGCGAAGAAGATGTGGGATGCCATTCTGAATCTGTACCAGAATGCTACCACTAACCGGAAGCTGATTCTCAGAGAAAAGTTGAGGACTACTCAGATGAACAAGGGAGAGGACGTGACAAGTTACCTCACCAGACTCAGACTTTTCAAGGATGAGTTGGCTGTTGTTGGAAATAATCTAGGTGATGACGAGCTAGTGCAGATAGCCCTAAATGGGTTTACTAAGCAGTGGGATGTCTTTGTTCAAGTTATTAATGGACGAGACACCTTGCCAAGTTGGGATCGACTTTGGAGTGACTTCACTCAAGAGGAGCTTAGACTAAGTCTTGTCAGTAGGACCAGTAGAAAGAGTTAGCAAAGTGAGGCAGAACAGGAGAACGTTGCCCTTGCAGGAAAAGGGAAAGCAAAGAAGGGGTCTAGTAAAGGATCAAATCCACAAGGTGAGAAGAAGAAGAAGGACCTATCTAAAGTCAAGTGCTATGGCTGTCACGAGTTTGGCCACTATGTCAGCGATTACCCGCAAAGGAAGAAAGGCAAGAAGCAGACAGCAGCTTCAGCAAGTGCAGATGAGCTCTCTAGTAGAATGGAGGATGAGTTCGCTCTCATAGCTTGTATGGCTAGCTCAACCTCACAGGGTGTTTGGTATATAGATAGTGGGGCGTCATTTCATATGACAGGAGTTAGAGAGTACTTCTCCAGCTATAAGGAGGAGGACATCAGAATGCAGATTTCTATGGGAACATGTCCAAGCTCAATCCAGTTGGGAAAGGGACTGTTCTATTTCAGAGGGAGAATGGTAAGCAGATTCCCATTCATGATGTGTTGCATGTGCCAGGCTTAGGTATGAATTTGATTTCCATATCTGTCCTTCAGGATAAAGGTTACAATGTACTCTTTAGAGGGGCAAGTGTGTTAATTAAGCACAAGGAGTGGAAATCACCCATAGCTATTGGAGTTAGGAGCGGCCGGCTACGGGTTGCGTTTGACTCATAAGGCAGTGAGCAGCGATAATTCTAGAATCAAGAGGAGAGCTATGGCATGGAGGATGGGCCATATACATCATGGAGCACTTAAATTGCTTAGTGAAGTGATGTTGAGGTGAGCACCGAGCATGATGATGTATGTAAAGGGATGTGTGTGTTGGGAAGTTCGCAGCAACACCAGGAGTGACACTAGATCCAAAGGGTGTTCTTGATCCTAGGTACATTCGGACATATGTGGACCAATGTCGTGAAGTCTCTCGAGGAGGATATAAGTACTGTTACTTTTATTGATAGTTTCCAGGAAGACACGGATATACTTCTTGAAGACCAAGGATGGGGTCTTTAGTCACTTCCAAGAGTTCAAAGATTTTTTGAAGAATTCAACATGCAGGAAGATAAAGGTTCTTCGGTCAGACAATGGAGATGAGTACAAAGGGAAAGAGTTCTAGGAGTTCTGTACTAGGGAAGGAATCAAGAGAGAATGGACTGTTCCTTACAACCCTATGAGAATGGGGTTCTTGAGGAGGAAGAATCGGTCTATATTGGAGGCAGCAAGGGCTATGTTGTATGACTAGGATATGCCATGCTACTTATGGGCAGAGGCATGCAGTACAGCAGTGTACATACAAAACAGGGTTCCACATAAGGTATTAGGCAAGATGACACCAGAGGAGGCGTTCTCAGGGAAGAAGCCAGATGTCAGCCACTTCAGGATATTTGGGAGTTTGGCGTATTGTCACATACCAAGAGCGACACGTTCCAAATTAGATCAGACTGCAGAAAGAGGGTACTTTGTGGGGTACAGTGAAACCTCAAAGGCATATCGGATATTTATTCCAGGGACCAAGAGGACTATAGTTAGGCGTGATGTCAAGTTCATGGAGGACAAGACATTCAGGAGGTCCAGAGATTTGCCAGCAGATGATCAGAGTGAGCAACTAGTGGAAGCTCCAAGGATCATTCAACCAGATCAAGGACAGCGAAGCTCGAGTACAGTTACTAGTACATGCACAAGCTCAGGTGCTGAGAATTCGCAGAGTATGGAGCAGCAGATGCAGCAGATCCAAGAGATGCATCAGGGTGATATGGAGGTTGATACTTCATCCTCTACAGTTGGTAGCAAGAACCAACAGTCACAAAGGGATACTCAGGAGTTTGTGGGAGCTCCTAGGATGAGTAGTAGACAGCAGAGACAACCAGCCAGGTATGATGACTATATGGCATTAGTTAGTCAGTTGGTAGATAGTGAGCCTTCTAGCTATCAGGAGGCCGCACAGCAGAAAGTGTGGCAAGATGCAATGGTTGAGGAGTATACCTCAATAGTGCAGAACAATGTGTGGGAGGTTGTGCCTAGACCAACAGATAGGGCAGTGGTTGGATCACGCTGGATCTATAAGATCAAGCATGGTGCAGATGGTAGCATCGAGAAATACAAGGCAAGGTTTGTGGCCAAGGGGTTCTCTCAGAAGGAGAGAATTGACTATGAGGAGACATTTGCTCCAGTGGCTAGGTATACTTCTATACGAGTCGTGATCTCTCTTGCAGCACAGATGGGATGGCAGATCCATCAGATGGATGTCAAGACGGCGTTTCTTAATGGTGAATTGAAAGAGGAGGTATACATAGAACAACCAGAGGGCTTTGTAGCACACAGTAGTGAAACCCACTTGTGCAGATTGAAGAGAGCTTTGTACGGACTCAAGCAGGCTCCCAGGGCGTGGTATGAGCGCATTGATAGATACTTGCAGGGAATGGGCTTCGGGAAGAGTGAAGCGGATGCTAACCTCTACTACTTGGTGGTTGGGGGTGAGGTTCTCATTCTTGTTCTTTATGTGGTCGACTTGTTTTTAACAGGTTCACTAGGGCTCATAGAGGAAAGCAAGAGGGACCTTGCAGCAGAGTTCGAGATGAAGGATTTGGGGCTTATGCACTACTTTCTAGGCATGGAGGTATGGCAGACAGATGGAGAGATTTTCCTTGGACAAGGAAAATACTGCATCGAAATCTTGAGGAGGTTCGAGATGGAGGATTGCAGAGCCATGTCTACTCCTATGATCACGAATTGGAAGAAGGTAGAGACATCCAGAGAGGAGGATGTAGACCCCACCTTATACAGACAGTTGATTGGGTCTCTCATGTATTTGGTCAACACCAGGCCAGATATATCCTTTGCAGTAAACTCTCTTAGTTAGTTCATGGTGGAGCCGAAGAGAGTGCATTGGACGGCAGCAAAGCATGTGTTGCGGTATTTGCGTGGTACAATCGAGTATGGAATCAAATATACTCGAGGTGATGGTATCAGGTTGATAGGCTATACTGACGCAGATTGGGCAAGCAGTACAACAAACAGGAAAAGCACTTCAGGGTGTTGCTTTAGCTTGGGATCAGGAGTTGTCTCTTGGTACAGCAGGAAGCAGAAGTCTGTGGCTTTGAGTTCTGCAGAGGCAGAATACATAGCAGCTAGCATGGCGACGTGTGAGGCGATATGGCTTCGGAAGTTGCTGGTGGCCTTGTTTGGTCAGAGGGTTGAGACTACGGTGATACATTGCGACAATCAGAGTTGCATCAAGTTGATTGAGAATCCGGTGTTTCATGATAGGTCTAAGCATATAGACATCAGATATCATTTCATCAGAGATTGTGTACAGCGCGGGATTGTTCAGCTACAGTATATACCTACAGATCAGCAGGTAGCAGATATTTTGACCAAGGCATTGGGGAAGGAGAAATTCATCTTCTTCAGAGATAAGTTGGGTGTCATGCAGAACACCTTCCTCGCTAAGAGGGAGTGTTAATTTATGTAGCTTGGACAGGTGTCTCCATTGTCTAGAAGTGTCATTTAATTATTTAATTATTTTCTAGAAACCTCCAGAAAAGGGCTGAGTTGTCTAGATAATTATGTAATTAAATAAATTGATTCTCCTAGAAACTTCTAGAATCCAGTTAGTTAGGGTTTTTAGAGTCTATTTAATCTTAGCCATTGATTGAGATTAAATCATGGCCATTGGTTTTCCAATGAGAAAAGTATAAAAGGGGATCAATGGGCAATTGGAGAACACAACAACAAGTAGACTTTACTGATGATAACAAAGTAAGTGCGATGTTAACAAGGCGATGATAAGTTAGGGATAACGGTTGTGGAGTTTCAACAGGAGAAATTGAGGGAAGAATATCCGGAGAAGAATATTGCCAGAGCTCTGCCAGTAAGAGGCAAGCAGTTTTTGTATTCCTTAATTTGTTGAAGTTTAATATAATTCCTCATCTGCAGTAGTGGTTTTCCCTTCGGGGTTTTTTCACGGACAATTTGTCCAAAATATTGTGTTCATTATTGTGAATATTTTTTTCTCTATTCTTGTGAGTTTTATTGGTGAAGTTGCAGTGTTATTTTTTCGATATTCTTTGAGAATTAATTTTCAGAGTCAAATAATCTATGTATTAGATAGGAGATTACTAATCAGTAGCTGCAATAGAATTTTCCACGGGATCTACCTTGATCCCTTGCAGGCATACAGTCTTTGGAGATTTTGAAGTTGTGCAAAATCAATTAGTCTAAGGTAACGATTCTAGTGTGATAGGATAGCTCAGCCTTGGTGTCTCAAGATTTCTCACTTATAAATCAAGTAAATTCCTGAGGAGGAGAGGAGGAATTAAATTTGAGTGGATTGAAGTAGCAAGAAGGGCTCTGGTGAGGGAAACAAAAGTCATCCTCTATTGTTATGTTCCTTGCTGCACTGTAATACTCTTTGGTTCTTTTTATAGTTTTTGTTCTAGTTTTGGGCTTTTCTAGATAGTTCGCATGGCATATGTTTTAGGAGAGGAAAACACGTGTCTTAATCAGTCCTTTAAACAGGCCCTCACTAGGAACAAGAAGGTGGAAATTCTTTTTGGAGCTGGACTTGGAGTTGTGGAGAAAGATGAAAGGGCCTTTCAAACATAGACTAAAGCAGAAAGCCAGAAAAAGGTCAATCTGTTTATCCTTTTCGTAAATTCCAACGAAGCTATGAATTATGTTATGGAACTTTTTCTCAAAAGAAAGTTATAAAAGCATTAAAGGAGTTAGAAAAATAAAAGATTATATGTTCTTTTGGTTTAAATGAAGATTAATGAAGAATATTTAAGAAAATTCTTTTAAAAAGAGAAATAATTATATTTATTAAATAATAATTAAAGGTAACCTTTGTGAAGAGGTGTGATGGTCTGGAAACCACCCCTTAAGGCTTATTTAAAGCATTTATGTGAGAGTTGGAAAGGGACATGGAGAACACTCAAGGAAGAAAAAAGTGGTTTGGTGAGTTATGGGCATTGGAGAAGGGGCACATGGAGTTGGACCAACTTGAGGTGCAAAGTACACTCGGGATCGTCTTGGCTAGGGCTTTGTATGAGTAGGCACACCTTATCGTGCAAGTAGGCACACCTTATCGTGCGAGTAGGCACAAATTGTGTTTTCACACAGGTCTTCCAAAGTGTTCCATAGTGAGAACCAATACCACTAGCATCTTCCTAGGGTGAGAGTGGCGTTTCCAATTATTGTGATTCAAATAATATTGAAAACTATTGATGTTAAACTATATTGAGAATATATATATGTTTTTGATTTTAATCTAATTGAATTATATGGATGTGGTGTTCAATTTATTATGTTAATTATTTGTATTGGAATTCTTACTAAATTATCACATATTTCCTTTTACATTGGTTATGCACATCTATTTTAATAATATTGCAACTTGTTAATTATCTTAACTCTAATATTCAATCTATTAAATTTTTTCCTAATAATTAAATAACTTTGGGAGAATAGTGACATTGCATTGGGTATCAATGATCATGCCTTCCTATCTTTGAAATTTTCTTATGTTTTGAATTTTTATATTAATCAGTTTTTGAAATACTCCTTGTGTATGTCTATCATTATATGATTGTCCCAACCTGAGTCATAAGACTTGATTCTGTAAGATCTAACTTATAACCTTTGTCCATATGGTAAGTTGTGTTTCTCTATTTATTCATATTCTTCATTAATATTATTGAAAATTTTGAATCATATATCTATGTGCATATCCATGTTTAAGATCTCAGTCAAAGTTAATATTACTTTAGATCTATCTATATACACCCTCAAATCAATTTAAAATATTATGCTCATAACTTATTAATATAAATTCTCTATATACATGTAAATAAGATATTGACTTATAAACTCATAATCTTCTTGAAGTTACTGATATTTAAAATAAAATTTATTTAGTCTATCCAAAAACTTATCCATTTTTTAGTTATATTTATTTAAACCATTCAAGTTCATCACTATTCACATTCTATTATATATTTCATGTGGTCACTTATATCATCCTTATAGACCATTGTGGACTATAAATCATCCACACTGCTTGGTATCTAAATAGTTGTCTAAGTGTGTATAGAATACATGACCCTCATTGAAAGAACACATTTCTAAAGGTCAAGACCTCTTGTGTGGGGCCATGTCTCGAAAACATGATATCCTATTTGTTGTGTGTTGTCACATGTGCTATAAATTAGCTATGTTGCAATGCTCAAGTACAATACAAAATGATCTTAATGTGTATTATATTGTAGGAGTGTGAACTTGTAACACACATGGGTAGTCAACTACCAAATGTCTCCATGCCGCCATGACACACAACTTTCCAACAATTCAATATTATTTGCTAGAAAGCGAACTCATCTTGTGCTCTAGCATTTTCCATGAGGTTTACTTTCCTTTGAGGCATTCTAGCAGGTAGTTGCGCATTTTGTCCATGGTTCCACATTATATGAAATTGTAATTCTTTGACACATTTTGGCATGGCATTAGAATTGTTACCCCAGTTTGCATTAACACCTTTTAAATTACTTCCTCTATCTCATTTTTCAGAGACTCTTGCCCATTTTCTAGAGTTAGATGCAAGCATAGATGATTAGCACTTTATTACTACAAATGATAATAATAAATAGTTTTTATAGTTCACTTATCAAATCCTGGAAGAGAAATGAACGGTGAGCGACTTCCTTTCTTAGAGGAGAAGGAACATCTTTTGTCCTGAGCTAACATCTGAACAATGTTAGCCTGCACATAGTAAATAAGTTTTAAGCTATTCTCATTCCATCCGTTTAAGAAGTCATTCAAATTGAGAAGTGATTTCTATCTGTATATTTTATTTTTCTCAAAAAAATGTTTGAGAGCAAGAGATGATTTTGCCTAACCAAGTTATTAGCTTCATATCAAAGGAAAATACAACCTTCATTCAGTCAAATGTCTAATTATAAAGAAGTATCCCTATCTATTGTTTTTGCAATATATTGTTAGTCATGAGAACATTCAACAATGTAGTTTCATATGAGAAAAATAATAATCGTGATCATCCATAATTTCATAGAAAGACTGAAATGCTATTTCTGAGATTCTAGATAATTTTATTTGATTTTTATGCAATAGCTTATTGGTAAATCATATTTTATGAGGAACATTAATAGGCATATACATTCGACTTATTGCTTCAAGTGATGGGTGTGTCTTCTAATGGTATTTTATTATATGATCATAATATAAAGATTGTTGAAATGCCCCTTCACGTCTTGCACAATTGTTTGGGGTAAACAATCCCTTTAAGAATTGATTTATTTTAGAATAGTTGATTGAGTAAAGAAATGCCTCTCTCTTAGCATGGTTGTCTAAGTAAAGAATCACTCTAATGAGATTTCATTTAAAGGCCTTTTCAACTATAAAGGATTTAATTACAAGTTTTGTTTGAAACATGTTTATCCATGCATAGTCATACACCAATATGTATTGCTCCAAATCTTCACAACTCAAAAACATGTCATCTATTGAGTGGATGTGCTCACTAATGGCCTTGCAAGTTTTGGTCTTAAAACAATTTGCTTTTTCCTTTTAGTGTGTGCCTAGTAATGGTTGTGTAAAAGATGTCTTGGGACCCATAAATGAGGACAAAACCTATCTACTAACCACACAACTAAAAATTGTAAGGTTCAAACTACACATTTATATTTAGATATTGTTATAGTCCACCTTCCTTATATATAAGCAAGGAAAGAATGTGGTTTTTGGTAAGTGGGTGATTGTTTGGATTAATTATGGGAAATGCATCTTCGTGTTAAGAATTGAGTTGGTAATGTGTTCATTCTTATTAAAGCATACATGTAATCTACGAATGATCTCATGTCATGGAGTAAGATTGATAAACCAACAACGGTGAGTTGGATATTAATCAAGAGTTCTACATATAAAAAAAAATAATGGTGAAGCAACGAAGGGATAGAGTTGTTACCAGGGCGCCAGGGTATCGAGGCTATGGTGATTCACAGGAGCAATGGCCTTTTAGGCGGAGAAAGAGGGAGAGATATCCTAATAAGGCATGGTGACCATTGTCTCAAGCATGGAAGGCTCCGACAAACCCTAGGCAGTGTAGCTTAGAACCGGGAGATGGGGTTTCACTTCAAAGATCACCAAATCTAGGAAACAAACGAGGATTTGCAACTTTGCGTATGAGGAGTCTGAGCGTTTTCAAAAAGATTGAACCAAAGTTTTGGCGTCCAAAAACTCAAGAGAATCCTATGTAGGTGATGAAGGTATGCCCCAATAACATCCATTCCAAGGTAATAAGTATGTTAGTAGACAATAATGACTGTGTGGATTCAGTGTGTCTTTATAAGGAGAAAGCCTTTTTTATGAAATTGAGTGGGAATTGGCCAATTTTTGCAAAAGTTTGAAATTGGTGTGATGACCACTGCGGGAAGGATTGTGTTTTGAAAAATCTACCAAATGGGTATTTTTTGGTAGTATGCCAAACTGCTCAAGACAAGGAATGGATTTTAAATAGTGGATCATTTTTGATGGATGGGAAGGGTTTTTACATTAAGGACTGGGTACCAAATTTTGACCCAAAAAAGGAGAAGATAGAAGAGATTCTGGTATGGATATGTTTGTATAATCTTCCCCATGAGTATTAGGATTTAGAAACTCTCAAAAGCATAGGCAATAAGTTGGGTGTCTTTGTGAAAGTTGATGAAGCATTGGAAAGAAGGAGCTCAGTATGTATGCTCGCATTTTCATTCTCTAGCAAGCAGTTCATCCTCTTCGAGAGATGGTGGAGTTAAAAACAGGGGAAGGCATTTGGCGATAGGCAATAGAAGTGAAAGAAATGGTGAAATTGTGCTCTTTTTATAAAGGGGTAGGTCATGCAGTAGGCGAATGCTCAAAAAATGAGAAAGGAAAAGGCCTGGCACATAACGCATTGGTTGACTTGTTGATAAATATAATCAAAGAGTCAGAAAGAGAAGATATGGGGGTTTTGTTAGGAATTTGTATCCACAATACAGGTGAGGTGTACTCTACGAGAAACTTGGGTCTTCAGAATGAAGATAGTTTTCAAAGGAAAGAGATAGATATGCTTTTCGCATCGGGATGCTACCAACACTCACAGCCTGAGGTGGAATTGAAGAAACGAGAAGACCAAGTTATGTCTTCAACAGAGAAACACATAAGTCTCCCGACTTGCAATGCTTATGAGACACCTTGGAATGGAGACCCTAAGGGGCTTATAAGAGAGCAAATGGAAACCCCAAATAAGAAAGTGGATTTACCCATGATAGAATACCCTATGAGGAATGGGTTGGAAGCCGGTGAGGAAAGAGTTGGAAACATCAATTTTCATAGTAATAAAAATGGAAGAGACTGTTCATCAAGCGAAGAGGAGGTTTTTTACAAGGATATTCAAATTTCCCCAATACGGAATCTGGAAAATTCTTTCAAAGAAGTTGGATTGGAAGAAACTCATTCTAGTGATGAAGAGGGATGTTTTCTAGATGAGAAAGAGGATTTGATGTCAGATGATTTGGGTTTGAATGCTTCCTTGGGCATTAAAGACAAAAGAAGGCTGGGACTGCCTTTAGCTTTATTGACCAATGTTAAAGTTGGAGAGAAGAAGAGAGGGGCAAGAACAACAAGAGAAATGCTGGAAATGGTTGGCTGTGCGGCAGGCCAAAGCAAACATAGCCTTTTCCCGGGAAGGATGAAGGTTTTATCGTGGAATGTCAGGGGCTGCAATTCCCTTGACAAGTGGCGGTTGATCAAGAGGTTCCTTGATCAAATGCGACTACTCTTCTTTTGTTGCAGGAAACCAAGCTCAAAGATGAGGACAATATGCTTTTTCAGAAAAGCTTTCATAGATGGAGGTTTGCTATGGTTGAGGTTGTGGGGGCATCTGGTGGTTTAGATGTGTTGTGGGATGTTTCAATGGTGGATGTTTGGGTAATCCAACAAGGAAGCAATTGGCAAGGGTTACGAGTTTTCTCTAAAACCCTCAATACTATGTTTGTAGTGATAAATGTTTATGGACCAAACAATGTTGTTGGCAAGAAGGCCCTTTGGCAAGAAATCACAAATTTCTTGGATGGGGAGAGCGAATCTCTAAGCTTACTGGGAGGAGATTTCAATGCTATACTCCATCCTGATGATACAAGTGGTGGGTTGGGTTGGGGTAGTAGGGCTCAAAAATACTTTAGTGATTTTGTCATGGGAAGTGGCTTAATTGAGGTAAAATTAAAAAAAGGGGGCTTTACTTGGACCAACAGGAGGAGTGGCCTTTTACACATTGCTGAAAAGCTGGATTGTTTCTTCCTGGCAAGAGGTTGGACAAAGGCAAATTGGGTGCACGAAGCTGAAATTCTTTTGATGGTCAGCTCAGATCATTATCCGATTAGCATTAATCTCCAAGCTAACGCAACACCTATAAGATGTCCTTTTAAATTTGAAAAATTGTGGCTTAGAGCAGAAGGTTTTAAGGATTTGGTAAGTGGCTAGTGGAATTCGACTCTGGTGAGAAATGGAAGTAAGGCATATATCTTTTTCAAAAAGCTCCAGTTTCTAAAAGAATGTCTAAAATGATGGAACCGAGAAACATTCAAATTTTTTTTTGCTTAAAAGCTGAAGCTAGAAGAGGCTCTGAGCACTCTCCATTCTAAAGTCATTGAGGGAGGAATGATGGATTAGGACTTTGTGCAAGAGAAGGCTTTAAATAAGGAAAATGTTGAAGTATTACGAAGGGAGGATATTTTTTGGCATCAAAAGTCTTGAGAAACATGGCTAAGAGAGGGGGATCGCAACACAATTTTTTTCCACAATTCAATGAGAGCAAGGAGGGTGAGCAATAAGATTTTCTCAATTGCTAACCAGCAGGGTAACATACTAAGGAATATGGAGGAAATTAATAATGAGGCGGTTCTTGTTTTTAAGCGGAACACTGGCATAGATCAAGTGCAGGAGGTGGATCAAGAGTTGTGGAATGTAATTCCAAGTTGTGTATCTGAAGAACAAAACAATTTGCTTTTAGAACTGGTAACTATGTTGGAGGTAAAAAAGGCTCTTTTTGGGTTAGGCGGAGATAAGGCCCTTGGACCGGATGGGTTTCCAGCATGTTTCTATCAACAGTTGTGGGACATTTTTGCTTCTAATTTATGGGAGGTAGTAGAAGAGTCATGGAGGTGTGGGTTTGTGTTGAGAGATTTTAATAGTACTTTGATAGCACTCATTCCAAAAAAAGATGAGATTATCTCTTTTAATGACTTTCGTCCAATCTCCCTTTGCAATACAGTGTATAAAGTTATTTCAAAGGTAATTGCAAATAAGTTAAAGTTGGTCTTAAATTCATTCATTTCAGAAGAACAAAGTGGTTTCTATCTGCAAAGATCAATTGTTGAAGGAATTATAATAGCACACGAGGCTATTCATTCAATAAGGAAGGAAAAAATAGAAAGAATGATGGTAAAATTGGACATTCAAAAGGCTTATGATGAGGTGAATAGGGAGTTTCTGCTGCAAGTGTTGAGAAAGTTTGGATTTAATGTGGCTTGGGTTGATTGGGTGGGGAGTTGTATTAATACCCCAAGGTTTTTGGTGCTAGTTAATGGAATCCCTTAAGGTTTTTATGAGTCCTCGAAAGATATAAAGCAAGGGGATCCATTATCCCCTTTTCTTTTTATTATAATGGTTGAAGCCTTAGGATGACTGATTGCAAAATGCAGGGTGGATGGAAGGTGGAAAGGGATTAAGGTTGCCAGGGGTTTGAACCAATTTCCCAACTTCAGTTTGCGGATGATACCTTTCTAATGGGAGAAGCCACTCTTAGTGAGGCTCGAATTATGAAGCAAGCCATTGATCGTTACAACAAGTTCTTAGGGCAATGTGTGAATTGGAGAAAGCCAATTTTTTTTTTCTTTAATACCCGATTAGAAAGCAAAGAGAAATTAGTAAAATTTTGGAGATGAGACCTGGATTAATACGGGAAAATATCTAGGAATCCCTCTGTTTGGTGGCCCATGTAGAGTGTCCCTTTGGAAAAACTTGGTGGATTGTTGCCTACGAAGGATGGATGGGTGGAAGAGTCGATGGCTGACTTCAGCAGGGCGAATTTTAATGTTGAAATAAGTGATTTTGGCTATTCCAAATTTTTCAATGATGTGTCTATGGATTCCGCAAAAGGTTATTAGCACTATTGGGTAGAAACTGAGGAAGTTATTTTGGAATGGGGCTCGAGGATAGGACAAGATAGCATTGTTGGCATGGAAGAAGATCTGCAGGCCTAAAGAGGATGGAGGAACCGGTCTACAAAATTGGCAGGTAATGAATGAAGCTATGGGTGCAAAATTGGTGTGGAGTATGTATTCAAATCCAAATCAGCTTTGGGTTAGGATTCTAAAATCAAAATATCTTAATTCTGATGTTAATCATAGAATTTTTATGATTCCAACCCCCTCAGAGGGTCAGCAATATGGAACTTCATAGTGTCCAGGCAAAGGCCGGTTATTAGCTGGAGTAGGCTATATATAGTGTGAGGTTTCGGCTGAAACCTGTCTCACGCGGGGATACAGCTCGGTAAACAAATTTCTTCCACTGGATTAACTGCTCTTTCCACCCATTTTATTATCTCACCAGTCTCAACGATGTTTACTAACTCAAATCGAATCTTGTATCTGTAAAACCATAGCAAATCAAATCAAATCTCATAGCGTGCCATGAATGCCTCCCTTAATCTATAGTCGGTGATATTTATATTTAATTTTATATTCCCTTCAATCGCCTTGGATCACCGCCTCCAATTTCCCTAAATGCCCTAGAAGCCTTTACCCTAATTTTATTCTATTCATCTTAACATTGCTTCCTTTTTGCTTCAAACAGGGCATGGCGCTGGGGTTTCATTGCAGGTTTCTGGCGCTGCTTCACCTCCGTCATTCCTGAGAGGAAGATTTATATCAGCTGTTGCTTCAATCATTGCAAATTCGTTGGTTGATCTACAACCAGGTTTATGAGGGTGATTTGCCTATTGCAGAAGAACATTGGGGTTTTGAGCCTCCTTGTCCCGTGATTTATGGATAATGAAAAGCCCAATGGTCTGATAAGGCTTTCAAATAAATCTTCGATGTGGTATTGGTTCGGTTGACTATTTCTATCAGGGTTTCAGGAAATCTCATATTGCATCACAGATGTATGTTAATGATGCAAGGCCAAATGTGCCGGCCCAATAAGGGAATGAATATTGTTTCATCGAGGTTTCGTGTTGGCATGTCTTCTCCTCCCAATCCGATGTGGATCAAAGTTTGTAGTGGTGCAATATAGTGAAAGCATCGAGTATTTTCATTAAGGTTTCAAGAGGTTTTCCATGGAGGTGTCGAGGTTGGGCATGCTTGTCTCCCACGTACTACTGGTAGGCAGGTATGGAAGGGCATTGTTTTTGGGGAGTCAGAGATCATTGTCCCTTCATCCCATGGAAAGTGTGTAATGGGAGGTCTAATGGCCCGACAAGGAGAGCATTTATGAGATTTTATGATTCGAGATTATTATCATTTAATTTCTCTAGAAAACAAATTTGCTATCTAAAAGAAAATATGTATCTAGACAAAATAGTTAACCAGATTCATTAATCTGTTACTATTTTTCCCTTCTTACATGGTTGTAGTTGACTGTTCTCAATTGCAGTCCCTACTAAAGATTCTTGAATCTTTACCATTCAACATAATGTTCAGGGTATAACAAAGAATGCTTGGATTTTTTTGTAGGTTTTTCTTTCGATCTGCTCTTTATTGATTGATCAAAACTCAGATGATCCTCTTGCACCCGAGATTGCTCACATGTACGAGAGGGATGGGTCTAATTTGAGACAACTGCGAGGAGCTGGACCTAGAAGTATGCAATGGGTTAAGAATATATAATTTAAACATTGGGACTCTTTTTAGCTTAAAAAATATATAGTTCTTAGCTGGGATTCTGGAAATTTAACATTGAGAATTTTAACATTTATTTGGGATTAAATTTGTGGAGGAAGATATTATTGAACACCTTTGTTTAGTTGTTGGATAGGTTAGTCATATATATATATGGTGGTTTTACCATGCATTCTCTTACACAGGTTTTAAAATGTGAATTTATATTGAGTTTCTTGTGAGAGACATTAGGCATGTGAGGTTTCTTAATGAGAGGGGGACTTTGGTTATGCTACTATAGCTCTAGGTGCCTTCATGTATGTGTTATATGACTGTATATGATGATATCTATGTACATGATCCCTTTTCTCTCTTAGATGATGATGATCCCTGGATTAGAACCTTGGAATTACTCCTAACAATGCCCTTGGCAGGTTCTTGGTGTACAAGATTTCACTATCTCCTCGTATGATGATGATCCCTAGATTAGAACCTCCTATTGCTATAGAGGGGTTCTTTTTGGTCCTTTTTCCAAATGGAGAAATTCACTTTGATACCATGTACCTCCTAAATGCTCTTGTTCATAAGAGCATTGTCAATTAACATAGATTAACCCGAGTTCTATGATATGTTGAAGCCCTTTGTCGTACCATTGCACTGTCCACAATGGCACTAAGGCATATACTTGCCTACACCAACCCTATTTATGATGCATTAACAAGACTTAAATCTGTGATTGATTGGATATCGAGAACCCCAAACATTATAGAGAAAATAGTTAAGAAGTAGATTGATTATCACTCCTACAAAATCCTACTGCCTTCCTCAGGGAGTAGAGCTATTAAACCGAGTCACAACTCATAAGGAACTTCAAGAGGTATGCAAATATATTTGTGAGTAATATTCATGGATGATAGCATGGGGTCCATGTCCTCTGGGGCAT
>VDFB02358134.1:133755851-133871186 GCA_007258455.2 Sequoia sempervirens | reverse complement strand
TTTCTCAACACTAATTCACTCCCCCTCTCAGTGTTGCTTGTTTCCAACAATTGGTATTAGAGCTAGTTCATCAGAAGAAGTATTACAGCCTGGAGAGATCTTGGAAGGTGTTTTTCAATGGATACAAGAAGTCTTCAACAACTTATGGTGGCCCTTGATGATCTAGAATAGTCAAAATCTAAGAATCGAGAACTGCAAGAAAATCTTGAGAATGCAAAAAAAATCATTCAATCACTAAAAGACAAAGTCAATGAATCAAGGGAGAAAAGAAAGGAATTATGTGGTCATCTCAAATAGAAGAACAAAAGCATGGAAGATGAACAACTCAGTCCGGCTTTGAAAGAGAAAATAGAAGAATGTGAAAAGTTTTCCAAAGAGAATGTTTTCTTGAAGCATGACATGGAATCCATCGTGATTAGAATGACCAAGGAGATTGAGGACAGAAAGAAGAAAGAAGAGAGGCTTGAAAAGTCTTTGAAAGAGAAGTCTAAACAATGTAGTCGACTAGATAATGAATTGGAGCAATCCAAGAACAATGAAGAACTTCTTGAAAAGTAACTTGATGATCTCAGAGATGAACTTGCTACTGCAAATGAGTATAAGGAGAAATTCAAAGAAATCTCATCCAAACTTGATGAAATGATCAAAGGACATAGAACTAATGGTGAAAAACAAGGTCTTGGATATGAAGAAGGAGAAAGTTTTGGATCTAGACAAAGGAACTCTAGACAAAGGAATTCCAGACAAGGAAGATTCAGACAAGGAAGATAGATGGAAGGAGGAAAAAGAAATTTGGTAAGGCAACCAAATGTTCAAAAATTTAATGGCTATTGTTATGTCTACAACAAATTTGGTCATATGGCTTCTCAGTGTAGAAGTAGGGTGAATACAAGTGGACCATCATTCTCAAGTCAGTGTTTTAACTGCTATAAGTATGGTAATAAATGAAGTGAATGCAAAATTGTGATGAATAACTTTCATAGAGATTTCAGATGTTATGCATGCAATAGACTTGGACATATTGCTAATCAATGCAGATCAAGTCAAATCCAGTGGAACAATTGGTCTGGATAGAGAAGTGTTGTGTACTACAATTGCAACAAATTTGGCCACGTCGCTAGACTTTGTTAGAACAAAAGAGGTCCAGTAAATCATAACATGCAACAGGATATTAAAGGGAAAGGAAAAGTCACTAATGATGAGATCAAAAAGTAGATGTAGAGGAAATGGGTGAAGAAGAAACCCTTTGTAGAAGGAAATGGACCTGCACTAGAAGCAACTTTTGCTAATTCCTTAGGGAATTAATTTTGGGTCTCTGGCTTATGGGGGGCTATCAAGAAAAACTCTTAAACCCCCTCTTACAGGTGAATGATACTGGAATCCAGATATGTCTAGTAGGAGACTTAATGTCTTTTATATATTGTTTGACCAGTTAGAAGCATTAGTGAAGCATATTGGAGATTCTCATAGGAGTCATCTATCTCGGTGCCTAAAAGGAAGAAAACCGGATGAGCTAGGGCAAGGGAATTTATTGAAAAATAAAGGAGTTAGGTATGTGGACAATAAAAGGAATGGATTCAACCCTCATTTTTCATATTGCATTTGAAGAGAATTGATTTGGAGAGCTCTAAAGTGATCATTGCGAATTTGTGGAGACTCAAGCATAAAGGAGAATCTGCAATCAAATTTTTTGTTCGTCCCCGAAAGGTATTTATTGAAAACCTGTAAATTTGTGATTGTAATCATGTCTACTCCTCTGGTAGTTGAAGTTAAGTATTGGCCACATCCAAAGTTCAAATGGCGTTCATATAATTCCGTAGATCCCTTAGGTGAATTTTCATCAATGTCGTACAAAGTCCTGCATATTGAGGATATTAGGGCTTATATGCATACAAATATTGAAGATTTGGGAACCTCTCATTTGATGAATTTGTACTCTCATCATATAATTCAAGAAGATTATACCGTGAAACCAAAATTCAAAACCCTAGAAGATAAGAAATTTGTGCAATTTGCAAAATTCCCTATATTTGAATAAGATGAATGGGTTCAATATTTGTTGAGTCGAGTCCATGACGAATTCATGTGGTTGGATGTTCCATTCAAAATCACAAAATAAGCTATATGTGCAGTTACTAGACTAAATTCCACCAGTAAGCTTCTAGTTTTGAAGTCTGTGAAGAATGATAAGGTTAGTAAAGTGATAGGTTCAAAATGGGATAGAAGAGCAATGACGATAGACAATATTGCCGCAGTGGATGTAAAATTTGCATCAATGGTTATCGGCTATAGGATTTATCACTCAAGTCAAGAGAATTCAATATCTAACATAGCTATCTACATAGCTTATGAAATGGTCAAACATAATGCAAACTATGATTTATGTGGATTGCTCAGAAGCCATTTATTGGAAAATTTGGGAAAAATCAAGAGGGATAAGAAGAACATATTTAAATACAATAACCTACTAATATGTTTTTTTTTCTACTTCTTAGGTGAGATACTAGGAGTTGGTAAAGTTCAATGGCGTAATGATATTCCGATAGTTGTTCAAATATGGAATATGTTATGTGGATTGGGTGATCGACAAACCCGCAATACAATCCTGTGGGGATACTTTAAAAGTTTTTGACACTTAATGCATGCCAAAGAAAGAATTCTTGCTTCCATAGTGGAACAATACACAGACACTATTTACTTCATGGTAGACATTGACCAGTGCCATATGGAAGCTACTAATCCTAGAACTGTTTGGATCATACCTATGGGTTATGAAGTAGATGAGAACATTCTAAGGATGTATGTTGAACACCTATTGAATTCACCACTTGATCAAGGAGAAGAAAGGTTTGGTACTTATGCAGAGAAAAGCTTACAAGTTCATTTAGAATAGAAAAATCCCATGATAGTCAAAAGGGTAAGAAAAGAGACAGGAGCTTTTGCAAATATTATGGGCATTCCTATGTAGGAACTAAAAGAAGTGAGAAGGAAAAGAGATGAAGTTGAAGTAGCCAAGAAGAAAGAAAAGGAAGAATCGGCCGATCCAGGAACATCTCTTGCTCACACTAGAAGTTCCCCTATAGCTCAGTCAAATCAAGTTGAGGCTTTCAAAAAAAGGAAGAAGAATAAAAGCACAAGGTCTTACAAAGTTGTGTCTACAGATGAAGAAGAAGAAACTGACTCAGAAGAAGTAGTAAGAGAGATAAAGGCTACTGGTACTCATACTATCAAATTGAATAAGGGAAAATCTTTCAGCAAAGGAGAAGAAGTAAAGAAAAAGGCCAATATTGACAAGCCTAGTATGTCTGTTGAGGAAGTTGAGAATGCAGTGGTAAAAGATGGAAATCTCAATCCACTATGTGATTGGTATGAGACCTTTGATGAATCGGGTAAGAGAAATCTTGAAGAAGCAACAGTAAAGAATATGAATGTTTTCAATAAATTCCTTGTTGAAATCATGTTTGGTTTGCCTGCAAATTTGTATAATGCTTTGGAGTCTAGGAGGTTGAGTGCCTTATTAGAAGAAGAAAATATGAGGAAGAGAGTTCTTACCGATTTGTGCCTAGAAATGTCAATTGAAGAAATGGACTCAATCCTTGAAAAAGCTAAAAGGGAATTTAGAAGCAAAAGAAGGGTAAATAAACTCATGATTGGTGAAACTGACGCTGTTGTCAATGAAACTAAGGAAATTCTGGAAGAATTTTTGTCAAGGGACAAAATTAACATTGAGGAAATCAATACTGAAAATGCTCAAGGAAACAAGGAAGTGCATGTGGAAGTGCATGTGGAAGTAAATGAATTAGAAGAAAATGTGAATGAGGAGAACATAAATACATCTTATCCTCCAGAATTTGAGGATACTTTGACTTCTCCTAATGAGGAAAATACAAAGTTTCCTATGGAAACTAAGGTTCTTCTTGAGGTGCTAGCTGAGGAAAAGGAAGTGCATACTGAAGAAGTTGAAATGCCTAAAGTCAAACCTGAATCAAAATCCAAGGTTGAAAAGGAAAAGGATCAAGAAATCATAATAGAGGAAGTGAAGGAATCTCTATTAGAGCTTCAGAAAGAATCAGATCTTGAGTTTGATGAAAAATCAATTAACCTATCTACTCTATCTCTAATTCAGATGATGAAGGTTGCTAAAATCACTCAAGCCAAAGCAAGTGAGAAGATACTAAAATCCCACATAGAGGATAGTGAGTTCTGCTAAATCTTGCATCTAGAGTTTTATAGAAATTAATGCTTATTTATGTTTTGGATCCATCAGGTTCCTCCTTTGGTGAGTTAAAGAAGCTAATAAATTCTGTAAATTCTCATTTTGAATCTTTTGAGAAATCTTCTTTGGTTAAAGTGAAAAAGGAGTTCAAGGAGAAGAGATTTGGTAGCCTAAAAGAATTGATTACCAAAGAAAAAGCTCTACTATGTACCTGCATAAAAAATATTCAAAGTTCTATTTCTGAAGGAGGAAAAGTGTACAAATCTTGCTTGGTCTTGTCAAAATTTACTAAAGAAAATGACAATAAGGTGAAATAAATTGAACAACAATTGATCACTATTTCCAATACTTTTGACCCATTAGCTGGTAGTGTTTGTAGTCAAGAAAGTTAGGTGATTTCTTTGCTCAGCCAAATAAAGAGTCTGAAATTTGAAAATGAAAGGATTATTGGAAGAGTATGTGAACTCAAGGGACTAATAAGTCTTCCAAAGATTGAGATGATGGTAAATGCTCTGAAAGAAGCTAAAGATGTTATGACCGCTCCTGATCTGGTAAGTCTCGAAGCAGTAGAAACTTTTTCATACCTACTTTGTGATCATATAACCATTTTTGAGAGTTTGAGAAGTGTGTAGGAATCAAACCTAAGTGGCCTAAAGAATAGCTTCGTAGATGTCTTCAAATCTTTGTATGTCCCAACAATTTTGAAATTTTGAATTCCTCAATTTTGTCATTGATGTCAAAGGGGGAAAGAGTGCAGTGAAAAAAACCCTAACATTCTTAGGGGGAGTAGTATTCTAAATTTTGGCATTGTATTTATCAGTTTTGACACTTAGTCATTTTTCACTAAGTGTTGTCATCAATGCCAATGGGGGAGATTGTTGCCATATGGATTCTAGTGTTGTCATTGATGGCAACTGAAGTCATCTCCATGGTCTGCAGTGCAGTATCTAGTCATACCAGCAAATAAAGTGGAGTATTGTGTGTTACCAGAAAAATACTCAAGAACAGGGTATCCGATTAGTTAGTTTATCTTTCTATCATCTTTTTAAGTTGTGGATCCCTGTGATTGCTTATTGAGCATGTGCATTATCTTATTACTAAATCTTATGGTGTTGCATCGGTCATTGTATGAGCTTGGAGGTCTGGTAGGATGTTTTATATCTATTTGTTCATTGTAGCCAACTTAGTGAATGTGACGTGTTGTGGATGTGTAAAGCAAAATTATTTGAAATTATTTTATGTTCAAATAATTAATTATGGGTCCTAGCTATAGTCTAGCTGACAGTGTTAGATCCACATTGAAAATCCAATTGTAATTTTGGGCCGACAATTGTTAATATTTTCAAGTTTTATCAAGACTAACCTATAACAATTATATTTCTAGATGCAGATATATATAAGAGGTTCAATATATCATTTGGGATGTGGAAAAATAAGTATGGTGGTTTGTTGTGATCATAAAGAAGAGCGATTAGGAAATTATGCACAATTTCCCTTGTGCATTAATATTTTTGCAATGTGAGTTGTGTAGAGCATAGTAGAATTGTTGAATCAGTCAAAAGCACATCAGATTATCTATAGAGCTTAATTAGAACTATAATCAAGCATTGTGGATGTTATTTCATCAGTTCACTCTTTTGGATTTATTCCAAATCATTGTAGGGCAGTGAGCCCATCCACTTTGAGCAATGAGCTCTAGGCAGTGAGCCTGAATGCAAGTGCATTCCCATTTTGTACTTCTCATTTTGGGTATACTTATATTATATTAGATTGGTCATCCACCATGGTTTTTCCCCTAACAGGGTTTCCATGTAAAAATTTAGTGTTATGGTTTTGAGATTATTTTCTTTTTGTTGATGCATGTTTCTTTTACTGAATGGTTAAGTTAAATCATGCAATAATAAAGTTGAATTTTTTCTCAACACTAATTCAACCCCCCTCTTAGTGTTGCTTGTTTCCAACATGATGAAGTACCAAATGCTAAAACATTAAATGACTAGTATCATTATTAAATGACACGAGCCATCATTAAATGACCTAAGACTCTAATATTTAATAAAAGCTAAAAAGATAAAATCTTAAATCTAAAAAACTTAAATATACCTAAGACCTAAGTGGACTTAAAATTTGAATTGGACCCCACTAATAACTAGTTAGGAAAATTACCTATTTACACCAACACATCCCTAACTTACACAAACAACAATTAACCAAAATAATTTTGGAGTAATGGTGATATCAATTACCAATTTAAAAAATTAAAATAATAAATAAACCAATATCTTTCAAATTTAAAAGACATATAGAAAGTAATTCCAACTAAGACACCAAATTTGACTCCAATAAAATAAAAACATCTAATCAAATGTTAAATTTGAAAAATTAAACCAAGAATGATGAAGATAAATAATCAAAATAAATTCCAACAAAAGGATCATCTCTCAAGTTAAATATGGGGGATGACTATTCATCTCCCTCACCAAGCTCATAGCTCCTTTCCTCCAATGGGCCTATGGACTCACCTTGGAATTGAGTATTGTACTTTGTAAGTAGGGATTTGGGTACCATCGTTTGGGTGGTTTTAGAGAATGGTTTCCTAATTACCATTCAATGTTATCATATTTTCTTCTCCTATTTATTGTGTACTTGAGATGGAAGTTTTGGTGGTGATTTTTATAGGTACTATTATTCTACTAAAATTATTTAAAATTTATTGTTGGTGATACTCTATAAATCATTATACTTTATTAATATATTGAAACCTTTGATTACTAAATAATAAATTGAGTTACTTTAGAGTGTGAGATCTTTCCTCTAAAATGGATTTCCACTTACAAATAATTATGTTATATACTTTTATTTTATTTGTATTTCCTTGTAACTATATGGTTCTAAGTTTAATTTTGTACATACCTCCTCTCATATCTATTAATGTAGGAAGTGTATTCTACACATCTTCTTCCCCTTACAAATAAGTCAATTATAGTAACACTCTCAAAGAACTTATCCTAAAATCCCATACCACAACAAGATGTCAAATCCCAATGGTAGCGTACCATTTTACCAAAAACTTGAATATAAGAATGAAAGGTTGACCACAATAATACATAGAATATATCACTCATTGATGGATATTATGTACATACCACAAGTCAAGTATAAATATTTTTTGGATATATTCTAGTTGGAGTGATTTTAAATGGGAGTTATAAATTACATAGCACACAAATTATGAAGTCCTCACTCAATTTAGAGTGTTACAACCCATGTGATGCAAGTCTATTACAAGAAAATAAACTACAATCCTAACTTAAATCCTCATGGAACATTAACTTATGGAAGATGATCTTTCAACATAATACACATTTGAGTAAACAAAGTGATGTTAGATGGAACCATCAATAAGGATATTCAATTCCTCTCTTGATTCAATTTAATTTTGGTACCTTATTGGTAACCAAGGTACTCAATCTTGTAATAAGACTAATAGATGTAAAGAAGCATAAATACAATTTCAATTATGGTTTACTAACACTGTATCAACTTAAAACCTATCAAGTTTAACTCATAACAAAGATAGTACAATACCAACCACAATGGAAATTATATAACCAATTACAATACAAACCACAATGGAAATCACATGGAACCAAGTAAAGTAACCACCCTAAACTTACCTACATAGGAAAAGTGTACACAACATTAGATAACATTTTTTGTCCCTCTTTATAATCAAAATATAGCATATTAAACATCCTAAAACTATGTACAACTTTTAAAATCCTTTAACAAGTTGGAATACAATGCACCTCAAGGATACTATCACACTTGATGGGTTGTATAATTGATTCTTTAATTAAGGTTATTTATTTTAGTATGTTGATACTTTCAAAATATTTTTGGACATTTTCAAAGACTATAATTAACTATAAATTATCAGAAGTATTTATTGACAAGTTGATAGATATTTTCCTATATAAGTGATTATTGAGGAAATTTGATGTAGTGCTACCACAATAATGGGCTGCACTTTTTGGGACATCTTGATTTTGGCCTAAAATCACATATTTTTGGAAAATATAATGATTTAAGCCTTTAAAGGTTCCATTTAATAAATTTTAATTAAAGAGGGCTTGATCAATCACCCTCAGATCAAATCCCCTTGGATAGAACTCCATTAGTTTTAAACCATACCTATAATGGAGTCTCCTCTGTACCTATCAAAATGCTGATAAAAAACCACTTTTGGTTTACCTTTTAGGTGATCAAATGAATTCATTTAAAATTTATGTTTTGTAAGTATGTAGCCCTTAGTATAAGCTTCCCAAAAGAGTACAATTTTAAATATATTTAATTTGATTATTATATTTAGTTTTTATTTCTTGTGAATGTAGGTTTTTCAATGAACATAAAGTTCTTTGTTTCACACATACGAAAAATAGGAAAATAGAGAAAAAATTTATAAAAAATACATGTGCACTAGGTACTAATTAGTCATTATTCCAACAAAAAAGAATAAGTTAATTCAAATGCACACAAAAAATGGTTATCCAGTCCGAAGTACACCAGATTATAATTACTTTGACTTGGAAAATTAATTAAAAAAATTTGTAAAACAAAGAATTATGAAAAAATATCCATGCACTAGATATTGGTGTGACAAATCTATATTTTAAAAATTAGAATTGTATCCTTTCTATTAAATAAAGTTATGAGGTCTGAAGTAAACATCACTTTTTAAAAATGTTGTTTAGTAGAAAAAATAAGTTATTAAAAATTACATAAAAGGATTCACAATTTTTATTATTATTTTATTTTTTAAATATAATTAGAATCTACACACAAAATCTCACAAATCACTAGTTTGATTCATCTTCAAATTCTTAATGGTTTAGTTGTTATAGGTGTACAAGAAAGTGAAGATCTGATGAAAAATGGTGATTTCAATGTCAAGTTTCAAAAATGCTAATTTTTTTGGCCCTCCTTATAATAAAAAATATAGAATATTAAACATCATAAAACTATGTAAAATTTTCAAAATCCTTTAACAAGTTGGAATACAATGTACTTCAAGGATACTATCACACTTGGTGGGTTGTATAATTGATTGTTTAATTAAGGTTATTTATTTTAGTATGTTGATGCTTTCATAATATCTCTGGAAATTTTCAAAGACTATGATTAACTATAAATTATTAGTAGTTATTGAAAAGATGATAGATATTTTCCTACATAAGTGATTATTGATGAAATGCGATGAAATATTATGATGAATTATGGTGATTATGATGAATAACTGACTTGTGTAGAAACTAATTTGATATGTAGCAAAAAGAAGTAATAAACTAAAATCAATGGATCATTGATGACTTGCAATCACAAGAGTTGATGACCCATAACCAAAATATTGTGAACCTACAACAAGGGGAGCGACACATGAATCCAAGTTAACAATACATTGTTTGAAAATTTTAAGATGTTCTAACAACTAATGGGGGACATTGTAAAGAGGTTGTAAACTCTTCTTCTTGTTAACAACATATCTAATATTTATTGTTTATGCATGTGAAACTAGATTCTTCATCTTTAAAAGTAGAACCAAATTAGGACTTTGTTTCTAAATATTTATTTTGTGTCTTTATTGAAAATTAATCCTCTTCCTACTTTGAAAGAATGAGTTGACAAGTAGTATCTAGATTCCTAGTTATTTAGAGCTAAGTTTATAATATATTTTAGAACTCTATATACTGCAATAACCATAATCTTTCCTACATAAATTTATTTATCTTTTGAATAGAAAGAAAGCACAAATATATTATATGAATTATTGAATCAAATTGTGTATGAATAATTGAGTACTTAGACTATTATTTTGTGAAGAGAGTGTTGATACTTGGAAGCAAGGTCCCACTTGAGGTATATTTCTACTCTATTGTTAACATTAGTAATTAGTATTTTATCATTTTCATTATAGTGATAATTGATAGAAGTGATTACATGTAGCTATAGTTGATCAACATTCATTAATTTGTAGATACAATACTCAACCGTTATAATAACCTTTAGTTCAATAGTTGTTATTTTGAAAAAATATATTGTATTTCTTATTTAATAACCTTTTAGTGATAGTTGTTATTTAGAAAAAATATATCGTATGTCTTATTCAAATTTATTATTAGACTCAACTTTGCAGGAACCCCTAGAAATTTTTCAACTATACATGTAGTACTAGTATCATCTCAAGAAACACGTCTTTGCTAACATTTAAATGTAAACTCTTTTTACTAATGGTTTCTTGATAAAGGATCACCCAATCCATCGGGTAGTATTGCATGACTTAGTTGATCCACATCATTAGGCAATAAGGGATATAATACACACTTCAAGGTATACAAAACAACAAAAGCAAATCAAAATAGTTTAGGGAAACTAAAGAAATTGAAGGACATTAATATAGATTTTGTACATGATCAAACTTGGCAAACACTAATGCTCTGACACTATAATACCATACACTTCCATATTAATTAGAATATTTTTAATTTTAATCACCTAAATCAAATCTACAATCCATTTTAAAAGCTTTATAATTTAGTAAAATCATAATTACAATAAAGCATAAATATAGAGACAATCAAAACAAGTTTCTTAAGATTTTGTATTTACAATTTCCCATATGTTTTTAATTTTGAATTTCACACAAATTTTCTTTATAATCTCAAGACTATAATCAAACATAAAACTTACACAAACACCCAACTTAGATTCTTCTACAAGGTTCACTTAGCTCACTAGATAATGGCCATGATTGTAATCCAAATTTATTTATAACAAGTAGAATTAATATTCACACACTTTCATATGTTCAATATCATATAAACTATAATCACCAAATACTTCATCTAGATTCATTGAAGTATCTCTTGTAGGAAATCAGTTTTGTTTCTTTAAGAATTCATAACTAGGTTTTTCCTCTATCATTCTTTCTAATACAAATTCGTAGAGTTTTAAACATAAAAAATATACCATTAAAACAATAATTTGAATTCCTATTTGTTCTATATTACATTCCTAATAAATATTGAATAAATTCATATATCCATGTCTTAATCTTCTCTAGATTAGACTAGGTTTTTCATATACAAGCAATCCTAGTTTCAAGATCTAAAATAACTAAATTTAAACAATTAAAATTCAATGAATTTTTTAATCATTTCAGCAATCTACCAATTTTTTTGACATTTCTTAACTTGAAATCTAACTCCTAATCACAACGAATGATCAATTCTCCTATTGCTTTCCTTTTTAACAAGATATGTTCATTCAAACAAATATCTGTTTCATATTCATGATTTTTTTTTTAATATATACCAAAATAAAATATTTGTTAAAGCACTTCTTCTCTATTTTATTCTTCTTGAGTGTAATTAATTCCTCCCCTTCTCTAAAATAATTCTCTTATCCCCTAAATGAAGGAAAAATGCTCATTAAATAATAATTTATTCACTATTTATAAAAAATATTCACTTTTCTAATTTTATAATATTTAAAACTCATTGTAATTAAAGACAAGAAATCCTTTATCTTTATTTGTTAATTAAAATAAATATAATTATTTATTTTTCAAATTCTAATTATAAATTTATACAATCAAATTAACTTAGTTAAAACAATTAAAATTGTTAAATTCACTTTATTTATTTTTCTAAAATTTGATAATGGTATAGTGATGGTTAAATTATGATTTTATGATTCTTGTCACTAAGATTCAAACTCTTATTGGGGTGTTAGTAATTAGTATGCATGTTGGGAAGGAGATCCCATATATTTTGGCCTCACTTGTTCATAGCTTCAATCAAAAGTGTTTACTCCTAATTGGTTTTTAACTAGCATACATATATTAAATATTAATATATATAAAATGCGTCGAGAGTTATCATTCTCTAATTTTATTTTTTGATTGATTTATCTTTGTGATCAAATCTTTGATTTCTCTTTGCAATCAAAAATATTATTATTATTATTATTTTTCTTTTAGTTTATGCAAATATTATCAAAACCACTTAACACACTAATACATTACGAACCTTGCAACAAATATAATACCTTAAAAATCTCCTTAGATTGTGAACACCTTCTACTTCATCAAAGAATTTCAAAGAGATTTTCCCACACCAAAAAACTTTCTTCTACTCACAAATTTAATTATCCACACAAAAAAAAACAAAAAAAAGGGTAATTTATTTAATTAAAGTTTCACTATTTTTTTCTAAATAGGCACATTTTTCAACAGGGACCAATGTAACACCCCTCCGTTTTAGATATTTGGATCGGTAATTTTCATTGTATGTCTGATTATGCTCATGATGTGACTGTGAACTTAGTGATCTTTTGATCGTGTATTGATTAGTGATGCGTATGTTATATCATAATGTGACGATTGTGTCTGAACATGCTTAGACTTTCGAACTTGAGTACTTGTGATTGTGATTGTTAAACGATGTGGAAGTTATATTTTGAATATGATGTCATCTTATTCTTAAGTTATTTTTATGACGTGTTAAAGTAACTTAGAAGATATTTGATTAAATGATTTTTTATGCTATTGATCATATCTTTGATGTTAGATGCATCAGTTAGAGATAATGTATTGGTGAAAGGGACAGATTGTATCACTTGCTCGCGAGCGCCCTACAATTCTGAGATTCCCTCTTCACAGTGTGTTTGATCATATTATATATATATATATATATATATTGCACGTTCGACATGCTCTTTGTTGCAGGTTTGCAAGTACATGACATCGACTCCACCTAGTTTCACAGGTGTGAGCGTGTCCATTTACCAACGAAAATTGATTGGGAGATAGTAGCTAGGTTTTCCGAGCCAAGTCGTCACCCTAGTCATAGCGTGTTGTCGGGTTGTTGTCAGGGTTAGTTGTGTTGATTTGGCCAATTTCCCCTTGATTATTTATTTAATTTCAAGTTTAAAGTTTATTAAATGGCTTGCATAGTTTAATTAATGATTAAATATGTGTTTAGTTGCAATGTTGAAATGTGATTTATTTTATTGATTTATTTGATGAAATTAATAAAATAATTATTGGGTTATTGATTGATTTGATTAATTAATAAACCATATTTAGTTTATTAATTAATTATATTAATAGTGATATATTAAACAAAATAGTGATTTTGGCATTATTGTATATCTAAACTCAAATGAAATTGGAAATGGAAATTATAATGGACATTGAGATTTAATTAAAATAAAATAAAAATCTTGTCTGAATAGATAGAGTTAAATTAAAATAAATAATTAAATATTAATATGTTTTAATTTTACTTTTGTGAAATGCTTATGTTTTATGAGAAATTTGGAAAATGCATAAGTTGAATTAAAATTCGAAATTGGGTTTTGAATTAAAAATTTGAAATATTCCCATGTTTTTAAATTATATTTAGTGAGTGGGATTTTTAGGGTTTTGACCATTTTTGGGGAAAAAACACTATTTTGCAAAATAAAATGGATCTAAGTTTTCATCTTGGATTTTGGGGAGAAATGGGCTTGGATTTGTGAAGAAGATGAAGGTATGCTTGAGCTGGATCTTGAAGAGGATTCGAAAGCTCCATGGGATCTTGAAGGCTTTGGAGAAAAATCAGGTTCCTTTGTCTTGCTTTGTTCATTTTGAAAAACTAGATTTAACTCTCTTCATGCTTTTTAGAGATCTTTGAAATGTAGATGAATCCAATGAAACCCATGAGTTATTCTTTGAAAAGAAAACCAAAACAAAAAAATCAACCAATGGAAAAATGAAGAGATTTATGGTCAAAACAAAAATCTAAACTCTATGGTGGTGTAGAAAAATCCATTGTTTTGTTGCAAGGTTTTGTTGGGAAATTTTTTTTGAGTTTTGTTCTTAGAAATTGTTGATGAAAACCCAAATAAAATTCCTAGGCAGATTTGAGAAAATCCGCAGTCAGGTTTTATTTATTTAAATAAAAAATTTATTTAAAAATGAAATTTTTGTTTGTTGTGAGGGAGTGTTGGGGGCTCACCCCATCGTGCCACCCAAGGGAGGCACGATGGAGGAGCCGCACCCAGCGCATCCCCCACGCAGCCACCGCTACAGGGACGACTGTGTGTGAACATAGCTGCCGCCCTTGTTGGGGTTTCGGCTGTGTTTACACACAGCCACCCCTGTTGGGGGTTCGACTGTGTGTAGACACAGTCGTGCCCCGACCTAAGCCTCGCGTGCAGCCCAAAAAATGAGGACGGGTTTTATTATTATTTGAAAAAAAATAAAACACAATAAAATATACATATATAATATTTTATATATTATGACTTATAATATTAAAATATTTATAAATAATATTTTATATTATATTTCATAATATTAAAATATTAGATATATATGTGTATTAATAATGTTATAAAATATATAATATTTTATAATATTAAATATTTGGAAATAATATTTGATATTATATTTTACTATATCAAAATATTAAATTTTATTAATAATGAAATATATATTTTTTGGTGAAGGTTTTAAATGTATAGTATGCATATTAAAACGAATTATTCAATGAGGGAGAAATAGTTATTTTTTAAATGGAATTGTCATTTTAGTAAACAATGATATTTAAAAGATTATTTTAATCCTATCCATAATCAAATAAACTTAATTAAATATTAAATTGAATTCCTTAGTGGTGTCAAGGGAACTTTAGATAATTTGACAATAATTGGATAAAGTTGATTTTATAATCAAATATCTTTACTGAGAAATTTCATTTTGATTAATATGGATAATCAGGAAATCTTCAAATATAAAAATAACGTTTTAAGAGGCACTTGTTTAAATGATGTTTAATATTTAAAATAGGAACTTGAAATGTTCATTCCATTTGTATAGACAAAATGAAATTGTTGTATGATCCAACGTTTTAATTAAAATATGGATAGTGATTAATTATCTTGTGTTGAAACATGGATTAAATGATTTAACTTAAATGCTATTGATTAAAATATCTTGATCTTGAATATAATAGTGAAACTTAGAAATAAAGATTAATTTATTTAATCTGGATGTCTATTTATCAAAACGATCTAAGTATGGAAGACAATTGAGAAACTTAGAGATAATGAATGACTTAGTTCAATTAGGTGGTTCTAATCAGTAATTATGGAACATAATTGGAGAGCTTAGGATTAGCGAATGATATATTTAAATCAAAAAAAATTATTTGTCAAATGTTGATTTGTTGATAATTTGATTTTGAATATTTATAGATTGATCCAGTAGAGTTGTATATTTGGATTAAATTCTTTAATGTTGGCAAGAGGATTTATGTATATACTATGTAGTATAATTGATTGGAATACATTTGTGTACAAGAAGAGATGAGTTTTAGTTGATTTATTTAATGCGGAGTTGAGATTAAGACTGATTTATTGGATCTAATTGATTATTTACCAAAAGTTTAACTTATAGAATATAGTGGTTAAACTTAGAAGTAACGAATGATTTCATGAAACATATGAGATTGAGTTGTTCGACTTATTGCTATAAGAGTAATTTATTTAATCCAAATTTTTTATAAATCAAGTGGATTTATTTTCAGTATATGATTGTGAGACGTAGAGTGATTGATTGGTTTAATTCTAGTTCGATGATGTTATGCATTTAAATGTCTTGATTTTGGAATATGGTTGTGAAATTTAGAATATGTGATCTGTTCTTTGCATATTTCTATGTCATGAAAATAAATGGGTTCGATTGATTGGATAAATGCAATTCATGTAAATTGTGTTTGACTGGATTTAGGAAATATGAACATTAGCGCATTTGGTTGCTCGAAATGCTTTTAGTGTTTATATGTTCTTTCTCAATGTTGGGAGAATAGAGTAAATGTTGAAGTCTTCTAGATAGGAGTTCATGTATGGGTATGGGATTGTGGTACGTGAGTCAATTTTGATGTGTCATGGGAAAATGTGCATGTGACACCATGTTGTTTCACCCGATTCTCACAAACAGGGATGTTTTGTACCTCCTTGGGAATAGGAGAGGGTCATGTGTTTATACCTCCTTTGGAAGGAGTGGAGTTTGTATTATGTTTTTCCTCCCGTGATGGAGTGGGTTTTGTGACCTTGTTTACCTCCAGTGTTTGGAGAGGGTTTTGACCTTGTTGCCTCCAGTGTATGGAGAGGGTTTTAACCTTGTTTTCCTCCAATGTTTGGAGTGAGTTTCCTTATTTGTTACCTCCTTGGATTGGAGAGGTCATGTTATCTGGTCACCTATTGTGGTTTTAACCATGTGAGTTGTCTTAGGAGAGTGGCTTGCAATGGGGGCCGGTGCACAAAGTGGTGTCGGGATAACCCTTTGTAAGTTGGTAAATTTAGTGATGACTAAATTAAACTTTTAGAAGCTTAGGTTGAATCAAACATTAAACAAGATAATTTGTGCCTTGCTCATGGACCCATGGGCTTGTTCAAGACTTGGGATGAGACGGGAAGGCCTAGAATGGCAAGATCATCTATCTCGTCTTCACAAGAGGTATTTGGTTCCGCATGAGTAAGCATTGGTGCCGGGATTTCGGTTGAGGCTACTAGGATAACCCATGGAGTGGGGGCCGGGGCCTAGGAAGATTCCCAGAGGATATCCATTCACGAGCTATGCGATGAAACTCTTCCTAAGTCAACTGTTTGTGTATTTCATATTTGTGACACTCTTGATCTATTCTATGTCTGGAAGCAATGTAACCTATGACAATGTTGTGTGAGTCGTACCTAGAGTTGTACGTATGACCGTTCAGTCATGTGATGAGGTCTTGTATTTTTTTCCTATCAGTTTTGTGTGGCCCGTGCCTAGTGGTAGATGGTCTTGTGTAGGAATTCCTGGTTACTATCTCCTAGCATGGAGGGAGTGGAACCTTTTGGATTCCCCGTGGTCGGGTGGCGTGCATCTTAATCCATTGGTACTTCTTCTTGTTCGTGTGGTCATGATTTCTAGCTAGAGAGCTCATGGGAATCAATTTCTTCTCATGCCTTATTCTCTGAGTTCTTATTTTATTTTATTACCCCTCATTTGTTATCGAGGTGGAATTTGTAATATGTAATTATAATTGTTGGACTTGCCTCATTCGGGGAATGAGTATTGTAATCTTATTGTAAATCATGTTATTGGTATCAAGAGGTATCTCATACTCTTGGATGTAAATTATTATGTTTGGAATGTATGTGAACTTTAATTGTTATGTAATTATATGTTATGGTTTTATCCATGTTCCGCGTTTGGTTTAAGTAACACGGTCTCGCAACCTTAGGGGATTAATTTCAATGGTTAAGTGAACTTGTATGTGAATTGTTCTAGCTTACATGCTATTGTTCTTATTTCAAAAAAAAAATAGTTCAGTTGTTTAGTAAATTGCAACTTTCCCTAGGGTTGCATGGCGAGGCGTTACAACCAAAAAAAATTGTTATTTCAACCAATCAATGGTTTTAAAATACAGATATGCATCTAGAAAAAAACATTTCTTCAATTCATAAATTTATCTATCAATCAATAAATAAAAGAAATACTTGTAATTTAAAAGGTCAAATTATACTTGCTACTCCAATACAAAACAAATTTAATCCTTAACCATTCATCATAAAAATTCTTATTTTATGAATGCCTCCCATTAAACCAATCATTTTTAAAATGACACATCTAAACCACAATCTTTCTTCAAACTCACACAAATGTATGTGTCAATACAAAAACAAAAAAAGTTGAATTCAAAAGACAAATAATTTTTTTCAATTAAACTTTTAAACTATTAAACTTAAATTTAGGATATTTCATTTTTATTTAATTTTCCAATTTTATAATTTGAAAATAATCTTCTATAAATTCATTCATTTTGTTTTGAAATTATATAATTTAAAATATTTTCAAATTTACTTATGTTAATCTATGAGAGATATAGTAATCTATACCATTTATATAATTTAAATTATATCTTATTAAATTGTTAAAAAAAATAAATTTCTTATAAATAATTTTATGTTTTTTTATAATTAGCTTGACATTGTGTATAAAAGGTTTAAGTTATGAATGTTAAAATATATATTTTTATTATTTTTCAATGTTTATTTGTTAGTTTAAAAGATGTGTCAATAATGTTGCAATCACTAATGATTAATTTTTTCTTGATTGGTTAAGTGGTATTGTGCAATTATTCTATATTAATTTAATGCTATGAATGCTATAGTATAAAGAAGAATATTTCTAATATATTTTTAATGCATCTTTATAATTTATAAACAAACATCTAAAGTAAAAAGTGTGATTGTAAAAAAAATACAACTTAATGAGTAAACATACATTTAAAGTTAAAAGTGAAATTATAAAACAAATTGTATATTTATTTTATTTTTCTTTTGATAAATTTAATTTTTCATTTTTCATTTTTTATTAAGAATTATCTTTTAATATTATAAATGATAATCTACTAATCGTAAATAAAATTTATAACTATTAAAAATGATTACACACAATAAATTATAAATTCTCAAATCAAATTGAATTATATAAAAAAATCATAATAAAATACTTTAAACTAATATTTTAGTCATAAATTTTTATTTTTGAACTTTTTAAATTTTATAAATATGATATGGATGCTAATAAAAATAAATAAATGATGTTTTGTAATGCCCCGTCGTGCGAACCCCATAGGACAACTAAAGCAACAATTACCGCACAATTTTTTAATTTTTTTTTAAAGTAAAACTAACATACATGAAATGCACAATAATTTATGACATGAAAATTCATTTAAACAAACCCAAAATCACTTAGGTCCCTTGGGGTACACGAGGATACATTACGAAACTTAATTCCATACATCAATGATAAAGAATGAAAGCCAAATTTAATCCATGACAAAGCATACATATAAACCATCAATAAGAAACCATTCACTTAAATAAATACAACACTTTGAATAACATCTGATATGGATCCATATCCACACAAGGTTTACCATGATAAAATATTACATCACATCCTTTCCATTACTTTACATTGTTCAAGCCTTACAATGATACAAACATGTTTCCCAATATGGGCGGAAACCACATGACAAGATAGAATGATACAACTCTGGAGTCACCACAACAGCACCACTTTGCACCTCTCGATCCTCGACTGGGGACCCAAAGGGGTGCTTAGCACATTCCACCTGACCATGTGAGTTTGAAGACCCACCCCCGTGCTAGGGAGCTGACAAGAAAGAATCCTCAACCAAGAACATTCCAACAGTGAACAACAAGACTCAACATCATACAAGAATGATGAAAAATACAAGGATAATTACAACATCAATAATCCCCTCACAACATAATGTCAAAAGGTCATAAAACATGACATCAATAAACCACTTCCAACATAACAACAATAACCATTTTCCAAACATTACCACAATAAATCATTTTTGAAATATAACAATAAATCTCCTTCAAACATTACCACAATAAATCATAAAGCATATCATCAATAAATATCAAGTCATAAAATATCAATAAACCACTTCCAGAGGCTTGCAAACTTAACAATTCATAAGGGGTACTAGGGGAGAGTGTCATCGCATAGCTCTCATGGGATCTCCTAGCCCTTCCTCTAGCTTGAGGCGATGGCACCCATTTATCGATCTCCTAGCTCTTCCTCCTACTTGAGACGCCGGCACCATAGGGTAGCTCATGTGGAGTCGATAACCTCTCATGAAGACGAGATTATGACTTTGCCAACCACGGCCTTCTCAGTCTATCATTATTCTATGATAGCCCGAATGCATAGATGAGGAATCCAATGTTTATTATCTTGTGTGTTTTACTACCCATCCCCCTAAGTTCTATTATTAGATTATCACTTGTTTAACTACTCTTACGTGGGTTCTCTTGTGCACTTCCTCTTACCCGAGGCATCAGCCCCCACGAAGAGCCACTCTCCCTAGAGACCCAACAAACATCAAAATCCAAGGGTGTACCATCACAATTTGAACATAGAATCACAACATAAAAGCATGTGAGGCATTACGCATCTCGCTAACAAGTACATAATCAGGGTCTCACAAAGATCCGTACAACCTTTTTCACAATAATGATAACCATAGCTTGCCACGTCAAGAGCACATAAAAGGAGAAACATTGAAAAAAAATAAAACAAGCCTCTAGAAGACTCAAAAAGTTTACACTAGGGTTTCCCCATCAAAGAACTGACAACAATAATTGCAAGGCCTCAAAGAACTATTTTCAATTCAAATATAATGAGTGAATACATCAAGACAAGATCAACAACTCCATTCAAACTACATCAACAACTCCATTCAAACTAAATCAAAAATCCAAGGGAGACCTCTATTTCCTCCTCTCAGGATACCCATTACTCAAATAACTTTCAATTTGACTCATTAACAACTCAATCAGAACCATCAACCATGACAACGATAACATTAACCGATTTACCACTCAACTCAAAAGACACCCAATAAATCAACATGAACAACCAAACCATAATCTTCCTAACCAACAATAACCATTTCAAGAAGAGTTCAACTTGCACAAAAGCACCCCATTTAACCAACTTCACCCAAAATCCTATTCTAAACACATTATTTAAAACATACCCATAGTAAATTAACACACCATCTGATAAACAATTATATAAGAGGTCAACATTTAAAAGATAAACTAATTCAATCAACAACATGTTACTACACATGTTTTCTTCATAACTATAACTATATCATTTCCATAATATTCAAATGTTTACCAATTCTCATTATTTAATATAATCATTTAGTTTTAGAATCAAAGCGAACGTTCTACTCTAACGTTTGAAGTTTGCAAGCATAAGAATAGATGGTGTCATAACATTCGTATATTGATCTTTTCAAAAGATATAATCTTTCATTCCATGTAAGTATGCAAGCAATAGTTTAAAGAAGGTTTAACCCATGCATGAAGTATATACATATATATGTGATTGCTTCTCTTATAATTATAAGCTATCTTTTGATTAAGGTCAAATGATTTCATAAGGTAATTTTCTACTAATCATTGTATGGAAACTAAATTGTCAAAAAGAGAAAATTGAATATAAGAAATTTAGTTAGATTGAATTAAGAATAATCAAAGACTAAGATTTAACTCAAGCCTAAATATAAGAATATAATAAGATGCCTATCCTATAACCTTTCAATTTATATTCTATAGTTAACTTAACATTTTCTTTCTAGACCACTAACTTTTCTACTATAATTTAATTTCATATAACATATCAACTTTAACTAAACAAAATTCATCTAAAACTAAATACAAAGAACCAAGACCCGCACCTATACCACATACAAGTAATGCTGCTTTGACAGATTGTGAATATCATCGGAGAGTTTATTTAAATCTATACACCCTACCATGTTCAAGTGCGCCACTGTGACAGGTTGTAATTAGAATCCGAGAGTTTGTTTAAATCTATACATCCTACCATGTTCCAGTGCACCGCTGTGATAGGTTGACAATGAAATCATAGAGATTATTTAATTTACTATTCCTATGCAAGTCTAAAAGTTGCAGCTGTGACGGGTCACTAATGGTTTCAGGGAGGCTACTTAATTTTGTACAATGCCTCAATTCAAAATGTTGTAACAATGACAGGTTGCCAAGTATATTAGAAAGTGAATATTGGAATTTGGAAATATCGCCATCTTCTTGCATTATTGTCAAATCCCAAATGTTATCCCCAAGACTGAAGGGAAAGAGAAAGGTGAGGTGCAACTACGTGACTTAAGAGTAAGAGAAATAATGTACAACTTTTCTGTTTGAACTAGATGCATTTCTATTTGGTGGCAAGTTTCCAGAGACGCGCTCAAGTTTGAAGCTTTGGGAATTAATCTTCACCACAATCAACGGAAAGCTCTCTATTATGTTAGTAATTGACAATATTTTATTTTCAAGTGCTAGAACTGCGACAAATTGTTAGTAGAATCAAGCAGGTTAATTAAACCTTTGAAATTTCCTATTATGTTCAAGTGTGCGGCTAAGGCAGGTTGATAATGAAATCAGAGAGGTTATTTAAGCCTTTAAAATTTCCTATCCTTCCAAGACTTCCTTAGTCTGAATATTTGGGACTTGTCTCCAATCGATCTAGTAGGTGGTGGTGATGATGATAGAGTGAGACACCTACCATGACAGTCAAGGCCAAGACTTTAGCATGCAACACCTAGAATACAAGGGCCCTTTATTAGATGTTATGACCCGTTTAAAAATACAAAGCGAAGAGGAACAATCTAAAAAGTTCCAAGTGAGTGAAACAATAAAAAGGAGTCTCTACTTGATACTACTCACGTGGAGAACTAAGGAATAGATGTTGTAGTCTTTTATTAGTACTAAGGGGGAGAAAAAATTATAATCAAATTTTTGTCGAATCTTTTTAAGGTGCACAAACAGTATAGGGGTTTGAGGGTACAAAAAAAAAAAAAAAATTCTGGATTGATTCACTCCAACCAAGATTAAATACAAAGAACCATGCCATGGAGATGGTGCAGCAAGGTCAACTTTATTGAAAAGGCTTAAGAAACTTTTAGTCAATGATAATAGTTGGGGCTATACGATCCCATAAAGAAAATCACGCACCAGTCAAATATAAAGCCAAAATGCATAGAACACATAATGGATTTATATAAAGACTTCAGAAACTTTATAGCTGATGCAATCAAAAAGAGTAAGGCCAAATTCTGCCAGCCAAGAGTAAAGTAAGAGGTATTTATTTGCTCATATAAATTAGTATAGAGCAGGATAACAACCATAAGGGATATCATAGAACCAATACTAACATATTCATTTTATAATGAAGCAAAACACAAAAAAAATAAGCCATCAAGCTGACCTCAAGATTTTGCACTAGTTGGAATCACACGGGTTCTCTACAACCATTGCTAGCCTCCTATTCTTCCTGCGCCAGACTGGAAGCTATGAAACAAGGTATCGACTTCAATCCAGGTATCCCCAGCCAAGAACACCATTGTTTAATCACCTATGAAAACTCTGGCTCTTTTTTTTTTTGAATGCTCTCGCGAGGGTGATCAGAAAACAAAGATTAAAAAAAACCCCCCGTATCAGTTAAAATCCACCTATATAAATTCCAAAACATGACAATCTTTCGAAAACCAAAATAGCAAGTTTCCCATCGAGATTTCGTTTCCAGCTGTGCATGCCCACACCTTTTTGATTTTATCTTTTACTTTATTCTTTTTTTTTCTATCTTTCCTTGCTTTTCTTTTCTTTTAAATTTGTTGTCCTTATCTTCATTCAATTTGGTATTCCATTTTAACATTTAATTACTATTTTCCCATCTTTTGCATTACTAATAAATCTCAACCTTAAATAACAAATGTCAATAATTTTGATTATTATTACTACTTTATAACTTAATAATTAATAATAATAACTTTATAATTTAATAATTTATTTAATTCCAAGCTACAAATCACATTGAACACCCAAAACAACATATAATCTAATTAATTATAGTTTTTTCTTTAATTCAAAATTAATTTATGTTTTCTATTATCAATTTAATTTAATTGAATTGATTAATCAAGACTAAACATTATATCAATTTTATCAATTAAACAAGGAAATCAACAAGAAGCCTCAAATCAACCTATCATACCTACACAACTATGATGAAGAAACAAATGCGAAAGGGCACTACATGTTCATTAATAAATTATAAACTCTCACATCAAATTGAATTATATTTTAAAATAAAATACTTTGAACTAATATTTTACTCATAAAACTAATTGGAATAATTGAATATGGAAATCATTAATTTGTGGCATGTGGCTACGTGATACTTTGCAGTCTATAGAGTTTGAATACTATAGTCTATGTCTGCTTGGTAGTGGTTTGAAGGGATCAATCTACCTTGGCACTGCCATATGAATGATATACTTGGTGCTTTTTATGGGTTGTGCTTTGATCTTCCTTGGCTGCTTTTTGTTTACATTTTTGTCGGCACTTTGGAAACTCTGGTTGTATAGTATAGAGTTTCGGTGGTATTAATTCAAAAGGAAATCTCAATCCCTAGTTTGCTTGTTCATGGAGAACTTGGAGTAATCTTTGATCTTGGTGATGATGATATTGTTCCTAATTTGATATCTGTTTCGGATCTTCGCGAAGCATTAAATTTATACAACTTAGATCATGATTTGTTTCCTATTGTTGGTTTTATTAATATAAATGATTTTCTATCTAACGGTTTCTTTTGAGATCTTCTTTTGATTATCAGGTCAGGAATTATGAGTGATAACTTTGTTGAAACCATTTTTGCGGTGCAGTCAGCTTATGGAAAAACTTCCTCCTGAGGTCTTGTCCACTGGTATTAATCTATCTTTGGCAGTGCATTTTCTTTTGATGAAGCTATTAGGGCATGCATTCAACAGTGATATTTCTACTTGGAAGTAAAAACTAAAACTATCTTTGGACCACCTTCTACCACTATCTTACTACGAAGCTAGATCCAGCTTGCCACCTGTTGTGGATAAATGATTTGCTTTGGTTTTGATATCAAGCCAATGTATCTTGTTTCTAGGTTTTTTTTCCTATGGGAGGCTTCTTAGGGGTTTAATTGATATTCTCATGTATGGGGTTTCTTTCAGGGTCTGGTTGGAGTTATAGGTTTAGTTTTTTTGTCTTCTTTTTGGAGCTACAACCGGAGGTTTTCTTCCTTGGTTCTTTCCTGCCGGTATGCTCCTTTTGAACCAGGGTTTGTAAACTTTCTTTAATCAATAAAATGTTCAATGGCATAGCCACTTTTATTTTATTTTTTTTAAAGATTTACTCATAAAATTATTTTATTTTTATTTTTAAAATATGGATGCAAACAAATAAATAAAAAATACATTAAAAAAGTAAATCAATATTTCATTTCAATGTAAATCAATCAAAAATCTTTAAAATATTATTATAATCAATGGTTGAGGTGACTATAAACTCAAATGGAATGAATATGATATGGAGAATGAGAGTTAGAATGCCTCAATGAAAATTATCTACATTCCATGTTAATTACAAGAATAGAATACGCAATCATATCTTCTTAAAAATGTCTCCATCATTGTCAACCATGTTTGGGAATAGGATTGGTAGCTCTTTTTAATTTTATCTTTATTCATGCAACATGCCAGAGCCCTACAATAGATCTCTAAAGTCTTTGACTGTAAATCAAGTAATGGAAATCTACATTGTTTTATTTTACAAGAAAATAAGAGTTGCAATTTCTACCAGACAAACATTCCAGAATATGATGTGCATTGATTTATTATTATATATATTAATAATGCCATTTTTTACTAGACTGAGAAATTCCAGCAAAGATGTGCACTTTTTTAATTAGTGGGAAAATAATGCCCTATTTCTATAGAACTGGGATATTCTAGAAAATAGAATGCAGTGGTTTATTTTATGGATGAATAATGACATTTCTACCAAATTCAAACGTTTCAAAAAAAAAAAAAGAGAATGCCATGCCTACCAAATTCTTGGGATTCAATAAAAATGAGTATACAGTAAATAAAATGTAAATAACTACAAGATGGTATGAGGTAAGAAAATGAAATTATCTTAAAAAAAATAAAAAATGCAATGCAAAGAAGATTAAGATATATGGAAAGAAAATTATCTTAAAAATCATACATATGCAATGTAAAGAAGATTAATATATTCCCTGTAAAGCAAATTATCTTAAAATTTAAAAATATATAATTAATCAAAAATAAAAATTTACCTCCTTGTAAGACATCTAGAACTAGTAATTGATATCAAACAAAAATAGAAAGAACTTCTTTCTGCTCCCAAATGGAAGCACCAAAACAATCACTTCAAATGTGATTTCACCTTCTAAATATTTTTTCAATTGTGATTCAAACATAGAGATATAGAATCTTATGAAACTGCAGCTTAAAACATATAATTCTTTCCCAAATTTCACAATAAAATTTGTAAAAGCTGGTGGAAAAAATAACACTACATAATTGAAAGCTTGGAATAGGTAATGCTAGAGGAAGTTGAGATATTTGAGCTTCCAATTTCAGCAACTTCACCACTTCTATTATTTTTGGTCTTTTAGTAAATAAATCCCAACCATGGGTGTGCATGAGGAGATGATGGGCTATATTCCCTCCTAAGGTCTCCCCAATTAGAAATGCATAGGCATTGAACCACATATCACATTCTCACTCAGTGGATAAAAGCCACTAGAGTACAACCATGGAGTCATCATAGATGGGAAAAATGAAATTCTTTAGAGCCAATCTATAATTCATGGAATCCATCAGTGTATTTTTTTTGATGAATCATCTAGATTTTTAAAGAACTAATGTCACTACGAATATCTTATCATATGTTACAACTTTAAATCAGACATTACATATGATTATTTTAGGATTGGTCCTGAATATCGGACGTCTCTTTAATACCAGACGTTACATTTAATTATGTTGCTCATATTTAATGGCTGATCTCCACTACAAACCATTTCATTTTCATTTTAATGTGATACCTGTCGTTTCAAATGCATGCATACTATGACAGCCAACAAGGACATAATTTTTTTTGGAAAAGGGTTATTGTTTACAACAAACATTCTTCATTTTTTTTCGAAAGGGGTTAATGTTTACAAGCAAACATTCTTCCCTCTACAATTGAATACACCTCTCGGCGTAAATATTTCTTTTGTTAAAAGATATTAGAAATTATCTAGAACTAGATAGTTAAAATAAAATAAATTCCAAGAACTAAATAAATAATCCAATGCCATAAATTATTTATTTGTAATTATCTAATTAATTGAATTTAATTAATTATTTATATATTACCCACACAATTTAGATCATGTCAAGATACTTCAACATTGTGAACTAGTTCACCTTTTTGGATATCTATACCCATCACACATTATAATCTCACCCTAATAGTCCTTAGAAGCATTATTAAATAAAAATATAATCACCATTAAAATATTTAGCCATGTTAGTTAGCCAATAGAATTGAGACCACATGTTATAGGTAAATATATTAAACTAACAATTCCATGTAGAAACATGCAATGATGAGCCAATAGGATGAAATGTATAGTAGAGGAAGGGGAGATGCGGGCAATGAGGCTGGTAGCCTTCAAAATTTATTGTCCCAGATGCAAAGAAGAGGAACAATGTAGGATGCAACAACCCATATAACAATAGTCAATAATACATAATGTAACGAAACATGGAATTATTAGCATAAATTATTTTATCTTGTTGCAACCATAACTAGAAAATGAAAGCCATAAATAAAAAAAGATTGGTTTCAACAACCACTCTAACAAAGAAAGCCACAATACAGGCAGAGCTATACAATAATAATTGACAAAAAACACTCCTTTCTCAACACAATCTCCTAAAAAATTGAAAAATATAGCCTTCTCGACAATAACTTCTCCAAAATGAAACAATATAGCTTAAGCAACACAACTATAATCGACAATGCCCAATGAAAGTTAACACAAAGCAGATATTGTTTTGTGGCGATGGTTGGAATGTAGTAAAATAGTTAATGTTATGTACTCCATGTTGTTTTGCATAAGGGATTGTCCACTGTTGTTGTCTGTGTTACCTTAACAATTTTAATGTTACATACATATATTGATATTTTATTGTGTTGCAACTATAGACGCTAAATGGAAGCCACAAATGGAACAATATAGACTAAGGTGGACATCAACAAAATGAATTGCAAAACATTAAATTCTTTATTCCATTGTAACCACTACCATACAATGCTAAAATTCATAGTTATTGATGGAAGTGTAGAGGCAGGGAAGAGAATGAGGGGTGGTGTGCACCCTATCACTTTGATCAATGATAGAAGGAATGTTTTGGCTACTAATGAGTATAAATACAAGCATTGGAATCCACATTATGGCTTCAGTATGATCTAGAAAAATAAGAGAAAACTACAAATATTAGTGCAGTGGTCATCTCTGATTGATACACATGTAAATCAAGAGATGTGAAAGTTGATTATTTTATAATAAACAATTTTATATGAAGTTGTAATTCAAGGAATGAAGTAAACAGAACTTAGACATACCTGGTGTATGTCACATAATGAACTATCAACATAAGAAAGCAGAACTCAATGTCCACCTACCATATTGGGTCATGGAGTGTCATGCGATCTCACCAAACCCCCAAGCAAGGAAAAATAAATTGCCCACCATTGGCATCAATGGTGAAAGCAATGTCTTGGACACTGCTTACTTAATGCAAGATCTAAAGGCATCAAAAGGTGCACATATGATGATTGTTTGGGTTGAGTATGGTTGCAAACATGAAAGAACAATTCAAAATTTAGTACACTAAAGACATACCATTGGTAGACAATAAATCAATCAAAAAATATAAAGAATAATATAATTCATAACAAATTGTATGCAATGAAGGTAGAGTAGAATAGTGCGAGCAAATAAAATCTAGGTATACCTTATGCAGGGAATGAAATGGAAGTTTCAGAGAGTAAGGGAGCCCTGCTTTGCACCCTTCCACATTATGGTATCAAGCGTCATGGATTCTCACAAAACCTCTAAGTAGAGTATTTTTTTCTCCATGAATTTAAACTATATGTCAGTACATAGATTTGCAATCTAAAATGTTGTGAACGAAATATCATTTGAAACAAGGGAAATTAGAAGTTTAGTACAACAAACATGTATAACCATTACAAACTATTTAGATAAGGAAGTATAACTAGCTGTATAATTTCTAAAGAATAATATTTAATATATGTGGAATAAAATACATGTTATAAACAGGATGCAGGTATACCTTTTGCTAAGAGTATAAAAACAATATGTGGACAATTGAATATAATTGTCTTCTGGAACCTAGCAATTTTATTAACCTAAAATCACTATTAGATTTTTAAAGAAATATATAGAGTTGCAACATTTGTCACAAAGAACTTTGAATGTAAGTGTAAAAGAACATATGGAAAGAATGAGATAGAGCCTTACTTTTTATATGAATAGAATACAGTTTCAACTCGAACAGAATGGGAAACTTGTGATCATAAAGTTATTTACAATTATAAACATCTACAGAAAGAGTTGGAAGTGTTCCCAATCTAAATTTTTTAGAATCTGAAATTGTTAGAAAGAAATAATTCAAGTGTGATAGCGATGGAGGTGAGACTATTTTGGTAAAGTGTAGGAAGTCTATGAGACCAAAGTGAAATTTAGATAATGGATGTTTGTTGCTGGCAAGAAGGGGAAATAGAAAGCAATAGATGAATAAAAAATTCTTTTACTGATGTCTGTATAACTTAAACTTTTGAAATGCTAGGTAAACTCAATAGAAGTGGGAATGAAGGGTACTATGGAAGAATTGAGACAAAGAGGAAAAGGAGAAGTGGCGTAGGTACCATGGAAAACAAAAATATTTCATGATGGTGGCAGTGTAGACAATTGTTGGAGACATTCCTCTTCTTTGGTTTGAAGTGCATTGTATTTGTTGGAATGCAACCCAGAATACCTGTCAAAAGAGAAAGATGGATCTATGCATATTCCTTCTATTGATTTAACATGTGAGAGAGTTGTGAATGTTAGTCTTTTGTTTTCTTTAGTTCCAATATCTATTGTAGCTTTCTCTAGTGTTAAGCCTTGAGATTTATGGATTGTGATAGCCCAGGCCATTGTCAATGAGAATTGTCTTCGTCTGCCTCGTGTGATTGGGAAAATGGGGATGAATCTTGGATTCTCCTAATCCCATGATGGCCCAATGTAGTTTTGGAAGTCAAAAACAACATATTCAGGTAGTTGAGGTGGTTTAGTACCACTGGCATATACAATATCCTTCACTAAACCCAATGATCCATTCACCAGGCTAGTTGCCACCCAAAAATTTGTTGTCAACATTACTTGTTGACCAATTGCAAGCAAGAGTTCAAGTTGAAGTTGTTCATCATTGGCATATAATCAAGTGCATTTTGTTGGGAACATTTAGCAAAACTAATTGCAATTGGAACACTTAATTGTTGTAGCATTTTCCTATTGTGCAAAGAAACCAAGCTATTAGTTGGGAATAAGTGGATAACCTAATCAAAGTCTTAGTTTTTCTTAGAGGCAAGCATGCCTTTTTTTTTTATTCATAAGAAGTTGCTAATCATCTAGGGATGCCTGGTAGTTTCTAATATTCATGAGGAGCATATGAAAATGTTGTTGTGACTTGGATTGCCCATGCTAGCGAAAGATAGTGTCAAGCATAACAAAAATATTAAAAGTGTGCCAAAGTGATAATGTTATGGACTGAGAACTATAGATAGGCCTATCCATAATAGGGGGTAGTTGTACCAAGTCACCCATGAGTATAATAGAAACACCACTGAATGGCTGCAAATCTCTCAAAGGGAATGCTCACCACATTCGGCTATCTATTTTTAGCAGCAATTTGAAACCCAAGAAACTCATTTCATCAATTAGTTTGTACTTAATATGTTTGAAATCTTCTTGAAATATGGTCAATGGTTGTCCTTTCAATGGATTCATATCTTTTATTGGTATGCAAAGAGTAGTATGCACTATGGAGGTAAGAACATTGTAAGCAGCAACACCCGTTGGTGCCAAAACAAGCAAAGGGTTCATTTTTTGACTCAACAATTGATTCAGTGCTCTTCGTATCTTGTCAATCAAGAATGATTTACCTGTACCAATGGTTCCTTGAATGATCATATGAAGCGGAGGCAATGAGGGTGGACCAAGGTGGTGTTGTTCAATGATTCACAAAGCAAGCTCCTGTCTAGGAGATAGTCGATGACAAAGGGTTGGCGTTGCAAAGGAAGAAAGGGTGTCTTCAATTGTATGAAATTTTCTTGTTGAAAAAAACTAGTCAGTAATGCTATGAAGATTCTCTGGAACATTGTGGCTGTCCCACCTATGGTGTAGGTTAAAGTCCCACTGACCCAAGAGTTGTAGTTGGTCAAAACAAACATTGTTCATGGAACCAATTCAAGAGAGCAACTCCCATTCATATTGATCTATATGTGGTGGAGACTTTGCATTATCAGTTTCACTATCACTACCCTCATCATCAATAGGGCAGTCACTAAGCCTATTCACATGCCAAGCAACATAGCCAACAACATGAAGTAGCCTCCAATTTTGTGTTATGCTTTCTCTTGTAAGCCATATGTCATCCTCCACATTTCAGAAAGGCTTGTATAGCAATAATTCTAACCAACAAAATGTTTTATAGTCATCACTTTGTTCTGAGGGGATGGTCTTGAAAAGCGGGTAAACAATGATGATTGCAAGTTGTGGGAAAGCACGCTAGGCCAATCCTTTGCAATTTTCATGATATGTATAGAGTTGTGCAAAATGAATAAGGGAAATTGTCTCCATTTTAGCTGGTATTTGCATGTAGGAATGAAGATAAGCACTAACAAGCTCATCACCATTGTCAACTATTTCAACCAATGGAACGTCTGCCTGCTAACGTTCAAAGACAAGAAATGTCGACTTGAGATGACAATGAGCAACTTTTGCAGCATATGGCATGTTTCTTGTGCACCAATGTCATGATCAGCAACCAAATTCATCATGAATTTTTGGTATGCAAGCAATGCTTTATCCCCAGATGAATTTGTATTTGCAAGACTTTGCAAGATATCAATGTAGCTTTCAATTTTTTTCTCATACTTTGATGCATATTTGGAAATGTAGTTTAGGACAATTTTTCTAGACAATACTGGCTAGAAATCAACATTTTCTCACCAAATTGCAAGCATCTTGGGGTTGTGGATATTAACACACTCATCATTTCTTGCTGGTTTGAACAATTTGTTTAATTCACTATCAATTGTCAATGTTGAATATGGTTGTCTATTCCATGGAGCTTTGTAGCGGCATTGCAATTGTTGGCCTTTTTTCCTAAGGAAAGTGTATTGAGTGCACTTGGTATTCCTTTGAACCGAGTTTAACAATTATTCATAGTCCACCATTGGATCCATAGAAGAAATTTGTGTAGTATTAAGCAAGCATGGGTCATCCAAGGCTAAGTGGTGGATCCTTGATATTAGCTACTCTAGGGCATGAGGGTTCCATGCTAAAACATAGCAATCAAATTATTTTTTGGCTTGTTGAAGCTCATGAGGGTTGGACCAATCAAGAATGTCCATATTTGGGGCATCTAGGAGCCACAAGAAAGCATGTACATGTGCTGACCCACGATGTTGCCACTCATACCTATACCAATAGTCCTTTGTGTGGAAAAGTCTTTCAATAAACTCTTCATGGAAAATAGTGAATCGCAAGTGCATGTATAAGGCTATTATGTGTGTGTTTTGCACAATGTTCTATATGAAGTGTGCTTGGGAGTATGGTGAATCAAGTTGGCTATTGGGTTCAATCACCCTATGTAGATCAAACCATTTTTTATCTGCAGATCTCAAAGTGAAGAAAAGAGTCAGTGTACCAAGCTAGTGGATCATTGATGCAAGCTCTTGTCAGCTCTTGGACCAATATGAGTGAGTTCCTCACAAGGATGCACCAAAGAGAACAATTTGGTTTTCTATTTGGGTATCTAGTGTGTCTCGAAGCAGTTGCTACAAAGCAAGAACCGACTTTCAGATTCTTTCCTCTAAGTTTGTTTTCATAAAAATTGATGCTACATGAGGATGACAAAATATGCTGGCCAGAGTTATACCGCATCTACCACTTGCTACCTGGATTAGTGTGCCACATGGTGCACATTGTAAATGAAAAAATCTCACAAACGTTTCTTGTATGTGTTGCATACATTGGTCTACACAAATATATGTATATATATATATACATATATAAGTATATATATATGTACATATATATACATATTAAAATATACCCAACATAGCCTAAGGCACAAAACAATAATCAACAATACCTAATGTAACCAAACATAGAATCAACAGTATTAATTATTTTATTCTATTCCAACCATAACCACAAAACGAAAGCCATAAATTTTATTCTGGTCAAGGATTTTTCCCCATTGCAAACATATCCACTAAATGCAAGCCATCAAGAGAGACACATGGTAAATTAATATATATATAAATATATGTATATATATACACATATATACATATTAAAATATACCCAACATAGCCTAAGGCAAAGAACAATAATCAACAATACCTAATGTAACCAAACATAGAATCAACAACATTAATTATTTTATTATGTTCCAACCATAACCAAAAAATGAAAGACATAAATCAAACAACATTGGTTTCAACAGCCACCCAGATCCAAAAAGCAACAATATAGCCCAGTCTATATGATAAGAATCAACCAAAACTCCATAACCTTAACAATTTTAATCTTACCTATATGTATTTATATTAAAATATATGCAATATAGCCAAACACAAAGAACAATAATCAATAATACCTAATGTAACCAAGCATAGAATCAACAACATTAATTATTTTATTTTGTTCCAACCATAACCAAAATACAAAATCCATAAATCAAACAACATTACTTTGAACAACCACCCACATGCAAAAATCCACAATATAGCTAGAGCTATACAATAAGGATCAACCCAAACTCCATAACCTTAACATTTTTAATGTTACATATATATATATATATATATATATATATATATATATATATATATATATTGATATTAAAATATACCCAATATAGCCTAAGGCAGAGAACAATAATCAATAATACCTAATGTAACCAAACATAGAATCAAAAATATTAAGTATTTTATTCTATTCCAACCATAACTAGAAAACGAAAGCCATAAATCAAACAACATTACTCTCTATAGCCACCCACGTGCAGAAAGCCACAATATAGGCCAAGCTATATAATAACAATTGAAAAAAGCTCCATATCCTCTACAATTTTATTCTATTACAAAATAGAAACAAAATGCAAACATTAAACACAAACCCTACGAAAATTGAAAGTAACAAATCCATACAAAAAAAACTCCTTTCTCAACACAATCTCCTCAAAAAATTGAAAAAGTACAGCCTTCTCAACAACACCTTCTCCAAAATGAAACAATATAGCTTAAGCAACACAATTATAATTGACAATGCTCAATGAAATCTAACACAAAGTAGATATTTTTTTGTGGCAATGGTTGGAATGCAGTAAAATAGTTAATGTTATGTACTCCATGTTGTTTTGCATAAGGGATTGTTCATTGTTGTTGTCTGCATTAGGCTATATTGTTCCAACCATAACCAAAATATGAAAGCTATAAATCAAAAAACATTACTTTCAATAGCCACCCACATGCAAAAAGCCACAATATAGCCCAAGCTATACAATAAGAATTGACCAAAACTCCATAACCTTAACAATTTTAATGTTATATATTGATATTTTGTTGTGTTGCAACTATAGACACTAAATGGAAGCCACAAATGGAACAATATAGCCTAAGGTGGACATTAACGAAATGAATTACATAACATTAAATTATTTATTCCATTGTAACCATTGCCATACAATGCTAAAATTTATAGTTATTGACGAAAGTGTAGAGGAGGCCAGCGAAATGTCACTAGTATTGATTGTTGTATGGCTTTCGTGTACCGGTGATGATGCAAGTAACATCTATTTTAAAGTCCTCAGAAAAAAAAATGAATGGTTATGCAGTTATCGATAATGTATTGTTCATTTTCATTATGAGGGTTTATATTGTTGTTGAAGGTAGCTGTGAGTGCGGAGGGAAAGCTTCTGTGAAGGTGCAACTGCGTTGAACGATTGTGCAATTTCTGTGAAGGTGGTTGAAGGCTATCTTGTGTTTTTTTGCATGCATTGATGGTTCCAAAAGGTGTGGGTTGTGATAATTTTGTGGTGTTCTTTTGCAAGTCGTGGAGAAAGAATGGAGGAAAGAGGAAGCAAGCGGAAATGGTTGTTATTAAAGGAAGTGAAAAGAGGTGCATCTCACCTAGGTTATTCTTGAAAGAAATATTGTTTGATTGTGACAATTTTTGTTGGAAACATTGTATTGTTTTGTGGGTTTTGGCATGTCGATGATTGTTAGTTATATTGTTCCATTTATGGCTTTGGTTTTGTGTCAATGGTTGGAAAATAGTTAATCTGTTGTGTTTTTGGTGAATCTTGAAATTGAGATTTCTTGTGTTTTGTGGGTTTTCACATGTGGGTGAGTTTTGGCAATATTGTTTCATTTATGGCTTCCGTTTTGTGTGAATGGCTGGAAAATAGTTTATCTATTGTTTTTTTGGTGAATTTCCCCATCTGGGTTACCATTAAAACCAATATTGATTCATTTAGGGTTCACATTTTCCTAGTGAAGGTTTTCAGTCAATCTGTTACTGGGAGCTTTCTGTGTTTTGTGGGTTTTGTATGTGAGCCACTATTGGAAGCCATGTTTTTGTGTGCGATGATTTCAACCCAATGAAATAGTTAATGTTATACAGGTTGCGTTGTTCTATGGTATATTGTTGTGTTTTTCATAGGGTTCTGTTGGAAAAAGAGTATATAGTTTTTTCATAGCGATATTGTTTGATTTATGGTTCGACTTTTGCACGCTTGTTTTTGCATGGATTTGTCACTATGATTTTTAGTGTTTTGCAGATTTGGCCATCTAGGTGAGTGTGGATAACAATATTTTTTCTTTCACGTATTTCTTTTTGTGTCAATGGTTGGAATGTAGTAAAATAGTTAATGTTATGTACTCCATGTTGTTTTGCATAAGGGATTGTTCACTATTGTTGTCTACGTTAGGCTATATTGTTCCAACCATAACTAGAATACAAAAGCCATAAATCAAACAACATTACTTTCAATAGCCACCCACATGCAGAAAGCCACAATATTGTCCAATTTATACAATAATAATCAACCAAAACTCCATAACCTTAACAATTTTAATGTTACATATATATATTGATATTTTGTTGTGTTGCAACTATAGAGGCTAAATGGAAGCCACAAATGGAACAATATAGCCTAAGGTGGAGATCAATAGAATGAATTGCATAATATTAACTTCTTTATTCCATTGTAACCATTTCCATACAATGTTGAAATTCATAGTTATAGACCTATGCAAAGGCTTTCGAGTGAAAGGTTGGTCCACATACAACTTATGTGTATGCATAGGCTATATTGTTCCAACCATAACCAGATTACGAAAGCCATAAATCAAACAATGTTACTTTCAACAACTACCCACATGCAGAAAGCCACAATATAGCCCAAGCTATACAATAAAAATCAGCCAAAACTCCATTGCCTTGACAATTTTAATGTTACATATATATATAGATATTAAAATATACCCGATATAGCCTAAGGAAGACAATAATAATCAATAATACCTAATGTAACCAAACATAGAATCAACAACATTAACTATTTTATTCTATTCCAACCATAAGCAGAAAATGAAAGCCATAAATCAAACAACATTACTTTCTACAACCACCCACATGTAGAAAGCCACAATATAGGCTAAGCTATACAATAACAATCGACAAAAACTCCATATCCTCTACAATTTAATTTCATTCCAAACATAGCCACAAAACAAAAACATCAAACAAAAACCCTACGAAACTTGACAGTGACAAACCCATATAAAAAGCACTCCTTCCTCAACACAATCTCCTCGAAATTTGAAAAAATAGACTTTTGATCAACACCTTCTCCAAAATGAAACAACATAGCTCAAGCAACACAACTATAATCGATAATTCCCAATGGAAGCTAACACAAAGCGAATAGAATTGACTATTTTATTCCATTGCAACCATAACCACAAACTGGAATCCATAAACCAAACAATATTGGTTTAAAGACTAACCCAGACGAAGAAACCCACAAAACAAAAAAAATGACAAATAAGAACCCATGCAAAACCATAAACACAAAACACGAGCCTTAAACCAAACAATACTCATTTTCACAAACAATATTTAGCAACAATCAACATCTTATGGAAAATCCAATAAAATAATATGGAAAACATTTTTTGCATATGCACCTCTTGCTAGTTGTTTCAAACAAACTTATTTGTACCAGCTTTCTCCAGGATGCCTTGTTTCTCTAAGCCTCCAAACATATGCAGATAATGGAAACCATAAACACAAACCCACAAAAAATCACAATATCAAATGCATGCAAAACCATGCACACAAAACACAAACCATAAATTAGACAAGGTATTTGAAACAATCAACAATACCTTATGGAAAATCAAGCAATATAACCACCAACCATAAATCAAATAATATCGCCAAGGGTTTCTTCCACATGCACCTCTTCCAACTTGCTTCAAACACACATCTTCTCGCCAACTTTCCTGCACAAAAATAGGCAAAATATTATCACAGCCGACACTTTTCTTTTGCATTTCCAACCATCTTCCCTTGGAAAAAACACAAAATAACCTCCGCCCACCTTCGTAGAAGCTGCACAAAGCTTAATCTAGCTTGCACCCTCACATAATCTTACCCTCATCGCTCACAGCTCTCATATCAGGTATAGCAACAGAATGACACCAAACAATGCCTCATTGAAAATTTCCCCAACATTCATCTTGTTCCTTGAGACGTTAAAGGGCAACTATTATTATCATGATCCCCAATACATGCAAAGCATACAACAATTAATGTTGACGCAAAGTAGCATTTAATTTTTGCAACCTTCTCTATCCATGTGACTCAACAAATGCCACCCTATTCCCAAAGTAGCCAACAACCGCCTCTGCCACCTTTTTTGCGGTTATCGAAAAGGAAAAAATCTGTGAGGCTGACGAAAATTCTAAGCGAAGTTAAAACCCACTCGTCACCTTGTCCCCAATTGCCAAAAGCCTTTCCTCCGCACCAAAAAATTCAAAAAATGGTGAAGCTGACAAAAATTCCAAGCAAAGTTGACACAAATAGCCTATCGACTAATAAATAGTTGAACTCAATTATCCAAAAATAATATATATACAAATCAGATCATGAAATAGAATACCACATAATTTGAATCAAATATCCTATGACAGAAAAAAGGGGATGTTAAAGATACATTCAACAAAATTATAGGAATCTAACTAGAAATCATCTTATAATCCTTGACCTTGGCTATAGATTTGATATTACCCAATTTATTGCACTAGTCAAAGGTTTATTGTGTGGAGCTTTCTTGTACACTTTAAATAGTTCTAGACCAATAAATTCTAGGTATTTTTGAAGAACTCAAAGGGGAAGGCATCAAGATCGAAGGATTATCATTGACCATTTACATAAGAAATGAATGAAGCTCATCAAATGTGAGTAAATTGTCTTAAAAATGTTGTGGAGATTATCCCAACTTGGAAGGAAAAGGTCTAGGCATTATTGTAAAGCTTGAGAACACTTTGCAAAATCCTCTTAGGCCTAAGAAAAAAATTTATTGCACATTCTAAGAAGGATTTATAAATATTCAAGATGCACATGAGTTATCCATGAATGGATTGGAGAGCCTTGATTTTCTCTTTGGATTGCTTGAGGTGAAAGGTTTGAATATTTCCTTTAAAGGGGTTCTAAATTGAGGCCCCTTAGCACACATTTGACATTCAATAAATTTTAGCTTAGCTTAAGTTGAGCATCCAAAATCTTAAGTTAGAGGTTAAAGAGGTTTCTTTTCACTTGAGTGAAAACCCTCACAAACTCTTTGATAATATCCCTGTTGACTTGCTTTTATATTTTTACCACAAATTTTATAATGCCAAAAAAGGTAATGGTGCAAGAAACCACAACTTTCCATCACTTGATTCAACTATCAATAATTAGTTGATATGTCTTAAGGTTCTAAACCATGTTGTAGTGTCCCTCCAGTTGTTGCATTTTATTTCAGTTTGTTTCTATTCAGTTGATAGTTGCTTTAGTTTTTTTTCATACTATGCTAATTTATTTCAGTTATGAGATAGATACTATGTTGTGTTGATGATACATTAGAGACAATGTTGATCATTTGATTATGTTTGTGTGGTGACATTATGACAAACACTATGTGTGTTATGGTTTTATGTTGTTTTGGAGCATTAGTGTGTTTTGATGATGTATATGATGTTGCTTATGATATAGTAATGAATGTTAGTCTTGGTGAAGGAGACAATGTAGCAATACTCACTCATGAGTACCCTGCTACGTTGTGACTCTCTTTCACGGTGTGATTGTCGGTTTATGCAGATATGTTTGATAGTGTTGTTTTATGTAGTTTATAGTTACTGGGCATTGACTCCACCTGCCTTGTTAGGTTTTAGTGTGTCATGACCCAATGGAAACATGTGGTTTTGAAGATAATGCCAGGTCCTTCTTTTGCCATCATTCCTTTATAGGACAATTATATGTGTTGTCATTCGAGTCTGATTGTGTCGTTCATGTTTGCGTTATGTATGGGTATCATTTAATTAGTTAAATGGGTTATTAATTAATTTATTTGATTTGATTTTATTTTATTTAAATGTTAAATTAAAATATTTGGGTATGTGCAGGATCATCATGGAAAAAATAGGCCCTTAAGTGGCAAAAAATTCAAAAAAATCAGAGTTGGGCAACTTGATGTAAAAATTTGAATAAGTTATCTATATTATTTCAAAAAAATGTAAGAATAGAATCTATAGAAAATTGAATGTAGTTTCTAAACTACTAGGCTTGTTTAAAAAAAAAAAACTATTTGGTGAAAATTTGAAATTTCAAAGCAATAGTACTTAAATTTCAGGGAAAAAATAAGAAGTGGGTGTTTGTCTAACCACCCTAACCACAATAAAATAATAATATTTTTTAATAGGATTTTAGATATAAGTAGAGGACTCATGTCCTGATGTGATGCATATTTTTTTGTAATTCTTTTCCAAGTTATGAATTTTTTATTACAACTTTTAAAAAATATAAAAACTCGTATGTCTGACCACCTTAACTTGGTCAAAACTTCATGAAATTTAATTTTTCTTTTTTTAATCCTATATTATGTGAAGCATAGAATGTGACGGATGTTTCAGATTCAACAAATGTGATATTGTTTGAAAGTTACAGATGTTTTTCAATCAGCCTATTGATCAGGACTTTAGTCGTAATTCTAATAGAAAATAAATAATAATTATTTATTAAATTCAAATTAATGCATAATTTATATTGGTTGAAAGTTGAGAATCTCCTCTAAAAACCATTTTCATTTTATCAATTTTGGGTAAAAAAAAGTCGTCAGCCACATACCCTACAAAAACTCATAATATTGCCACTTTTTGGCCCACCATGATCCTGCACATACCTGTTCTATAGATTTAAGTTTAATAAAAATATCGTGTCAGATACCATTTGAAAGCTATAGATGTTTTTCAATCAACCTATCAATCAGAACTTTAGTTGTAATTTAAATAGAAAATGAATAATAATTACTTATTAAAGTCAAAGTAAAGCATAATTTATATTGGTGGAAATCTAAGAATCTCCTTTAAAAACCGTTTTTGTTTCATCAATTTTGGGTAAAAAAAAAGTCGTCAGCCACATACCCATCATATTGCCACTTTTTGGCCCATCATGATCTTGCACATACCCATTTGTGGTTATGGTTTGATTTATTAATTAAATTAAACAAGATATTTATTTAATTGTAATTGTTGATTTTAATGTGCAAAAATTAAAAATAAATTAAAAGTAGATATTTTGAAAGGGCTTGTTTTCAATAGGTTATGAATAAATATCTGAAATCTTGATTTTGAGTTAGAAAATAATATCTTGGATATTTGTTAGTTGAAACCGATTGATCGATTTAGTTTTGCATGTTGACAGTTAGTTAAGTTTTGTGATTATGAGTTAATTGAAATAAATTAAAAGCTTTGTTATGAAAATCGTGTGCACAAAAATTTATTTTTGGAAGAGAAGACTTTCATGGCAATTTTGGTTTTTGGGGAAAAGGCTTCTTCTCTGAGTTTTTTTCCTGGTTGAAAAGTTTTGGAAATAGTGGATTCAAAGGATTGTGCTTTTGGAAAAATAAAGAATTGTAGATTTTATGGTTTTTTCTTCAATCTTCATTGGATTCGAGAACATAAACCAAGTTTTCTTCTTTGTTTTGCAATTTCTTAATTAGTAGATCTAAATGTCATGTTGGAAATTAGTTGCATTAGCAAGATGGTTGTGCTTTCGTGTAAAAATTAATAATAAACCCAGCCAAACCTGCACATTCAACAAAGAAACAATTAGTGTGAGCTTTCATATTAAAAAAATTTAGCAAAATAATGTTAAGGTTTTGAAAGGAATTAATGATTGGAAAAGAATAATTTGCGAAGAATGAAATCATAGCCGTGAAAATGGTTAATGAAATAAAATAGCTTGTTTTTTGTCTTTTCTGTTATTTGTATTTACTCTCACCATGCAAGCTCCAATTGTTTGGTGTCTTATTGGAAATGAAAATTCATTGTAATTCTTTTGATGCCCTAAAGGAATCCTAGGCAACGATGGGGAAATTACATTCTAACGCCCTCCCTCTCTTCAAAACTCAACTTCCTTGGGGATGGCCTAGGCTCTCAAATTATAATGGTCTTAAATAAGATTTCAATCTCCATTTTTCAGAGCATCGATCGATTCCCTTTAAGTGTTTTAAATTGCATGTTGAGAATTTATATTGAAATCGAATGGATGAGCTGATTTTGGTCTGCATAAGCACCTTGTAGTTGGAGCTCATGTCTGTAGCCATACATATTGAATGGAGATTAAACTGTGGCTAAGGAATCTAATTATAGCATATTAAATCGAAACCTAAAGACCAATCGATCTGCATTCTTGTTGTTTTCTCATTCTTTTCCATGCTAATCTAATGATCATCCAGTATATTCACAGATTTCTCCTTCTTTTACCTTAACTTATTCCTTGTGGTGTATCCAGCAAAAATTTCTTTAGGTCATTCTTGATTATTAGATCATAAAATATGTCTTGGTATGCTCTTTAAGCCTCATATTGTTTGTTTGTTTTCCACCACTATAGGTCTCTTTAGACTGAATAAACCATAGATTTGACTATGTCGGCCTTTATTTTGATTTGAATAATCTTATATTTGAGCTTACTGTTGTCATCTTTTAGAATGCCATATAATTCTTGTATCTATTCTTCTAAACTTGTGTATGGTATTAAGTCGGTGCTGGAAACTCTAGATTAACTTTTAAAAACATGTTTTTGAAAACATAAGATGGTCTATTTTGTTGTAATGGGGATATGTTGAGTTGAACCTCATAAGTTGTGTCATTTTAGCTTCTATGTGTTATTTAAATTCACTGTGATTACAATTCAATGTTGATAGTTTAGATGTTATTGAATTCTAGCTCATAATAGTCGTTATCCTTGGAAATGCTAGATAATCATTTCCATGCATAAAAATTTCCTGTTCAATGGTTCTGATTATTAAAGAGTTCAAATCTCTGCATGGCATGTATATTCATGTACATGCATGGCAGCAGACTATTAGTTTGTTTAATTCATTAAAGTGAAGTTGGATTAAGTTTTAATTTTATAAATTAATGTTGTAAATATATATATATATATATATCTGCTTGAATATATATATATATATATATATATGAAAATGTTGATTGTTTATTTGTTTTATTTAATCGGTGTATTCTCAAATACATTGAAGTAATTTTAGTTTATTTAACTTTAAGGAATGTTAAATTTAGATTTAGTTTGTTTATTTGTAAATGAATATAGCTTTTAATTTGAAATTTAATAGATTATTGCTTTGAACTATTCTTTTATTATTGATTTGGTGTCAAAGTAAGCTTTTGAGGAAGAATATTTTGTTGTGATATGGAATTCTTAGTTTTTCAGAGGCTAGGGAACTCTTTGAATGAATTTTTTATTCTATTTAAGTCATGGTGATCATTTGTTATAATTTTTGGGACTTAGCCATGCATGATTTCTTGTTACATTGGAAATATTTTGAAAGATAAATTATCTATGTCATGTTTGAGGTGTGCTCATACTTGGTTTGTTTAAATGTACATGATGGATATCCTATGTAGTTGTTAATGAGTCATGTTATTAGAAAGAGTGGCATTCGAGAGGGGTCAGAACCCAAAGAGGTAACTAGGATAACCTATCATAAGTTTATAATTTAGTGAAAACCTAATTAAATGTACTAGGGGTTTGGTAGTGTTCACTAAATAATTCAGATAATTTGATTGCCTCGCCTAATACCTTAGTGCTTGTATAGATTAAGGGTAGGTTGAGATGGCCTGGAATGTCTTGATCATTTACCTTGTCTTCTTGAAAGGTAATTTGATTCCACATGTGTTTGTTTAGGGGCTGGGAATCGATAGAAATTGCCAAGGTAACTTGGTATGAGGGTCAGTAGTCTATGAAGATTCACCAAGGTAACCTATAATAAACCACATGATGACACTCTTTTTCTAATACACGTTAAGTGGTCTCTTGTGTAAATAGTCCCTTGTTTATGTCATGCCTCTAGGAGCTTTGTTTGTAATTATATGGTTTGAATATCATTATGTCATAATGTGTATGTCAAGTCATGTGACGTTATGTTATCTCTTCATATTTATTTATCTCTGTCGACCTGATATTATCTCCTAGCATGGGGGGTGGACCTTCGGGTACCACGTGGTTGGGAGGAATGTGCATTTTCCTCCATTAGGTCCCCTTGCAGGTTTAGTTGTGCGTGGACTGTATTGTACTTGTGACAGTTTCTTGATTCTACATTGTTCGTGAAGTTGGACAATGAGCATGCTCATGAACAAGATTGACAGATGTGTTACGATCTTCATCTATATTGTATACACTCTTAATATTTATGAGCGAGCTTATTGTAATGTTATTATGTTGTATCAAGATTGTCATAATCTCACTTGATGTAAAGTGAATATGTAACTTGACTACATTATGATTATGAGATTTGATCATTTGTTATGGATATGATTTATCCTTATGTTATATGAATTTGATTTTATGTTGTGATGTTCTTACTTGTGAATGTTTAAGTAGCATCATCACAGAACCCTAAGAATGTATGTGTAGATGTTTCTTTTATACTCATATTGTAATCGAATGTCTAAAAAAAAAATTGTTTGGTTATTTGGTTACTTTATGTGTTGTTCTCTAGATTCCATGGTAGGGCGTTACTAATTGGTATTAGAGCCCAAGGTTCTAACACTAGGTATTCTAGACATTTGTGAGCCCATTAGGTTGTCCTAGGTGTTAGATTTTTTAGTTTGTGTTTCTCTATTTGTTATTGTTTGTCTTATAATTGAGACTTGTATTTGATTTGTGTAGGACCATTCCTAGACATTGTGGTAGGGGTCATGGTCGAGGCTGATGTTGTGGTTGAATAGCCAACCGTCAGAACTCTCCCTCTCAGAGCTCTCATGAGAGTGATTATGCAGAACAACTGGGTCCTCAATTGTATCAGGCAAGCGAGGAATATATTCCAATACAACTAGAGATAGAGGGAGCATAATTACGTCCCTTATTGGAGGAGGTTCTTGCTCAACTTGGTCCTAGACAAGAGGCTAAACAGGAAGTGGCTAGAGAATGAGACAGATCACCTAGAAGAGTTGTTGAGACTATAGAGCAGGATGTCATTGTTGCAAGGCATATGAGAGACTTATTGAGGGAACGCCCTCCCACATTCGATGATACTGGTGGTGGTCTGGAGGTAGAAACCTGGCTGATAGACTTGGGATGGTGTTTTGTTATGCATCTATATGGTAGCAACACTAGAGCTAGATGTGCCATTATGCATCTTAGACACTTTTCCTCTACATGGTGGCAATTGGAGGAGCAAAAGCTTCATCTAGAGATTGGTTCAGTTTCATGGAATATTTTTTTGGAGAGATTTAGAGCGTGTTTCCTATCATAGCATTGGAGATAGTGACGTGCAAATGAGTTCCATGATATGTGTCAAATGGCTATGTCAGTTGAGCAATTTGAGTGTAGGTTCTACGAGCTCAAATAGTATGTCAGAATTGTGGATGATGAGGCTATGTTGGTACAACACTTCATCAGGGGCTTGAATGCCCATATCAGTGGAGGAGTTTGAGTCTTTGAGTTGAAGACTATGGAGGTTGTTGTGGAGAAGGCACATATTGTGGAGAAGAATCTAACTATGACTTTGGGTGGACATACAAGTGTTCAGATAGGTAGTGCACCCTTTCTAGGCTTTGGTCTACAAGGCAGTCATACTTAGATAGGGAGTTCCTCTTAGAACTAACAGGCACCCACTAAGGGTGGACAATAGCAACAACAACAATGCAACCCACTGAAGAATACGAATTCTCAAGCTCGACAAGGTAATTGTTCACAGTCTGGAAAGAACCATAACTGGTGGCATAATAAGTGCAATCATTAGGATCAGCCAACATAGAATACATAGTACACAATTAGGAGAGGCAATTTCTAGCAATCCAATGCATCTTCGGGTTGCAAAGGTACTAGTTTCTTTTTATGTGGTTAGCAGGGTCACATTACTAGGTAGTGTCCTATGAGAGATACATCAGGATTTGGTTAGCAACCAGCAGGTTCAAAGCTGACAGTTTGAGATGCAGGTCGTTCACACATATTTTTTGCTACGGTAGATAACCGCCAAGAAAATCATCATAATATTATGATTGAGACTTTAGGTTAGTTATAGGGTATTAATTTTTCTATCCTTTTTTATTATGGAGTATTGATTCATTTATTTTACCCTCTATTGTTGATTGATGTGGACTTGTGGCGGTAAAGAAAGGTGATAGGAAGTAGGTAGAATTGGTCTCTGGGGTAAAGGTAGTAGTAGAATCCCTTTTTTGTGATTGTAGACTAAGGATTGAATCGCTATCTACCTTAGTAGATCTTCATGTTACACCTCTTGGTTCATATGACATTGTTTTAGGTATGGACTAGTTGGAATCCCATCGCATAGTGATTGATTGTCGACATAAGATAGTATGTTGCTTAGATGATTTTGGTACAGAAGTTGAAATAATAGGCATATAGAGACCCATCTCCTTGCAGATTATATCAGCTATGCAATTGAGGAGATACTTTCGTCAGGGTTGTCAATTGTTTGTAGCAACAATTAATAACTTGGACTTAGGGAAGAGTCGAGAGGTATCTCTTGATGATTACCCTATTCTTGGGGAATTCATAGATGTTTTTCCTAGTGATATTCCTAGTATGGCACTGAAATGTGACATAGATTTCAGAATTGACCTGGTCCCTAGAGAAGAGCTTATTTCTCGAGCTCCATATAGAATGACCAAACATGAACTAGAAGAGCTTCATTTGTAGTTGGAAGAAATTTTGGATAGTGGTTTTATACATCTAAGCGTCTCTCCTTGGGGAGCACCTGTCATCTTCATGAAGAAGGATGGATCTCTCAGATTGTGTATCAATTATCATCAATTGAACAAAGTGACGATAAAGAATCGATATCCCTTACTGAGAATAGATGATCTTTTTTATCAGATCAAGGGAGCTAATGTGTTCTCTAAGATTGATCTAAAATCAGCTACCATCAGTTGCACATAGCAGAAGTAGACATTCATAAAATGACATTTTGAACTCGTTACATGCATTATGAGTTCACAGTGGTATCGTTCGGGTTAACAAACGCACCATCTGTTTTCATGAGTTTGATGAACAGTGTTTTCCGCACATGCCTTGATCATTTTGTTCTCATATTTCTCAATGATATTTTGATCTATTTGAGAAATATGAAGGAGCATGAAGAGCATTTGAGATAGGTATTGCAGTACTTGAGGGAGAAACAATTGTATGCAAATTTGAAGAAGTGTGAGTTCTTCTAGACTGAGGTGAAATACCTTGGTCATGTTATCTCTAGAGAGGGTATTGTTGTGGATCCTTCAAAGATCCAATCCATTATTGATTGGCCTGTTCCTACCAATGTACCTGAGGTTCATAGTTTTATGGGTCTTGCAGGGTATTACAGACGGTTTGTTTAGGGGTTTTTAAGGATTTCAAATCCTATTACTTCTCTTCAAAGGAAAGGGAAGAAATTTATCTAGATAGATTAGTGTTAGTCAGCTTTTCAGAAAATCAAGGAAAAGTTGACTAGTGCACCTATCTTAGCCATTCCTGACCCTACTAAGGATTTTGTCATATACAATGATGCATCTTTTGAGGTTTTAGGAGTTGTGTTCATGTAAGATGGTCGTGTGATTGCTTATGAGTCTAGAAAACTCAAGGATCGTGAACTGAACTATCCTACTCATGATTTGGAGCTAGTTACAATTGTTCATGCTTTGGTTCGGTGGAGGCATTTCTTATTGGGGAACCATTTTGAACTTCACTGTGATCACAATAGTTTGCAGTGCATTTTCATGTAGCCTAATTTGAATGCTAGGCAGAGACGATGGATGGAGTTCTTATGCGAGTATGACTTAGAGGTGAAATTTGTTCAAGGGAAGGAGAACGTAGTGGCTGATGCTCTTAGTCGATGAAGAGACATGAGCTTTCTATGGTGACTCTTAGAGTTGATTTGAGGAGCCAAATTTTAGTAGCACTTCCTATAGACAGACTGTATCAAGAGGTAAAGACGGAGATTGGATCAGGTAGACCCTTGAAGGGTAGATTCACAGGATATTCTCTTGATTCAAATGGATTGTTGAGACATTTGGGTCATATTTATGTACCACATAGAGAAGGTCTTCACACTCTGATTTTATCAAAGGAACATCAAGCACCTTATTCAACTCATCTTGGTGTTAAGAAGATGCACGCAAACCTTCAACAATTGTACTTTTGGCCAAGAATGAAGCGTGATATCACCAATTTTGTATCTAGATGTCTTGAGTGCCAGAAAGCTAAGGCCAAACACCAACATCCCATAAGACTTTTGTAGCCACATTTAGTTCCTGAATGGAAGCGAGATTTCATATCGATGGACTTCATTGTTGGTTTACCTATGTAATCTCATCGACATGATTCTATTATGGTTACTATTGATAGGTTGACTAAGTTAGTACATTTTTCTCCAATTTTTTCTTCCTATAATGCCTCTTCTGTGGCCAGGATATTCATGGAGGATATTGTTTGGTTGCATGGAATTCCTCACGTAATCATTTCAGATAGAGATCCTATGTTTACATTGGAATTATGGACATCCTTGTAGCATTCCTAGGTACTCAGTTGAACTTTAGTTCAACTTATCATCTTGAGACCGATGGATAGACTGAGAGAGTCAATAAAATTCTTGAAGATATGCTCAGGATGTATGTGATGGCTCAATAGTCACATTGGGAAGATTATCTTTACTTAGTGGAGTTTTCCTATAATAATGGGTATCATAGTTCCATAGGTATTCCTCCTTTTTAGGCATTGTATGGACATCCTTTTCAAACTCCAATGAGTTGGGATCAACTAGAGGATAGAACTCTACTTGGGCTAGAGATGCTTTAGGATATGGAGCAACAAGTTGATCCCATTAGAGAGCACTTAGTGGCAGTGCAGGATAGGTAGAAGAAGTATGTCGATGTGCATAGAGTGGATCATCAGTCTTCAGTTGGTGATAAGTTATTTGTTTTGGTGTGTCCACGAAAGAGTCTGATCCGTTATGGAAAAGGTTCTAAGCTTGCACCTCATTTCGTTTGGTTGTTTGAAATTTTGGAGAGGATTGGTCCTGTAGCATACCATCTTTCCTTACCACCTAACTTGTCGCACATTCATGATGTTTTCCATGTATCTATTCTTAGACCTTATAATCCTAATATTTCACATGTGCTTGATTGGTATGCCTTACAGGTAGAGGACAACTAGCTGGCTTTGGAGCCCATGGGCATTCTTTAGCATAGGATTCTCATCCTCAAGGGTCAAGACATTGATCAAGCGAGGGTCCAGTGGCATCCTAGTGATGAGGCATCAACTACTTGGGAGGATGTGACATGCATGAGACAACTTTATGCATATATGTTTGCAAGCTTTCAAGAGTAAGCCTTATCCTAGGGGGGGAGGATGTAGTGTCCCTCCAGTTGTTGCATTTTATTTCAAATTGTTTTTGTTCAGTTGATAGTTTCTTTAGTTGTTTTTGATACTATGCTACTTTATTTCAGTTATGAAACTCATACTATGTTGTGTTGATGATACATTAGAGACATTGTTGATCATCTGATTGTGTTTGTGTGGTGGCATTATGACAAAAACTATGTGCGTTATGGTTTTATGCTATTTTGGAGCATTAGTGTGTTTTGATGATGTATCTGATGTTTTTTATGATATAGTAATGAATGTTAGTCTTGGTGAAGGAGACACTGTAGCAATACTCACTCATGAGTACCCTACTATGCTGCGACTCTCTTCCATGGTGTGATTGTTGGTTTATGCAGATATATTTGACAGTGTTGTTTTATGCAGTTTACAGGTACTGGGAATCAACTCCACCTACATGGTCAGGTTTGAGTATGCCATAACCCAATGGAAACATGTGGTTTCAAAGATAATGTCAGGTCCTTCTTTGTAAATTGTTCCTTTATAGGATGATTATCTGTGTTTTCACTTGTCGTTGTGCTGTCGTTCAAGTCTAATTGTGTCGTTCATGTTTGTGTTATGTTTAGGTATCATTTAATTAGTTAAATGGGTTATTAATTAATTTATTTGATTTAATGTAATTTTATTTAAATGTTAAATTAAAATATTTATGGTTATGGTTTAATTTATTAATTAAATTAAATAAGATATTTATTTAATTATAATTGTTGATTTTAATGTGCAAAAATTAAAAATAAATTAAAAGTAGATATTTTGAGAGGGCTTGTTTTCAACATGTTATGAATAAATATCTGAAATCTTGATTTTGATTTAGAAAATAATATCTTGGATATTTTTTAGTTGAAACTGATTGATCAATTTAGTTTTGCATGTTGAAAGTTAGTTAAGTTCTATGATTATGAGTTAATTGAAATAAATTAAAAGCTTTGTTATGCAAATGGTGTGCACGACAATTCCAAAATTTTGGTTTTTGGGGAAAAAGCTTCTTTTTTCAGTTTTTTTCCTGGTTGAAAAGTTTTGGAAATAGTGGATTCAAAGGATTTTCTTTTGGGAAAATAAATAATTATGGATTTTTTAGTTTTTGCTTCAATTTTCATTGGATTTGAGAACATAAACCAGGTTTTCTTCTTTGTTTTGCAATTTATTAATTAGTAGATCATCTGAATGTTATGTTGGAAATTAGTTGCATTAGAAAGATGGTTAGGCTTGCCTATAAAAAAAAATAATAAACCCAGCCAAACTTGCACATTCAACAAAGAAATAATTAGGGTGAGCTTTCAGATTAACAAAATTTAGCAAAATAATGTTAAGGTTTTGAAAGGAATTAATGAGTGGAAAAGAATAATTCATGAGGAATGAAATCATAGCAGTGAGAATGGTTAATGAAATAAAATAGCCTATTTTTATCTTTTCTATTATTTGTATTTACTCTCAGCGTGCAAGCTCCAGTTGTTTGGTGTCTTGTTGGAAATGAAAATTCAATGTAATTCTTTTGATGCCATAAAGGAAGCCTAGGTGATGGTGGGGAAATTACATTCCAACACCCTCTCTCTCTTCAGAACTCGGCTTCCTTGGGGATGGCATAGGCTCTCAAATTATAATGGTCTTAAATAAAATTTCAATCTCCATTGTCCAGAGCGTCGATCGATTCCCTTTAAGTGTTTTAAATTGCATGCTGAGAATTTATATTGAAAATGAGTTGATTTTGGTCTGCATAAGCACCTTGTAGTTGGAACCCATGTATGTAGCCATACATATTGAATGGAGATTAAACTGTGGATAAGGAATCTAATTATAGCATATTAAATCGAAACTTGAAGACCAATCGATCTGCATTCTTGTTGTTTTATCATTCTTTTCCATGCTAATCCAACGATCAGCTAGTATGTTCATAGATTTCTCCCTCTTTTACCTTATTTATTCCTTGTGGTGTATCCAGCATGAATTTCTTTAAGTCATTCTTGATTATCAAATCATAAAATATGTCTTGGTCTGCTCTTTAAGCCTCACATTGTTTTTTTGTTCGCCGCCACTATAGGTCTCTTTAGACTGAATAAACCACAAATTTGACTATGTCGGTCTTTATTTTGATTCGAATAATCTTAGATTTGAGCTTACTGTTGTCATCTTTTAGAACGCCATATAATTCCTATATCTATTCTTCTAAACTTTTGTATGGTATTAAGTCGACCTTTGAAACTCTAGATTAACTTTTGAAAATGTGTTAAATGAAAACATAAGATGGTTTGTTTTGTTGTAACAGGGATACGTTGAGTTGAAACACATGAGTTACACCATTTTAGTTTCTATGTGTTATTTAAGTTCACAGAATTCCTACAAAATTCACCCAACTCTGGCACACTTTCAAGGTGGAAATTCTATTCAATATTTGGAAGGACAGAAATGCTTGCATTTTTTCACATTCTCATATGGATATTCATATTTCTCTATATGCTAAAGCTATGATTTGCTCTAATGTGCTTTTATAGGTTCAAATGCAAGCTAACAAAGTTTCACTTGAGGTTGCTCACCTCCAGGTTCTTCTAGATCACTGGAGAAATGCCCCTTGTATTGTTGCTCGGGTCCCTGCCTCGCCCACCTCTTCACACAATCGGTCACCCTCCAGGGGCCGGTAGCAGATTGGCTCTGCACATCCCCGCTCCCAGCCCCCACCTCGACGAGATTCTCGCACTCCTCGGCATAACCGTTCCCCTCCACCACGAGCTACTCAGGGGTGGCCTTTTCGCGGTGCTTCGAGGAGCGACGTGGTAGTGGGTTGCCCTCTGCTGATCCTCTTTCTTCTGGCTCTGGGTGGCCAGGTTCTCATAAAACATTCCCACGTATGGCGCTTGCTATCTTGCCCTGGCGCGAGGAAGAAGATAAAGGAAAAAAGGATGCTAATGATGGTTGGGGCCCTCCCCTTGACGTCACTCTAGACCCCGCTAATGTATGGGGAAAAAATTGGATGACAGAGACCCTCCTGGCTCTGCTAGCATTGCTCTGGCCGCTTAATGGCCTTTTTTAGCTTTGTTATTTTGGACTTCTGGGCTTAGCCCACGTTATTTGTTAGTTTTCTAGGCTTTGCCCATGTGACTCTCAAGGTGTGCCTCTTTACCGCCCACCCTTTTTTGTGAATATGTATGTTTATATTTAATTAATATAGATACCTGCCTATTCATCAAAAAAAAAAAAAATTCACAGTGATTACAATTCAATGTTGATAGTTTATATGTTATTGAATTTTGGCTCATAATAGTCGTGATCCGTGGAAATGCTAGATAATTGTATGCATGCATAAAAAAATGCATGTTCAATGGTTCTAATTATTTAAAAGCTCAAATCTTGTATGGCATGTATATTCTTGTATATGCATGACAACAAACTATTAATTTATTTAATTCATTAAAGCGAAATTGGATTAATTTTTAATTGTAATATAAATTAATGTTGTAAATATATATATCTGCTTGAATACATATATATAAGAAAATGTTGATTGTTTATTTTTTTCTTTAAATTTAGTGAAAGAATTTATTGTATCGATGTATTCTCAAATACATTGAAGTAATTTTCGTTTATTTAACTTTAAGAAATGTTAAATTTAGATTTAGTTTGTTTATTTGTAAATGAATATAGATTTTAATTTGAAAATTAATAGATTATTGCTTTGAACTATTCTTTTATTATTGATTTGGTGTCAAAGTAAGCTTTTGAGGAAGAATATTTAGTTGTGATATGAAATTCTTAGTTTTCCACAGGCTAGGGAACTCTTTGAATGAATTTTTTATTCTATTTAAGTCATGATGATCATTTGTTATAATTTTTTGGGACTTAGCCATGCATGATTTCTTGTAACATTGGAGAGATTTTGAAAGATAAACATGATCTATGTCATGTTTAAGGTGTGCTCATACTTGGTTTGTTTAAATGTACATGATGGCTATCCTATGTAGTTGTTAATGAGTCATGTTATTAGGAAGAGTGGCTTTCAATAGGGGCTAGAACCCTAAGAGGTAACCAGGATAACCTATCGTAAGTTTATAATTTAGTGAAAACCTAATTAAATGTACTAGGGGTTTGGTAGCGTTCAGTAAATCATTCAGATAATTTGATTGCCTCACACCTAATACCTTAGTGCTTGTATAGATTAAGGATAGGTTGAGATGGCCTAGAATAGCTTGATCGCTTACCTTGTATTCTTGAAAGGTAATTCGATTTCACATGTGTTTGTTTAGGGGCCAGGAATTGATAGAGATTGGTAGGGTAACTCGGTATGAGGGTCGATAGTCTATGAAGATTCACCAAGGTAACCTATAATAAACCACATGATGAAACTCTTTTCCTAATACATGTTAAGTGGTCTCTTGTGTAAAGTTTCCCTTGTTTATGTCATGCCTCTAGGAGCTTTGTTTGTAATTATGTGGTTTGAATATCGTTATGTCGTAATGTGTATGTCAAGCCATGTGATGATGTTATGTTCTCTCTTTATATTTGTTTATCTTTGTGGACCTGATATTATCTCCTAGCACGAGGGGGTGGACCTTCGATTACCACGTGGTTGGGAGGAACATTTTCTTTCCTCCATTGGGTCCCCTTGCAGGTTTAGTTGTGCATGGATGATATTGTACTTGTGATGGATTCTTGATTCTACATTGTTTGTGAAGTTGGACACTAAGCATGTTGATCAACAAGACTGACAGATGTGTTACGATCTTCATTTATATTGTATACACCCTTAATATGTATGAGTGAGCTTATTGTAATGTTATTATGTTGTATCGAGATTGTCATAATCTCACTTGATGTAATGTGAATGTGTAACTTGACTACATTGTGATTATGAGATTTGATCATTTGTTATGGATATGATTTATCCTTATGTTATATGACTTTGATTTTATGTTGTGATGTTCTTGCTTGTCAATGTTTAAGTAGCATTGTCACGAAACCCTGAGAAAGTATGTGTAGATATTTCTTTTATACTCATATTGTAATTGAATGTCTAAAAAAAATAAAAAATGTTTGGTTATTTGGTTACTTTATGTGTTGTTCTCTGGATTCCATGGCAAGACATTACACATGTAATAAGTTGAATATGTTACCTATGGGGACGAATTTTCATATTAATATTAAATTTCATGTTAGTGATTTTCTAAGGTCCATTATCCCGCATTAGATGAAACATGATGTTGAAAATGGTAATAAAAATAATATTTTGGTTTTCATTCTTTATTATTCACAATATTGAAAGGGTGGAACACTTCTTGTTCATAATTCATGACATAATCTAGCCAATTAAGGACATTTCTAAGACCCTCTAGATTTTATCCCTTGTAGACTAGGATCTAATGTGGTAAGAATTTAAAAAATCTTGGTTTGAAAACCTACAATGGTTGTCAAAATAAAACATAACATCTTGCTTATGATGCAGGGGCATCTTTTGATGCATTTTGTGTCATGTTGCAAAGTTTTTATTTTTTATTTTCTTTTATTTTTTTTAGAAAATAAGGTCATTTGAGACCATTTGGGGCCATTTAGGACCATTTTGAGTGTTTAGGAGCAAAGTTGTAAAAAGTTACAAAAGTTGTCATTGTTGTCAACCAAAAATTGATTGCAACTTTGCAAAGTTGGTTAGTGGGAGTTAGTTGTTGGTTTGGATGGTTGTGGTAGGTTTTAATTTGATATAAAAGATTTAATCTCATAGAATAAAATAGATGATGAGGATTGAATGAAAAAAATCTAAGTTTTTGCATGTTTCTCTTAATTTTTTGTTTGTGAAATAGACTATAAACTACATTACATATGGACCTGTATGGATTGGTACAGTCCTAAAATCAATTGGAGATGTTGGAGGGAAGCCTTATCTTTTGAATTTTTTTAATTTGGTATAATTTCATTGTGTTTTGTGAAATATATTGCATTTTTAGTGTTAGCAAGGTAAAACCCTAGCCAGGGTTTCGAGAAAGCAAGAATAAATCATGGATAGAGTTTCCACCATTGAAAAATAATGAAACTTGGTAGAAAGCTCTATCCCATGATTTCCCACACCTCTTAAAAAGGAAAATTCATAACTTTCAATTTTGGAGGACTTATGAGGGTTTGTGTATTCAAAATTGCATAAAATATATCATAAAACCTAGTTACATGTGTGTTCAATGGATTCCTTGCATTTTTTTATCATGAATGGGTATTAGAGCAATGAAATGTGTTGTGATATGTTAGAGCAATTATGTGCCTCAATTTTTTTTTTGATTTATTCATTGTTGGGTGTCATAGGCTATAGGAGCAAGTTGTATAAGGTGAGCAAGAATGCACATTTGCTTCATTTGCACTGAACCATTGTTTGGAATGTGTCAAGTTATTCTTGTTTGAGTCCTTCCTCTGCATTAGCCTACCAATATACCATCTCATATAGAAATATCTCCTTATTTATACTCAAGTGACTCCACCCTATTAAATTTAAAAGAAATGATTCAATTAGAAAGAAGTAGGTTTTTCATATACTTCCATCTCAATAAAATTATTCTCTTAGGTTCATTATTAGGCACATAAAATATTGATATTATTTATTGAATGATCGTCGGTGTCAAGTGTATCTCACATATTAATGTGGCTTGGCATCTCTCTTGAATAAATAGTAGAAGAGAATAAATTCAAGGAGAGTAAATTTCATGCATTACTAGAATTATTCTCATGCAACCTATGGTGAATCATGAAGCATGAGGCTATATCATCCTTATGTTCATCTAAAGCAAGAAACTAGTAACCTTCACCTTTAAAGGTAGATACTATTAAATGGGTGGATATTTCAATGTATAAACCTAATTAAAAATTATGAGAGTATTTATAATCCATAGATTTTTAAGAACGTAATCTCATGGGGAATTATTTGATCCATGAAGAGTTGAGATTAGTTGTCATCATCTATTAAAAATTAAAAAAAAAATCAATAGAAGAATTGGTTTGACAAGAGATCACAAAAAGAGTGATTGGTGTTTTCCCCTAGTAATTCTCCCTAAACTTAGTAAGCTATGTGACTACCTTGTGTGTTATTGCCCATGGTAGAAATCTTAGTAGAATAACGAAGCTGATGGGACTTGATTGATTTAGGTAGGGACAAACCCTATAGATGTATAATTGGATAGACATAAACATATTATTGTGTTTTTTTGAAAGGATTCAAATCACTAGGTTTCATGGGCTTCTTCCCTCCCACAATATTCTAACAATTATCCTTAGTTGGTATATTGTTCGATTTTCAACATAATTCTTAAGACTTGGATGTGGCATAAGAAGAAATTCCCTAATTTTATGATTAGGGAATTAAAATTATTAGAAAGATTGATGTAGGTCACCCTTTAAGGAAAGAAAATTAGCTCAACCTATATGTGTATATATTCCTTAAGTTTAAAGGTGAGTTCCACCTTGATACAACCCTCCAAAGGGTACAATAAAAAGAGAAACTAACAAACTAAAGAGGGATGAAACTTTCCTAGAGCTTGGACAAGATGTTTCAAGAAACCCCCTAGAAGAATAGGAAGAGTTGGAAGCTCAACCCAAACGAGAACCTTGAGCGATGATTTCTCAAATACCTTAAAATCATAGATCTAGCAAGATAACACCCAAAGGGTGTTTTATGTGAACTAACAACTAGAGTAGTCTAAAGTCATGTAAAATAGTTGGGGATCTATGATTTTTTTTAATATTTTAAAAAAATTATGAACCTAGGTAATTTTGTGGAGCTCCCATGCATGATTATTCCATGTAGTTAAATATTTATTTGATGGGATATGATCTACATACTAATCAAGGTAAAACTATCATACTATTAGCAAAGAAAACCTACCACATCTTTAGAAAAATAAACATCCAACAAAGTTTTAGTACCTTGTCATATACCGTAGGTACAAATTTTTGTCATCTCTTTAGAAAATTTCATTACTATTCACAACTAAAGATACAAAAGGCTAAGAAATATTTATGTCAATGGCCTTAATTTTTCACTAAGGAAATATTAAAGGAAAAATTAATGTAGAAATCCCTATATTATCTTTTAAAAATAGTATAGAAGATCAAGAAGTACCAAAATTAAACCTTAAGATATAGTAAACCTATTCCATTAAGTTTGCACAAGTTAGACCAGATATCTCTCTCAATCAATAGTAATTTTATTAAATATCTAGAATTTTTTTATTTATGCTAAAATGTATTTCTCTCCACATATTTTTTATTTTCCTTATATGATTTAAGGGGAAATATAATAAAATTCACATTAATCTTAAATTTATTAAGAAATAATATTGAAGATGTAACTACCAAAATCATGTGAAAATATATTAACATTTAAAGTATTAAATCAACCTAACAATTAGTCAAATACATTTATCTAAGATAGATTATATAATTAGGAGAACTTCTATTACAACCCTCGACCTTGAAATAACTATTATAAATTCTCTACAAAAATCATAGCCTTCTAATATAAATAAAGGACAATAAAAAAATCAAAATACAAATTGGTATATGTTGCAAACTATTGCTCAAGGAACCTATCACTCAAAAAATTAATGTTGGTATAAGGATGAACAAGAAACTACAAAAAAATCCATGAACATCCATTTATGCAAACACAATAGAAAATACATTAGACCTCTTTCAATTTCCACTATCCTTACACTACCCCCAACACTTCCCCCTTGAATTAATTTCCTTTATCTCTATTACTTATTCCACCCAATTAGCTACTTATGTTGCTCCACCCAAGACTTGCCACTTTTGACTTGACCCTATCAAGATGTGATATGAATTTCTCTACATAATTATTTGTGATGGTGATATTAAAATAAAGAACCATCATAGAAAATAGGGGGGGTGAAGTCACTTGTCACCCCCGTCTTACCATTATTGTGTAGAAATGCAGTCTAACAAGCATATTTCCTATGTTTCTATAATAAACATGCAACACCCTAAAATATTCCCTATACAAATCCTCTAATTCCAACTTGTTATTCTCAATTGACTAATTTAACACCTTCCAAAACATTTTATCCATTTTATTTAATGATCTTTCTCCTATTTCATTCTTGATCAATTCTATCTCAACAAATTAGTACAGTAAAAAGGCCTTAATAGCCACTATCATAAATCAACATAAAAAAAGAAAACAAAAAGTGGTTAGAAAATCACCTTGAATGGAAGCCTTCAACCTATTTCTTGCTTCCATACTCATCTCACCAAGTACACCTTTGATGAACCATAGTGCAACTATCAATTCTCATTAAAAAAAATCTATTTAGATGTTTATCTAGTATACTACCTTTTTTTTTAATTCCTTGCCTTTATGTGAGCCCTATTTTCTAGCCATTCAAACCACTAAAAATTAAATAACACTTCGCAATCAAAAGAGATAGGAGTATAATTGTTGAGCACCATCATTTCCCTATCACAAATTCATAAGTTGTTGCACCACAAGATATAGAATCCCCTATATGCATGCACAATTAGCACATTTATTTCTCACAAGCAACTATAATACCACTCAATTATTGAGAATACCACCCATTATTCTAAACCTCTACCCCAACAAGTAATTAAATTCTTAGGAAATATTATTTGACTTAAGAATTAAAATCATGAGTCAAACATCTAATGCTCTTAAAAATAATTCTTAATACCCTCCACCACCAAATTATATTCTAAACCTATTTTCTCAACAAAAACATAAGGGAATTAGAAGAATATAATAAGATCTAGGTCATCTCCTATAATAATATTAAACCTAGACCACCTCTAAAACCTCCATACATTGCAAAATCAAGGAGGTTGAAACAAAAATTGGTGCTCTAAATCCTTCTAGGAACTAGAAATATGACTATAAATAATAACAATTGGCTCTTGATCTATATTTTATATTAGTATTTGTCAAATAATTTATCATTATATTCAAATTTTATTTGTAATGCTTAAAATTAATTTATTAAAACAATTCATTGATACATATAACCTATTCTATCAATTTGAACTCCTTCCTTTTATAAGGGAATTTATTACTATCATAGAATCCCCTTTTACAATTAGATTTTCCAAATTCTAAGTTGTACCTCCCAAACCAATTAGTAATACTTCTCATATCATTTCAAATTATTAGTCCTAATACTAAAGAATTTAAATTCAATATTTACCATTGTAACAAAAGAATACATAAAATTCTATTTCATGTTATGTTTTGGGCTTGCTTTATTCAATATTCTCCTAGCATGTCTTAGGGATCATTTTAGCCTTAGCCTTAGTGTTTCTATTTTCTAAATTACTAAATTTCTTAATCATATTTTGATTATTATTGTAGAATTGAGACCAAGTGTTAAAAATTTGAGTGATTTCTCCAAGACACTAGCTTGACACATAGATGTCTATGTGATGTGCTATCATTCCATGAGTTTTCAAAAAATTGTATATCAATTTTTCACTCAACTACCTCTTACCACCTACTATGAAACTCATGTGTTCAATAAAACACCTTCAACATCCAAATGCAACCTTTCGACTTCTAAGGAATCCTTTTGAAAACCTATCTTTTGACTTGGTTTTCCATTTTCATTAACATCACCAATAATTATTTTGGTCTCTTAGATCTCTTGGTTTCACACTCCTTCATCGAGGCTTTCTCAAGAAAAACTCTTGGTGCATCATATTGACACCTCTATACTCTCATTTTTTCATCACTCGGTTGGCAATGTTGGTAAGCATTTTTCATTCTTGTTTTGATAGTGGTACAAAATGTATTTCTATATAATTTCTCTAATTCCTCTTTGGAAAATCTTTTAGACTACCACGATCCTTTATCCCATATCATACACACACTAGTTTATCAATCCCTATAGACCTAAGATTTTATATTCATAGTTTGATTTTAATTTGTTTTTATTAGTCCAAAATGAAAGGCAAAGAGCACACCAAATTCTAATCTCCATTTTCTATGAGATTGTCCATGAAGGTCAAAGGACCAAACTAGGGTCTTGATCGTTCTCAATAAGCTCCCAAGCAATTCCAACCATATTTTTGGTTCTAGCTATAGATGTTTGGAATACTACAACACAAAGGTTTCATTTTATTTTTATTTTCTCTTGTCATTTTTAGTTTACTTGTTCTAGTTAGTTTAAATTCATTTCTATATCATTTGGTCTCCTCTATTTATTGTTTCTAATTATATGCTTGTTTTCTATTAAAATTTTGTAAATATTCTAGATAATAGCACAATAGTGGAAAAATCAACATATGAGGACTACAATGCATCACAAAAATATCCATTCATCACAAAAGCATCTTGAGAAATGAGCTCTATATTTTAGTGTCAGGTTTCTTTCTTCATACTATTTCTATTTTTACATCTTGTTTGTCATTTCAATACTTATATTTTTTATAGTATACAAACTCTCATTACAATTGTTTCTATTTATCTCATCATTTTATTTAATGTATTATAGAAGTTCATTGCAATTTAATTTTTCAAGTACAATTGTGCTAACTTTATAAAATCCTTTAAAAGAAAACCATCCCTTGCCAAAGATGGATCAAGCCTCTAGAGGCTCCATCAATTTTAATTTAATAAATCTCATCAAAGGGGGATTCCACTTCTCACTATATTCTAACCTTTTTGAAAAAAATCTTATTCTATTAGTACTACCAAAATTGTTAGCTCTTAGCCCTTGAATGAGGTTACACAATAAATTTGTTAATATATAATTAAAAACTAAAAATCTAATAATAAAACAAATGAGCTCTACATATTACTCTTGAGTTTAGCTATTAGTGTCAAAAACCTATTATTGTTGGTTTAGATATATCCTTTGTCACTTGGATCTCCCATAGGAGATAGATGCAAGCATCTAAATTATGATATAGGAAAGACCAATGTTAATAGTGTGACTATCATTTATGGTGCAGCATTTGCTAGTAGCATTAGCCAAAATAGTAACTGAGTGGACAAGGTTAGTAGTACTAGTATCCCTATGCAACTATTCTCATTACTTTAAGGCCTTAATTGTATTTATAGGAAAGTATCTTTTATTTTCAAGATGTATTGAGATTTAAAAGATTATATTTGAATACTATAGCATTATTAGTTGTGAATTCAAAGTTTTAAGTGTTGCTACTATCACTAAGGATAAAAATAAATGAACTCAATAGAACAAGTCACATTTAGAAAACAAAAAATCATGTGATATGACATGGGTACACCAAAAAACTGAACTAATCCACAACTATTTATCTAACTTTCTAGTATTTATGAAAACTTAACAAAATCATGCTAATGTGGCATCATATTTAATTTTGTAAACCTCACACCTTATGTTCAATCAATGAACTGACCAAGTGAGCTGCTATAAAAAATTTACTCATTCAAAATGGTGTAAAAAATTTTGAGTTTGAGAGGTGGAAAGTTAGGGTGTGCATAAGTATTGGGTACTCTTCCCTATAACTTTTGGCAAGTACATGTGTTTCCAAAATGATCAGTATCCTCCTCCTTTTTGTTAGCAAGATAAATGTCAATTCTTTGGTAATAAGAAGAGTACTAAAAAAATAGGTCATATTAAACTAAAAAGTTAAAAAAATCTCTATTTTCTTTGGTATTAAGTTTATCTAGGCTTACCTTTAACTAATTGGATTCCACGCATCTAAAGTGTATCACCCATAATATGGTGAAGACCTTTTCAAGGCTTGCTTGTGAGCCCAAAATGCATGGAATTAGATTCATGAAATTTTCTCACCCTTTTATTTTGGGCCCTTTCCCTAAAGAATTGCTCTATTTGGAGAATGGTCCTATGACCTTCATACATTGTTGAACTATAGAACTTTGTAAATATTCTATTATTTTTCATTTCCAAAATTTGAGAAATAATGCTACTACTAATACACATGATATTACTATTTATTTTTCTCTTAATGAGAAAGTTAATGTTCCCACATCTACTTATTTTTCAGATTTAGGCAATGACACAAGTGGAGAAGATGACATTGGAGTTTCATTAGTTCTAAGGCCAACTCAATCATTTGGTAAGTGTTCCTTGTACTATGAGTTGTATTCTTCTAGATAGGAAAGTCAATCTCACAATGAAAGCTATTTCTTGAATCCACCCCAATGGAGTATCTGGTCTTCTCCATCATGTATCAAGAGTGCTAGGACTTCTAGTTGGCTCTCTCTTGCATAGGGTTGCATGTACACTAGCACCAATATTCCTCCACTATGTAGTTGGGGGATGATTGTGCCTTTTGTTTTCTATGAATCTCATGATGGTTGGGTGACTCCTAATCCTCCTTTAGAGGAATCCATTGAGTGAATTAAGCCTTTCCTTGAGGATTATCCACAACCTCTTTTAATTGGTGCAATTGCATGTGCTTGTTGGATGGTAATTTTTGGTTTCTAATCCTTTTAAATAAATTTGTTTAAGTTGTGGTGGGTATGCACCAACCCTTTTAGTGGGTTAATCCCCACCCAATGATGATCTACCACCTCCTCTCATTGGTATAGTTGTGTGTTCTTACTTAAATTGTGTTTTTCTATCTCTAGTTTTTATTATGTTTGTTTAAGTTTTGACAAGACATACACACTACCCAGCTAAATTTTATTGTAAACCTTTATACATACTATATCTATATATTTTTGCTAATATATATGATTATGAAGTATTTCCAATAAAAAAACATTATAGAATTGAAAATGAAAAGAAATTTTTAAGTACTACAAGACATTATTGCTACCCAAGAGTTATATGAAGTTAAGATTTTTATGTTCATGCAATCATAAATTGTTGTAAGAGTAGTTTTTCACAAAATAAACTGCATAAAAATTGAAACTAAACTTGGACTCTCTTTGTGATCCAATATCAAGACAAATGATCATAAATGTCTATCAAAAGAGTGACCCGCCATTGAGATGAATGATAATAAACCATTATAAGAACTAATAATCAAACTACTACAAGACATTATTGTTATCAAAGAGTTAAACAAAATTAAGATTTTTATATTCATGCAATCATAAAGTTTTGTAAAAGAATATTTTCGCACAAAATAAGTTGCATGAAAATTGAATCAAAGCGTGAACTCACTATTTGTGATCCAATATCAAGACATTTGATAATAAATATTATGAAGATAGTGACCCATCATGAAGATGAATGATAATAATCCATAAGTAGAACTAACAATCGACCTAGAATCCCCTTTTCCTAACATAAGGGGAGTATACAACAATTGGGCTTCTTACATTGTACTTGCCACAGTTCCAAGTTAATGCACCTGCTAGCATGGTTTCCACAGGTAGACCTTCACCGCTAACTTTCACAGTATAAGACAACTTTTGGCTGAGGGATGTGAAAGACAGGGAACCTGGTGTTACCTCGACATCCACTCCAGAGGGTTCAATTACAACAGACTCGTATGTAGAATCTGCAGGTCCTACATTAGTCACTGTTCTAGGAAATGTAACAGAATATGATGTGTTTGCCTTAGGAAGAACCATCATGGAAGGATAGTTGAGTTGCCTCACTCCTCTAAGTTTATTCTTAGTTACATTGGAGGAGCAGGTACTGTTGTCTCCTGTCACTAAACGCAATGCTGTAGTGTTGTAACCTTGGCTGCACATCATGTTGATGTAGTCATTTACATCTGCATCATACACAAGCCCCGGGTCCATGGCCCTCACTGGATCAATGAGGCCAGACCCATATCCAAGTTCTGCATCTTCATTGCCATTGAGCTTATCATTCAAAGGATGAGCTGCAAAACATATTGAAAGTAATAAATGAAAAGGCGTCCAGATAAATTTAACAAATATAATTGAAGAATTAACATTTCAAATCATATTTTGTGGTCCATCGCACAATGAATGATAGGATAACACAAGGGTTCCTTATATAGATAACCCTAATTATAGCATGGAGAAAAGATACAAAATAATTTCTTCGATCAACATTTTTAAGAAGACAAGAAGCTATTGGTGATTGTAGATTACAGTAATCCGTGAAATAAACCTATAAAATAACCATAAAAATGATTTGCTTGATTCTTAAGTATCATTCTTGTACTCTTTTGGTTCCAATTCAAGCACACTTAACTCGCAGTTTTCCCAAAAATCAGATTTCATTTACTTGCTATCCTAATTTCAAAATCTTGGCAAGCACTGTATCTTATGAACTGTTTCATTTCAGAGCACTCTGCCATTTCTACTTGAATTGTTCAATGCTTTTCAAGGGAGCTATGAACTCTATTTGTGCAACTCCTGAAGACCCTATGTCTATCTGTCCTCACAGCTAACGAATGGCATCCAACAAAAGCTTAGACTGGAAGCTTGGCTTACACCATGAAACTCATCATTCCCCACAGTTTTGCTCCAAATTGTTTGGACTATAGATCTCTAGCACTTAAACTACTCAAAACTCCAACTAGAAAAACTGTAAGTAGATCTCTCTAAGGGTGAGATTTCTCTATTATAACTTATTTATCAAATCAAATAGGTGGATTATATAGTTCTTTGATTCTAACTAGATATGATTTTATATTGAAAAGTCATATGATACCTGTGGTCATGAGAGCAGACTTAATAGCAGCAGGAGACCAATCAGGATGAAAGGACTTGACATAGACTGCGGCTGCTGTGGCATGAGGACAGGCCATGGATGTTCCAGATATCATGTTAAAATCCACAAACGTCGTATCCCCTGAGTCACTTATGATTGGTACAACCTTGGACCAAGCAGCCAGGATATTCACTCCAGGGGCAGTGATGTCAGGCTTGTAACAGAAAAACGAGATCAATTAGTTAATGTAATCACATAATACATAAAACAGTGCTTTCGATTGTCACTCTGGGTTCGATAATGTCACCTTGAGTAAACCTGGTATAACTGGACTTGGACCTCTGGATGAGAAATGAGCCACTATGGGCGCAATTGCATCATTGGGAGTAACGGTTCTTAATATTTTTGCAAGAGGAGAGCTGCAACAGAATACAGAAACGATTCAAAATTCAAATGAAGAAAGGAGGTTCATTATTGTAACAAAAAGTCGATATGAAATATCCAACCTCTTGTAACTCTGTTTAGAATTTTATCAAAATTTGAAGTGACTCATAAGGTTAGACATTGGCAAAGCCCCTTTATTCAGAGTGGATATTATGTTAGGAATTTGGCTCTAGGAAAATTCACCGCCAGCAATTCACTAATGGAAAATTCACCATCAACAATTCACCGCCATCAGCAATTCATCGTCATGGAAAATTCATGCAATTAATTTTTCGCGTGGTGAATTGTCATGGCGGTGAATTTTCCCACGGTGAATTGTTGGTGGTGAATTTTCCTTCAGTGAATTGCTGGCGGTGAATTTGCCGTATGCCTAGGAATTTTTCCTTACCAGTATACAAAATCACGTGCCACAAGATTTGGCTATACCAACATGATTATAATCTTATTGCATCAAAAAACTTATTTCAGAGTATCATAGCTAAAATTCATGCGTTAGCATGTTAAATCTTGGGTAGCTTTTAGGAATGTATAAAGTTCCTTGTTTGCATTAAAGACTTATCTTTGTATTGCAAGTTTATGGATTCAACTGCGTATGTTTTTTAATCAATTTTTTTTTTCCTCTTTCTGATGATGGATCACTGAGTGTGATCCGAAACGTCGATTGAAAAACATACACAGTTGAATCCATAAACTTGCAATACAAATTCATGATCTGTAGAAAACTCATACCAACTTATCCTTGTTCAAAACTGTTTAAAGTGATTAAGTAATCCAATTACCTTGTGGAGTTGATGTAGGACTTTATCTGGTTTGCTTCTGCAGTTGTCAACAGTGTTGCAGGAAGAACATACTGGTTTGCTTCGTCAACGATATCCGAACTAAGTATGACACCAACACCTCCAGCTGAGAGCACTGTTAAATCCGCATCGAATGCGTCACAAAGCACTATCTTTCCTTTCACTTTTTCGGGATCCAAAGAATCTCTAATACATTGACTGAGGAATACATACAACAAAATCCAGAATTTTGGTTTCAGAAAAAATATATTCCAGTGTGGTCAAAAAGTTTTTAGAAAGTATAAAGAGTGAGCAACGTATCATTTTTTTCATTTAAAAAAAAGCTTTCCAGACTTTCTGGAATCTATTTGTCATTATTTTTATCACCATTGATTCCAGAAATAACACATTGCTTTCTAAACAAACCTTTGAATAAACTAAAACCTTTATTTACGGATATCTGAAAAAAAAAAAAATTAGTATGTCACCTTGCATTCTCTGAAGAGTAGCCCCCAGAAATATTGGGGGCATTCCCTGCGTATATTAAAGGATACCATTGCTCTCCCATGGAAAATGTGTTTATAGCTATTCCCTGTAATAAAACCAACTTTTGTTAGTTCAGGGTAAGCTCACAGCAAGTAAAAGTTTAAACATAGAGATATAAGATTTTGCTTAATGTCCAGTCGCTAGTTTGTCGTGTATTTGTATGCTATTAATAAGTAGAATGTGTGAGAGCTTGCAATAAACCTAAGAAAGAATGTTGTTAGAAGATTGATGTAAGGGTTTGGTTTTTTTATGTTATTAATTGAGAAAACTAAACTTTTTGAGATAATTTATTAAAAATTTTGATAGTAGTATTAGCAGATATTGGAAAAGTATTACTATTTATGTCTATGAACTTATTGGTGGTGTTATGTGTGCTAGGGATTTCATATATTTTTTTCCATTTTTTTAAAGTCACAATAGTAATCTCTCTTTAGAACAAATACCCACAATCAATAATTTTAGTGTCATGATTAATAATTGTTATGCTCCCCAAAATCTTCAAGATAAGGTGAAAATTTAGGATAATATACAAGCTCACAAAAGAGCTTCTCCTCAAAGTTATCCTTGGATATTAGAGGTCACTACAATGTTATGTTATTGCTAATAAAAAAGGCCTCTCTTGAGCCAATCTTCTTCTTCTACAGAATAAGCTTTAGTTATGTTATTGCTAATAAAAAAGGTCTCTCTCATGAACCAATCTTCTTCTTCTACATGATAAGCTTTAGTTAATGGATGATCTTCTTAGAAATGGTTCTTATATTTTGAACAATTAGAGAAATGGGGGTGCCTCCATTGTAGAATGTTTGAATAGATTTTTGGTCGATGATTATTGAATTTCTTAGAACCTTTGACTTGTGTCTTCCATTTTAGAGAATGTGGGCTTGGATTAATGGCCTATAGCTTTACAATGAGATGAGGCCTTTAAGCCTCAAAATTTTCCTTTTAGATTTTAGCTTATGTGGTTAAAAGATGGCAACTTAAAAAAAACTATTAGAGTTTGGTGGTAGGAAGGTAAACCTCATCATGGAACCACTTTCTATGATTTATTTCAAAAATTATGTTTTGTCAAATAAAAATTAAAAGAATAAAAAATTTCATTATGTTGTAACATTATACAAAGAAAAAGGTATGTTTTATTCAAGAACAAGGCTAAACTATGGATATCTTGAATCAATATTCTAAACTCTAGAATGAATTAGAAAAAAATGAGCTTCAAGATGAAATCATATGGTACAAAATATTATGTGTTAAATGGTTATAAGCAAGGGGTGGGATTTTTTTATGTTCTTACCACTCTAATGTGGTATAGAAACATGTGCTTTCAAGGAGATCTAAAGAAAAGATTTTGGTCCAAGATTGAATCTATTCAATATTTTCAATTAGTTGTCGTCCTACATGTGAAGTCTAGAATGAGTGACATGGTTCCTACATTTTAGGAATAGGTGTCCCACTTTGTATGAGTTGATCAATGAAATCATTAGCAATAGTTAACTCATGTTAGATTGTCAGCTAATAGTGACAAGAACTATTATAAAGGAAGATTCAATTTTGGAAGTTGTCAAAATAGGTGGAGTTATGCATGTACATGCATTCCTTGTGATGTTTAAGTTTGCATGGAATTTGGGTGCCTTGGAGGTGTAGTTATTGTTTAGCAGGTGCAGTTTTACATATGCAAGTTTGTTGACAATTGGTAGTTATAGTTTTGCATGTGCAGGTGTGTTGACAATTGGAAAGTTATTGTTTTGCATGTGTATTTATTTTTTATTCCTTTCTTGTGCATCTTTAGTATTTGGTATTGTATTTGGAAATATCCATTTTATGTATTGTAATCTCCTATATTTAACACTTGCATCTTGGAGTTGCATTTTCTTGTATTTTGAAGTACCATTATACTTTCAAAATTACTCTACAATCTATTAAAGTGTGAAGACTCCTACAAGAGCATAGCTCTACAATTGTATCCAAAAAGGGTTTTCCCCATGCACATGGATGTTATTTCTATTCTTGAATATCTTTTATGTTGTGTTGAATGTGCATCTAAAACTACTAGAAATTTTTGCACATCTCTTTTTCTTAGATTGGTGTTGGAAGTGTCTTTTGCAGACTCGACTTCCTTTCAATTTTATCTTCAACCAGTTGGTTTTTAAAGAAAAAATATAAAGAATGACTGCTCTTGTAGTATGGGATGTGAGTAGTGATCTTTTGGAAGTGTTGCATTCAAATTGCTAGCATATAGATGAATAGGTTAAGACAAGTGACATGTCATATAGATGAGTATGTTGGGAAAAAGTAGTGAACAAATCAAAGAAAATGTTCTTGATTATAGATTTTTTTTGTATTAAGGACATCATCAAAATACATGGATAAATATATAGTAATTAAAATGAAACATTCTACAATAGCATCAAAGTGTATATATAAAAATAAAAATTTAGTACATATTTTAAAAAACTAAACTATAAAATTAAAATTTTAAAAACTAACATATAAGTGTATTATCAACTCAGTGTAAATAAAATAGATTAGCTCTAAGTGAATAAAATAAACAATGTAAATAAGTCTTGATAAAATTTCAGTATAAAATAAACAATGTAAATAAGTCTTGATATTTATTATTCAATTATATTTATATACACATATAATATAATTATATTTATTTATATATATTAGATAATATAAATCACTAAAAATATATTTAAAATAATAATATATTATAAAATCATTTATTGATATTAATTGTTTATATACATTTATTATTTATTTTATATACAAAATTTATTATAATTATTTTTTTTTTATTTTTTTTTTGATCGGTGAACACTTTTGACTAGAGCTTTGAACTAGTGAGGCCACAATTTATGGGGGACCTCATCCCCATGTTTGTCTGGTATTAATTCCAGTCCATTCGTTTCTCATCCTCCTCCTATTCCACCTCTCCTTCGTCTTCTCCGACTTCTCCCTTCCAACCCAACACTCCTGTGGCCTCCACTTCTTCCCCTCACAGCCTCCTCCTCTTCCCTCCACTTCTCTTCTCCGCTTCCACTCCTACCTCCTGCAGCCTCTTCTCCCGCTTCTATTCACCGCCTCACCTCCTACCTCCCACAGCCTTCCTCCCTACTCCACTTCTATTCACCGCCTCACCTCCTACCTCCCTCAACCCTTCCTCCCGCTCACCCCTGTACTTCATCCTTCCTTTCGCCTGTCTGCTCCTCCTCTCTTCGCCATCTTCACTCCTCTGCTCTTCTCTTCTTCTTTCGTCCTCCCTTTAACTCCCGGGGCATCCTTTATGGGGGACCTCATCCCCATATTTGTCTAGTATTAATTCCAGTCCATTTGTTTCTCCTCATCCTCCTTCTATTCCACCTCTCCTTCGTCTTCTCCGACTTCTCCCTTCCAACCCAACACTCCTGTGGCCTCCACTTCTTCCCCTCGCAGCCTCCTTCCTCTTCCCTGCTTCCACTCCTACCTCCTGCAGCCTCCTCCTCTTCTCCTGCTTCTATTCACCGCCTCACCTCCTACCTCCCGCAGCCTCTTCCTCCCTACTCCACTTCTATTCACCGCCTCACCTCCTACCTCCCTCAACCCTTCCTCCCGCTCACCCCTGTACTTTCTGTACTTTATCCTTCCTTTCGCCTGTCTTCTCCTCCTCTCTCCGCCATCTTCACTCCTCTGCTCTTCTTGTCTTCTTCGTCCTCCCTTTAACTCCCGGGGCATCCTCCATCTGCTGCCCTTCCACGTCTCCCCTGCCAGTGTACACACCTCGCTCACTGCTGCAAGGTGATATCTGCCACAGTGGATCCTACCTTCGACCCTTCTTTCTGTTTGCAGTCTTCGCCCAGCGACCAACGACCAGTGACTATCTCCTCGTCCAGCGTGCGCCCATCCATCCTCAGTCCTGTTTTTGGTCCTTCATTCCTACATGCATTGGATGAGACTCGAACATGTGAATGCCCTCTCAACAGGGCTTGTGACTTTACCGTCACACTGCGGGGTCCGGGGTCATCCCCATTATAATTATATTTATTATTCTAGTGTAGATTACTAAATATAAATATAATATATTATATAATTAATATAATAATATATATTATTTCATACTATTTAAATTAATCTATAAGAAATGGGTAACTAGCCTTCCATGGGTTTGAGAGAGAGGGAAAGAGGGAAAAAAGAGAGAGAGGAGAAATATATTGTGTTGAAAAGAGGGAAAATAGGGAATGAGAAAAAAATGTGTATATATAAGGGAGGCAATACAGGGAAAGAGATATGCAGGGAAAAAAGAGAAAGAGAGGAAGGAAGAGAGATGTAGGGAGGGAGGTAGAGAGAAAGGAAGAGAGGAGAGGGGAAAAGAGAGAAATGGAGATAGAATAAGAGAGAAGAAGATTGATAAAGAGAGAGGAATAGAGAGAGGGGGTATATAGAGGGAGGGGGGTAGTGGAGAGAGACAAAGAGAGGTGGAAAATAAGGGGTAAGAGGGAGAGAGAAGAAAGAAAGAGAATAATATATAGACAAAGAAATAAAGATGGAGAGAGAGAGAGAGAGTTGGGAAAGGAATAATTAAGGGGAGATAAAGTGGAAGAGAGATAGAGAGAGTAATATATTGAGAGTTGGAAGAAAGAGATATAGAAGAATATATATAGACAAATAAATAAAGATGAAGAGGGAGAGAGAGAGACGGTTTTGGGGAAAGGAACAATTAAGGAGAGATAAAGTGGAAGAGAGATAGAGATAGTAATATATTGAGAGAGTTATATATTCTTTACATGTTTTTATATTAAATATAGAATATAATTATATTTATCATTATATAGTATATTTAATATAATATAAATTACTAATTATAGTTCTACAATAAGATTATAAAATGATATATTAGATAGATTATTATATAAATTTAACATTCATATATTTCCTATAACCTCCAAAATAATAATAAGCACAAATATTTACTTTTAGGTATGAAAAAGTGCTCTTTTCCTAAGCTATTAAATTTTAGAAATAATTTGATAGAAAGATAAGGAGGAGGGAGAAATAAAAAGAATAAGGGAGGTAAAGAGAGAGATAGAGATGAAGATAAATAGAAATTAAGAGATAGACAAGGAGACAAAGGCATTTACAAAGAGAGGTAGAGAGAGGTAAGGGAGAGATAGAGACAAAGATAAATAGAAATAGAGAGATATGGAGAAGGGGAGAGAGATAAAGAGATGGAGGGATAAAGAGAGAAGGAGATGGAGGTAAAGAGATATATAATCAAATATGAATAGAAGTAGAGATGCAAAAGATAGAGATTTAGAGAGAGAGAGAGTGTGTGTGTGTGTGTGTGTGCGTAAATTTTGATCAATCATTTTATGTGAATAATCAAAAAATGGGGCATTTCTATGGGGAGAGAGCAAGAGAGAGTAAATTTCAAATTATGGCTAACTTTGGGAATTAATGGTTGGCATAAATTTATAATTATGAAATAAACTATAAACATTAGGTGTCATTAAATCTATTTATTTTTTGTATCTATGAGGAAAAACCTTAAAGTGCAAAGATGGGTAAATGAAAAATGTCAAACTATGACCACATATTTTATCACAAAATTAGGAGTGTTGAAATAATTAATTTTAAGTGATAGCATATTGATAGGCACCATGTAAAACAATTTAGAAGTTTAGTTCCTTGGTGGCATATGATAATCTGTAAGAGTGAACCAAAAAAAATTGCCAACTTTGACTTCTATATTCTTTACTTGGTTCATCCATAGATGATTATATTGCAATCATACAAAAGAAAGAATATGATCCAATTAACAAAGATCCAATGCAATGTATTGTTTGGGCCATATTTGTGTAGAGAGTGTAAATTAAATTATCTAATTTTAGAGATCTAACAATTTGAAGCGGTCATCTATCTATGGAAACATAAGTTCCAAAAAAATGTCACTTACTTAATAGTCTCACAATTGACCTTATGTATTGCCTCAATATGCATTGAAAATATCACTCCAAAAAACAAAATCATCATTATTGTATCCATTAAACGGCAAGGTGTGATTACTAGAAATATAATATAATTAATATGAGTATTTAAAAAACTTAACAATCCATAATAGATTAAATATTATCACAAAGAAAACATGTAATATATTTTATTAATTAAATATAATGAAAAGTAATGGATGGAGGTACTTTATTGTGTAGCTAACAACAAAGTACAATAGATAGGTATTAGATGACAACATTATCTCTTCATATTATAAATTGGGATTTTATAACTTCCTTCAAATAAAATATATATTTGAAGTTTTAAAGGGATTTTACTTTATGACATGATCTTAAAATAAATTATGTTAAGATGCCTTTACAACTTATCATTATAATACAAAGATGAGAGATAAGAATTAATACATTAGTTGCTCACCACAACACATAATGACAACTATTAAGCCACCTTATAAAATTAGCATTATATGTTATCGTTACTATTATCTTCTATGAACACAGTATGCATGTCTTATTTATGCTTTCACATTTTGTATATTTATTTACTAGAAAAATTACTACTACAATATATGAGAAAAATAACCCTTTATGCTTTGATGGATATCCGTATCTTGTTGCAAAGTATGTCAATTTAATCCTCTTACTGATTTTTTTTACTGTTTCTCTAGTTTGGGTTAGAATACCCAATCTTCCCATTCGGTTTTGGAGGAAAAAGTGTCTCTCTTCTATTGAGAATTTGCTTGGAAATAGAGTTAAAAGAACATAATTGACCCAAATGATTGTTCCTTAGAGATGGATTCTGAAAAGGGACTAAAATATCCAGTAGTGCATAATTCAGAAGTGGGCAAAGTAGAAAAATGCTTTATTCTAAAAATAAAAATAAAAATACCTTTTGTTACTTCTCAAACTATGGCTACATGGGGTGGAAATCAAGGCCATATATATGTTCAAGTTGTCTAGAACCAGGTGATGTGAACAGTTTCAACATTTATTTTCTTATCACAACTAGGCTACTTGTTTGAGTTGCTTTGGTCTCTAGAACTTCCTATACTTTGAAACAATGCAAGTTGGAAATTCTATAGAAGGAAATTCCTAGAGACTTACATGCTAAGGGCTACTGCATCTATTTTTATGGTAAATGTTGTTCTACTTATATTATTTAACAACCAACTGAAACGTTTGGAATCTTATCTTGGAAATTATGTTCTCCTATTATTTACAACCAACTGAAACGTTTGGAATCTTATCTTGGAAATTATGTTCTCCTATTATTTACATAGAGACATAATTAAAGATTGCATCTTCTTTCCAAATCTGTATCTATATTTTAATATAAATTTTATGTGATGGCTGGAAAATAAACAGCGACAAAAACCCATGAAAACACCCCTAAAAAAAAACGCTTCTAAATTATTCAAGCAAGAGCTGCAATTAAAGTTTAGGAAGCCTCTAACATGGAACCAGGCTGTAAGCCTATGACATTCAGTTTCAAGGCAAGTTTGGCACTTCTTACTGTGTGGCTATCATCTTAATATATTTACAAAATAACTTAAGAAGATCAACATGACAGTTGCCAATGTTGGTCCCTAAATCAGATACATATTAAACAACCTTTAGAGTGTCCTATCTTATTTAATTCTCCCTGTTATTGCATACTTAAGATTTTCTTGACATATGAACTTAGGAGAAATGTCAGTCTTGTTACAGCTGATGGAGGCACATTCAGCGGTTAAGTTGATAAATTGGTTAAGTTATGAACATAGTGTTCTACAATTTTTTGGGACATTACAGGTGGCTTTTGTAGGCTGCTTGAATTCCTGTCTCACTGTACTCAGTTTTAATCAATAAAATCTATAGCCCTTAGATGAGAAAACTCTGAAGTTGAAAGTGTGATTTACTAATAGTAAATATTAGAGCTGAAGTTGTACGAATATATTTTTTGGGTGCTTCAAATGATGACTGCTAATGCTGAACCTATGGTGAGGTAAGGTGGCGTGGAGTGTACTGGAATTCTTTGTCTTGCAAGAATGGGGACAGTGAGGATGAGCGGTATGTGATAATGAACTTTCTTTTGTTTGATGAGTAACACAGAAGCGCTTAGAAATTGAATAGTTTATATAGTTTGTGGAGTTTGTTAATCAAACAATTAGGAAGTTATGTTTTGGATATTGTACAACAGCACTGATAGACAACACATGGCTTATAGTGACAAGCTTGAAAATGGCATCTTAACTCAGAAAAAAAATCCATTTGGGTAAAGATTTATTGCAACTTATTTGTACTCCATCCAATTTTAGGTGAAGGTAAGTAAAAATATAATAATCTATACTAGGATCTATTGGATATTCCCATTTCCAAATACTTGATTGATATAACAAGGCAGGGGCTAGCTACCTGCAAGTGCATATTGTTCCCCAGAACAAGCGGGGAGATGAATTCCCTATCAGTTGTGCTGGCAGCCACAGTGAGAGTCCATGGATTATAGTTGCAAACACTTTGTAGACGAGGTCCAGAGTTTCCTGCAGAAGCTGATACTAAAATCCCCCTTTTCATGGCATGAAATGATCCAATTGCAATTGTATCTTCAAAGTATTCCAAGTGTCGGCGTTCCTTTCCAAGTGAAATAGAAATGATATCCACTCCATCATGGATGGCATCATCAAATGCAGCAAGAACATCTACATCAGAACATACTCCATCGGGTCCCCAACAGACCTTGTACATAGCAATCCTTGCACCAGGTACTCCTCCACGGGCGTCCCCTTGCCCCACTCCAAGGAAGTTTGCATTTTTCACAATATTCCCGGCCGCTGTGGATGATGTGTGTGATCCATGACCAATACCATCTCTTGGTGACAAGAAATCTTCAGCTGGATCAGCCTCCAACCCTTTGTTGTAGAAGCTTGCTCCAATAATTTTTCTGCCAAAGTAACACTGTTTAGAGAACTGTAGACAATTGTAGTGTTGTAGTTTCAATTTTGAAGCAAATAACAGCTACTATGTGTTATTTCTGTACAAGTCTGAATTTCATTGCAGCAAGTTTGATATTTGGAAACCATACCAACCAAGTAACTAATTGATGACCACTAAATCTAATATACTGAGTCTTTGAATCCAAACATATATGTCTCCAAACAGATGGAATTGGACTTGCAAAAGCATTTTAGATGTTTCTGATTACACTTCATTATCCATCATGACGATTTTATTATTCATTCTCGCCTATATGACCTACCTTATGAAAGCTTAGAGGTGGAATTTTTAACATATACCTTATATCGATTCAGATTTATATATCAAGTTAAATTTTGTAATCTCAACTCTAACCAAGATCTTGTAATTAAACAAACCTTCCCAGTATAACTTTACCCTGAGTTAAATAGGCTTTGTGGGGATGGGGATTGGGATTATTAATAGCAGTGGAAAGCTGAGATGGTTTTTAGATTTTGAGTTGTGATATGTATATAGGCTATAAACAGAGTTGGAAGGAACTTGAAAATAATTTTGTTATGGTACAAGAACTTTACTGACTTGTCAAATCATACTTTCTTTCTGGAACTATTGGTCATGGTCTGTCTAATTAGTGCTGTTAGGTAGGGTTCTATAAAAAATTGAGGTTGAAGCAGGAATCTGATGGTGAATATTGAGATAAAGAATTATATTGAACTATGCATCTCATAGTTCTTTATATACTAGATTTAAAAAAAAAAAGCTTTCATAATAGAAGACCTTGCATTACAGATTTCTTTCACAATTGACTTAGTTTTGAGTTTTTATTATTGACTTTAGTTTTTTAATCTCTTACCAAGTGCATTCCTTTTGTTTTGTTTTATTTAATTTTATTTTGTTTAAATAAAGGTTTTATGCACTCTTTCTTGACTTATCATATTAGACTTTATCCTCAACCCATTTATCCAATTTCAATTTCTAATAAATAAAAGTAACACATCTTTAATCTCATAATTAATAAGATCTCACATATTAATAATGGTTACTTGATTACAATGTGTGCACTGTTTACATGCCAATTGGTTAGATCCTGTGGTAATATTATATATTTATAAATTGTTACATTTTATATCAAAAAGAGATGAACTTCAATCGACTTCAAAATTCAGAAAAAAAACATGTTCCAAAAAAATATCTAAATCTACTCAGTATTAAATTTGTTGCAATGCAATTAAAATTTCAACAATAATAAAATGAGAAAAACTGACTTGTTACAGGCCTTAAAATCCAATGTAGTTTGGCATTTCCCTTTCCACTTGGATGGAACTGGGCCAAATCCAGTGTCACTAAAACTTTCTGACTCCGGCCATATTCCTGCAACATATCCACCATTTGAAAACTGGTCAGCATAATCAATACACAGAAATATAAATAATTAAATCACCTTTACGCTTTGGATTTTTGATATTATTTCAGCATGTTCTTACTTTATATATACAAATATAAAATGAATAGAACATAACAAATTCCAAAGTATCTAATAATTAGAAAACAAATAAATATATATCAACATACCTGTGTCTAGAAGGGCAACAATAACGTCGTTTTCATAGGTTAAATTTCTCTTGATATTCTGTGGGAAGCCTAAGAAATCCCACGATCTTGTTGTGAAAAGAGTATTTGCTTTGTTTTCAAATACAGAGATAACCCCCCTCAATGCCTACATTTTATTAAAAATAGCTTCATCAACAAGAGTGATAATATATTATTTACACATTGAAATATATATCCTGTGGAGAAAAATAGTATCGCCCAAAACATTGTTGTCAATCGATCCAAAAATAATGTACCAAAGTATTTAAATCCTTGTTGAAACAAATGAAATATAAAGATGGAAACAAGTTGAAGAAATGTTACATTTCACAGTTAGGAAGGAAATAACCAAGCTAATGTAGAGACAACTATATCTCTTAGTGTTGTTATTGTTAGCAAAATATAAAGTTCCTTCTTATTTCATCTGGCATTTTGGGGATTGGCAGAATTTTATTTCCTCCTGCTACCCTTCGAATTCTATGTAATTTTATTTATTTTAATATAAAATTTCGTGGCAATGCCATCTTTATTTAAAAAAAAAACTATATCTCTAAGTGCAACCTGTTAACTTAATAGAGATAAAAAAATAAACGCAGCAACTGGAAGAATAAGGCAGAAGAACATATAACACAGAATAAATATTCTTAAAAACATGTAAAAATACAAAAGATTTGATTTATAATATAATGACATTTTTATATATTCTAACTGTACATTAGTGTTGGTTTTTCTCCAATGGTAGCTTGGTTGTTGGTTTTTCTCCAATGGTAGCTTGGTTTTAAGTATGATGTTGAATTACTTTTTTGGTAGTCGTAGTATTACCCATGTAAAAGGTTTCATGGCCTTTCAAAACCTAATATTTACCCCTTAATAAAAAACAACATTTATGCTTTGGGTGTGTCAAGCACCACTCTCAAATGTTCTGCACACTCCATGTTTCTATTAAAAATCAAGATGTCATCAAAATATACTATAACAATTTTTTTAATATATGGTCTAAATACTCAATTCATTACATTCTCATGAAGGTAGTCATGGCATTGAAGAATCTAAACTTCACCACCCATTCATATAAACCATCTTTGGTTTTGAAGTTGGTCTCCCACTCATCACCTTCAGATAATTGAATTTGAATATGATGGTATTAATTTCTCAAGTCATCTTAGAGAAGCTTTGACACCCAACAAACAAACTAATTTGTGTCATCCATTCTTGGAAATGGATAACAATACTTCATGGTGATTTTGTTAATGGCTCTAGAATTTAAACATAACCTCTACTTCCCTCCTATATTGGGGGAGAGTCATCATCAATCTATTGGTAATGCCTCTTAAAGGAGTCAAACCAACTAGTAGGTTGAACGGAGTCAAATCTGAATACTAGCTTAGCAAATTCTATACCTCCAATAGGATTGCTTGTTGATATGATTTTTCCTAAGCATCCATAAATACTACATCATACAAAACCTTATTTTTAGCTAATATTAAAGACAACAAAAGTAGACTTATATATAAGCACACTTTGATCCAACTAGGAAATCTTATATGGTTTCGATTTAGGAATATAAGAAAGATTTAATCTTTGCACCATTTTGGTACTTCCTAAATTATCAGTTGAACTGTCATCTACAATCACTTTGAATACCTTTCCTTGACACTTGCATCTAGTTTGGAAAACATTTTTCTCCTCCAAACACCATTTATAGATTGTTTGTTTCCCACCACCAAAGTCTTTTGCGACATTAAGTTCTCTCTAGCTTCACCCTCTACTTTCACAACTTGTAGGTTTTCTTTTGTCTGTATTGATTAATTGGAAATTTTAGGATTTAGTGGGCAGTTTTGAGCTTTCTAAGTTATATTGCAAATGAAACATCTTAAGAGTTTCCAATCTCCAAAAGAAGACAATACATAAGAAAATAAAATCTTAAGAGCTTATTGAGTTGTTATTGTTTTAATTCAATGAAATCGAAGGAAGACAATAAATAAGAAAATAAAAACTTCTGCAAAGATTTTATAGTAGTCAACTCCATATAAGTTGACCTGAAATCTCTTCTACTTCAGATGGATGAAGCCAAGCTGCGAATCCGTTAAAGCTCTTTCCATAGCTATGCGCCCAACGTTGTTGTGCTGCTTCATAGCTGAAATAACAAAAAAATAAAAAATATTATACGTTGATTCAATTATTTATAAAATTGTCTATCTATTTATATATACTTGTAATTTTTACAATCATAAACTCACAATTTTTTATAGATTTTTTATAATACTTGTAATATTGTTTGATATTTAAATATATAATAGAAAATAAATTAATTTGTAACATTTTATTTTTCAAGTATGAATATAAAATTTTAATAATTTATTTATATATAAATGAGATATTGAACATCTTTTATGACTTTTTGAATAAGTTAATAAAAACATTTTCTAGTTAAATAGTGGTAAAAAATATGTATATACAAGAATTGAATAGAAGATTATGATTGCATCCACAAGACAAGACTTCACAAATTAAAATGCTCAGGTGTTGTATACAAAGCTACAAACTCCAAAATTAATAACAATTACAATTTTTGAGTATGGTCATAAGACTTACGATTTCAACTACACATAAAACAAGATTTTGCATCCTTTATGACCCTATGAACAAGCTAACATATGACAAACATTTACTCTCTATTTCAAATGCAAACACAAAAACTGTGTGCATATCAAAGCTAAATTTAATAGAGGAATATATATTAGAGAAGTCGTGTAAATTTTTCGGTGGTTGTAGCACACGTTTGCTGGGGAATCTGAAGAGGTATGGGTGACACTTTCAAATGACCATTTTTGGACTTTTGTGCACATAAAACTTGTCATGCCGTTGTTGTAAATATCTAGAAACTGAAACAATAGTTTTAAACTCTTAAATTGCATACAAAGAAACCCAATTTTTTTTGTAAAAATCTGATATACCATTTAAGAGCTTAGGATGTATAAAATTAAAGTGAGCAATTAGTGAATCATTTTCCTTAGTTTTTTGATTTTTTTGACTTGTTTACTAATATTCATAAGTTGAGAACCATCTTAATATATATGTTACACCAAAATGTGTTATTGCTGATAAAGATGTACACAACTACATATACAAGAAGGGGGAATGATTAAGATATAAAAGAATTTTATAAAAAAATCTGGAAGGTATATCCTTACCTTCCAAGGACATATTGAAGCATATCAATGTGAGATGAAGCAGCTACAGTGTGGAAATCTCCTTCAACATCAGATGGAATGTCACCCATATATATTATATGAAGCTAATTCAACACCCAACTTCTTTTTAATCAGTATTAGACAATGTAGTTACTAAAAGTTACATCAAACTACATATTCTCACAGTCTACCTTATTTAGTTTGGTCTAAATAAATCCAATCCTTTTTAACCAAAATCAATACCTTTTTATCTGATCCTTGAGATGCAACAGCAGAAGCATTACTATTGAGGTGCACCAGAAATAAAATGAACAATGCTAAAAACTGGCTTTTCCTGATATCCACCATTCTGAAATCTGATATGTTTTCTACTACACCATGTTGAGCCTCTTGTTTATAGTTAGATTAAATCTGATATGTTTTCTTTACTTTTTCCTCTCCCGAGAAAACATCCAAATGTTAAGATATAATCATTGTGCAATTTTATTTTATTTTGCTGGTGTCTTATTGTCTTATGACAATTTTTGTTTTAATAATGCTGGATAACAGGCATTATACAATAGCTCTTAGAAGTTTACAAAGATTATAGATATTGTCAAATATATTTGGAAGTAGTGTTTGTCATGTCCATAAAGTTATGAAATGCTGTAGTTTTCTTGTTTATCTCTTAGCATTTTCTTTGTCTAACGAGAAACTTTTTATGTTCTTACACGGAGAACTGATTCCTTTTCTTGTTCAACTCCGGCAAAGAGGTTGTCTAACATTCAGAGATTTAGAGATGTGAGTGAGTGTCACGTCGGAGATAATTCTATGATTACAGAAGTCTTTTCCTACCATTTCAATACTAAGAAGCTTATTTTTTATATAATGCAAATAGCCTGATTTATTTTAATTGAGTTTTAGGCACGTTAATTTTTAATTAAAAAACTTAAATTTTATTATTAAAAGTTGTAAGTTAGTTTACTAAGGAGGTCATTATTTTTCTAATCAGAGATAATTAAGTCTTTTAGGGATGTAATTTTGAAGTTTTTATCATAGATAAACTTTTCTCATGTGATATAATATATCATATAAACTTCATGAATATATAGTATCAATATATTATTTGGATCTTGTCACGTTAGATGATAACTATACAATCTTCAAATTATATGCATTAGATTGAAACCATGATGAAATTTAGGCTCTCCAACTAACTTGAGTTGATTCACGTCATCCACTTTTAATTCTTTTGATAGTTGCTCTTGGTTATTTTTTGGCATTTAGATTTTGAGTGTTTATTGGGGGATGCATGTGATACTCTCATGTTAAATCTTACAATGTTTATATTTGACTTCATCTCTATAAATGCATGTATATATGTATATATACAATAGTTTGAAACTATGATGAAATTTAGGCTCTTGAACTATCACAAGCTAATTTAGGTCACTCACATGTAATTATTTTGACGGTTTTTTTGGTTATTTTGTATTGACATTTGTCTAAAAATGTGTGTGTGCATGTGTGCGGATTGCATGCGCGCGTGTGTGTTCTCATGAAGGGATGCTATTATAAAAATGTCATAAATTTTGGATGTTTACTGATTATCATGTATATTTTGGGATGCATATGTTATGCTTTCTATGATTGAATTATTATAGTGGAATACTCTTATGCTAGGTTTGACTCATGGCCTAATCCCTATCTATCTCCATTTACTCCCACCTACACCAAGTCTCGTATATTTCTCATTTATCTTCTATTATTACACCCGTATTTTCCCAAATTCCATATATTATTTCTTTGCCTTGAGATTACCATTATCATACTACTTGGGATCAATCCTATAATAGGCAAGAACGAATCTCAAGTTTAAAACTTTTATATTCAAATTCCTAGACTCCAACTCCTTTCGATTAGTTGTTAGGAGCTAATTTGGTACATATTTGTGAGACATGCTATGTTTTGGTATTTAAAGGCATTCAATGTGCAAACAATTCATATGAAGTTACAAGGCAAAAATCATTAGAGAACATTTTGATTTCCTAAAGGACAAAAAATGTCTCATTTGCATATTGGTCATTTGTATGTTGGTGAATGCTATCTTCAATTTTTCTCACCACCGTCAATCCAACCTACTAAGGAGGTTGAGCTAGGAGAACATGTTCTCTATCGAGTCCAATAATTTCTTAAAGATATTCCTAAATGTTGCCTTGACTAAATTAAGAAACTGAAGAAGTGAAGACATACATATTTTGAAGTAGGAATTTAGATAGATAAATCTCAATTATAAGTTAGATCAAATCCATATTTGAAAATTCATTTGTATGGTGTGTAGAAATGAACCCTAAAAGAATATAAGACTATATAAACTCTTAACACATCTATCAAATCAAGAACAATGATTTGTGGTTAATAGTGAACATATTTAACAAGATATAATCAACATTTTCTTATCATTAACTTTAAAGTTAAATAACCCTAATCTTCATATTCACTTTTTAAATATTTATTATAATTATCAACCCAACTTTATTAATTAAATTAATTATATATTTATATTTTATATTTAATTTAATTAACATTAAAATAATTATGTATATATATCATCCTTACAATTTTAAATTAACAATAATTTTAATTAATAATGTGGAAGAAAAAAAAAACTTTGAATTATTATATACATGCTTACTAAATAAATAGTTCAACCTTCACCCAATTCATACACTAATGATTTTCTCTTTCTCGTATAATCTCTTATAATTTATTTTCCATGGAAAGATGATATATTAAAACAAATAAATATACAGCAAAATCTCCCAAAATGGAGTAAATAAAATATATTCTATGTCATGTGGGATCCAGATAAAATAATTCAGTTGCTCTTCTATGGTATAAATGTTGACAGGAATTTGGAAACATTGTGGCTGGAACGGGGATAAATAAAACTATAGTAAAAATTATAAGCTAACAAATGAGTTGCCATCAGCTGTCGTTGTAGTATAGTGGTGAGTATTCCCGCCTGTCACGCGGGTGACCCGGGTTCGATCCCCGGCAACGGCGTAAAATTTCTCTTTTCTGTTTCAGAGAGCTCATTTATAACGTATTCTGCATTTGCATGCGGCGCATAATAAATTTTCTAATGGTTGTTTAAAAGCAATTTAACAAATAGGTAAGTCGGTCGCGGAAAAAATAGCTTAGTAGAAAGGGCTATAAAAGATGAAAATGGACATTTTTCATTAGCAATATGAAAATGGGTAATTAAGTGTTTTGTCTTATCTTTTAGTATTCATCAAGCAAGGGATAGTTTAAGTCTATCTTATAAAGCATTATATCAAGCATAAGCATGTGAACGTAAAAGAATGGAAGGCAAGCCCACACTAGAATGTTAGAATTTTTGTTATAGCATTAATCACAAGGTCAAAACTTTATAGTATGAGTGTTTTTGTGAAAGTGTTGAAGAGGTATAATACTAGGGGTTTCTAATAAAAATAAAAGGCAAGGCAACACTAGAATGTTAAAAAATAGTTATGGTACTAGTCATAAGGTTCAATCTTGATAGTATGAGACTGCTAAATACTATGGTCATTGAATTTTTTTTTTAAAACTATCTCTATCTTTCACTAGCAATATGAAAATGGACAATCCGAGTGTTTAGTCTATGGGAATTTTGGATGAGCAAGGAAAATGGCTATGTTTGTAACATTGAGTTCTACTCCATGGAATGACCATTAATCAACTATTATAATGTATGCCAAAGATAAATTGCTTTCACTATATCCTGTAAAATTTTACAAGTATGAAGATAACCAAAATATTCCACAACTAACATGTACAATGGAGGGATAAGGGGAAAACCTATATGATGGATCTAAAAAGATCAAAGTTTCCAAAATTCTATAGTTAATGGAAAGGCAAGTAAAAGCATAAAAAAAAAGGTCTAAACTAATTAGATTAACAAAAAAAAAATCTCTTTAATACTGTGCATTTTAAGAATTTTCAAAATAAATAGCCACTTTGTGATCATAGGATTTCTCAAAATCAAGTTTGAGAAATAAAATATGTTGTTGAGAAGATCTATCCAATCATATACCCTCCCAAACTAAAATGGTATCTTTTGGTGTATAACAACTTTTAATAAAAACATGTTTTCTCAAGCTACACAATGGTAGGAAGTAGATACTAAATGTGAAAACATAGGTCCATAGCCAAGACCTTGAATGCAAATATTAACAACCTAAAAAAAACTAACTAGAAATTTTCTTTTATTTATACAAATATTACATCAATATGCAAACCATGCAAGTAATATCAAATAAGAATGTCATAATAAATATTAATTACTATCCATCAAGTACCATAATAAAGTGCAATCAAGAATATCTTAATATAATCAATTATACAATGGGTCAAGTAATGCAACCTTTTAATATACCATATAATGATTACATTAGGCCATTAATCCATTTGTCACATACACATGATCTAAACATTTACAAATAATGTAATTTAATCATGTCTTCAACTTGAACCTTCAAAATGATCCCTCCAACCTTTAGTTGGTAATTGGGGGAGGCATTGAATCCATAATTAGTGTAAGTCCCTTTCCTCCCCAACCATCAATCAAGGTAAACAAGTTTACATCTAGTATCTAATAGTGTGTTACATTGCAACATTAGTGATTACCTTGATTAATTCATTCCTTTATTATCACATAGGAATATGTACTAAACTATAGATCTAGAACACCTAATTACATGATTAAAAAAATCACGACACATTTAAAAAAACATACGCATGCCAAAGAATCATTCAAGGATAGCCAAGATCACATAAGACTTCACAATGCATCATCCTCAACATCAAATAGACATATGCATATAAAAGGATAAAACAAGATAAAATATGATAAGCTATTAAAAAAGGTGTATCAACCTTGTGTCCTAATGTTTTGAATACAAGAAAAATATTGAGCTATATAATAGGAAAAAATTCAATATCTAGGCTATAGAGGTCATTTTTAGCCTTGATTTTTTAACGATTCAACATTAGTGTCTAGATTCTTTGGATGTAGATATCTTCAAGCTCTACAATTAAAAAACAAGGGCTCAATTTACTTCCTAGATCAAAAGTTATGGCCCCCAAAAGTTGGGCCTCCCACATTGTAAATGCTAGAACATCTATGAATTGTAAGAGGGAGTTTCACTAGTTTACTAAATTATGATGCATGTTACAACACATCATAATTCATCTTTGAAGGGAGATAATTAAGGAAAAATAGATCACCCAATTTGGTGAGTGAATTATAAGTGTATGACAAGTGAAGGAGTATGTTATTTTTAGCATCTAAACTCATCTCAGGATGTGGGTATTGAATTTTCAACTAGGGATTTGGGTCCCATATATTTGGTAATTTTAGCTCATGGCTTTCTAATTTTAATTTGATAGTTTCATCTATTTCTTCTCCTATTTATTGGGTGCTCAAGGTTGAGGTTTTGAAAGTGAGATTTTTAAATACTATTATGTTGTTAAAATTACTATATATCTCTTATTGGGGATACTTTTATTTAAATATTTAAAATCTTCAAATGTATTGTAACCTTTTATTATTGAATAATATATTGAGTTTCTTTGGAGTGTGGGTTTTATCTCCTAAAAGGTTTCTCCTCATGTGAATCATTGTGTTAAAGAACTTTAATTTTGTGTTTATTTCATTGTAACTACATATGATTAGTTTAATTTTTATGCATACGTTTTCTCATAGATTAGTGTAGGAAGCATATTTCACACCTATGTTTCCTTTCATTTGGTATCGAACCCCAATCACCTTAGATTTTATGAGTTACCTAAACAAATTGTTTTTCAGAAATCTTGGTTTGAGTGAGATCTTGTTGCAAAAATTAGCAAGCACATAAAGGATAGAAATGGAGAAATTTATAGGAATGAAAATTAATCTTTGAAAGCTTAGGATGGGTGATTCTCACAGCTAGAGAGTTATGGGCTACAACATCTAGATCCAAAATTATTGTTATATCACAAAAAGACTAGGACAAAATGGATAAAATGTGAATGGTTTCATTAGGATCTATTTGGAAAACTCTGTACTTTTTAATCAACATGAAGTAAATATTAGGAATTTATAGAAGAATTTGGTAAGATTTATTAGGATAAATCTATTAAAATAAACTTTTTCTATCAAAGATTGTATACCGTTAGAATTTTTTAGTAGATGACCACCTGAATACTTTTAGCATGACTATTGCCCAATTACACTCCATTAGAGTGAAGATAGAGAGGGATAATTATATGACTTATTTATGTATTTTACCATATTCATTAGGCCACCTTGTCATGGGCATTGGAAGCACTACCACGAAGTTCAAAATAGATGAGATAGTGGCATTCTTACAAAGCTTCTAAATCTACTAAAGAGGTCCTATTTGTTCATTATATATGGAAAGAAAGGAAATAATGAAGGATAAGAAGTGAGACAAGTCATTCTAAATCCCATGGGAAATCCAAATCTCCTAGTAAGACCAAGGAAAAAATTAAGAGTTGTGGATAGCATATACATTTTAGAAGAGCCTAGTAAAAAGAAGAAGACATGATTCTAATGATTCTTCCGAAAAGTCCTCTCATGATGATGGTGATGTCTTTTTCATGATATTGAAAACACATGCATTGAAATGTGCATGGTTGATAAATTCTAGAGCTTCTTTCTACATGACATCCCATCAATGTTGGTTTTCAAAATATGAATAATATAATGGTGGGAAAGTGTATCTTGGAGATTATTTCTATTTAATGATGTTTGGGCATAGAATAGTTCTTATTTTATTCTTTGATGGAAAAATAAATGGGATCAATAGTGTACTATATACCCTAGTTTGGCATGAAAACTACTTTTTGTAAGTAAACTTAATGGTTTTTGTGTGTAGGTTGTTTCCTCAAGTAGAGGGTGCAAGATGGTGAGAACGGATGCATGATGCTTAATAAGGGTGTTCATATGCGCACTCTATTTCATCTAGATGTATGCATAGTTCAGTGCAATAGTTCTTATATGCCTACAATGAAGAGAACTATAGATTCTACACCTTCACCATTGGAAATAAAAGAAAATATGAGTATTGCACTCACTTCTAATGTCATGTTTTCTAGGTACCTAAGGGTTATTTCTCCTTGGAAACCAAGTTAATAGTAGAGGAAACAATTTTATGGCATTAATGAATAGGATACATAGGAGAGAAAGGTCTAAGGACCCAAAAAATAAAAATATTGTAGAGAGTTTTAGTGATTGTGCTCTTAAGTTTTATTTTTGTAAGCATTTCCTATATGAAAAATAAAATCATGTTCAATTTTACTTGAGCTCTCACAAATATTCTAAGGTTTTGGATCTAATTGATTATGATATTTTGGTCATATTAATGTTTCTTCAATTTTAAAATATTCACATTATGTATCTTTCATAGATGAATACTCTAAAATGACATGGGTGTGTTTTGTTGGAAGTAAATCATAAGTCTTCAATCATTTTTGTAGTGAAGGAAATTGTATACCTTTACAATTTCACACTATGTTTGGGTCCCCTAAATTATTGAACTTAATTGAACCCATAAGTACTAAAATTATGCATTTTATAGCCCATTTATACGGGTTTTCAATAAGCATCAAGCATTGGACAAATGCATACAACTCATTTGTTGCCCCCAAAACTGTGTCCTAGAAATATGGGTCAAGATCCATTCACCCAAGGGCGAATGGGTCCCCTTTATGAGCCAAGACCCATTTTCGGATATGTTTTTTACAACATTTTAATATCCAAAATTCAACATACAAATTTCGGCTATCAAGATCTAATTTTTGAGAAATTAAATAAATGCCTATAAATACCTAGGCATTTCATCATTTGAGATCTAAGTGAAGAATCTAGCAAGAGGTGAACATTAAGCACATTCAAGATCAAGTCAAGAGAAACATTATCAATCATTTTTCATATTAAAGCATATATGATCATTAGTCTAATCATTCTAAAATATTTCCAATACCCCAACATATATAGATCCAAGTCTAATTGGACCACCATTAGGGCTAAAAGTCAATTCTTTGCACCTTTAGATCTACATCTCAATGAAATTTAGAAAAAGGCCCATTGAATCCTATGTTCTTTGCATTAAGGGCCTAGGATCCCATTTTCAATATTTCAATTTTAAAGAGTTTAAGAAAATCATGGAAAATTAGACAAGTATGAAGGTCAAGGTTTTAAGAATAAATAGTGGAAGTGAGTTTTATATAGTAGATATTAATAACTTTTGTTAGGATCATAGAATAGAGATACATAAGACAAATCCATGTGCCCCTTAGTACAAAATATTTATACAGAAATGAACATGATATTGATGGAGAGGGCTAGTAGTATGCATAATGGAGTTGGCTTGGAACAAAAGTTTTGAGTAGAACAAAATACTACAACTTGTTACTTGAATAGTAAGTCTTCTACATCAAATCTTATGGATAAGACTCTTATGGACACTTGGTTGGAAAAAATACCTCATTATAACATCTTTGTATTTTTTATTGCGAGGCATGATCTCATTTTCATAAGGAGATGTGACCAAAATTAAAGGAAAATACAATTAAGTATATCTTCATTAGTTATTGTGTTGGTGTGAAAGGGTACAAACTTTGAGATCTTATGGTTGAGAGAGTGTTGTAGAATATAAGTGCAATTCTAAGAGAGATTAAGCCTTCTCCTATTTTTTATCCAAAAGAAGATCAAGGAAGAAATTTTTGGTTCAACTAGCCTTAAAGTTCAAGAAGATTCAACCAAAAGCTCATGAGGGACCTAAAGATGAGGAAATTTTCGATTGTACAAATAGTTTTGAAGATGAAGTGCAACCTCAAATTTATCACTTGAGGGGATTCACTTGGCATAGAAAAAAAAATAGATAGGTATAATCCTACTAGTTGGGGTGATACTTTTTCTTTGTTTACTAACTTACAAAATCTTGGAATTATAAAAGAGGCATTGGGTGGATGATTCTAATTCGTAGAGTGCAATTATGGATGAGGAGATGGTTGTATTGAAGAAAAATCACACATGGGACTTGATACATTTTTGTGATTGCCAAAAACTCATTAGTTGTAAATAAATGTTCAAAAGGAATATTAGTTATGATGGAAATATTGAGAAGTACAAGGCTAGACTAGTTGCAAAGGAATATTATAAGGTTGAGGGAATTAATTGTAGTGACATTTTTTCCAATTGTTTTAATTAAGATAAAATGGAAGGACATGTACCTAATTACAAAATGACAATAAAGACCAAGAAAAAGGAGCTCGCAAGTTGTGATACAACCAAAAAACTAAACAACAAGAATAAATGAAAAGGCCAACAAAAAATAAGGAAAAATAGAACCACCCATTTGACCAACACGAGCATAGAACCAACTACTGGTCTCTTAGAAGGTGAAGACCCTTGATTACTTGCAATTCCTTTGAAAGGAATTAGAGATTTTCTTCAAAGTGTTGGGAATAGGATGCCATTTAATTGCAATCCTAAACATATTTCATGTATCTCCTAAGTCCTTGGAAAGTGTTCCCCAACACTAGGATTAGAAAGAGATTAAATTCGAATGAAATGAACATGTTAATTGACATTTGTAATTAAATCTAAATGATAGGAACATGTGAGGGCGTCCAAGAAGAGTTCCTAAATAATAGGAGCACATGGAGCACCCACATGGAAGGTGGAACCCACCTTGAGTTAAGTTAACTATTTGGAGAAAAAGATAACACTCCAGTAATGCATGTAAAGATCCTAAAAGTTAGGGATTTATGTTTACATGCATGGAGTTCAGTTCAAATCAGATCATATCAGTTCAATTTAGTTCACTTCAATTCAGTTTAGTATCAATTCAGTTCAATTCAATTCAGTTTAGTTCAGTTATCTTCAGTTGCATGTAGTTAGTTTGAATTGCATGTTAGTTAGCTTTAGTTGACTTGAATTGCATGTTAATGACTTGAGTTTCATGATAGATAATAGGTGACTACTTTCAATTAATAGGGGATGATCAATCATGCATGATATTTGCATGAATGGTGGAGAGATATGTTTCAGTTAACAAAGATTGACTTGGACCCACTTTGGATGCCCAAGTTGGCATCTTGGAGTTAACACTTTTGCATGATAAGATATTTTATAAGGCTGAGTTAAGTGGACCCATTCTTAGGTGCCAACTTTGAGGAGAAGCTTACAAGATATCTTTGTAATCAATGTTGAGTTATGACTTCAGTTTGGGATGCCCAAATTGATGAAGGACTTGGTTTGACATTGTTCGGAAGAACTCTACTTGCAAATAATAGGCTTAGGTTCTGTGAGATAAGCTTTGTGCTTTGTAATTGTAAACTCTTTGGAGTTTAAAAGGTTCAGTATTGTCTATAAATCGCAGCAAGTTGAAGAGAGTTTTATCAAAGTTTATTGCAGGTTGTGAAGAAGAATTGTTGAAGGCAAAAGAAGCATCTCAAGCAAGGATTGATAAAGAATTATTGTAATCTTGTTCTAAGGTTAAATAATACAAGCACTATTGATTCTGGTGGTGATTTTTTTTCCCGAAAGGGTTTCTCCACAGTATATGTTGTGTCACTTCTATCTTCTAGTCTTATTCTTCTACAATTTTTTGTCTACTTATACAAATAGTAAAATGAATCTAAATAGATAATCATCCACAAATAAATTGTATCAAAGAACACTTAATTAGATCTACAGTATAATAGTTTTACAAGTTTTAAAGCTAAATAATTACGTTCATTTTCAACATTTGGTATCAGAGCTAACCATTGGGGTAGAGTTTGGGACGCCTTTCTCTTAAAAGTTTGAAGTTTTCTTGGCTATAGTGGGAGCTTTTACTATTGTGTTATTGCTGATTTTGGAAAATAAGTTTGTTACAATGAGTTTTAATTCTCGTTTAGATATTGAAAGATTTAATGGATCTAATTATGAGATGTGGAAACTAAAAATGGAGGATCTCCTTGAAGAGAGAGATCAATGGTTAGTTGTTGGTAATGTGACAAAGAAACCTACAACGATGTCAAATGAGGATTGGGTTAAGCTTAATAAGAAGGCAAGAGAGCCCATAAGATCATGTCTTGCTAATGTTGTTCTCTTGAATGTTTCAGAGGAAACTACTACATATAAGTTGTGGAAGAGAATAGGTGATATCTATCAAACCAAAAGTCTTACTAATAAGTTGTATTTGAAAATGAAGTTGTATTCTTTAAAGATGAAAGATGATGATTCTGTTGCAAATCATTTGAATGCTTTTAATTTGATTCTAATTCAGTTAGCATCTGTAGATGTAAAGCTAGAAGATGAAGATAAATGCATTTTGTTACTTTGTTCTTTACCGGAATTTTGGGAAAATCTAATTATTGCTATCAGTGGTAGTGGTGCAGATCTGAAGATGGACAATATAATTCCTACTCTCCTATCAGAGGAGATGAGGAGGAAGTCTAAAATGGAAATCCAATATTCATTGTTTGTAAAAGGTAGGCCTGAGAAAAAGGAACCTAAGGGAGACAAGGAAGGGAAGGGTGAGTCCAAAGGATGGAGTAAGGTAAGGTGTTTGAATTGTGGGAAATCAGGACATGTGAAGAAGGATTGTAAGAACAAGAAAAAGAGTTTTGATTGTTCTATAGAGGAATCCTTGGATGACGGTAATCATGCATTGATCATTTCATGTAAAAATGTTAGTGATGACTCTTTGCTTGATGTTAAAGAGTGATCTTTATGAAGAGGATGGTAGTCATGATGTCATGTGTAGCTCGTACCATGGTTCAGTGGGAGTTGTTGGAAATGACGTGGATGCATCAAATTGGTAAGCTTATCCTTATGTGATTGGGGATATGTTTCTTTCTTGGTTTAGAGTGGTTGCTATTATGTCATTGTTTATTTTTGATACACGTTTAGAGTTTGGCATGGTACTTATTCTCTTGAGACTAGGATGTTTATGTATGCTATGATGCATGTGATCTCCTTGGAGGAGATGGTTAGATCATGTTGTCATGTTTATGTTCCTGATTCATGATTAGAGCTTTGACATTGATCTTGTGTAGTTCTCTTATGTATTTGGTACATTAATCATTTACTTGATTACTTCATGATAGTGCTATGTTGCATATGGATTTTGGCATGGATTGGTTGGTTACAGGTCCTCATGGATACTTGGATAAATATGTGAGGCTTGAGTTCTCTTATGGTAAGAAATATATGTTGCAATGGTTATTTGTAAGAAAATATTTTTCAACAGTAAAGGTTGAGAAGCCTACACCTTGGTTGGACATGAGTTCAACACACTCAGTCGTTTCACATGCCTCCAAAGAGGCATTTTGGTTACAGAGACTTGGGAAAGGTATTGGTTTTAATTGTAAGTAAGTTAAACTTGAATGTGGTAGTCAGAATGCTATTTTTTTAGCCAAAAATCCTATGTATCATGCTCATACTAAGCATGTTGATATTCAGTATCACTTTGTGCGAGAAATGGTTGAGAGTGGGAAGGTATTAACTGAGAAAGTTGACACTTTGATTAATGTTGCAGATTATTTTACGAAACTAATTCCTACAAATAAGTTCTCTTGGTTTTGAGTTTTAATCATTTGCTTGGAGCTTCATGATTATGCAGGTTGCATTTGAAGTTGACATAGATTGATTAGTTGGTGCAGGGAGGCCATTGGCCTTGAGTCCTGTACTTGATTTATAATAATGATTCATTGTTTAGAATAATTGCAATGTATAATGTCAAGTGGGAAAATGTCAGGAATATGATGCCATTTAATTAAAATCCTAAACATATTTCATGTATCTTCTAAGTCCTTGGAAAGTGTTCCCCAACACTAGGATTAGAAAGAGATTAAATTCGAATTAAATGAACATGTTAATTGACATTTTTAATTAACTCTAAATGATAGGAATGTGTGAGGGAATCCAAGAAGAGTTCATAAATAATAGGAGCACATGGGGTGCCCACATGGAAGGTGGAACCCACCTTGAGTTAAGTTAACTGTTTGGAGAAAAATATAACACTTCAGTAATGCATGTAAAGATCCTAGAAGTTAGGGATTGATGTTTACATGCACAGAGTTCAATTCAGTTCAGTTATCTTTAGTTGCATGTAGTTAGTTTGAGTTGCATGTTAGTTAACTTCAGTTGACTTGAATTGCATGCTAATGACTTGAGTTGCATGAGAGATAATAGATGACTCCTTTCAGTTAATAGGGGATGATCAATCATGCATGATATTTGCATGAATGGTGGAGAGATATGTTTTAGTTAACAGAGATTGACTTGGACCCACTTTGGGTGCCCAAGTTGGCATCTTGGAGTTAACACTTTTGCATGATAAGATATTTTATAAGGCTAAGTTAAGTGGGCCCATTCTTGGGCTCCAACTTTGAGGAGAAGCTTAAAAGATATCTTTGTAATCAACGTTGAGTTATGACTTCAATTTGGGATGCCCAAATTGATGAAGGACTTGGTTTGACATTGTTTTTCATGGAAGAACTCTACTTGTAAAACATAGTCGCAGGTTTTGTGAGATAAGCTTTGTGCTTTGTAAAATTGTAAACTCTTGGAGTTTACAAGGCTCATTATTGTCTATAAATTGCAGCAAGTTGAAGAGAGTTTTATTGGAGTTTATTGCAGGTTATGAAGAAGAATTGTTGAAGGAAAAGAAGCATCTCAAGCAAGGATTGATAAAGCATTATTGTAATCTTGTTCTAAGGTTAAATAATACAAGCACTATTGATTTTGGTGGTGGAGTTTTTTCCCAAAAGGGTTTCTCCACGATATATATTGTGTCACTTCTATCTTCTGGTCTTATTCTTCTACAATCTTTTGTCTACTTTTACAAATGGTAAAATGAATCTAAACAGATAATCATCCACAAAGAAATTGTAGCAAATAACACTTAATTAGATCTACAGTATAATAGTTTTGCAAGTTTTAAAGCTACATAATTACCTCCATTTTCAACACAAAGGACAAGGCCTTCAGGAAGTTTCTTTCATTTCCATCCTTGGGGGGTTGGGGGGTAGAAGTAGTTTCCACTTTCTTTCCCTTCTTGGTGTTGGATTGAGAAGCCTCGAACTGATCCTCTCTTGTGTGTTTTCCCTAGCGAGTTTTTAGCTCTTGCTAGAAAACCTATATGGTCACAACATTATTTTTGACCATTTCTTTACTATACTCTATAATTTCTTGTAGAATTCAAAATATTTTATCTTGGTTGCAATGTAAATTAGCAACCTCTTCCTTAAGTTTCAACCTCTCCTTGGTGGTCTCAATAGTAGTCTTGATCTCGACAACATCTTTATCAATCTTTTCCTAGTTTTCAAAAGTATTAGCCATCTTAGTCAATAAATCCCAATGGTTAGAGTCTTCAACCTCACCCGACCAATCCACATGGTCTTCTCAAGCACAGTTGACTCCAAAAATTAGATTTTTTCCTATTGTTAAGTTGGCATTATTTGGTTATTATTATCTACTGAAATGACCTTTGATATTGAAATTAAGAAAATAGATGTGAAGACAAATTTCCCTTAGATATTTTGAGGAAGACATCTACATACCATAATGAGAGCACTAAGTGCAAGAAGGTAAAGAATCTGTCTATGGTCTCAAATAGTCTCCTAGGATATGGTGCAGAAGTTTTTCATGTATATTGGGTTTAAGAATTTTTAGATCTAAATTGTATAATTGCATTTATTATAAGATGGTGTAAGAGAGGGGGACCACCGCATGCAAGACCCCAAGTCACAGAAGGTCAAGATGCAAGAGGCTGCCATAACTTACCTTAGCCAAATGCGATATTTAGGGTATGAGGATAAGAATCATGAGGACTATGAAGTCCTACAACCACTCTACAATCCCGAGTTTCAAGGAGGGCTAGGCGAGCTGATTTTTTAGGTTCGACTCTGCGCCTCAAGGAGCTTTCTGCTCGAAGATGGAAGCGTGGTCTTTGGATGACAGTGCAGTACGCTGGCGTCTCTAAAGTGTGTTGGCATCCATACAACCAAACAACAGCAGAGACAAGGTCAAACCTGCTAAAATGACTAACAGCCTAGCTAACTAACTAAAAGGCCAAATTGGTATGACTAGATAAATTAAATATCCTCTAATGTTATAAATAAAATATGCAAGAGTGATGAAAATAAGGAGAAACTCACCAAGGAACTCATTCGCTAGCTGGTTCTCTGAAAGCACGTCCACCTACACATAGAAAGGGAAAATGTTGGGTGCCTGTTTGGGGCCTGCCTCAATTAGACCCCCGTTTAGGTGTTTCCACCTCCACGGACGGCCAAAGAAATGAGATAAAGAAATAGTATAGTAAATAGAAAATAAGCACTACAAAACAGTGTTATGCTACTCAACCAAGTGATAGAGGAGAGGAGAGGGAAGCTTACCACCTCAACCAAGAGAACTCAAGACTGCTTGGGGGAGAAATGAGAGTACGCGAGCCTCTACTACAATGGCGTGGTCTGAAACGTGCTCTACCGAAGTGATGGAGTGTTGTTTTGTTGTAATGGAATGCTTGAATGCTTGGAGTGAGTGAAAATGAGTGCTTGAAAGTGAATGTGAGAATGCAAGAATGGAAGCTTGATGTGGTGAAGAGTTGTGTAGAAGTTGGAATGCAAATTGGAAGAATGAATTTGAAGGAAGGATGGAGAAAAACGGCCATATTCGGGTCAGTTGGCCAAAGGGGGCATTACAATTTCACCTCCAATGAGAAGAGTAACACCTTTGCAGGTTCAGCTACAGGAATCTACTAGGGACGTAAGCGCGCTGTGCTGACGTCTACGCACCGCACGGGCATCCTCGACAAAAATGTCTCCACCAAAATTCAAAACAAGCGCCAAGTGGGATGCAAGCAGCGGTCTTAGGTGGAATTAAGCCTCTGAACTTGGTTTTCTAAGGTGGGTAAAGGAAAAAATGGGAATTTGCATAAGGGTGCAAATTCACTCTTATACATTTTTCCCCCACTTTAGTGAGCACAAATACTCATGAGTGCTCGGTAAAGTAGATTAAGAAGAGTATAACGTTGGGAATGTATACCTAAACCGTCGAGGAAGTAGTACTCGGTCTGGTGTACCTAAAGGTCAGGGAAAGCGAGGGGCTTCATAGTTGCTCGAAACCATGAAGTTGAAGAAGAAAAGCACCTTACAGGTTCTCAGTCTTGTAAGGAAGGTGTCCCCAAAAAACTCTAGCTTGGAGACCCAAAGGAAGTGCCCTGCAGGCTCTCAGTGCCTTAGGGAAGGCATTCTCCATGAACTCAAGCATGAAGAATAGTGAAAGAAGCACCCTATAGGCTCTCATTCCCATAGGGGAGGTATTCTTCACGAACTCAAGCATGAAGAATACCAAAAGAAGCACCCTATAGGCTCTCAGTCCCATAGGGATGGTGTTCTTCATGAACTCAAGTATGAAGAATACCAAAAGAAGCACCTTATAGGATTTTAGTCCCATAGGGAAGGTATTCTTCATGAACTCAAGCATGAAGAACACCCAAAGAAGCACCCCACAGGCTCTTAGTCCTGCAGGGGAGCCCCCCCAAGATCTCTCGCATGGAGGAAACTCAAAGGAAAGCACCCTATAAAGTTCTATGTCTTGTAGGGAGGTATCCCCAAAGATCTCTCGCATGGAGGAAACTTGAGAAAGCGAACTCTGCAAAGTTAGGAAGCGGCCATGTGGGCGAATAAATGGACAGTCACGTAGACTATTGAAAATTTTAAAAACTTTCGAAGGGGGTTCCTTAGGGACTCGTCATTAATAGGGGGTCCACTCAAGGGACGCACAGTCCAAAATTAAATATTTTTCTTCCTAAATCAATCCTTCATCAAGGAATCCTTTTGAAAGATATTCACTTCATCAAGGAATTCGAAAGGAAGAATATGCCCCCATGCATGGGGAAGGTCTTCAAGTCCTTTCTTTGCAAACCCATGATGAAGGAAACATGTTCCGTTGGGGTTCCAAGTTGAGAATGCAATTTCAAAGGAAGGCCTACAAGGATTTTCAAGAAAAGATCCATTGTCAACAAATACATTTTCTGAAAAACCAAAATTTTAAAGATAAGACATTGTCACACATGAAAGGAACAACTCAAGCAAAGAAGAGAGAAAGATAAAGAGAAATCAAAAGAGAAAAGAAAAATACAAGCAAAGGGCACATGCGGATCTAGTTTAGCGGGATCATATTTGTCTGAGCTCATATAATAATAGGTAAGTGTAGTGCAAGGAAAAATATCATCAATCCCAAACCAGATCAAGAAGAATGCATGAAAAACAAAGTTAAAATAAAAAATTGGGTCAACATGGAAGGGAAGCCTAAATGCCCCCAACACTTTGCATCGTCCCCAATTTATCAAAAGTTAAGCACAAACACAAAAGAATGGTGATACAAATAGAAGAAGGTTTACAACACAAAAACCACACCTGTATCCAAGCACCAACATGGGTGATGAGGGTCATCCAAGCACATATAACACGAGCATAGGGGAACACATCACAAAGCACACACAAACACACACAAGATCAAGAAAAGGGGCCTCTTCCTAACATTGATCAGCCAAGAGTTTGTCTGCTTCCCAATCTAAATCCTCATAAGGGGAAGGAGGATGAGCCTGCAATGGTGAGATGTTAAGAGGAGGAGTGTACGACCCTCCCATGACAAGGGCCAAGGAAGAGGGCCCCCTCAAGGTCCTCTCAATCGAGCTCTTGTGGAGTCAAAGTCAACAATTTCGTGAAGATCGCCAACAAGGCCGAAACTTCATCCACAAAGTTAAACATGCACCCGACATGAGCGCCATGTCTTACTTCAGTGGACAGGATGGGCTACACCCGAGGTTCACTGCTAAGCTCGCCGAGTGACTCGGGAGCGGTGATGAACTCAGGGGAAGCCAAGACTGGTTCTGTCACTAGGATAGAATAAGTCAGCATAGGACCACCTTGCGAAGAAGGTGGGCTCCTCTTATGTCCTTCCCCTCTAGAAGGACCACCCTCCACCTCTTTCTTCATTGGAGGAGATGAACTCCCAACAGACAAAGCTAGGGGTGCAGAGGAAGAGGAAGAAAGAACCGCAGTGGACACAACTGAGGTATTAACCATGTCCATGGACTTCGAAAAAGGTTGGATATCTAGAACGTAGATTAACAAAGGTGGCTCCACCAAAGGAGTGATGAAAACCTATACCCATTTAGAGTTAGGCACATTTGTGCTCACAACGGAATCCAGGAGTGGCACAAGACTAGCCTGAAGAGAAGCAGAAGGATGGGAGGAAGAAGACATTGTAGGAGGTCCTAAAGTAGGGGTAAGCATTTCTTCCTCCTTTCTTTGTGAGGTGGCCTACTCAGCCAGGAGATCCTTTCATCGACGCTTATATTCATGCGCAAGGTAGTTTCTATGGTTCTTGGAGTTAGGGGTCGAAGGCTGTGAGGGAGAAGAGGGTTCCTACTCAACCATAGGAACGTCCACCACAACCATTTTCGATGGAGGGACATGTTCCTACATGGGAGCAGAAGGAACAAGTTGAGGAGCAACAGGAGGGGTCAACTCAAGAGCCTTGATAGGGAGCCTCTTTCCACTCACTGCCTTAGGAGCGGGAGCAGTAGGAGGCTGCAAAGGTCGAGACAAAGAGGACTCTCCTTGGGAGACCTTCTTCCTATCATACCAAATGAGTCTAGGCTCTATCGGTAGAAAAAAAAGCTCGAATGCGGGATGCTTAGGCTTCCACCAAGCGAGCACCGAAGGGTTCTCCTGCAAACAAGGAGTAGAACCTAATGGTACCATAACTAAGGGAGAAGAAGTGCCAGACTGGGCAACGAAAGAGGAAGAAGGAGGATCATAAGACCACTTATCTTCTTTCTTCTTTTGAGCCTTAGCGTCATTGTTGTTAGCCTTCAAGCAAGCCCTATGTGAGATAGCATAAGGTGAGGGAGGGTATCTCACTTTCGGCCTTAGACGTCCCTTCCTATAGTTTTGATATGTTTGGTGTAGAAGGTTTGTCCTAGGCGGAAGGGGACCAACAGGCACAGGCCAAGAGTGGTCCAAGGAGTAGCTACCACATGCAACTAATGACCTATAACCGATGTCATGGATCACATGCACAGAGCCTCCATCGATAAATTTTAGACATTTATGCACAACGGAGGGCACCGGCTTCATCACCACCAACCAAGGGATACCCAATTTCACCCTAAAGAGTTCAAACCTAGGGATGATGTCAAACAAGATTTTCATAGACTTAGGTCCAACTAAGACCGACAAGACAATACTACCCAAAGGGGTTACAGAAAGCCCGTCATGTGTATGGATGGTGCTCATAGGAGCATCATACCCATCCTTGTGTAAGAAGTTTATTAACATAATCTCCTATGTTATTATGTTCACTTGTGATGTAGGGTCAATGAGAACACCAACTACGATGTTTCTCTTGATCTGTGCAAGAATGTAAAGAGGAGACGGTTCCTTGTTAAAGCCCATCGATAGGTCCTTTGAAGTGAAAGTTATACCAGTACCACTATCAACAGGCTACACAAAGGGGATGGGTTGGTGCAAGAAGGAAGCCATCACGTACACTAGACAACACTTTTGCAGAATCCCTAAAGGTTGACAGATAAGACGGTGACCCAATTAAGGTTTCATCACACAATACCTTTGGAACCTTCCAACTATGCCAACTAGGGGTTGCAAGGTGACAACCTTACAACACTCACACCTACAACACTCCTAGAGTACAAGGAAAGGAACTATTAGTATCGCAAGGATGGAACCAAAATGGTTCATGTCAGGTTCACCAAAAATGTAAGAGAGGGGGACCACTGCGTACAAGACCCTAGGTCACAGAGGGTCAAGATGTGAGACGCTGCCCTAACTTACCTTAGCCAAATGCAATATTTGGGGTATGAGGATGAGAATGATGAGGACCATGAATTCCTACAACCACTTTGCAATCTTGAGTTTCGAGGAGGGCGAGGCGAGCCAGTTTTTAGGTTTGACTCTGCGCCTCAAGAAGCTTTCTGCCCGAAGACGGAAGCACAGTCTTTGGACAACAACGCGACATGTTGGCATCCCTAAAGTGCGTTGGCATCCATACGACCAGACAACAGCAGAGACAAGGTCAAACCTGCTAAAACGATTAACAACCCAACTAACTAACTAAAGGGCTAGAATGATATGAATAGATAAATTAAATATTCTCTAATGTTATAAATCAAATATGCAAGAGTGATGAAAATAAGGAGAATCTCACCAAGGAACTCATTTTCCAGTTGGTTCTTTGAAAGCACGTCCACCTACAAACAGAAAGAGGGAAAATGTTGGGTGGCTGTATAGGGGCCTACCTCAGTCAAACCCCTATTTAGGTGTTTCCACCTCCACGAACAATGAAAGAAATGAGATAAAGAAATAGTATAGTAAAAAACAAATAAGCACTACAAAATAGTGTTATGCTACTCAACCAAGTGATAGAGGAGAGGAGACGGAAGCTTACCACCTCCACCAAGAGCACTCAAGGTTGTTTGGGGGATAAATGAGAGTACTCAAGCCTCTGCTGCAATGGTGTGGTCCCAAACGTGCTCTACCAAAGTGATGGAGTGTTGCTTTGCTGCAATGGAATGCTTGAATGCTTAAAGTGAGTGAAAGTGAGTGCTTGAAAATGAATGTGAGAATGCAAGAATGGAATCTTGATGTGGTGAAGAGTTGTGTAGAAGTTGGAATGCAAGTTGGGAGAATGAATTTGAAGGAAGGATGGAGAAAACTGGCCATATTCAGGTCGGTCGACCGAAGGGGGTGTTACAACTTCACCTCCAATGAGAAGAGTAATGCCTTTGTAGGTTCAACCAGAGGAATCTGCTAGGGATGTAAGCACATCGTGCGGATGTCTGCACACCACGCGGGCATCCTCGACATAAATTCCTCCACAGACATTCAAAACAAGCACTAAGTGGGATGCAAGCAGCGAGCTTAGGTGGAATTAAGCCTTCAAACTTGGTTTTCTAAGGTGGGTAAAGGAAAAAAGGGGAATTTGCATAAGGGGTGCAAATTCGCTCTTATACAAATGGATATTGATTGATTCTTTGTTATTGGATTATATTTGATGGTATGTTATCTCAATAATAAGGATATGATATATGAATTCAAGTCTCAATTTTCAACACAATTTGAGATAAAGGACTTAGGGACTACTAGATATATTTTAGATAAATTGATATTGTAAGAGATAGAGTGATTTTAATATTCAATTATGCTAAACTAAGTATATTGACTTAATATTGAATGGATTCAACATGACTTGCAAACTATTATATGTGTTTATATCTTAGTGTGAACCAAATTATACTAGAGTAGTGTTCAACTTCACCTAGTGACATGTAGAACATGACTCAAGTACTGTATGCTAGTGTTTTGGGAGTTTTATTTTTGCTATGACTTATACTAAACCAAAATTCTCAAGTACCGAGAGTCTTTAATCAATCCATAGCTATTCTAGATGAGTTCAATATGTTGTAGTTAAGAAGTTCTTCATATATTTATGGGTACCTCTAAAAAAATTATTTGGTATCATAGAAATTCTACAAGGGACCAAAACTAAATGGATATTTGTGGATTTATATCTAGGAAAATGATGTTTTTGATTAAAGGATAATTTTTTTTTTGAAGGGACCGAAAACACTATCTTAACAATGAATGCTACCAAGCAATAAACCATAGCCAATAAGTAGTCAAACCACAACAGTCACAAAGGATATGATCAATAAAAAATAAATGCATCTAAACAAGACAACAACCCCAAAGAAAACCAACTCAAGAAAAAAAAGTCTCGAGCTCAAGGCATAGAACCAATGATGGCCTTAAGCCTAATAATACTTAAATTCACAACCTCTTGATGGAAATCCAAGATCCCATCATCATTCAAAAACTCCACCTCAATAGGAGATAGGAGGAAAAAACAAAAATAAGGGCAACAAAAGATCCCTTGCAACAAATCAAGCTTACCAAGACTCTCCACCTCAATAGGAGAGTAAGAAGGCAAAGAAAAAAAATGCAGCAAAAAACCCTAAAAAACACCACCAAGTCTCTTCATCCAAACTAAACTACACCTTAATAGGAGAAAGCTCTATCTCCATAGGAGAAGCCAAAGAGGGGCCAATTGAAGGAGTTCACTACTCTCAACCACATCCTCAATCTCCACCACTAAAAGAGATACCTCCACCTCGATAGGAGTAAAATTCTAAAGAAACTTGGAGAGAGTAGAAAGAATAGAAAAAAGAGTAGAAAAAACTCCCTTTAACCTCAAAAACACCTAGGTCGGCATTGAAAATAGGATTTTCAAAAAAAAAATTCAAGAGGACCCCCACAAAGCACTTCTACAACAAAAAAATAGTAGAACAAAACCACAAGCATAAGATAGGTTGCTCCAAACAAGCAACAAACATCCTAGCCCTCATGGCACAAGATTTGAAACTGGTTAAACAAGCAAAAGCTCCCTTTTCTAGCAAGAACATTTGGGTTTTCATTAAAAAGGTTAAGCATAACCCAACCAACAACACCAAACCAAAAATAATGGAAGCATATGCTCCCTTGAGGAGGTTTAACCTTTGAATCCTCAATAATTGAGAGCTAAGATCACTTCCATAAGAGTAAACCTCAAAAAATACCATAAAAAATAAGGGGTATAAATCCCCATCCACCCCTTCAAGAACATGGATAACCAGATCAACAACTAGGAGCAAAACACCATAGTCTACAATGTAGATCAAGAAATATATCCACAAAGGGACAACACTCATATCTCCCAACAAAATATCAATGAGGAACTCACCAACATCAACATTTGCAAATAGCTAGAAAAACTAAGACAGGCCTTCCTAAGAAAATAGGACACCTTCAAGCTAAACTGACAACTAGAAAGTGGGAAAAAACCATAATAAATCATGCATGCCATTAAGCCACTAGGCCACCCAATAAAGAACACAAGAGGAAAAAAGAAGACATCCATGACATTAGTCTGAATTTGAAACACAACTTCAATGCCAGCAGAGGAAACATCCCCAAACTAATCTCCTAGAAAGACAACATCACCATTACTAGAAAAATGTTACAAAACCACAAGAGAGAACTAACAAAAGCCATTTGAAAACAAAAAATAAGGAAAAACAACAACCCCAAGAAAACTCACCACCCTATCTTTAAGGACCACCTCTACATTGTCGACCTCCTTAGTAGAAACCAAAACCCCTTCACTCCCTTTCTCACTTGCACTGCTAGCCCTCACCAAGGTAGAAGGCTACAAAAACCCAAGATTAGAAAGCAAACAATTTGCTTCTCCATTAGCTTGTGAATCATCCTCACCTTTGACAACAATAGAAGATTTCAAACTCTTGCACCCATTTCAATTTCTTCCCAAAAACCTCACTCTCACTCTCATTGCTCCCATCCTATCGCTTTTATCTTGGGAAATGATGTTGCAGGTAGAAGATCTACTAGTGGTTATAGTTTCACTTGATTTAGTCGTACTATCAATCGGATGAGAAAGTAACAATTTATGGTCACTTTGTCTAATGCTAATGTTGAGTACATATGGTAGATACTCATACTTGAAAAGGCGCCATTTAGCTTAAGAGATTATGTTCAAATGTGGGTTGATCCAAGGAGCCATTGTTATTCTATGTGACAATTAAGTAAAATTTCATAACTACTCCAAGGGGTTGAGCTTAATTAGTTAAAGCATTAATTTCACATTATGGAGACCCAAGTTCATAAAGGGACATCTAATATAGAATTCAAAATTGTATCTTGGTCTTCCATAGGTGGTTTCTAATGTGGTTGCTCGAAAGCAGCTAGAATTGATCTCATGGTTATGATCGAAAGAGATTGTATTGGTATCATGTTGATGCTCAGATGAGCAAGATATTTGTAATTGATTAGCAATATAAAAAAAGGTTCATAACTATGTTAGTTTTATAAAATAAATCACCAACATAAGTACAATTTTCAACTTGGACTACCTAAAAGTGACATTTATGTTAGAATTTTAAAATGGTATAAACTAATGAAATGTAGAATTCTTAAATCTAGTTTATGTTTATAATTTTTTTGATGATTTGGATACAATTTTTAATAAATTTAAGACAATTTTTTTTATTGTTTTTTTTAATTTTTAAAGTTAGGTTGACTGTGTAGCATCATAAATTATCACCCTTAACAATTTCACACTATTTTTTGGCTCCCTCCTATGTGCTTGTGTCTAGTTATGCTTATTTATTACCCATTTAATTTTCATTTTAAAAAAGCTTAATCAAATCTAGGAAATTATATCAAATATTTATTTAGCGAATGTCTAAAAATCAAAATAGGGCTAGACTAGGGTTCTCCAACGCCCCTGTCCTCCCCAATCAGGTCCTAAATCTCATATTTTATTGTTGGCATCAGTATATTCAAAAATCAAAAGTTAATTGTAGGCTTGACATAACAATTAAAGAGAAATATGTTGAAACTCATATATAGACAAGTTTTCACTCTCATTTGAATATTAGAGCATGCTATTATGAACTATGAGCAATTATTACGTGTAAATTGTGAAGATACATGCAATCTCTTCTCTACATGCTAGCTACAACAATTTATTGTATTATGTGGACTAACCTCTTGCATTTCATCAAGGAAATTCAATCATCCATCATCAACTTTTTATGACAACTTATGGTGTGACATCACTTCAATAAGGGTTTCATGCTTAAGGTAACATTATCAATTATCATTCGTTTATTATAGTTATTTATTGTTTACTTTACCTAGATGTTTGACCTAGGGTACACACTTTATACCATCATCATTTACTGTTGTGGAGGTTGAGACACAAAAATTTGGGTTTGACTTAAGCAAGCCCCTATATAACAAAAAATTTCCCTCTTTTGTTGTGTTTTATAGGTCAAAGTGCGAAGATGATAGATTTCAGAAAATAACTGTAAAGTACAGATCTGTAGCTTCTTGATCCCGATTCAAAGTATTTAAAGCTCTCATTTTTAGACTAAGGAACCCAAAACACCTTTCCATGTAATTCATGCTCAAATTTAATACACATGTGCCTCTTTGCTTGGCTCTTCCAGATCTTGTATATGTTTCAGTAATTTTTTGTTTTCTTTTGTGTGATCAATTGTATTTTCAAATCTAGGGTTTATGTAAAATAAGATAATTAAATCACACATAAAATCTTCTCTCTTTGCAACAAAGGAACCAAACCCTAGAAGATTGGCTCTCCTTTGAGGTAGTTAGCCATCATCAAACTCTAGTTGGTTTGTGTTCTATTGTTAAGACAAAGAGGAAGACTAGATCTAGGTTAATTAACTTATTAGATTTTAGATCTCTTTCCCACTTAATAGATGGGACAATGGAAAAAATATAGCAATTTTTTTCTTTGATTTTTCCTACTTAAAATCTAATGCATGGAGAAAAATCAAATTTTGATGAATATTTTTTTAATAATTTTTTGAAGTTAAATTTATTCAAAATTTCATAGTTTTGATGGGACGTTAACTTTTGTCTATTTTTTTATAATTAAAAATTTATGTCAATATCCTTAGTTTTCCCTAAGGAAATATTAAAGGAAAAATTAATGTAAAAATCCTAGATTATCTTGTATAAATAGTAGAAGGTCAAGAAGGGAAAAAGAATTAAAATTTAAGACATACTAAAGCTAGTCTATTAAGTTTGCGCAAGCTAGACAAGAGATCTCTCCTAATCAATAGTAAGTTTATTTTATCAAGATTTTAATTATGCTATAATATATTTGTCTCCACATAATTTTTTTTATTTTCCTTATATAATTTAAGGGAAAATAAAATAAAGTTCACATTAATCTTAAGTTTATTAAGAAATAATATTGAAGATGTAACTACCAAAACTAAGTGAAAATATATTAATATTTAAAGTATTAAATCTACCTAACAATTAGTCAAATACATCTACTTAAGATAGATAATATAGTTAGGAGGTCTATTGTAACCCCCACCCTCGAAATTGTTGAAAATAAGTTGAAACTAAGCTACAATATTAATTTGTGTATATGTATTCAAATCTGAAAATAAGATTACTAAATTAGATAATATATATGTTATTGCACATTCATCACAATAAAAAAATCGAAAACAAATATGACATCAATTCTGAGGAACCAATAGTGGCTTGGTATGGTCAGTTAAGTTGTTGTGTTGTTATTTCTTGCACCATCAGTTCCACGACTACAGAGGGTGTAATTGTTGAATGTTTAAATTGGGGATGAGGGTCCCCTTTTTGTGACCTCAGCGGTTCATGCTCTAGGTCAAAAGCATTTTACCCCTTTAAAAAAATTAAATGGGAAATTTTTTGGGGGCTCCACACGAGAAAATAGGGAAATTATATTATTAATCTTCACAAGAGAGATACACCATAATACACTTCACTGCTAATCTCTTACAACTCGGATGCTTCCATACACTTGCAAATAACATTATCATCTCATGGATCCAATATATAGAACTTGTGGGAGGCAAAACCACAATGGTAAGCCAAAACAAGGGGTGCCAAAACCACTTGAAAAAACCCACACCTCTTTCTTGGAAGACCAAGAGTCATGGTAATATATTAAATAAAATGCACAAGAACTCAACATGGGCATCTAACCCATAGCCTCTTCATCTTCTACCTTTCAAGATTCTCCAGTGACTTTTTAGCTTTTAGATGGAACACCAATGGACACATGTTTCCCTCCAAAATTGGGTGCCCCACTCAAGACCTTTCACATTCACAATGTGGACACCTAGGAGGGAGAATTTGTCCTATATTGATGTGTAACCTCCACCAACAATAAATTCCCTCTTTAAAATATAAATACAATATTTCCAATATTTAATTAATTTCTCCCATGTCCCATGATAGGACATTTTCCAATAAACATGGAGACATATGATGACATAGGTTTAGAAGGTTAATGTCACCTAACATAAAAATAAAAAAATAAAAAAAAATAAAAAAAAACCTATTATAAATTCTCTCACAAAAGAATAACCTTATGATATAAACAAAGGACAATAAAATATTCAAAAGAAAAATTGGTATATGTTGCAAACTATTGCTTAAGGAACCTATCACTCAAAAAAAAAATTGGTATATAAAATGGACAAGCAACTACAAAAAATTCATAAACATCCATTTATGCTAACATAATAGACAATAACTTAAATATCTCTTTCAATTTCCACTATCCTTACACTACCCCCAACACTTCCTCCTTGCATTGACTTCCTCTATCTTTCTTACGTATTCCACCTAATTAGCTACTTATGTTGCTCTACCCAAGACTTGCCACTTTTTATTTGAAAATGTCAAGATGTGAAATAAATTTATCTACATAATCCTTTGTGGTTTGATGATATTAATTTATAGAACCATCATATGAAATAGGGAGAGTGAAGTCACTTGTCACTCCCATGTTACCATTGTTGTGCAAAAATACAGCCTGACATTCATGTTTCTTATGTTTCTACAATAGACATGCAACACCCTAAACTCCTCCCTATACAAATCCTCTAATTCCAACTTATCAAATTCTTAAAATAATAAATTACTAATTTAACACCTTCCAAAAAAATGTTGCCATTTTATTTAGTGACCTTTCTCCTACTTCATCCTTGATCAATTATATCTCAACAAATTAGTTTATTAAAAAATATTTAACAACCACAATCATAAATCAACATAAAAAAATTGGTTAGAAAATTATCTTGAATGGAAGCCTTTCATACCCATCACACCAAGTACACCTTTGATGAACCTTAGTGCAACTATCATTTCTCTTTAAAAAATCTATTTAAGATGTCTATATGTTACACTAACTTTTTGTTTGTATTCCTTACCTTTATGTGAGCCCTATTTTTTAGCCATTCAACCCATTACAAATTGAACAACTTGCAATCAAAGGATCTAGGAGTACAATTGTTGAGCACCATCATTTTCCTAGCACAATTTCATAAGCTATCGGACCACAAGATATAGAATCCCTTATATGCATGGACAATTAGCACATTTATTTCTTACAAGCAACTATAATACCACTTAATCATTGAGAATACGACCCATTCTTCCAAACCTCTACCCCAACAAATAATTAAATGTTTAAGAATCATTCTTTATCTTAGGAATTAAAATCATGAGTCGAACATCTAATGCTCTTAAAGATAATTATTAATACTCTCCACCACCAAATCATATGCTAAACCTTAGTTTCTCAACACAAATACAAGGGAATTAGAATAATACAATAATATAGGTCATTTCCTCTAATAATATTAAACCTAGACCCCCTCTAAAACCTCCATACATTACAAAATCAAGGAGGTTGAAAGAAAAAATGGTGCTCTAAATCCTTCTAGGAACTAGAATTGTGATTATAAATAATAGCAATTAGCTCTTAGTCTAGATATTATATATTAATATTAGTCAAATAATTTATCATTGTATTCAAATTTTGTTTGTAATGATTAAATTAATATTTTTAAAATTTTCAATGATACATATAACCTCTTCTATCAATTTGAATTCCTTCCTTTTATAAGGGCATTTATTGCTATAATAGAATCTCCTTTTACAATTAGATTTTTCAAATTCTAAGAAATTGTAGCTCCCAAACTAGTTAATAATACTTCCTATATATTATTTCATTATTAGTCCTAATACTAAAGAATGAAAATTCAACACATACCATTGTAACATAGAAAATTACATAGCCATGTTATTTCATGTTATGTTTTGGGCTTGCTTTGTTGAATATTCCCCTAGCATGTCTTAGGGATCATTTTAGCCTTAGCCTTAGTGTTTTTGTTTTCCAAATTACCAAATTTCTTCTCATAGATTTGAGACCAAGTGTTAAAAAATTTGAGTGATTTCTTTAGGACACTAGTGCGACACATAGATGTCCATGTGATGTGCTATCATCCCATGAGTTTTTAAAAAATTGAATATCAATTTCCCACTAAACTACCTCTTGCCACCTACTATAACACTCACCTGCCCAAAAAAGCACCTTCAAAATCCAAATGCAACCTTTCAGCTTCTAAGGAATCCTTTTGAAAACCTATATTTTGATTTGGTTGTCCATTCTTCATTAACACCACCAAGAATTTTTTTGGTCTCTTCTCTCTTGATTGCACTCTCCATTGTTGAAGCGTTCTCAAGAAAAGGTATTGGTGCATCACATTAACATCTCTATACTCTCACTTTTTATTTATCACTTGGTTGGTAATGTTGCTAAGCAATTTTTCATTCTTGTTTTGATAGTGGTACAAGATTTCTTTCTATATCATTTCTCTTATTCCTATTTGAAAAATCTTTTAGAGGACCAAGTTATCCTTTATCCAATATCATTCACACACTAGTTTATCAATCCTTGTAGACCTAGGATTTGATATTCATAGTTTGATCTTAGTCTAAAATGCATGGCAAAGAGCACACCCTTTTCCAATCTCCATTTTCTATATGATTGTGCATTAAGTTCAAAGGACCAAACTAGGAGCTTGACCATTCTTGGTAAGCTCGCAAGCAATCCCAACCATATTTTTTGTTCTAGCTATAAATGTTTGGAATACTACAACAACATAGAGGTTTCATTTTCTTTTTTCTTTTCTATTGTGATTTTATTATTTTATTTATTCTATTTAGTTTAAATTAATCTCTATATCATTTGGTCTCCTCTATTTATTGTTTTTAATGTCCTTGTTTTCTATTAAATGTTTGTAACTTCTCTAGACAATATTAGCACAAGATTGGAATAGCTCAACATATAAGGACTACAATGCATCACACAAAATCCATGCATCACAAAAGCATCATAGGAAATGAGCTCTATATTTTGGTGTCAAGTTTATTTTTTCATACCATTTCCATTTTTACATCTTGTTTGTCATTTCAATACTTCTATTTTCTATAGTCTACATACTCTCATTACAATTATTTATAATTATCTCATCATTTCATTTAATGTAATCTAGAAGTTAATTGTAATTTAATTTCTCAATTACAACCATGCTAACTTTAGAGTCCCTTAAAACAAAACCACCCCTTTCCAAAGATGGATTGCGTCTAGAGGCTCCATCATATTTTAACTTAACAAAGCTCATCAAAGGGGGATTCCACTTCCCACTAGATTTTTACTTCTTTGCAAATATTATTATTCTATTAGTACAACCAAAATTGTTAGCTCTTAGCCCTTGAATGGGGTTACACAATACATTTGTTAATATACAATTAAAAACTAAAAAGCTCATCATTAAAAAAAATGAAAAAATGAACTCTATACAATTACTCTTGAGTGTAGCTATTAGTGCCCAAAACCTATTAGTGTTGGTTTAGATATCTCCTTTGTCACTTGGATCTCCCATAGGAGAAAGATGCAAATATCTAAATTATAGTATACGAAAGAACATTGTAAGAAAGTAAAAAGTACTACAAGACATTAAATTGCTACCCAAGAGTTATATGAAGTTAAGATGTTTATGTTCATACAATCATATATTATTGTAATAGAGTATTTTTGCACAAAATAAACTGCATAATAATTTAATCTAAACTTGGACCCCCTCTTTGTGATCCAATATCAAGACAAATGATTTAATAAATGTCTATCAAAAGAGTGACCCGTCATCAAGATGAATGATAATAAACCATTAGTAGAACTAATAATCAAACTACTACAAGACATTATTGCTACCCAATTGTTAGATGAAGTTAAGATTTTTATGTTCATGCAATCATAGATTTTTGTAAAAGAATATTTTCACATAAAATAAACTGCATAAAAATTGAATCTAAACTTAGACTCACTCCTTGTGATCCAATATCAAGATGAATAATAATAACAAATTTTATGAAAAAAGTGATCCATCATGAAGATGAATGATAATAAACCATAAGCAAAACTAATAATCGAACTAAAATCCTCTTTTCCTAATAAAAGGGGGATATACGACAATTGGGCTTCTTACACTGTACTTGCCAGAGTTCCAAGTTAATGCACCTGCTAGCATGGTTTCCACAGGTAGACCTCCACCGCTAACTTTCACAGTATAAGACAACTTTTGGTTGAGGGATGTGAAAGACAGGGTATCTGGTGTTACCTCGACATCCACTCCAGAGGGTGCAATTACAACAGACTGGTATGTAGAATCTGCAGGTCCTACATTAGTCACTGTTCTGGGAAATGTAACGGAATATGATGTGTTTTCCTTAGGAGTAACCATCATGGAAGGATAGTTGAGTTGCCTCACTCCTCTAAGTTTATTCTTAGTTACATTGGAGGAGCAGACACTATTGTCTCCTGTCACTAAACGCAATGCTGTAGTGTTGTAACCTTGGCTGCACATCATGCTGATGTAATCATTTACATCTGCATCATACACAAGCCCCGGGTCCATGGCCCTCACTGGATCAATGAGGCCAGACCCATATCCAAATTCTGCATCTTCATTGCCATCGAGCTTATCATTCAAAGGATGAGCTGCAAAACATATTGAATGTAATAAATAAAAAAGACTTTTCATCATAAATTTAACAAATATGATTGAAAATTAACATTTCAAATCACATTTTGTGGTCCACCGCACTATGAATGATAAGATTATAGCATAAAGAAAAGATACAAAATAATTACTTCGATCAGCATTTGAAAGAAGCTATTGGTGATTGTAGATTACAGTAGTCCACATCATCAAACTGTAATATGACCATAAAATTGAGTTGCTTGATTCTTAAATATCATTTTTGTACTATTTTGGTTCGAGCTCAAGCACACTTGACTCCTAGTTTTCTCAAAAAATAGATTTCTTTTACTTGTTATCCTAATTGCACAACCCTGGCAAGCACTTTATCTTATGAACTGTTCAATTCAGAGCACTCTGCCATTTCTACTGGAATTGTTCAATGCTTTTCAAAGGAGCTATGAACTCTATTTGTGTAACTTCTGGAGATCCTATATCCATCTGTCCTCACAGCTAGTGCATGACATCCACGAAAATTTTAGAATGGAAGCTTGGCTTACAGTATGAAACTCATCATTCCCCACAGCTTTGCTCCAAATTCTTTGGACTATAGATCTCTTAACACTTAAACCGTTGAAAACTCCAACTAGGAAAACTGTAAATAGATCTCTCTAGGGGCGAGATTTCTCTACTATACCTTATTTATCAAATCAACTAGGTGGATTATATAGTTATTCGATTCCAACTAGAAAAGGTTTTATATTGAAAAGTCATATGATACCTGTGGTCATGAGAGCGGACTTAATAGCAGCAGGAGACCAATCAGGATGAAAGGACTTGACATAGACTGCGGCTGCTGTGGCATGAGGACAAGCCATGGATGTTCCAGAAATTATGTTAAAATCCACAAACCTCGTATCCCCTGAGTCTCTTATGAGTGGTGAAACTTTGGACCAAGCAGCCAGGATATTCACTCCAGGGGCAGTGATGTCAGGCTTGTAACAGGACAATGAGATCAATTAGTTAATGTAATCACACAATACATAAAACGGAGCTTTCGATTGTCAGTCTGGGTTCGAGAATGTCACCTTGAGTAAACTTGGTATAACTGGACTTGGACCTCTGGATGAGAAATAAGCCACTATAGGCGCTACTGCACCATTGGGAGTAACGGTTCTTAGTATTTTTGCAAGAGGAGAGCTGCAACAGAATACAGAAACGATTCAAAATTCAAATGAAGAAAATAGGTTTATTATTGTAACAAAAACTTAATATGCAATAGCCAACCTCTTGTAACTCTTTAGAATTTTATCAAAATTTCAAAGTGACTGATAAGGTTAGACATTGGCAGACTTAATTCAGATTTCAGAGTGGACATTATGTTAGGAGTTTTGCCTTACCGGTATACAAAATCACATGCCACAAGATTTGACTATACCAACATGATTAATATCTTATTGAATCCAAAAACTTATTTCAGAGTATCACAGTTAAATTCATGGGTTAGCATGCTAAATCTTGGTAGTTTTTAGGGATGTACAAAGTTCCTTGGTTGCATTAAAGACTTATCCTTGTTCAAAACTTTTTTAAGTGATTAAGAAATCCAATTACCTTGTCGAGTTGATGTAGGACTTTATCTTGTTTACTTCTGCAGTTGGGAAGATTGTTGTAGGAAGAAGATACTTTGTTGCTTGCTCAATTTCTTCCTCAATGAAATCCGAACTTAGTATGACACCAGCACCTCCAGCTGAGAGCACTACTGAATCCGCATCGAATGAGTCACAAAGCACTATCTTTCCTTTAACTTTTTCGGGATCCAAAGAATCTGAATTACATTGGCTGAGGAATGCATACAGCAAAATCCATAATTTTGGTTTCAGAAGAATATATGCCAGTGCATTCAAAAAGATTTTAGACAATTATAAAGGGCAAGCAATATGTCACTTTTTCTTTTAAATCTTTCCTTATATTTTGGAATCAATTTGGCATTTCTTTTTATCAACCATTGATTCCAGAAAGAACACATTGCTTTCTAGAAAGCATTGAAGAAACTAAAACCTCTATGTATGGATATCTGAAAAAATTAGTATGTCACCTTGCATCCTCTGAAGAGTATCCCCCAGAAATATTGGGGGCATTCCCAGCGTATATTAAAGGATACCATTGCTCTCCCATGGAAAATGTGTTTATAGCTACTCCCTGTAATAAAACCAACTTTTGTTAGCTCAGGGTAAGCTCACAGCAAGTAAAAGTTTAAACACAGAGATTGAAGATCATGGTTAATGTCCAGTCGCTAGCTAGTCATGTATCTGTATGCTATACAACAAAATATAAGTAATAACCAAAAAATAAGAGGCACTCAAAGTAAGTCTTTGACCATGGGAGAACATTTGTTTGGTCTTAGGTGTTCTTAAATAATTGGTTTCTTACCTCCCTCACCCATCTGAGTCGGATTATTTTCTAGAATGTGAGAGAGCTCATCAACAAACCTAGATAGAATGTTGTTAGAAGATTGATTAAAGGGTTTGATTCTTTAATGTTATTAATTGAGGAAACTAAACTTCTCAAAGAATCTACTGAAAATTTTAGTTGTAGCATTGGTAGACTTTAAAAAAGTATTACTATTTTTGTCCATGGACTTCTTGTTGATCTTATGTGTGTTAGGGATTCCAAATATTTTTCTCCAATTTCTTTTTGAGTCATAATAGTGGTCTCTCTTTAAAGGGGTACTCACAACCAACAATATTAGTGTCATGATCAATAATTCTTATGCTCCCTAAAATCTCCAAGATAAGGTAAAAAATTGGGATAATTTGCAAGCTCACAAAGGAACTTCTCCTTAGGATTATCCTTGGGTTATTAGAGGTCACTTCAATGTTATGTTATTGCTAATAAAAAAAGGTCCCCTCTTGAGTCAATTTTCTTCTTCTACAGAACATTAATCAGCTTTAGTTAATGGATAACCTTTTTAGAAATGGTTCTTATATTTTTGAACAATGAGAGAAATGGGGGTGCCTTCATTGTGGAACATTTGGATAGATTTTTGGTTGATAATTCTTGACCTTCTTAGCACCTTTGACTTGTGTCTACCATTTTAGAGAATGTGGGTTTAGATCAATGACCTATAGTTCTACAATGGGATGGGGTCTTTAAGCCTCAAAATTCACCTTTTAGATTTTAGCTTATGTGGTTAAAAGAAGATAACTTAAAAGAAAATATTAGATTTTGGTGGTAGGAAGGTAAACCTCATCATGGAACCGCTTTGTATGTTTTGTCAAATAAAAACTAAAAGAATAAAAAAATTTATTATGTGGTAACATAATGCAAAAAAAGGTTTGTACTTTGTCTAAGCTAGTGAGGATCCAATGTTTTATTCAAGAACAAGGCTAAAGTATGGATCTCTTAAATCAATATTCTAAACTCTAGAAT
>VDFB02358134.1:133741770-133755751 GCA_007258455.2 Sequoia sempervirens | reverse complement strand
AGGAAGGTCACCATGTTAAAACTTTTGAGAAATTTTATTCCAAGCATCCAAAAAACTAGCCCAACGTTGCTATCTATGAAGGTGTCACAATTTGAAATTTGTAAACTACAACGCTGGAGTGCTAAACTCTAAAATAACACCACTGTGGTGCACTTTTCTAAAAAGTGGCATAGTTTGGCAAGATTCTAGTTTAAAAATGCGCCGTCATGTCACACTTTTAAATAACCCCACTAGAAATAGCAGGAGCATCGAAGTTTGAAGTTTGTTTCCAAACTCCAAACTCCACCGTCGTAGTGCATTCTACGATGGTGAGCCAGTTTGGACTACCAAGCAATGTACTTTGAAATTTGAGCAGTGCTATATAGCACTGCTGCAGAGGAACTAAGTTTAAAATCATTAAATAAGCATGAAAAATGAAAAATGAAGCTCAAGTAAGGAGCACTTACCAGTGACCCAATGTCGGGAGGTCACTGATATGTCCAGACTCGATCGAAAATGTGCATCAGGAGTTGTCGATGCACCATCTCATCAGAATGTCAGAGCTCAAGTCACAAAATCACTAGAAGGCTATGTGTAAAAATGAATCGAAAGTGACCCCTTGAAGCCTTTTTAAGCTTGAAAATTAGGGTTTTTTGACCCTGTTTGGCTATCCTGCTAAGGTATTGAGCTCTTAAACTTGTGTTTGTTTGGTTGAGCCCTGTTTTACATTGTTTTATTGCGTTTAGACACATTTTTGGCCTCCTAGAGCCTTTCTGGACCTGTCAGGCACCTTGTCCTCTTTTTTTGTGAGATCACCGAAAAATCAAAAATTTTGTCCAATCTCTCGAGGGGTTAGTATAGTAGCATGTTTTCTCTTACCGGGCAGCAATGGGGAAAGATTTTGAAAATGAGAAAATTTTGGCTTTGATCAAGATCGTTTATTCTTTGAATTAACACAACAAGTGTTGCTTCAAAGAGGGGAAAAATGTAGACACGTAAAATGTACTGATTGACATTGGACATATGATCCTAACCACTAACATCGCTTCATCTTGAATCATCCTTCTGCCTAACCATTTAATCAAAATGCCTTATCCGATTAAATTCATCAATATTCCTCTCTTTAATTAAATAACCGCTTATCTAATTAAGCCAATACTTTCAATAATTAAGTTAACCATTCCGATCTAATTATCCTATTTAATAAATACCTGAATGTATTTTGATTAAATCTAATAAATTAAAACCTTATTTAGTTTAATCTTAACATCATCTCTTTTAATTAAATAAATCAAAAAATCCTTATTTAATTAATCCTTTCACCTATTCTTCTCATATTTGATTTAAATAAATCCACAAATTTAAGTCAAATAGGTCACATCATTTAATCCCTTCATTAAATTATAATTAACCTTGATTAATTAACTCTCTCATGTCCCATCCTCCGCCTTTTGCCACCGCATGGAAATAGATTTATTGATTTATTAAATCTCTATTTTCTCTCAACAAGGCATTTTTAAGGAATATTCCTCAAGTTTGAATTCAAAATCCAAGTGGGATTTGTCCTTCCAACAAGGCATTTACTCCACCTACAAAGTCCTTTTGCCTTGAGCCAAGTGGAATTCAATGCACCTTCTTTCCCTCTTACATGTCATTTCAACAAATTCAAAATTCAAAATTCAAATATATGCATTTATTGACACATTCTTCAAAACTTGCACATCCTCCATCCATTCACATATTGACAAGTGGCACTTTGTCATTGGTTAATTCTTAGTCCTACATTGCTCCATTTTGGAAATTCTTCCATCTTCTCATCCTATAAATAAGAGGCTAATCTCCTCATTTTATCATCCATAATTTGAGTAAACTTACTATGCTCAAATATTTAGCAATCTTCATCCATATTTTCGAATTTGTAGCTAGGTTATGCAGATTTTTGTCTTGAAGCACCCATCACTCTTCATCAAAGTGGATCACAATCTTCATCAAATCACCAAAGCTAGCATTGGAGTTGGGAAATGGCATATTTTCACATAAAATTGGCACCAATTCCCTCAAGAGATCAAGGATTTGCATTGCTTTTCTAGGATTTAATCTCTTTTATTGATTTCTCATTGTATTGTTTTCATTTTCCTATTTTGAGCATTGATAAATGGATTTCTTGAGGAATATACATTCTAGCTTGCATTTGAATCTAATTTGTTGTTTGTTTATTGTCTTATTGTAGGTTTAGGATCTAGGTTCACAAATAGCACTGCACTTTGCATGATCTTACTCATAACTTCCTTGTCTTCTCTAGGGTATGAAGAGTAAAACACTAACTTGCTCCCCCTTACCTCATGTTGATCTTTCAAGCACTTTGTGATGTCTCTTTTGTTATATGCACAAGATTAGTTTTTCCTTCTTCTTGAATTTGTTTTCTTCTCCACACTGGCTTAGGATCTCTATTTTCCTTGCTCAAGATATTCTCTTGCGTTTGCTTGAACATGTAGTCTCTAGATGGTTTCATCAACCTTCTTCTACACAAATGTGCTTTTTTCCCAAACATATTGCATCTATAACATAAAATATTGTTGTCTAGACCAAAGAAAGGATAATTTATTCTAGGCATGATGTATGAACCTCTCTTGACATTCCTCACATGATTATGAATTTTATTCATCCAACAATTTCTTATTCTACAATCTCTAGCTCTATGACCATAAACATGACAAGAATGGCAATAACCATGAAATTGAGAATAGTTGTACCTCATTGAACGGTGTTTCTTGATGTATCCTCTTCTTGTCCTTCTATCAAAGACTGGATCTTTTGTCTTCTTCTTATCTTCAAGATCAGCAATGTGAAAACTCAAGTATATCTTCTTTTTAGGTGTCTTTCTAGCTTTAGAACATTGTCCTTCTTCATAACCTAGCCCTATGGTGTCTTAGTGATGATTTTTTTTGCTCACCATGTCATTCAGACAATCACTACTCTTTTCAAACAACATATTCTTATGCAACTTAGAAGATGCTTCTTCCAATTCCTTTCTCAAAGAAACTATTTATGATTCTAATTTTAGACATTCACTAGTCTTGACTTCAAGATCAGATTTGGTAAAATCAACAACCCTTTTAGCTTCTTCTATTTCTGTCTTTAGACTAATAATCAGTTTATTAGACTCTTCAACTTGTATCTTTAACTCAACAACCTAATTTCTTGCCTCTTCAAGCTCTAAATAAACTTTTGCAAAATCTAAACATGCCTTATCTTTGAAATATTTTTCTCATTGAAGCTAGTATTCTAATCTTCAATTCTCCTTTCTAAGTTGCTTGACCATATCCAAGGCACACAAGAGCTCTCCTTCAACATTAACTTCACAATCATCTTCATCCATAAAAGGTCTCCTTATGTGCCATCAATCTCAATAATAAATTCACTTTCTTTATCACACTTTGTGTCAACTTTCAGGGGTGACTCATGCAACAACTCATCATTGGACTTGATTGGGGTTCATTGTACAACCTTCTACTTGGCATCTTCCTTTTCTCTATCTCTTTTACATTTTCCCGTGGTACTCCACTATCAGGACCTACCCAATCTTGTTAGACTTCTATAGGGAACCTATGCTCTAATACCACTTGGTTGAGTACAATACCACTGAGAGGGGGGGTGAATTAGTGGTCTACTAATTTCAACAAGACCTTGAAATAATCTTTCAAAACTTTGAAACAAAGGAAACTTCTATTGAATGGAGATGAGGCATCATATAAACTATGAACATCAGGCAACTAAAAATGACAGATCAAGGTCAAGAATGCATCAACACAATACTTATGAAACAATCTATAATAAACATTAACTCATGAACATAAGACTTAATAGTAAGGATGTTCACATATTAGACACACAAACAATAGATACCATAACATAGATATTAACTTGTAAAGTTTGATTGACCATAATGAAGATGAGCAGAGAACATCATTTCAAAAAATGATATATGATGAATATGTGTTCATGCAGACCAAATAAACTTAGGATAACTTTAAAACCAAATGACACCTAATAAGAAAATGAACATTAGGATCAAGTACATCACTAATAATAACAACCCATAACACAAATATTGTCCTAAGTGGAAAACCATCATGTGGAATAAAAACTAGTTGAAATGCCTCACTGGCTACAAAACCATTATCTCACTAACAACTTTGCTCAAATAAGATAAAAACAATATACAGAGGATCACTCTGTTTCACTAATGCCCATGGAAATTTACAGTTTTAATGCCTTTTATGTCATCTAAAATTCACAACATTTGAAGTTTAGAACACACATAACACATTAAAATAATTTTCTACCTTTTTCAACCAATCACTTTATTTTACAATAATCATTTAAGCACAACCTTGTGTTTATAGCTCATACAAGATTTCAAAAATACATTTTGACAAACAACTACAGTATAGGGTTTTTGTAGAAACCTCTCTTTACAACAATCATAACATCTGAAGCAAAAATAATATAGCAATCTAAACCTCCAACTCAATGTAATAGAATTTTCAAAATTCCCATTCAAGGTTTCAATATTCAAAGCATAGTGTTCATAAAGCAATTGAAAAACTGATTCGTGCTTTCTCAAAAAATTTAGTGCATTCTCTAACCATATGCAAGCTTGAACCACAGATATATATATCAATCATCAATCTAGCAAAGCTCAATACAACCATACCTCAATCACTGGGAGAAAGCAAGCACAACAACTTACAATCTCAACTGCACAAACCGTCACACTACAACTGTCAACGAAATTTGCTTCGAACCATGTCACCCAACCACCAGCATTGTCACATCGAAACCATATGCAAACCATTTAAGCTAGCTTCCAAATTATTCATGCCCTAGCATACCATAGTTAATAATGATTCACATATTTCGACTCACAAAAAAAGCTCGAAAACCATCCTTGCAACTTTTAACATGTGCAAATAAACTGCCCGACAAAATGATCTCCAAAAAAAACCATAATATGTATGTCCGTGACAAAAATACTTTATTATTTTCTAAGATAAATGCAATGATACCTTCAAACACCAAGACCATGTGTTGGTTCAAACTTCAAGTGCAAAACAAGTCTAATGCCAAGTGTCGGTCAAATACATCTTAATTGAAAACAAAACACTTTTCAATATTGCAAGCCCTTTATCATTGCCTTTGTCAAATGCCATGAAACCTTTGAAACCTAACACAATGTAAGAATTATAATGACTAATGCTCAAGGAAATCTCAAGGTGTTAGAACTGCCTCCAAGTCCATGTAACAATGTTGTGACATATCAGCACCAATGTTGAATGAGATTCATCAAATATCAATCCAATAATGCCTGCAACCTTTCATAAGTTTATCAAGGTGAAAGTCCATATTAATCCCTTCATATTAATACCTTGTAAATATGCATCAAGGTGAGTTTCAAAAGTATTAATTCCTTTTAACTATGCACTTTGATTGTCATTTGGACATCAATTCCAAACTAACCCAATGTCAAAGGGGTCAACAAATCCCACCTATGGAGTATGGGAGAAGGGTTAATCAAAAGGAATAGCAGAGCTAGTAGAATGTTGAATGGAGATTTGAAGAGATGGTTGTAGAATAATTTTTTTGCAAAGAGATTTTGGGAGAAGCCAAAAACCTATGAGGAGGCAAGAGGATAAAGTGAGGGCACCATTCAAGGAATCCATATAGAGTTTGCAAGTATGGATAATCAATCCAATGAGAGGAGTAAATACTTATGTCTAGTGAATTTGATATGCATTAAAAATATTATTCAAGGAATAACAGAGATGTTGAGAGAATGCTGAGCAATTAGAAATGAGAGTGTGCCAAGAAAATGTGCAGGGGAAAATGAACTGCCTAGAAAATGTATTGTTAATTTTTAGTGAAATAAAGTTATTTTATTTCGAATTTGAGATTGTTGTTGAAAGCAATTGTAATTTGATTGTTAATTTGACACAAGTAATTGTCAAATTTGAGTAATTGTCTATGAAGTTTGTTGTAATTTGGGAGTTGTGTGAAAGAGTGTTGTTTCTGAACTTCATCACAATCATTGCTACAGCATCTTCTTCATCTTCATTTTCAGCCACTATACTCACATATTCTTTTTCATCTTTCTTTCCTACATATAAAATAAAATTAAGAAAATTTTGTTACTCACATTTTCCCATCTTCTTTTCTTTTCTTTTCATTTTCCTTCTATTCTCCTCCAAGGAATCCAATATTTTAGATATTTCTCCACATTTGTTTTGAAATCTGACCCAACTTTCTTCCTCCAACATTCGATCTCTCCTCTCAATAAAATATTTTTTTAAAGCCTTACCCAAGGCGAAATTCATACTCTTCTTCTTTGACATTTCTTCAAACACTTTCCACACACTCTCAATTTTCAACCACCTTAATGTCTTCAAATCTCAATTGTTCAGGACTCTTCATACACTTGCAACAATCCTTTCGAGCTCCTCAAAAAACACTCACCACTTCACTCTCCATTTGCAGGTTCTGGTATAGATTGCCTCACATTCAGCATTTTGTCTACATGCTCAAGACCACTAGCTTTGATACCATTTGATGAAGAGAATATCTACTAGATGCAACACAAAATTAGAAACATACCTACATGACAATTCCTCACGATTAATTGCATATATATGGAGGATTCAACATTGAATAAAATTTAGAAATTTTTATGATCTTTTCTAGGCACATCTTATCTACGAGTCTTCAAATCCTCATGCCTTCAAACCTTCTTGGCTTCACTCATCTTCTAGAATTTGGTTTCTCTCTTCATTATGCTTCTCTCTTCATTATGCAACTCTCATGGTTGCCTCGAACACCTACAACACACCTACAAAATCTCTTTTCTCTTCTTCTATTCCTCTTCTTTTCACAAGTTGATTTTCTGCACTCTTTCTTGTGCAACTCTCAAGAGCAATCTACAAGTTCTTTCTCCAACCTTGTTGTTGTTGATTGCTTCCTTTTAAAACCATTAAATTTTTTATTTTATATACTCTTACACCCTTTCAAAGAACCAAAAAGTGGCACCTAAATCTACTCTTTCATTTCCCTCAACTTGATCTCTAAAGTTCCTTCACAAAGAATGAAATAAAGACATAGTTTAGCTTCCAAAATGTGTTGTTAATACTTCTTCACCATATAAAATTCCTTGATGTTGTAGATTCCTTTTGAAAATGAATAAAATAAAAACCCAAGTCGTACTCCTTTGTTAATTGAAGAATCATTCATTATTTTTTCAAAAAATCACTATATTTCCCTCCATTTTAAGCACCCAATACGACAAGAATGGAATGTCAAAGGTCACTTTCCTGATGAAACTTCTATAAGAATCCATATTGATATAATGAATATTAATTCTTATTTTCAATTTCCATTTAATATTCCAATGGACCCCCTTAAACCCTTCAAGCCTTGAAATAATACAATAATTTTAAAAACACCTTAAACACATTGTTTCTCTCTGATTTTTTAAATGAAAATCCAAGTATTGATAAATGAAGATTGTATCCTTCAAACACAACACAATATTATCTTGAAGCTCCAACCCACACCAAAATGCAAAATTAAACATGAAAATAAAATACTTATTTTTTTGGTTGATGTTGATTGCCAATCCATTCGGATGCTCCCACATCAAAAATTGAATAGCTTTTTAATTTATTTGTATTCCCTCTCAAATTGAAAAATATAAAGATATTTAAATATGTATCATGCTTAGAGAGATTTGTCTCTTTCTTGACACGACATTACATAACAAATGTACATTAGAGTGTGATAAAATATAGATTATATTTTTAACAATTGGTGGTTTTGAGATTAAGAAAGAGGGATCCACCATGTATAAAATACCCTTTAGACTTCCTTAGAATAATTTAGAAATACAAATGTGGGTCAAGGTATAAAGGGGCTTATATAATTTCCCTCTCTCCCCTTTGGATGTAGAATTAGTCAATATATTAGTATCTAGATTGATGAAGGGAAGGCCATGGTAATTTTCTCTCCCTTTAGATATGTAATATGGTTGAATTAGTTGTTGGTTTGCATAGTTATTTTTTTAATTATATTCATAAGATGAAGGAAATATGGCATTAAAATCAAGATGGTATTAAAGGAAATATAAAATAGTATAGTTATATATTTATCACCATAGTATGAATTCATGTTTTTTGATAATTCTAAGTTGGACGTGAAATAAATTATGATATATAGGTGAGTGGTGGCATTGCTATGATAAATTACACTTGGCCTCTTAGCCTCTTAGCCCTCTTCTACTAATTTAAGAGGTCATTTTTTATGGAATTGAAAGAAATAATTTTGAACTACTATGATGGATCTATTGAGCCATTTGATTACTATAACTTGTGCCTTCACACTCTTTTTTGCAGCTCCTAGATTTTTAACTTAGGTGTATGAGAAAAAAAATATATAACAAACATAATTAAATATAGAAATAAAATATCTATATGTTAGTGTGAATAATTAATCTATTCACTATACTTAAGTGTACTTAGGTTGATGAGGTTAGATAGCTTCTTTTCTAATTGAATGTGTAATTTTAAGACCTCTAGAGGTTACCAAGTTATTTGGTTAACCTCATGCACACACTTTTGAGATCGGAAGACTTTCTATCTCACCTCAAATGTCATTCAATACTTGCACACAAGGTTGACGAATTAGTCATAGAGGTTGTTGGTTTGCACACTCCAAGTGTTCCTAAGTTGACACCTATAGGACACGTGTCTACTCATTTGTGCCAGTTCATGGGGCACTTGTCAATTCACCTCATAGGTGGATTACATATCATCCTTTTCTATATATGCAAGGCCTTGTACTCATTATCATTTGGGTCATCTAAATACAATCTATTCATTGTTGTTCATTCTAATTTTTTCTAGTCTCCTAGATCTCCTAGTTTCTACTAGTATATATATATATAGATAGATAGATAGATAGATATATAGATAGATAGATAGATAGATAGATATATATATATAATAACTTAATTAATTTTTATATAAAAGAAAAACTATTATTTATCTTTTAAATATAAATATATCAAATTTTTAAAATATATATTACTGCACTACACTTTTCAAAGTTAAAATAAATGAAAAGAAATACAAAATAATGAATGGTGACTTTTTAAAAGTAAAATACCTCTTTCAAATCAAAATAATTTTTATGTGTCCATGTATCTATATAGTAAATAAAATAAGTTTTAAGTAAATAATTTTATAATTTATTAGATTGTATAATTTAACTTGTTATATTTTTATATAATTATAAATGACATTTTAAATGTTAGTAAGTTGTAGATAATTATTGTAAGGAGATAAAATATATTATTCTAATTATAATATATCATTTTATAATATTTTTTATAGCATTAATTTAAAATATTTAAAGATAAAATATAAATGAATTTTATTTTTACAATATTTTAAACCCTTATCAAATATAAAATAATCTTTATTTTTTTAAACTTTTTAAGTATATCTATTTTGAAATTTACTTTTAATTGTAATAGTGTATTTAATGATATTCTTTTGTGTGTAAGCTTTAAACGTAATAATTTTTATTCATTTTTGTACAATTCTAATTGTATGTTTTTATATGTTCCTAGTATTAGTACAAATTTATAATTACAAAGAGAAAAGTAAGGATCGTTAGCTACTATAACTTGTGAAGCTTCTCTAACATTTATAGCATACTACAAATAATGCTAATGAATTTGCATCTATATTTGATGTTAGTAGTTGTAAAGAGGAGTTAAACTTTTTTATTGATTCATTACATTTGAGTTGTGAGGGATTCAACATAAAAGATGGATGGAAAGTCTTCCATAATACATAACATTGGCACAAAATCTATCTTCATATGATATATTTATGACAATCCATGCTTACCATTGCTACAATTGATTGTGAAAGAATATTTTTAAAACAAAACATCATCAAACATATTAGAAAATCAAAATTGGGCTTTGATACATTGGATGCATTAATTATAGTATTTTTAAAATGGACATGAACCAAATGATATAAGTTGAAGCAAATGATATAAGTTGAAATGAAATATATCCATTATGAAGAATAAAAAATCAAGAAGAATTATTGACCTTGATAATGTTTGTTTATTTTATGTTTAATATATATTATTTTAAGAATTATAATTCATGTTAAAAATTATTTATGTTAATTTAAATTATAGAAATAATATTTTTTAAATAAGTAAACTATTTGTAATGATTTATTAAAATATATTTTTTCTATATTTGCTATGCATGATTAATAAAATTTGACAAAATATTTTAGTATAAAACATTTTATTTAATTTTTATACTTTTATTTATTTCAATAAATTGAATAATATTTTTGATAATTTATATTTTCATATAGGGTGATGTAGGCATGTATATTTTAAGATATTTATATGAGTAATATTTTCATTTTCTTATGTCTCTAAAATAAATATATATACTTATACTCTCACCTAACTCTAATAATTTTTTAGGTAATTTTATCATGAAGCTTGAAATTACTTATTTCTTGTTTTTTCCATTTCTTAATTAATTTTTACCAACCTCCTATTGAGTAATTTTATTTGTTAAATATCTTGGTCCCACTTGATTTTCCATATATATATATATATATTTATATTTATTTATTTATTTATTTAAATAAATATTTTTATTACTTTTACCCAACTTCCTTTCAAATTTTCCAACATTTCAACAAGAGATGTATTGCATTTGGTTTTTATTATTGATTAAATTTCTATTTAATGGAGATAAATTAAATTCATGGAAGCATGATTTTTGGATCAACAATATGCTTAACCACATTGTATTTGGTCCATATTAGTGATTTGATAGTTGAAATTATATTTGGAGTGAAGGTTAATGGCTATTAGATTGCATAAATAGTGCATTATTATATAATTGCAATTAGTAATAAAATGATATTAGGTAATAGCACATTATTTTAATAAGTATAAATCAATTTACATAATTGTATTTAGTGATTTTTTTTTCCAAAATATTAATAATTTAAAAGTCAACAATAAAATTTTATAGTAATTAATTTTCATATTAATTTACCTTGCTACTTCACAATACAAAATGACTATTATGGTGACTATAATAGTGTTCAATGTCATTCAAGTAAAAAAGCATTAATAGAGTTAAAATTTGAGTCTCAAATTAATATTTGAATAAGACTTACATTATTTATATAGTTGAAATTTTATCACAAGAATTTAATGCATTGAAAACATAATAAAATTTAAAAAATAATTTAATATATGCATTATTTCCAACATAAATCAATAAGAAAATAAATAAATTACATTTTCAAAATTATTAAATAAGATAATTAATTATAGACTTAAGGATTGTTGCTCAAGTTTTTTAATTCTATATGGCAATTGATTAAATAAGTAAAAGCAATTGTATCTAATATATATGCATTAGTATTCCTATTTTAAAAAATGATGATTACATTTGAAACTAATTTTATAAATTGATTTAGAAATAATATCCAATCTATTATTTTCTAGTCATACATCTCTAATAAAAAAATTAATACTTAATCTTTAAACATGATTAATTGATTACTAACACACATATATAAAATATAAAATATAAAATATTACATAAGATCATTAACACCACCTAATCTTATTAAAAAAATAAAAGTCTATTCCACTCCCGGGTTTAAGAGGTGGGACTTCTTGTGGGATCCCCCACCCGCAGGGGATTAGTCTTGCCCTTGCCCACCCCAGGTATCCAAAGTACGGGCTGATGGACCAGGATTAGTCTTGCCCTTGCCCACCCCAGATATCCAAAGTACGGGCTGATGGACCACTGAGCTAGATCGAGGGAACATGTAGTCTCAAAAAAAAATTGAAAATTTTACAAAAATATAAACAATATCTAATTTAAACTCTGAGGGTGAGAATAGTCCATAGAAAGGTGATTTTCTATTTGATTTGCATGAAAAACTGCATCAATTATAGAATACTCTCCAATCTACATGGAGGGACTTTGTTTTTTGGGTGTTCTCTATTTCATATTATGACAAACAATGTTTGCATAATTTTCAACACTCTAAATTTAGATGACTTCGAAATTGATTAAATTTAGATGACTTTGAAGTCGATTTGAAAGCTATGTGAAGTTGATTTGAAAGCAATGTAAACCATCCATGGACAGCCTATTTTCCAATTTAATACTAAAAAGTTGAATTAGCTCAAATTAGTTGAGAAGCAATGTAAGTATCAATGGAATTTTATTGGAAAAATTGCATCCGGAGACAGCACTGTGAAAAGTCCCGTTACAGAATATGCTGTGATGTTTTCTCGGTAAATTTCTGAGGAATCAAAAACTTATTTATAAATGTAACTAAACGCAGACTAAGTGAACTTGAAATTATTTTTTGTTCGCAGAAAGTTAAGTGGGAGGGAAATTAGTATGTGACTGACAACAAAGCAATTAATGTCAGATTAGTGAATTGCAGTCCCACCACCCAAGTTGCCTCCATTATTGCTATTTATCATTCATCCATTAAAATTGCAGATATTTCAAAACACTGTTGCCACTTATTTTCCCACGTCCTCCTCTGACAACATTAGTTAATGTTGCCGTCCAGTGATTACATTTTGACAAGGCAATCTACAATTTGCAAAGGGAACAAACCTTCAAAGCATTTAATTCTAGGAGAAAGGATTCAGTACGAACAATTTAATTTGACGCTTTCTGAATAGTAGTTTTTTTTATTTATTGAATCATTGTAATAAATTATATAAAGAATGGCAATCTAAGTTGTTCAGAAGGATAAATTACATAATAAAAGATCAAACACACTACATCAATCAGACAATCATGTTGGCTAAGGTCACCACTAACAAATTATCATAGCACAATTTACAACAGCAGCGTACAGCTGCAAGAAAAACACTTCAAACTTTAAATGTGCTGAAGCTTTTTGGACACTTCAGAATAGTAGTTGAGTAACTTAATTTGAAGTTTAGTAGTTTATATTTTAGATTCACATCATCAAAAATAAAAAATGGTAGTTTGGTATTTGATCATTGAGTTAAGGGACAGGGGTCTATAGTGGGTCACCCTAACTTCACACTTCTCAAAGTCTTTTGTGAAAATTTCAAATCACTCCCAAATTTGTACAACTTATTATTTGGCAAGTCCCCTACTTATAAAAATTGGTTTCAAGGCCACATCATCAAATATGATGCCACATCAACATGCTTTTTGTCAAGGTATCCAAAACAGCCCAAAAAAAAGGTGAGACCAATAGTGGGTCACTAAGTCATGTATTATTGGTGTGTTGATATGGCATCACATGATTTGTCAATTTGTGTATTTTATAGATAAAAGTGTTTTGCAATTGGATATTAATTGTAAGTTTATTGGATATTAAGCCTACCCACTATGGGGCCCGCTCAGGCCAACTTCTATACCAACCAATGGACCCCTTTCCCTTATAATAGTTGTGCATGCTTCAAAATAGTAGTTGAGTAACTTATTTCAAGTTTCTAGAAATTAAAATATTTTTTGTTTTTTTGCAATGGTTTATGTTTTAGATTCAAAATGGTAGTTCAGTATTTGATCATTAAGTTATAATAGTTGTACATTAAACAGTGTTTTAATGGTGTGTCTTGTGGCATCACACATTTAATTGTTTTTAAATAAATCAAAGATATTTTATTCAATTATAACACATTAATTGCTTTTAAATTTACCAAAGATATCATTCAATTATTAGACGATGACAACTATAAAATCTCAACTATTAATTTCATTTTTTAAATAAAAATATTAAATATTAAATCAACAAATATTGTTACAATTATTAAAACATTTTCACCTAATATCATTTTTTGACACTTCATTCTTCTTCCATACCTATTTATATAGGTATAGAAGAAGAGA
>VDFB02358134.1:133678978-133741670 GCA_007258455.2 Sequoia sempervirens | reverse complement strand
TCTCTCTCAAACCTCTCCCTCCTACCCCCTCTCCCTCTGTAAGGTATCTCTCTCTCTCCCTCTCAACCCTCTCCCTCCTACCCCCTCTCCCTCTTCTATGTATCTCTCTCTCTCAAACCTATCCCTCCTACCCCCTGATAGGATAGGGTTGGCTGAGACAATCACTGTCCCATGCTCTGGGTCACTCGTAGGCAAACCCCTTTGGTGTTACTCTCCACCTTCTTAACCTATAGGTCCTAAATCTTGTTAGGCACCCCTGGTTCTCCTGGACAGCCCTACTATCATCTGCATACACCTAACCAAGTCAATCTTGGTGCTTACTCCTCTATTCTCTCCTTGGCCCTTAATCTTCCTAAAGGCCAACTAACTCTCCAAACCTTACCAACTTGTTGCAGGGGAATGTGGTGTCTTCTATAGCTTCAAAACCATCCCTCCATGGTTCTTGATCAATCACAAGCCTTCAAATCTCCATCGCTTCCCTCAAACCCTAGTCTAGGGTTTAAGAAGGGCTAGTAGCCCTTGAGCCCCAATTAGGCCTCTTAGCCCAAGAAATTAGGCTATAACTCCAATCCTACTGAGGTTCATCACAAACTTCTTTTTGAGACCCTGGTTCAATTGCCAACCTCTCAAGGAATTTTGGGGTTTTGGGCCTTCACAGGCCGTACATAGGCTCAACCCTATTTTTGTGGGAATTAGGGCTTTTTAGGCCTTTTCTTGGACAGTCAGTTATTTGTCTACCTCCTTCAACCACTAAATGATTTGCGAAGACTCTGCCTTCCTACCAGACCTTTTCCAAGACCCCTGCATCCACTACACAACTTGGGTTGAAAATGAATTGATACCCCTACAACGTTAGGGCTTGGTTTTTTACTGTCTTCCCCAACCGGGCACTGTCAAGCTCTCCTAGGGAAGGTCTTTCACCATGTATCCATGCTTCCTACAATCTCCTAACACTATCCTATATACAAGCATGGAGCTTAGCCTCATTTCCCACAAGCTATACACCTGGTATAGTGGAAAACAAAGGTCTAAGACCATGAATAACATTCTACCAAGCTGATCAACAAATAAAGAAAACAAAACCTACTAAGAACAATACTATGCAATGATGAAACAACACCACCAATGAAAACACAAAGCTTGTAAGATAGATGCCACATGTTTCACACACTAGTCAAAGCCTGAAATACTCCATTAACACACAAATAAGCACTAAAACCAGAAAATTGCAACAAACTCAATGCTCTTCCATATGAACAGTAAACACAAACTGATATAATGCTTGTCCAACCCTAAATCTATTTTTATTCTCTTCTTTTAAAGGTTCCTAGGTGGTTACATCTTCCCTTGGTCGGACATAACTACCCAATTAGGCCAAAATTGTATAATTGCAATAATTTGGCTTTATTTCCCAAAATCTAGTGATTCCTAGTGAAAAATAATTGAGGAATTCATCCAATCTATCCTAAACTATAGAACCACATTCCTTATAACATATTATAACATCTACTAACACAACTAATTCAAAATTAAATGGTCAAAATGACCTTGAAGCATTAAAACTCAAAATTGCTTCCTAGGCTTCCAAAATTGCCTAGTGTTTCCAAATGCCTCCTAGGTGCTCCTGCACCATTCTCCCCCTCTCAGCCCAAACACTAAGGAATGGAAGGAGAGACCAATGACGGGTCAATGCCAAAATTTTGGAACTAATCTTCTTGTACCCATGTAGCTTATGATTCATGCTTGTTCTTCCACTTGATAAGGTGCTCCATGTACACCTTGTTTCTTGTAGACTTTTGGACTCTTGACTCCAAGATCTTCTCTGCCTGAGGCTTGTCTTGACTAGGTAAGGAGACATTGTTGATGTCCTTGAAGATCTCCTGACTGTTCTGATCCACATCATTGACTGTCCCCTTATACTTGATAAAATCAACTACATTGAACACTAGTGAGATTCCTAGATCGGTGGGTAACTCCACCTTGTATGCATTCTTGCCATACTTGGCCAATATCTTACATGGACCCACTCTCTTCATCTGCAACTTGGTTGACATTCCCTTCTACAACCTTGAATTGTTAAGGTGGACCATAACATAGTCCCCTACTTGAAATTGCACATCTTTCCTTGACATATTTGCCTTCTCCTTCACTTTTTGTATAGCCTCAGTGACTCTCCTCTTGACCTACTCCTGAATCTCCTTCATGGTCTGACTAAAGTCTTCTGCATGTCCACTTCTTTGTTCCATAGTTCCAAGATCTCTGAGCTCACATATGCCTCTTGGGTGCATCCCATACACAACCTCAAATGGACTCTTCCCGATGGTCCGGTTTACACTGTCATTATAGGCATACTCAGCTTGTGAGATAACCATATCCCATGTCTATCCATATTCTTTAGTTAAGCACCTTAGATGATTACCTAGCACCCTGTTAACCACCTCTGTTTGACCATCATTCTGAGGATGGTAAGCTAATTGAAATGATAGATTTGTACCCAATCTACTCCATAGAGTCTTCCAAAAGTGACTCATGAACTTCACATCCCTGTCTAAAACAATTCTCAAAGGTAGTCCATGGATCCTCACTACCTCCTTGAAGAAAAGATGAGCTATGTAACTAACATCATGAGTAGTTTTAAGGAATGAAATGACTTGTCTTACTAAATCTGTCTACCACTACATAGACACTGTCAAAACCAGTCTTCGTCTCAGGAAGGCCTACCACAAAATCCATGCTCACACACTCCCATGGTTTGTTAGGAATGGGTAGGGGTTGATACAAACCAGCATTACTAGCTCCTCCCTTAGCTTTCATACACACAACACATTGTTCTACATGCTTCCTAACATCTCTTGCCAACTTAGGCCAGTAATAGAACCTTTGCACTAGTTCTAAAGTCTTATTGATGCCAAAATGCCCACTAAGACTGCCATTATGCTTTTCCTAAATCATATTTTCCCTCATTGACCCTCTTGGAACACATAACTGATTTCCCTTAAACAATAACCCATTTTGCAATGTATACTCAGAGTATTGGCTATGGAAATGGTTCTCAAAGTTAGAACATACCTTATAGACCTCTGAAAAGTCTCCATCTTCCCCAAATAGATCCTTCAAAACTCTTTATGCCAATGCTCTTGATCTGTATCTCTTGCACTGTCAACAATCTCCTGCTCAATGCATCTGCCACTTTGTTTAGTTGTCCCTTCTTGTGCTTGATGGTGAAGGTAAAATCTTGGATGTATTCCATCCATTTTAAATGCCTATTACTCAACTTCTCTTGAGTGTTGATAAAACTAAGTGCCTGATTGTCCGTAAAGACTACAAACTCCTTGGGTAGAAGATAATTCCTCCATTTCCTAAGTGATTGAACCAAAGCATAAAGTTCCAAGTCATAGGTTGAATACTTCTTCTTTGCTTCATTGAGCTTCTCACTAAAGAAGGCTATAGGTCTGCCCTCTTGACTAAGCACACCTCCTATTGCCACTCCACTAGCATCACATTCAACAGTGAACAACTTGTCAAAACTAGGTAATAAGAGAATTGGTTGAGTTGCCACCTCTTGTTTCGGTCTTTCAAACCCTTTCTCAGCTTCTTGAGTCCACACAAACTTAGTTTTTATACCACCCTTGATTGTATCTAAGATTGGTGCACATATACCACTAAAATTCCTTATGAATTTCCTATAAAATTGAGCTAATCCATGAAAACTTCTTACCTTTGTCCCTGTGGTTGGTGTAGGCTAGTTTAGGATAGCTTCTACCTTGCTTGGATCCATCTTTAATGAGCCTTTGGACACTACAAAACCCAAATAGACAAGCTCTTGCTTAAATAACTCACACTTCTCTAGATTGATTGCCAATTTCTCCTCTTGCAACCTTCTAAGAACTTGCTCCACATGTTTCAAATGCTCTTCTGTTGTCTTGCTGTATATGAGGATGTCATCAAGATACACTACCACAAATATCCCTGTAAAATCCTTGAGCACTTCATTCATGAGCCTCATGAATGTGCTAGGGGCATTAGAGAGACCAAATGGCATAACTCTCCACTCATATAACCCATCATTTGTTTTAAAAGTTGTCTTCCACTTATCACCATCCATAATTCTGATCTGATGGTATCCACTTTTGAGATCCAACTTTGTGAAGTACTGAGCTCCTCCAAGACAATCCATTAAGTCTTCAATCCTAGGGATAGGGAATCTATATCTGATTGTGATTCTATTTATTGCTCTAGAATCAGTACATAACCTCCATTTACCTCCTTTCTTGGTTGTTAAAACCACTGGTACTGCACATGGGTTGATGCTCTTTTGAATCAAGCCTTGATCCAATAACTCTTGCACTTGTCTAGCTACCTCTAGATTCTGATCTGGTGTAAGTTTGTATGCTACTTTGTTAGGTAATGAAGCTTCGGGTATGAAGTCAATTTGATGACTTATGGCTCTCTTTGGTGGTAGAGTTGTAGGTGTACCATCACTAACTATACTCTTGTACCTTTCAAGTAACTTCTGGACTGCTTCTAGTAGGACTGTCTTTTCAGCCTTATCTTCCTCTTTAGGTTGTAGCACAACCACATATCCTTCACTCCCTTGATGTAGGTTGTTAAGGAACTCTTTACCACTGCTCAACATGATGTTTGGTGTCTTTGATTGTCCTTCATCTTCTTCTGATAGTGACTACAACTTAAAAGTTTTCCCATCCTTCTTGAATGAGATGGTGTTCTCTTTTCCATCATATATGACACTCCTGTCATACTGCCATGGTCTGCCCAATAGTAGATGGCATGCATCCATGGGTAACACATCACAAACTAACTTTTCCTTGTACCCTCCAATAGAAAACTCCACCGTTACTTTCTCATTCACTAAAACACTCTGCCCTTTGTTTAGCAATGTGACCTTGTAAGGATTAGTATGGGGTACCTTCTCCAATTTTAGTTTCATTACTACCTCCTCTGATATGATGTTGTCTGTTGAACCTGAATCTACTATGACCTTGCATACTTTACCAAGTATCTTGCACCTTAGTTTAAATAGAGCTCTCCTTTGTTTTGGTTCTTCCTTGACCGGTTGTCTGATCAAAACCCTGTTGAACATCAGATTCTCTCCTACCTCAGATTCTATATGACTGACCTCTGATGACTTAGGACTTATGGTGTTCTCTTGTGCATAAGCCACTCTCTTTTCATTGCTTGATGAATATTCTTTCTCTGGGCATCTATAAGCAGGATGACCTACTTGACTACAATGCTAACATTTCATGTTTGCAAAATATGAATTGCTCCTGCCTGCTCCTCTTCCTCTGTTTGAACCTCCTTGAGGTCCTCTACCTCTATTATATCCACCTCTAGAAAATGTTTCTCCTCCATTCTTAGTGAGTTTAGATTCTCCATGATTTATTTGGTCATTGCCTCTACCTTGGTAGCCACCACGCTGTCCTCTTTCATCTATGCCTTTGCCTCTGCCCTTAGAAGTATGATCTTGCTTCCTCTTGTTCCTTTCCTCAATCTTGATAGCCAATTGGTAACACTGAAATACTGTCTTAGGACTCAAAAGATCCATCTCCTCTTGGATGTTCCATTTCAAACCGTTAAGGTATCTAGCTACATTAAGACTTTCATCCTCTGTAACATTGGACCTCATACAAAGTTTTTGAAACTCTTTAGTATAAGTGTTTGCGTCTTGGTCTCTTTTCCTTAGGCTTTTCCTCTTCTTGTGTAACTGAATCTCATAGTCATCTGGCATATAGGCTTCTCTTACTTTGGCAACCATTCCTTTCCAAGTTGAAATAGGCTACTCGCCTTCCTTTTCCCTCTTTGTTTGAATGAACTTCCACCATGTCAAGGTAGATCCTCTTAGTCTTGACTTGGCCACCTTTACCTTTTGTGCTTCAGTGACTCCATCACACTCAAAATGGTTTTCCATTTCCTCTATCCAGTCCATGACTAGATTATCTTCCATTATTCCACTAAATAGTGGTATTCCTTCAAGTGCTTTTCCACTCAAGGCCTTCAATGTCTTCAAAAAATGCTCTTCTTTCAGGACAAGGTCAAGTTCAGGGGTCTTGTCTTCCTCTGCAACCTCTTCTTCCTTTGGTATCCTTCCTTCAAATTGTGCAGTCCTCACTGCTTGTTCAAGCTGGGCTATCCTTTCCCTCATTTGTCTGTTATCTTCCTCTTGCTCTTCAACCATCTTGGCCAATTATGCATTTGTCACCATGACGGTAGTATCACTTGACTCAACCTCTGACATATATTACTCTTTCCCAAATCTTTAACTTTCTCCGATATCAATCTGATAGGATAGGGTTGGTTGAGACAATCACTGTCCCATGCTCTGGGTCACTCCTAGGAAAACCCCTTTGGTGTTACTCTCCACCTTCTTAACCTATAGGTCCTAAAGCTTGTTAGGCACCCCTGGTTCTCCTGGCCAACCCTACTATCATCTGCATACACCTAACCAAGTCAATCTTGGTGCTTACTCCTCTATTCTCTCCTTGGCCCTTAATCTTCCTAAAGGCCAACTAACTCTCCAAACCTTACCAACTTGTTGCAAGGGCATGTGGTGTCTTCTATAGCTTCAAAACTATCCCTCCATGGTTCTTGATTAGTCACAAGCCTTCAAATCTCCATCGCTTCCCTCAAACCCTAGTCTAGGGTTTAAGAAGGGCTAGTAGCCCTTGAGCCCCAATTAGGCCTCTTAGCCCAAGAAATTAGGCTATAACTCCAATCCTACTGAGGTTCATCACAAACTTCTCTTTGAGAACCTAGTTCAATTTCCAACCTCTCAAGGAATTTTGGGGTTTTGGGCCTTCACAGGCCGTACATAGGCTCAACCCTATTTTCGTGGGAATTAGGGCTTTTTAGGCCTTTTCTTGGATAGTCAGTGATCTATCTACCTCCTTCAACCACCAAATGATTTGGAAAAGACTCTGCCTTCCTACTAGACCTTTTCCAAGACCCTTTCATCCACTACACAACTTGGGTTGCAAATGAATTGATACCCCTACAACGTTAGGGCTTGGTTTTTTACTGTCTTCCCCAACCGGACACTATCAAGCTCACCTAGGGAACGTATTTCACCATGTATCCATGCTTCCTACAATCTCCTAACACTATCCTATATACAAGCATGGAGCTTAGCCTCATTTCCCATGAGCTATACACCTGGTATAGTGGAAAACAAAGGTCTAAGACTCCATGAATAATAGTCTACCAAGCTGATCAACAAATAAAGAAAATAAAACCTACTAAGAACAATACTATGCAATGATGAAAAAACACCACCAATGACCACACAAAGCTTGTAAGATAGATGCCACATGTTTCACACACTGGTCAAAGCCTAAAATACTCCATTAACACACAAATAAGCACTAAAACCAGAAAATTGCAACAAACTCAATGCTCTTCCATATGAACAGTAAACACAAACTGATACAATGCTTGTCCAACCCTAAATACAGTTCGAGGCTCTTCTTTTAAAGGTTCCTAGGTGGTTACATCTTCCCTTGGTCAGACATAACCACCCAATTAGGCCAAAATTGCATAATTGCAATAGTTTGGCTTTATTTCCCAAAATCTAGTGATTCCTAGTGAAAACAAATTGAGGAATTCATCCAATCTATCTTGAACTATAGAACCACATTCCTTCTAACATATTCTAACATCTACTAACACAACTAATTCAAAATTAAATGGTTAACATGACCTTGAAGCATTAAAACTCAAAATTTCTTCCTAGGCTCTTTTCTCAACCCTCTCCTCCTACCCCCTCTCCCTCCTACCCCCTCTCCCTCCTACTCGCTCTCCCTCTCTTAGGTCTCTCTCTCTCTCTCAACCCTATCCCTCCCCCCCTCTCCCTTTGTTAGGTCTCTCTCTCTCTCAACCCTCTCCCTCCTACCCACTCTCCCTCTCTTAGGTCTCTCTCTCTCTCAACCCTCTCCCTCCTACATTGGAACTGGCTAAGAAGGTACCCACATAAGAGTGTTAAACATTGGTTGTTTGAGGAATTTGACACGCATCGTAAGATTCTTCATTACTCAAACCTTGTCGTGGCATCCAATGTGCGTTTGAGCAAATATGGGGGTAGACCTTTCAACAAGACCTTGTGGAAGGTCCGTGAGTCTGAACATGAGGAAATACTTGACACAATAAAGAGTAGAGCAGACCCAGATGGTTCATTGGATTAATTTATAAGTATATGCAAAACGGTTCTTATTAATTTATACTTGTATCCACGTCAGTTTGGTTGATGCCAATGCTATCATCTTATTTTACTTTGTGTATCTGTATGTAACCAGGCAAACATTGATTGGTGTCCCCTTGCATAAAATGCAGATTTATGAGCCATCCAAGAGAATCCCAAGCATAAAAGCAATGCAACATCCTTATTTTGATGATCTTGACAAATCTCAATTATGATTTTAAGCCATTAAAAAAGTGTGTACGAAGCTTGATGAGGAAATTTCAAGTTATTCATTTGAATTTAACCTTATCATGACCACCTATGATGTAGACATTATAAGAGCATCTCGAATTTCAATAAATTCTATTCATAAGAGCATAGACAAGTAGTTGAACTCTTTGAAATGCCTCAAAGAAATGTGAGTCTCATGGTGATGGAATGGCATGACGAATGCCATGACAAGCAAATTGTTGTGGATTGTCATGGCATTCCATCACCATTGAGACCACATTTCTTTGAGGCTTTTTTTCAAACAGTTTGCTACCTTTTCTATGCTATTGCTTATTAGTATGCTTTGATAGATTTTTCCAAGCATCCATAGCTTTTTTGGAAGCACCTATTTTAGGCTTTTAGACATAGCAACAAGGAAGCGAACTGTTTGATAGAATGCTTTGGTAAACATGTATGATAAATGTACTAGCATAGAGAAGGCAGCGAACTATTTGAAAAAATGCCTCAAAGAAATGTGGGCTCATGGTGATGGAATGCCATGAAATTCCACAAAAATTTGCTTTTCATGTGATGTAGAGGGGATGGTACTTTAGTCAAAACTCAAAGTTTCAAGGATTACAATGATACAATCTCAAACACTCTTCCAAACACCCTGATGGAGACAAGCCTCAATAGTGCACTTATAACTTAGATGCTTTCCTAATGGACCCAAACCCTTGGAGTGATCTCAAGGAACTAAAAAAAACTCTTCTTGAATGGTTTCAAAGCCCCAAACCTCTGTCTTAGACAAAACTCACTTTTTGCACCTTGACTAGGCTTCTAGCCCAACTAGGCTTCTAGCGATGGTTTTTTGACTTTTCACTAAACTTCCCCAAAGGAATCCTCAATATAATGATTGATTCAGATGTGATTCATGATGATACACAACATATCAAATCATCTATGGTACTTGTTCTGGATCAAACCTACCAAAATCTGTTGTTTCCTCAAATTTAAGGCTTAATTAGCCCACTTTTTCAAAGAAACCCCTCTCTAAACTTATCCCCTGACTATGAAACTTTCAACAGTGTTTTAAAATGTTTCCAAACCAAATATTTTCAAGGTATTAGTATTCTTTGACACCCTCAACACCCTAAATCACAAAACCCTCAATAAATTGCTCCAAAACTAGGGCCTCTTGAAAATTAGCTTTCCCAACACTTCTAGAACCTTCTCTTGGACTTTTCACCAATAACTCAACATATCTAAACACATTCAACTTAGAAATATACCCCTTATTAAGGTAGATCTCTTGCTGCCACACTTTAGGCACCATTTTCATGCCCTTTTCCTTGCTAAAACTCGGTGTACACCCAAGAATCACACTTTCCTGCACAATAACTTGTTAGATATATATAATAAAAGTTATATATGATCCATTTCACAAGTTTTCAGTCACACTCTCCCATGAAATGGATCATTTATTCATGAAGACTCTCAAAACTAGTGAAAAATCTGTACTTTTTGAGGACAGTCAACAATATAACACAAGAAATTGATTCCCAATGTTATTCAGGTCATTCAAAAGGTTAAATTCATGTAAATACAAGTTCTTAAACCATCCAAATGATCATGACACTAAAAGGAATCAGAGATTCATCAAAAAAACTCAAGAAAATGCAAAAAGATTGAAGTTTTTATTGATTTTCTGTAGCAATCCGTACAACACTTGCAATATCATCCAACCCTCGATAAAAATGCTTTCTCTAGGCTTATATACTCATCCTACAACTGTCCCAACTGATTATAATTTATTTTATTACATTATTGTGATTAAAACTCCTAAAACTCACTTTTCCGCCCAAAGTTGGACTTCAAAAATTTGAATTTCCAACATTGCAATTTATTAACTCCTATTAACTATAAAGCTTCCAAAACTATTACATATCATCATTCAACCTTATTTAACCTAATTAAAACATCATATACCTATTTAAACTCCTAGAACATCATTGTTCCATTTACAAGTCAATTTGGTCCTATGGTCCTTATCAGGACCCTTAGGACTTTTGATCTTCCTATTACACTCATCCATGCCAAATGCCATTATAGGCTTCAAAATGCTATAATTGATGCTCTGGAAAGGTTTATAGGCCTTCAAGACCCTTGCCATCTCCTGACTCTCCAAATGATCCTCAAGGAGCTTGGGTGCTCCTGCATCATCATGGCATTCCACCACCATGAGACCACATCTCTTTGAGGCATTTTTTTCAAACAGCATTCCCTTGTCTATGCTATTGCTTACTATTATGCTATGATATATTTTTCTAAGCATCCATAGCTTGTTCGAAAGCACCTGTTTTAGGCTTTTAGCCATAGCAGCAAGGCAATGAACTGTTTGGCTAAATGCTTTGATAGACATGTATGAAAAATGTGTTAGCATAGACAAGGCAGTGAACTCTTTGAAAAAATGCCTCAAAGAAATGTGGTTTCATGGTGATGGAATGGCATGATGAATGTCATGACAAGAAAATTGCTATGGATTGTCATGGCATTCCATCACCATGAGACCACATTTCTTTGAGGCTTTCCAAACAACTTTGTTGCCTTTTCTATGCTATTGCTTATTAGTATGCTTTGATAGATTTTTTCCACAAGCATCCATAGCTTTTGGAAGCACCTATTTTAGGCTTTTAGCCATAGCAACAAGGAAGCGAACTGTTTGATAAAATGCTTTGGTAAACATGTATGATAAATGTAGTAGCATAGACAAGGCAACAAACTGTTTGAAAAAATGCCTTAAAGAAATGTGGTCTCATGGTGATGGAATGCCATGAAAATCCACAACAATTTGTTTGTCATGGCATTCCACCACCATGAGACCGCATTCTTTGAGGCATTTTTTTAAAATAGTTCATTCCCTTGTCTATGCTATTGCTTACTATTATGTTATGATAGATTTTTTCTAAGCATCCATAGATTGTTCGAAAGCACCTGTTTTAGGCTTTTAGCCATAGCAGCAAGGCAATGAACTGTTTGGCTAAATGCTTTGATAGACATGTATGAAAAATGTGTTAGCAAAAATACACCACCACTTTCATGGTGAAATATTAAAATATTAGTGATCTACTCGAATGCCATGATACAAAATTATAAATTAAAGTTCAAACATAAAAATGTCAAGTGTTTACAATCAACCATTATTGATCATTGATCAATCTGAAAAGTGTGAACATTTTTCCGTGTGGAAGGAAAACAAGAAAACAGTGTTACATAATTATTTACATTGCGAAAGAGCCAAAACCTTTTTCTTGCAAATCGTAGAAGAATCTCAGTGATTTGTTGGGTGTCCTTTCCTTGGAACGGAACTATCCTGAGCCATGAATGATTGACCAGGAACTATGAGAAAGAAATAAGATAAATCACATGCAACTTGTTGCAATTTCTTTCCTTGGGAAAAAGGGTAAAGTTTTCTTTTCAGGGAGAATCTCCTTTAGAGTTTGAACACATTGATAATTTTCAAGATAGACTTAGCCAAATATGTCATCTAGGTTTGAAGATTTTAGGTAAAATTTTTGCTTCTTAAAATTTTGTTCAAAATTCAAGATGGCTCTCCTCCCTTTAGGGAAGAGAAGGCCTATCAAACCTTAACACTCTTATGCAACACTTCTTAAGTTCTTGTTGATGCAGTATTAGATGCGAAGTTTCAAAATAGGCATGGTTATATAAATTCTCATCTCACGACTATCATTGCATCAAATTAAGAATTTTCAATCCTTTATGGTCTAGACAAAAGAAGTATGTAGTGTTCCAATGCTAAATTCTTATTGTGAATCTCTTTGCTATGAGTGGTTCAAAAATGAGGAATCTGTCTTCTACACCAAATGAGAAATATTCACAATATGTGTTAGGAAGGAATAAGTCCATAAGATCGAGTATGCAAGAACTGAGAATTGCAAAATTGGCTTACATATGACTTCCAAACACAGAAATTTTCACATTTTTCAATGTTCACACGTAAGTCAAAAAATATATGTGCGTAAGTTGTAAAGTATACACTTGAATACACATAACTCATATCTATTGAACCATGAATTTATAATTTGCAAATATGGACACCATCGATAAAAAGATTTGTATTAAGCAAATAGCCATGTACGCATACATCAATATATGTCGATATAAGTATAAAATATAGTTACAAAATAGCCATATAGGCTTACGAGAATGCCATATAGGTATTCAATGTCAAATATATCCAATACAAAACATTTACAAAATTTCCATGTAGGCATACAACAAAGGGCTCTATGCATTCAAAATTCATTTCTCTCCATGCTCTGGTTCAAATACAATTTTCTTTCCCTTTGCTGGGTGATCCGATGGCGATAAGTCTGTCACCTGTTTCTGCTGTGCTCGAGGAGTGCTCCTACTACTCCTCCTAGTGTTTAGCTTTTGGTGAAGTTTCAACTATTACAATAAGAAGTAAAGACATTAATATATAGAAATTACATTATAAAAATTAATATATTTAACAAAATAATCACTTACGGCCATCTCACGATCACTCTCCTTGATGGAAATATTTGCACGCCGATGCTTAGGCATGCTCAAGCCCTGTATAAACCATCCAAATAGGAATTAAAGCTTCCATGAATCAAAATAATGGTTTGAGATTTTTCCACCAAAGGAACTAGTTCATCCCTATAACCAAATAGAATGTAAAATTGAAATTTAGTAATTTGCCTCATACCTCCCCTACTCAGGCCTTCGCTCCCGAGTTTTATAGTGGAGAGAGGAAACACCAATATCCAAATTGCCCTCATAGCGTTTGGTGGTGTTTACTGTCGCAACATCTGAAAATAAAACAACAAATTATTCAATCACAAAAAAGTTACAATGGCGATTCATGTGATGACTTATAATGTATGAGATCTAATGAACAAAATTTTGAGTACAAGTATTAAACAGATATATTTGCGATTATTAGTTATCAATTTGAAGTAATGCTTTGATTTTAGATGATCGTGTGGTACAGCATAAGGTCAACAATATGAATATAAACTACACAAATCTATTAAACTTAGAATTCATTACTTAAGTTCTCTTTAAATTCTATATTACCTCCATGAATGTTTGATCAAATCTACTAGCACTCGGAGGTGTTTCCTTGAAACCTCCAATAGTACCCTATTCAACATCCAAAATCACATATTAAAATACCATTAGTAAAACAATGCTATTAACACATGTAATAAATTTATAATTGTTTACTAACTTTACATACCCCATCGATAGGTGTACTGCAAAAATAAGTAGGTGGATGACTGGTGTATCCAGTCTCTACACTGTGACCCTACAATTTTATTAAAATAATAAAACTAAATTAGTTTCCTTGCATTTCACAATCAAAATTTAATAAATTAAATTCAATGAACATGTTGAATTTTACCTGAGTGTCAATGCCATATGCATCATGCAAAATGTCACCATCCTCTCCATCCCCAGAGATGCATACGGATGGTCGGTGTAGTAGCATATGGATCCTGCGTAGCACCCTCTTGAGCGTCGGTAGGGTCATACGAACAAGTCACCCCGCAAGATTGACACACATAGGTTTGAAGGCCACCACCTAAAGACTCCCCTGGATGGTGTTGTACAATAGGGCTAGTGTAATGGATGACACTCTAGGTCAAAGTTGTGATCACCTGCAATGTCTCTATGTCGGAACTCTCCTTCGCAATGGCAGGCATCACAATCTCCTCACGAGGTGGCCTAGCAAGAGGTCGTCTCCCTTGCCGCGTAGGATTCGGCTGTGCACCGGGCCTATCCTGAGCTGACCCCCCACCTCTCCCCTGGAACTCCCTCATATCAAAATAATTTGGGATTTGGTTCAATACAAACTCACTGTATAGTTTCCTAAGAAAATATTGGGGGACTTCACAATTATTGCACGATGGGTAATCAAAGACCATATACCATCTTTCATAAAAATGATTCTTAATCTCTTGGTGGTGGCACCAATGAATAGGAAACCTCTTTGCATTGAGGGTAATATTTTGATTTTTTTAGGGTTAGTGAATAGAGAGCACAAATCACCTTTAGTAATTTTTAAATCTTTTACTTGTTTATATGATAATTTGTCTACATAATATGCCCTAGATGTCTGCCTCCTATCTTGCCATCCAGATATTTGTTGGGTGATTGCATCTACATTTTTTAACATGTCTTTCAATGAATTTTCTAGAAGCATTCTTTCTGTGGTTGAAGCATTTGGATCACTCAACCTACTGATAAGATCCTCAAGTTGTTTTCTATTGTTCTCAATTTCACTCTTCAAATTTTCTTGAGTGCCAGGAGGGAATTGAGAGAATGGTGGGGGAGGTTGATTTTGTTGTTGAGGTTGATTTTGTTGAGGATTTTTCTGTTGAGGATTTACCTCCTCTTCTTGTTGAGGATTTGTAGGATTTCCTACATATTTTTTAAAAAAAATCAAATCTAACCTAAAACAAACAAAATCAATTTCAAACTAACAAATTCAAAACAAATAGTAAACAATACTTACCTCCTACATCTCTTCGTCGTCGTGGCACCATATTTGTAGACAAAATCCAACTGTTATTGATGAAATTTGCAGAAGTCCTTCCTCCTAGAACGTGAGCGCGAAAATGAGGGTTTTTGGCCGCAGGCAGAGTTGAGAAACAGTGAAAAGAAAATGATACTCATTTCACTTTTTTTTTTTAAAAAAAATCACATAATGCGCTCACATTATAACACAAGCGTGTTATGTGTTTCCCCATTTTTTTCCATTTGGCCACAAAAGTGCGACCAACTTCGTGCACCCGCCCCACATATTAGACACACAAACAATAGATACCATAACATAGATATTAACTTGTAAAGTTTGATTGACCATAATGAAGATGAGTAGAGAACATCATTTCAAAAAATGATATATGATGAATATGTGTTCATGCAAACCAAATAAACTTAGGATAACTTTAAAACCAAATGACACCTAATAAGAAAATGAACATCAGGATCAAGTACATCACTAATAATAACAACCCCTAACACAAATATTGTCCTAAGTGGAAAACCGTCATGTGGAATAAAAACTAGTTGAAATGCCTCACTGGCTACAAAACCATTATCTCACTAACAACTTTGCTTAAATAAGATAAAAACAATATACAGAGGATCACTCTGTTTCACTAATTCCCATGGAAATTTATAGTTTTAATGCCTTTTATGTCATCTAAAATTCACAACATTTGAAGTTTAGAACACACATAACACATTAAAATAATTTTCTACCTTTTTCAACCAATCACTTTATTTTACAATAATCATTTAAGCACAACCTTGTGTTTATAGCTCATACAAGATTTCAAAAATACATTTTGACAGACAACTACAGTATAGGGTTTTTGTAGAAACCTCTCTTTACAACAATCATAACATCTGAAGCAAAAATAATATAGCAATCTAAACCTCCAACTCAATGTAATAGAATTTTCAAAATTCCCATTCAAGGTTTCAATATTCAAAGCATAGTGTTCATAAAGCAATTGAAAAACTGATTCGTGCTTTCTAAAAAAAATTAGTGCATTCTCTAACCATATGCAAGCTTGAACCACAGATATGTATATCAATCATCAATCCAGCAAAGCTCAATACAACCATACCTCAATCACTGGGAGAAAGCAAGCACAACAACTTACAATCTCAACTGCACAAACCGTCACACTACAACTGTCAACGAAATTTGCTTCGAACCATGTCACCCAACCACCAGCATTGTCACATTGAAACCATATGCAAACCATTTAAGCTAGCTTCCAAATTATTCATGCCCTAGCATACCATAGTTAATAATGATTCACATATTTCAACTCACAAAAAAAGCTTGAAAACCATCCTTGCAACTTTTAACATGTGCAAATAAACTGCCCGACAAAATGATCTCCAAAAAAAACCATAATATGTATGTCCGTGACAAAAATACTTTATTATTTTCTAAGATAAATGCAATGATACCTTCAAACACTAAGACCATGTGTTGGTTCAAACTTCAAGTGCAAAACAAGTCTAATGCCAAGTGTCGGTCAAATACATCTTAATTGAAAACAAAACGCTTTTCAATATTGCAAGCCCTTTATCATTGCCTTTTTCAAATGCCATGAAACCTTTGAAACCTAACACAATGTAAGAATTATAATGACTAATGCTCAAGGAAATCTCAAGGTCTTAGAACTGCCTCCAAGTCCATGTAACAATGTTGTGACATATCAGCACCAATGTTGAATGAGATTCATCAAATATCAATCCAATAATGCCTGCAACCTTTCATAAGTTTATCAAGGTGAAAGTCCATATTAATCCCTTCATATTAATACCTTGTAAATATGCATCAAGGTGAGTTTCAAAAGTATTAATGCCTTTTAACTATGCACTTTGATTGTCATTTGGACATCAATTCCAAACTAACCCAATGTCAAAGGGGTCAACAAATCCCACCTATGGAGTATGGGAGAAGGGTTAATCAAAAGGAATAGGAGAGCTAGTAGAATGTTGAATGGAGATTTGAAGAGATGGTTGTAGAATAATTTTTTTGCAAAGAGATTTTGGGAGAAGCCAAAAACCTATGAGGAGGCAAGAGGATAAAGTGAGGGCACCATTCAAGGAATCCATATAGAGTTTGCAAGTATGGATAATCAATCCAATGAGAGGAGTAAATACTTATGTCTAGTGAATTTGATATGCATTAAAAATATTATTCAAGGAATAACAGAGATGTTGAGAGAATGCTGAGCAATTAGAAATGAGAGTGTGCCAAGAAAATGTGCAGGGGAAAATGAACTGCCTAGAAAATGTATTGTTAATTTTTAGTGAAATAAAGTTATTTTATTTCGAATTTGAGATTGTTGTTGAAAGCAATTGTAATTTGATTGTTAATTTGACACAAGTAATTGTCAAATTTGAGTAATTGTCTATGAAGTTTGTTGTAATTTGGGAGTTGTGTGAAAGAGTGTTGTTTCTGAACTTCATCACAATCATTGCTACAGCATCTTCTTCATCTTCATTTTCAGCCACTATACTCACATATTCTTTTTCATCTTTCTTTCCTACATATAAAATAAAATTAAGAAAATTTTGTTACTCACATTTTCCCATCTTCTTTTCTTTTCTTTTCATTTTCCTTCTATTCTCCTCCAAGGAATCCAATATTTTAGATATTTCTCCACATTTGTTTTGAAATCTGACCCAACTTTCTTCCTCCAACATTCGATCTCTCCTCTCAATAAAATATTTTTTTAAAGCCTTACCCAAGGCGAAATTCATACTCTTCTTCTTTGACATTTCTTCAAACACTTTCCACACACTCTCAATTTTCAACCACCTTAATGTCTTCAAATCTCAATTGTTCAGGACTCTTCATACACTTGCAACAATCCTTTCGAGCTCCTCAAAAAACACTCACCACTTCACTCTCCATTTGCAGGTTCTGGTATAGATTGCCTCACATTCAGCATTTTGTCTACATGCTCAAGACCACTAGCTTTGATACCATTTGATGAAGAGAATATCTACTAGATGCAACACAAAATTAGAAACATACCTACATGACAATTCCTCACGATTAATTGCATATATATGGAGGATTCAACATTGAATAAAATTTAGAAATTTTTATGATCTTTTCTAGGCACATCTTATCTACGAGTCTTCAAATCCTCATGCCTTCAAACCTTCTTGGCTTCACTCATCTTCTAGAATTTGGTTTCTCTCTTCATTATGCTTCTCTCTTCATTATGCAACTCTCATGGTTGCCTCGAACACCTACAACACACCTACAAAATCTCTTTTCTCTTCTTCTATTCCTCTTCTTTTCACAAGTTGATTTTCTGCACTCTTTCTTGTGCAACTCTCAAGAGCAATCTACAAGTTCTTTCTCCAACCTTGTTTTTGTTGATTGCTTCCTTTTAAAACCATTAAATTTTTTATTTTATATACTCTTACACCCTTTCAAAGAACCAAAAAGTGGCACCTAAATCTACTCTTTCATTTCCCTCAACTTGATCTCTAAAGTTCCTTCACAAAGAATGAAATAAAGACATAGGTTAGCTTCCAAAATGTGTTGTTAATACTTCTTCACTATATAAAATTCCTTGATGTTGTAGATTCCTTTTGAAAATGAATAAAATAAAAACCCAAGTCGTACTCCTTTGTTAATTGAAGAATCATTCATTATTTTTTCAAAAAATCACTATATTTCCCTCCATTTTAAGCACCCAATACAACAAGAATGGAATGTCAAAGGTCACTTTCCTGATGAAACTTCTATAAGAATCCATATTGATATAATGAATATTAATTCTTATTTTCAATTTCCATTTAATATTCCAATGGACCCCCTTAAACCCTTCAAGCCTTGAAATAATACAATAATTTTAAAAACACCTTAAACACATTGTTTCTCTCTGATTTTTTAATATAAATGAAGATTGTATCCTTCAAACACAACACAATATTATCTTGAAGCTCCAACCCACACCAAAATGCAAAATTAAACATGAAAATAAAATACTTATTTTTTTGGTTGATGTTGATTGCCAATCCATTCGGATGCTCCCACATCAAAAATTGAATAGCTTTTTAATTTATTTGTATTCCCTCTCAAATTGAAAAATATAAAGATATTTAAATATGTATCATGCTTAGAGAGATTTGTCTCTTTCTTGACACGACATTACATAACAAATGTACATTAGAGTGTGATAAAATATAAATTATATTTTTAACAATTGGTGGTTTTGAGATTAAGAAAGAGGGATCCACCATGTATAAAATACCCTTTAGACTTCCTTAGAATAATTTAGAAATACAAATGTGGGTCAAGGTATAAAGGGGCTTATATAATTTCCTTCTCTCCCCTTTGGATGTAGAATTAGTCAATATATTAGTATCTAGATTGATGAAGGGAAGGCCATGGTAATTTTCTCTCCCTTTAGATATGTAATATGGTTGAATTGGTTGTTGGTTTGCATAGTTATTTTTTTAATTATATTCATAAGATGAAGGAAATATGGCATTAAAATCAAGATGGTATTAAAGGAAATATAAAATAGTATAGTTATATATTTATCACCATAGTATGAATTCATGTTTTTTGATAATTCTAAGTTGGACATGAAATAAATTATGATATATAGGTGAGTGGTGGCATTGCTATGATAAATTACACTTGGCCTCTTAGCCTCTTAGTCCTCTTCTACTAATTTAAGAGGGCATTTTTTATGGAATTGAAAGAAATAATTTTGAACTACTATGATGGATCTATTGAGCCATTTGATTACTATAACTTGTGCCTTCACACTCTTTTTTGCAGCTCCTAGATGTTTAACTTAGGTGTATGAGAAAAAAAATATAACAAACATAATTAAATATAGAAATAAAATATCTATATGTTAGTGTGAATAATTAATCTATTCACTATACTTAAGTGTACTTAGGTTGATGAGGTTAGATAGCTTCTTTTCTAATTGAATGTGTAATTTTAAGACCTCTAGAGGTTACCAAGTTATTTGGTTAACCTCATGCACACACTTTTGAGATCGGAAGACTTTCTATCTCACCTCAAATGTCATTCAATACTTGCACACAAGGTTGACGAATTAGTCATAGAGGTTGTTGGTTTGCACACTCCAAGTGTTCCTAAGTTGACACCTATAGGACACGTGTCTACTCATTTTTGCCAGTTCATGGGGCACTTGTCAATTCACCTCATAGGTGGATTACATATCATCCTTTTCTATATATGCAAGGCCTTGTACTCATTATCATTTGGGTCATCTAAATACAATCTATTCATTGTTGTTCATTCTAATTTTTTCTAGTCTCCTAGATCTCCTAGTTTCTACTAGTATATATATATATAGATAGATAGATAGATAGATATATAGATAGATAGATAGATAGATAGATATATATATATAATAACTTAATTAATTTTTATATAAAAGAAAAACTATTATTTATCTTTTAAATATAAATATATCAAATTTTTAAAATATATATTACTGCACTACACTTTTCAAAGTTAAAATAAATGAAAAGAAATACAAAATAATGAATGGTGACTTTTTAAAAGTAAAATACCTCTTTCAAATCAAAATAATTTTTATGTGTCCATGTATCTATATAGTAAATAAAATAAGTTTTAAGTAAATAATTTTATAATTTATTAGATTGTATAATTTAACTTGCTATATTTTTATATAATTATAAATGACATTTTAAATGTTAGTAAGTTGTAGATAATTATTGTAAGGAGATAAAATATATTATTCTAATTATAATATATCATTTTATAATATTTTTTATAGCATTAATTTAAAATATTTAAAGATAAAATATAAATGAATTTTATTTTTACAATATTTTAAACCCTTATCAAATATAAAATAATCTTGATTTTTTAAAACTTTTTAAGTATATCTATTTTGAAATTTACTTTTAATTGTAATAGTGTATTTAATGATATTCTTTTGTGTGTAAGCTTTAAACGTAATAATTTTTATTCATTTTTGTACAATTCTAATTGTATGTTTTTATATGTTCCTAGTATTAGTACAAATTTATAATTACAAAGAGAAAAGTAAGGATCGTTAGCTACTATAACTTGTGAAGCTTCTCTAACATTTATAGCATACTACAAATAATGCTAATGAATTTGCATCTATATTTGATGTTAGCAGTTGTAAAGAGGAGTTAAACTTTTTTATTGATTCATTACATTTGAGTTGTGAGGGATTCAACATAAAAGATGGATGGAAAGTCTTCCATAATACATAACATTGGCACAAAATCTATCTTCATATGATATATTTATGACAATCCATGCTTACCATTGCTACAATTGATTGTGAAAGAATATTTTTAAAACAAAACATCATCAAACATATTAGAAAATCAAAGTTGGGCTTTGATACATTGGATGCATTAATTATAGTATTTTTAAAATGGACATGAACCAAATGATATAAGTTGAAGCAAATGATATAAGTTGAAATGAAATATATCCATTATGAAGAATAAAAAATCAAGAAGAATTATTGACCTTGATAATGTTTGTTTATTTTATGTTTAATATATATTATTTTAAGAATTATAATTCATGTTAAAAATTATTTATGTTAATTTAAATTATAGAAATAATATTTTTTAAATAAGTAAACTATTTGTAATGATTTATTAAAATATATTTTTTCTATATTTGATATGCATGATTAATGAAATTTGACAAAATATTTTAGTATAAAACATTTTATTTAATTTTTATACTTTTATTTATTTCAATAAATTGAATAATATTTTTGATAATTTATATTTTCATATAGGGTGATGTAGGCATGTATATTTTAAGATATTTATATGAGTAATATTTTCATTTTCTTATGTCTCTAAAATAAATATATATACTTATACTCTCACCTAACTCTAATAATTTTTTAGGTAATTTTATCATGAAGCTTGAAATTACTTATTTCTTGTTTTTTCCATTTCTTAATTAATTTTTACCAACCTCCTATTGAGTAATTTTATTTGTTAAATATCTTGGTCCCACTTGATTTTCCATATATATATATATATATATATATATATATATTTATTTATTTATTTATTTAAATAAATATTTTTATTACTTTTACCCAACTTCCTTTCAAATTTTCCAACATTTCAACAAGAGATGTATTGCATTTGGTTTTTATTATTGATTAAATTTCTATTTAATGGAGATAAATTAAATTCATGGAAGCATGATTTTTGGATCAACAATATGCTTAACCACATTGTATTTGGTCCATATTAGTGATTTGATAGTTGAAATTATATTTGGAGTGAAGGTTAATGGCTATTAGATTGCATAAATAGTGCATTATTATATAATTGCAATTAGTAATAAAATGATATTAGGTAATAGCACATTATTTTAATAAGTATAAATCAATTTACATAATTGTATTTAGTGATTTTTTTTTCCAAAATATTAATAATTTAAAAGTCAACAATAAAATTTTATAGTAATTAATTTTCATATTAATTTACCTTGCTACTTCACAATACAAAATGACTATTATGGTGACTATAATAGTGTTCAATGTCATTCAAGTAAAAAAGCATTAATAGAGTTAAAATTTGAGTCTCAAATTAATATTTGAATAAGACTTACATTATTTATATAGTTGAAATTTTATCACAAGAATTTAATGCATTGAAAACATAATAAAATTTAAAAAATAATTTAATATATGCATTATTTCCAACATAAATCAATAAGAAAATAAATAAATTACATTTTCAAAATTATTAAATAAGATAATTAATTATAGACTTAAGGATTGTTGCTCAAGTTTTTTAATTCTATATGGCAATTGATTAAATAAGTAAAAGCAGTTGTATCTAATATATATGCATTAGTATTCCTATTTTAAAAAATGATGATTACATTTGAAACTAATTTTATAAATTGATTTAGAAATAATATCCAATCTATTATTTTCCAGTCATACATCTCTAATAAAAAAAATAATACTTAATCTTTAAACATGATTAATTGATTACTAACACACATATATAAAATATAAAATATAAAATATTACATAAGATCATTAACGCCACCTAATCTTATTAAAAAAACAAAAGTCTATTCCACTCCCGGGTTTAAGAGGTGAGACTTCTTGCGGGTGGGGGATCTCACCCGCAGGGGATTAGTCTCGCCCTTGCCCACCCCAGATATCCAAAGTACGGACTGATGGACCACTGAGCTAGATCGAGGGGACATGTAGTCTCAAAAAAAAATTGAAAATTTTACAAAAATATAGACAATATCTAATTTAAACTCTAAGAGGGTGAGAATAGTCCATAGAAAGGTGATTTTCTATTTGCCTTGCATAAAAAACTGCATCAATTATAGAATACTCTCCAATCTACATGGAGGGACTTTGTTTTTTTGGGTGTTCTCTGTTTCATATTATAACAAACAATGTTTGCATAATTTTCAACACTCTAAATTTAGATGACTTCGAAATTGATTAAATTTAAATGACTTTGAAGTTGATTTGAAAGCTATGTGAAGTTGATTTGAAAGCAATGTAAACCATCCATGGACAGCCTATTTTCCAATTTAATACTAAAAAGTTGAATTAGCTCAAATTAGTTGAGAAGCAATGTAAGTATCAATGGAATTTTATTGGAAAAATTGCATCCGGAGACAGCACTGTGAAAAGTCCCATTACAGAATATGCTGTGATGTTTTCTCGGTAAATTTCTGAGGAAACAAAAACTTAGTTATAAATGTAACTAAACGCAGACTAAGTGAACTTGAAATTATTTTTTGTTCGCAGAAAGTTAGGTGGGAGGAAAATTAGTGAGTGACTGACAATAAAGCAATTAATGTCAGATTAGTGAATTGCAGTCCCCCTACCCAGGTTGCCTCCATTATTGCTATTTATCATTCATCCATGAAAATTGCAGATATTTCAAAACACTGTTGCCACTTATTTTCCCACGTCCTCCTCTGACAACATTAGTTAATGTTGCCGTCCAGTGATTATGACAAGGCAATCTACAATTTGCAAAGGGAACAAACCTTCAAAGCATTTAATTCTAGGAGAAAGGATTCAGTACGAACAATTTAATTTGACGCTTTCTGAATAGTAGTTTTTTTTTTTTTATTGAATCATTGTAATAAATTATATAAAGAATGGCAATCTAAGTTGTTCAGAAGGATAAATTACATAATAAAAGATCAAACACACTACATCAATCAGACAATCATGTTGGCTAAGGTCACCACTAACAAATTATCATAGCACAATTTACAACAGCAGCGTACAGCTGCAAGAAAAACACTTCAAACTCTAAATGTGCTGAAGCTTTTTCTACACTTCAGAATAGTAGTTGAGTAACTTAATTTGAAGTTTAGTAGTTTATATTTTAGATTCACATCATCAAAAATAAAAAATGGTAGTTTGGTATTTGATCATTGAGTTAAGGGACAGGGGTCTATAGTGGGTCACCCTAACTTCACACTTCTCAAAGTCTTTTGTGAAAATTTCAAATCACTCCCAAATTTGTACAACTTATTATTTGGCAAGTCCCCTACTTATAAAAATTGGTTTCAAGGCCACATCATCAAATATGATGCCACATCAACATGCTTTTTGTCAAGGTATCCAAAACAGCCCAAAAAAAAGGTGAGACCAATAGTGGGTCACTAAGTCATGTATTATTGGTGTGTTGATATGGCATCACATGATTTGTCAATTTGTGTATTTTATAGATAAAAGTGTTTTGCAATTGGATATTAATTGTAAGTTTATTGGATATTAAGCCTACCCACTATGGGGCCCGCTCAGGCCAACTTCTATACCAACCAATGGACCCCTTTCCCTTATAATAGTTGTGCATGCTTCAGAATAGTAGTTGAGTAACTTATTTCAAGTTTCTAGAAATTAAAATATTTTTTGTTTTTTTGCAGTGGTTTATGTTTTAGATTCAAAATGGTAGTTCAGTATTTGATCATTAAGTTATAATAGTTGTACATTAAACAGTGTTTTAATGGTGTGTCTTGTGGCATCACACATTTAATTGTTTTTAAATAAATCAAAGATATTTTATTCAATTATAACACATTAATTGCTTTTAAATTTACCAAAAATATCATTCAATTATTAGACGATGACAACTATAAAATCTCAACTATTAATTTCATTTTTTAAATAAAAATATTAAATATTAAATCAACAAATATTGTTACAATTATTAAAACATTTTCACCTAATATCATTTTTTGACACTTCATTTTTCTTCCATACCTATATATATATAGGTATAGAAGAAGAGACACCTAGGTAGTAGTGAGAAGTAAAGATGAGTAGTATGCATGCAGTGGTGTTTATGTATCCATTGCAGGGACACATCATTCCAACCTATAACCTGGCCAAGAATCTGGCAGCTAAGGGTATCCTTGTGACGGTTGTGTGCACCCATGGATGCCACGCTCGCATCGTCCAAGCTAATAATGGTCGCGATCCTTTCGCCCACAGTTCGGGTTCTCATATCCGTTCGGCACTTGTGTCCGACGGATTACCACAAGACTTTGACAGATCTCTCAATGACCATGACTTCAGTAATGCCCTCTTGCATAAGATGGAGTCTCACGTAGAAGAAGTGATGGAGGATCTGCAACGAAAGGGCCCTTCAATCTCATGTATCATCACCGACACGTTTTTCGTTTGGACGGACCGCATAGCCAAGAAATTTGGGATTCCACACGTTTCCTTCTGGACGGAGTCGGTCATGGTGTTTTCCATATATTACAACTGGGACCTCCTCGTCAACAACGGCCATCATCCCTTTACAAGCGACGGTATATTATCCTTTTTTCTTTTATATATATAAATAATTTGAACATAGGTCACAGTGCTATAAAAATCTTTGAAGTTTTAAACGGTTTAAAGCTCATCCGATCTGAGAAAAATAACTAAATAATGGTGGGCTTTGTGTTACAGAGGATGAGCTGATAAACTACATTCCGGGAGCTCCAGCTTTGAAATTAACAGACCTTCCTTCGTATCTGCAAGAGCGGGATGTATCAACGGCGGTGCACCAAATTATATACCAAGCTTTTCAGTCTGCGCGCGCCGCAGATTGGATTATTTCCAACACAGTCGAGGAGCTGGAGAGCCGAACAATCGAAGAGCTGCAAATACAGTCGGGAATCCCGTTTAGTTCAGTGGGTCCGTTGTTTGAAGGCCATCATCCGGCCAACGGCGAGGTGGGGACAAGCATGTGGGCGGAGTCCGACTGCAGGAGCTGGCTCGACAGTAAGCCCAAGCATTCTGTTCTCTACGTGTCCTTCGGAAGCTATGCCCATGTCTCGAAAGCTCAAATTCATGAAATGGGCATGGGGTTGCTGCACAGCAAGCGGCCCTTCCTTTGGGCGCTCCGTCCCGATATCGTCTCCTCTGACGTGCAAGACGTACTGCCCGAAGGGTTTATGGAAAACATCAAAGAGCAGGGTTTGGTTGTTGAGTGGGTGTCTCAGCTGGATGTGTTGTCCCATCCTTCTGTGGGTGGGTTCCTTACCCACTGCGGGTGGAATTCCATCATGGAGAGCCTCTGGTTGGGAGTTCCCATGCTTGCATTTCCTCTGCTGACAGACCAGTATACCAACTGCAGACTCATTGTCGATGAATGGGGAGTGGCCATGAGTCTGGGTCACATTTCCAGAAGCTCCAATAACATGAGATCCATACTGGTGCGCCGCCAGGAGATTGCACTCACTGTGGCACAATTTATGAGAATAGATGGACAAGACTGGAAAACACTTAGAAATAATGTTGGGAGTGTTAGAGAAATTATGAAGAAAGCTGTGATGAATGGAGGATCGTCTGAACACAATTTGGAAGGGTTTATAGACTTTTTGAAAGGGAGAGAGCAGAGCCGTTTTCCTTGACAGGAGTGAGTCCCACAGATGAAGCCAATGATAGTGGAAGCCGGGCGAAGGTTCAGGGAGAGAGATCTAATAGATCATATTTATTATAGAAGGAAGTAAGATTTATTTAGATATATTTATATTAAATTAAGTTTTAAAAATAAGGTTATTTTTATAATAATTATATTTAATAATAATATTTAGAGTTATTTAGGTAAAAAATATGTTATATAGGTGAGGTTAAGGTTGATATGTTTTAGTTATTGGTATAAAGATAATATTTGTATCTTTATTTTTTATTTGGCAAATCAAGATTGATATGTTTCAAATATTGGTTGAAAGACACTATTTGTACATATGAAGGTTCTAAATAACAAGTAAATCATATGATTTTTTATGCGATTTTCATTTCTAGCTTTGAGTTATATTTATTTCTAAAAATTTATATTTTATTTTCTATCTTATTAGTTATTTTCGTGCTACATTTCAACCAATTTAAATTAAGTTTTTTATTAATGTAAATGTGTGTTTTCCTAACATAAACATGTAAATTTGTTAACCAAATAATTATAAAAAATTAATGTTGTGAATTGTGATTGGCTAATTATAATGAAGTGACATAAAGTTCTTACTATGAAATTTTTCCTACTCTCCATTGTCAAAATCTATTAATGACCTTTATAAATCATGTTTGGTTGAGGTCACATGACAATTAATTAAGAGTGATTTAGATACAAACAATTGAAGTACTAGACAATCTAGATAGGGGAAGATTATTCCTAGTTGTATGTGTTTCAATGATTGAATGACACTGTAAAGAGTATTTTTCAAAATATAAATACCATATATAAAATACTAAAAATTTAAACATGTTGAAGCGAGTGGAATGTGTAAGGATTAAAGAAAGTTGGAATCAAAGTCCCTCAAGGTTTGTTTATTATATTAATATAAAATAGACTGTGGACCATCTTTTCATAAATTGTCACTTTGATTAGATGTGTTGGAGAGGGCTTTGCACAAGATTAGGTTGGGTGGATGTCTTTTCTAACACCATAATGTATTTTTCAAAAGTTGGCCAACATTGAAAATGAAATCTTATTTTTCTTGCATTGGGCCTTCAATGGTGATTTGACATATTTGAAAGGAACATAATAGAATAATCGTTTTAAATAATTTCCTCATGAAAGCCTCATTTCTAGAAAATTTGCATATTTCCATTAGAGAGTTAGTTACCACAAGAGTCAAATAATAGTCATAAAATCATAGACCTTTCAATATTTAGGACAATAAATTACTAAAGAATTAGAGGTTTCTCAAAACCCTTCTTGTTTATGGGGTCAATAGGATCAACCATTATAAAGACAAAAAAATAATTACTAAAATGTTTTCATCCTCCATAGGGGAGCCTAAAAATTAACTTCGATGGGGAAATTGGTGACACTCCAAAATTTTCAAGGGTTAATTACATCATAAGATGTTGGGGAAAATTATTCATGCTCTATCTAAAAAATTGTTGCCTAGTACAAATAATGAGGCAAAATCCTGGGCCTTGTTACTTGGTCTTAATGATAATAGTATACACTGTCAAAATATAACTAGCATACATATGGAAAGGGTCGGGCTTGTTACTTGTGCTAAAATCAAAATATAACTAATATACAGATGGAAAGGGACTTAATGATAATAGTAAAAAATATCAAGAATATTAAATAGTGAATTGAAAGATCAATAATATATTGAACAAGGTTTGGCCTCAACTCGATGTTATGGATTCCTTCTTTGTTAAGCATTGCTTTAAATAATAGAACAAATTGGTTGATTTCTTTGTCAATTTCATGATTAATTAGACTAAAGAAATAATTATAAGTGACTTGATTAGAGCAGGGGAAGGACTAGGAAATGTTGAATGATGAGTATCCTTGCACTTCCTTTATATATAAATAAATCCAAAATTAATAATAGTTAATGATTTGGATACTAAGTTAGCAAGCACATGTAGTCATTTCCTATGGATTGAGACTAGAAAAGTAATTGTTTGAGGATTGCATATACACAACAAACTTGACTATCTTTTCATTATTTTAATAGAATTTTCTCCTAGTGCCAATAATGAATGATCAAAATCTCTAAGATGAACAACAAATCTATACACTAATAGAAAAATAGGAAGCTACTATGTCAAGTAGTTTCAACCATAGATAAATGATGTAAGTTTTTGGTATTGGACCTTCCAACATGGGAGGTTCTATTATTTCATCTATTATCATAACTTAACCTTGGAGTAGTCTCCAATGAGAATGTTAAGAAATGATGTAGTCTCAACCTTTCTTTCAAATATCATGGAAATCCTACAAGGTGTATGAATTGTAAAATTCCTTTTCAAGTTATATGTAGAAAGAAATATCAATTGAGAATTGGAGCAACTATTGACAATTATAGTCTACACAATGGAGACAAGGATACAGGGAATATTCAATGTGAATGGACTAGCAAGCTCAACCAAAGTTGGGGAGATTTGACAAGTAGCAAAGGATGGCTTGATCGATAGGTGTTGAATCATAGTGGAAACTTTTTTCTAGATCTTAGATGTGATAAAGTAATATAGATGGTGGGGGTCTACATTATCTAATTAAGCACTTGTGAGAGGTGACTCAAATCTAATAGTTCCAATTATGAAAATTGACTCTTGATGATTGGGTGTGGGATAATATATGTCTTTGTTATATATATATATAACCAAAGTTCAATATACAATTTTATTTCTTGTGTTTGGTTACCCATGAGTAACCAGAACATGTTTAGGAATGTTTGATGGTGGCCCCACTACTCAAGATGGTTGAGCTAAAGGATGTAATTTTTTGTTTCATAAATACAAAGGGTGCAAACCCTAAGCCTACAACTTTCTAATCAATAAATTTATAAGTAAATATACTCTCACACACATGAAACTCCTTTCTAAATAAACATTATATAAAAAAATTATAAAGTAACAATGCTGGTGGCCACACAACTTGTATGTATGTGAGAAAGTTTGTAATATGTGTGTATCTACTCCTTTTGAATAAATATTATATAAAACATTAGAAAATAAAAATTTTGGTACAAATTGTATGTATGCAATAAAGTTTGCAATATGTGTGTCATTCAACCTTGATATTTTTTTGTTGAACATGAAAATACATGTCTTCACTATTTATTAAACAACAATTTATTGGTTTTAAATTGTCAAACTTTAATACAATTTCATTAGATTTTGTTATACAAATAACTTATGTAAATTTTAGTCATAATATATTTATTTAACTTTTAGTTTTAGATTCATTTTTAACTATGATAGAGATGGAAATCTAATACTACTTGAAATTATTTTTTTTACATGCTAATTTAGTTTTTCTTAAGAGGCATTTCCACTTTCAAATATAATGATATTTGTGGGATCTACATCTTAAGGGAAATGTAGTAGGTTATGACCATGCAATAGTATGCATACTCCCCAAAAATACATATATATTTTTTATTTATTTACTAATTTAATTTTTAATTAAAATATTATTAAGTGTAATGTACATAATTATTATTTGAAATTTAATATTTAATACTCAAAATATATAGTTTAATGAAAGTAATAACACATAACTTATCTAAAAAATTGATTTTCAAACAATGGTAAGTATTAGATATTATGCATAACTTGTTATTAATAAGTATATTTGTAAGGATAAAGTCACAATCTAAAAATATTTAGGGATAATAAGTGAATAAAATTAATTAAAAAATAATAAATAATTGTAATAAATTATATGGGGTAATTCCACAATAATGAATCCCACTTTTTGATCAAAGTAGAATATTAAAATCAATATTTTCAACTCCTACTATAGTTTCTATAAAGAATTCAAACTTTCTTTTAGAAAGTATTCCTAGTAATTCTTCTAAAATTATATATTTAAATTCTTGAAAGGAAGGTGATTTTTTTGGAGTTGGGGTATCTTTTTTCTCATTTAATTTAACCATAAAAATTTGGGCACATGTCCTCCTCCTTTTTTAGTTGCATTGATGATATGGTTTTCACATTTATAGGCTTAAATATTCTTTGTAATTTTACTTCATTTCCTTCATCATCTATACATTCCATTGTTTATTATAGTAAACTACATTTGATTGATGACTATCCAACCAATTCATTACAATGATCACATCATATGACCATAGGCTTGTTCCATATATAGATCTAATTTTATTTTAAACTCAAAAAATTGAGTCAAATCATTTAACAAACATTTATTTCTAGTTATCTAACCACCCTATCTTCATACTAGACTATCCATGGTTTTCCATATGTCTAACTCCTAAAAATGCTCTTTTTCATAAAATGAAATAACAACACCATTCTGCATGAGTGTTGTACATTGACTACATTCAAATGCATAGGCACAAGATTTTTCAATACTTTGATGCCATGTAGAAAATTGGAAAGCATTAATTGATATTATATTTTCTACATCTCAAATTCATAGGCCCAAATATCTTTAAATATGTCTTGAATGCTTGGAGAGATGTGTCTATTGCATGAGACACAACTTTACATAATAGTTATGATTAAAATATAGTTGATCTTCTTAGCACATAATTCACCTATTTATTTTTTATTTATTTTCCCTTTAATTATGTTTTTTCTTACTATTTTGTTTTGATTATTTTATGATTAATATTTATTTTAAATCTTTATTTTAAAATTTTAAAACAATTTTCAAATTAAATAGAATATATATATATAGGTAAGAAGTTTTGGACATGGGGTCCACTCTTGTATAAGATATAGTAAAAAGAATTGCATTAGCCTGCTAATACAGGTGCATTCAATGATTCCAAATTGGGGAAAGAACAAAAACAAAGACTATTATAGTCACTCACGGTGCCTTTGCCTATAGTGAACCAAAACATAGAGCTCCTACCCTAAAAAAAAGAGACAAAATAGAATCACACCATCCAAATAAAGGTTATCATGTTGCCACATTTTCGCCCTTCTTGGTCATTTGATGTGGAGGAATATATCTCCTTCTTTTAACCTATGTCCTACCTTAATCGTTTCAATGACAATTTCCTTCATATTTATCCAAGCAGCCCTGCCTATTTGAGGGTGTCAAAGCATCTTGCGGGGAGAGATCGTTCATCGTTTCCACAGGTTGTTTTGTTATTGTTACTAAGGTATCAAAAATCAAGGACCTTTGTGAACATGTTGCTCTTTCCAGGTAGCATGGATTGCTTAGCTATAGTAATTTCTGATTTACCTTTGGCTGTAGGTGAATTTCCTTGTATTTTTTCACCTTTTGCTTCTTGAGATCCAGCTTTGAAGGAGAGATATTCTATTTGGGAGGTTTCATAACAGAATAGTGTTTGGGAGAAGAGTCCTTCCACCAAAAAGCCTCCCTATTTGGCTGAAATTTGATTGTTGGGCATTTCGCTACAATTTTCCTAGTTTGGTAACACTTCCTGCATCTAAAAATTAAACCTTCATAGTCCAGCGTTTGTTTCCAACATTTCTCATGTTGGCCTTCAAGATAATTTATGTTGGAAGTTCCTTGGAGATGTCTAATTCCACCAAAATCTTGGCATAAGTTGTGTGGATAAAATTTCTAGAGTTATCATCCGCATAAAAAAAGATGCCCAAAGAATTCCCAATTGCTGCTAAACATGATTTGAACTAGTAGTGAAGGGGGATATTTGGAAGGCGAACCCAAATCGGCAAAACTGAAAACGATTCAATTGATGGATCAAATTCTGGATGTTAAGATTTCAGCGATAGAATATTTTCTTCCCACATCCAAACATAATTAAGAATGGTGTCTTGTCTCTCTTGCAATCGAAAACCACAATGAAAAAACCCCTCACACTAGGGTAAATTTAAAAATTTCCTTCCATATGCGGAAGCCATCCTTGTGTAATCCAATCATGGAGATCTGGAAGACTGGCCCAATGATGGTTAAATCACTCGATTAAACCATTCTCAAAAAAGAAACCTTCATTTTCACACAATTCCTTCAACAAAGTGTCATCAAAATTCAGAGACAAGTTTAACTGAGCATTGCACAATTCTCTTATTGCCAGTAAAATTCTTGTGTTTTTGTGATGTGTCCATCGAAGAGTGAGAGTCAGATTTGGCTGCCTCCAAGTACAAGCATTTAAACCCATTCCACCCCTACCCATGAAGCAAATTACTAGAAGCTTGATCATTCTACGTTTGAACCCCCTTAGGAGACAAATTCGTCCCAATGTGAGAAAATTTCGTATTTTTTCCACCGTGAATGGATGGTAGTGGAGTGCCAAGAGTTGAAGCAAAATTGTTCATGATGCCCAGGGAAGAAGCAAATGTCAACACAGGAGCAGCTAGAACACCCGACAAACCCTTCAAGATACCATGTGAGCCCATGGCAATACCCTTCAATGTAGCAAAATCCCCAACTTCCAACACACCAATGGAGGAAACGCCATTTGCAGCACACAGAGAAACCCTAGGGCAAGTTGTAGACTGCAAATTCACCAATTTTCACATTTTTGGCAGCGGTGTACAAAATTATAATGCATATAATAGAAAAATATAGTTAATTAAATATATTTTTAAATATTTGTTAAGACATTATCTAAAATAAAATAATAATAATTTTACATATCAAAAAATAATAATAATAATAATTTTAAAAAATCAGAGATAATTATTTTATATTATTTTTTAATATTTTAGCTAGAATGAAAATAATTATTTTTCCTTGATAGAGTGAATAATCCAGGATAAGACCTTCACAAAGTAGCGAGAGAGACAAGAGGCCATTTCACCAAACAAGGAGTGAAAAATATGAGATGCTAAATTACATAATGTTATAGGCTTTTAAATCTGTGAAAATATTGATGGGTAAGAAAACTACCCACATGGGAATAAAAACTAATTACCCTATTAAATGCAAACTATATGCCTAAATTAAAACTTAAGTAAGTAAATATAATTTACTCTAACATTCCTCCACTTAAATCCTTTAATATTATCTTTTATTTATTGTTATTTTCCTTTAAACTCCATTTTATTTTATTTATTTATTGTGAATAATCTAAATAATGTTTAAATATTTATAATGAATTTTAATTATCATGATTTAATAATTTATCATTTTTAAATAATTATTATTTTAAATAATATTTTATAATTAATTATCACAAGGTCTAATCAGGTAAAATAATAATAATAATAATTAATTATCAATAGTAAAGTTTCTAAAATATTAGCAAGAAATAGTCATGACATTGACTTCTCATGTACTAAAACAATTGTATTATTAAAAATCTTGTCCAACTTTATTTCCCATGTACTCATGTCTTTAAAAATAAATATATGTTTTTATTATTCACTTAACTTTTCCTCAAAAAATTTAATGTGTAAAAAAAAAAAAAAAAATGTATGCATGATTTAAAATTGATATCTAGTTTGTTGGTGTGTTGTTGTACAGCTCTCTCTATAACCCTCTCTATACTACTGTACAGTATTTTCTGTATTCATCTGTAAAAAAAATCAATAAAAAAAATAATAATATCTAACCTATTATTTTTTAATATTACATCTCCATTAAAAACACTTAATACTCAATCTTAAAAATACAAACAATTAATTATTATCTCTAATTCCAAATTTAATTTATAAAAGTTCTTCCAAACTAAAATAAATTGGACAGCCTACTTTCCAATATAATACGGAAAATTTGAATTCACTAAAGTAACAAACATGATGTTTAATATTTTTTTTAATTAAAAAAAATATCAAATATTACGGCCAATATCCATCACTCAGCAGCAGCCAAAAAAAACACAGCAGCAAGTCTACAAAGAACCAAGCTAAATACTTAAAACTCAGATGAATACTTAAAACTGAGATTAATGGAATTGGTTTAAATGAAATACAAGCATATTAGACAGCGCTGTGAAAAGTCCCATTGCAGAATATGCTGTGATGCTTGAAATTCATTTTTGTTACCAGAATATTCGGTGGAAGGGAAGTTAGTGAATTCGTTCCCACCAAACAGTTACTGTCAGATTTATTGAAATGCAGTACCACTGACAAAGTTGCCTCCATTATTGCTATTGCCATTCACCACAAAAAATGCAGATATTTCACAATATTTGTTGTCACATTATTTTCCCATGTCCTCCTCAGATGAAACCGACTAGTTATCATTTCCATCTGGTGATTAGATTTTGAGCTCCCCAGAGCTAAGCGTTGAAAGGAGGAGGCTTGACCAGTAGGTGAGCACTGGTAGACAAGACAAACAAAACTTCAAAGCACGTTGAAAGGAGGGGGCTTGACCAGTAAGTGAGCACTGGTAGACAAGACAAACAAAACTTCAAAGCACTTGCCTTTACATTTGAATCTCGCCTACGCCCTTCGAGCAATTTTGTTTGTAGGCTTTAGGATTAAATATATAAATAAAATTTGCAATTACTTTTTTCTAAATATAAAAGAATCTTGTACCATCTTTTTTTATGTTTTGTCTTGTGTACCATCTTTTTTTTATGTTTGGTCCTTTGTATCATATTTTTATGTGAGCAATATCTGTCAATTATGTACATTTAGTGGCATGTCTCTTATAGTTTGGAAGATCCATTGTCTCTTCATGAATAATCATATTGAAATTCTTCAATCAGTCTATCTCTTCCCATCTATATCACACACAGTATGAGTAAGATTCTCCATTACCCAGCTGCAATGATTATTGTCCTTTGGTTTCTTGTACCTATTGTCCTTAAGTGCACCCTCAATCAATGACTAATTTTCTAACAGTATATCAATTGACTTCACTTTGTCTTTATTTCTCCAGCATAGAGAACACTTGTTAGAAGTATAAACTACTTGGGATCATGAAGACCTACTTTCTTCCTTATCAATCAAAAGGTGTCAAAATAATAACATGTTAGTGTGAATAATTAATCTACTCACTATACTTAAGTGCACTTAGGTTGATGAGGTTAGACAACATCAAGTATCTAACCAAATGTGCACCCTTTAAGCCTTTAGAGGTTACCAAGTTATTTGGTTAACCTCATACACATACCTTTTGAGGTTGGAAGACTTTCCATCTCACCTCAAAGGTCATTCAACACTTGGCACATAAGGTTGGCGACTTGGTCATAGAGGTTGTTGGTTTGCACACTTGAAGTGATCCTAAGGTTGACACCTATAGGACACTTGTCTACTCTTTTGTGCCACATTTTGGGGCACTTGTCAATTCACCTCATAAGTGGATTGCCTCATCCTTTCCTATATATGCAAGGTCTTCTACTCATTTTCATTTGGATCAACTAAATACAATAGTTGCATATTGTTCATTGTGCTTGTCTATTATCTCCTAGATCTTCCTAATTCTAATATAACATAATTCTATTTAACCATTGTTATGTATCAATGTTCAACAAAAGATAACAAAACACGTTGCAATACAAAAACAAAACATAAATGATTTAACTGAAAAAACAGACCATTTACTCCCACCAAAAATAGTTTTCAAGCATTTTACCCACTTTCCAAATGAATAGCTAGCTCAAAAAGAAAATGGTCCCCCAACATCCATTATGATCACTATTAGATCTTAACTTTTGAATGTAGTATGCAAAATATTGAGAGTTACAAAAACACAAACATATGATCATGAAAGAAAAAAAATTATTTTAAACTATTGAATTTAATTGATTTATTTTTAATTATAAAATTTTGATCATAGCATAAAGTCCAAAATAATATTTTTGAATAGAATTTCATCACACCTTTATATCTCAATCATTTTAAACTATTGAATTTAATTGATTTCTTTTTAATTATAAAATTTTGATCATAGTGTAAAGTCCAAAATAATATTTTTGAATAGAATTTCATCACACATTTATATATCTCCATTGTGTCACTTTTTACTATAAAAAAATAAAAAATTAAATAATAAAAAAATTAAATGCACTTTATTTCTCTTAATTCATTATATAAAGAAACATAGAAAAGATAAGATAAATTCTTTAAATATTTTCAATGCCCTTTATCTTATTAAAACATTACTTATGTCTCCGTAATGTATTTCAAACTACACATTTCAACCACTTTGTATTTATAAAACAAGCATAAGATGATAGAAAGAAAAAAAATCATTTTAAAAATGTTGGATTTCACTATTTTTTTAAATTTTGAAAATTGTATCATAACATAACTTCCAAAATAATCTTTTTGAATAGAATGCCAACACAACTTTATATCTTTATTGTGTCCCTTTTCACTCAAAAGAGAAATAGAATTTTTAAATGCATCTTGTTTCTCAAATAAGCCAAATGTTTCAAATATTTTCAATTCTTCCTCTCTCTCTCTACACACACACACATTGCAATGTGTTAAACAAATAGATGTACATTTTTTGAAAACTATTTTATTTTGATTGAATAAAGTAGCTTATGGTTTAAATGGTAGTTGTACAAGATAGTGTACATGATCTATAATGTGTATATTATTCATCTATACAATTTGTCAAAAAAAAATTTAAAAACATGTTTTATTTTGATTGACTAAAGTAGCTTGACTTAAATGATGCTTGCACATGTTAGTGTACATGCTCTACAATGATCTTTAAATTGATGAAAATGTTCAATTATACATTGCACTATCAAAAAAACATCTACATTTACAATTTTGAAATGTCTAGTTGAAATGATTTGGCTTAAGTAACTATTGTGTTCTACAATTGATGTGCACTCTTTATTCTCCAAAAATAAGACACTCTTTACACAACATCAAATGATTTGAACTTATCATTAATCTACACAACTCGTCCTCAAAGAAGAATACATTCCAACAAAAGCTTTCCTATAACAATATTTAACTTTCTATTAAAAAATAATATTTTCAACAAACAACTAACAAATTGAACAAGAATTAGGTTCAAGAATTGATCATGGTAATTGCATATAGATTTTGGAATTTAAAGCAACCCATTTACCAATGAATTGTGCTCTCTTATCAATCCATTAGAATTTTTGCCCCAATTTTATAGGAAAACATGAAAGGAAAAATAGAGAATAAATTTGCACCATCATTTTGTAACAAAATATTTATTTTTTCTTTTTAATTTTTTTCACCTTTCTTTATGAAATTCAAATCTTGTTAACAATTAAGTTTTTCCAACATTTCAATTATACTATCAAAAAATTGAATCTAGTATATTTTTTTATAATTTCATGTATCAGTAAATATTTTGAAATAAAAAATATTCTTTACAATAATCTTCAACAATTTTTAGTAAAAGTTTATCCACTCTTCTCCTAATGTTATGCAATCTCTTAATCCATTTTTCTTTTTTCTTTTTTCTTTTTTCTTATACTTGCTTTGACACCACTTTAAATTTCAAGATCAAACACATAAATAAATTTGAGAATTATATCTCTAAATATAAAAGAACATACAAATCATATTACTTCCAATTTTTCACTCTAACTACATTATTCAGTAACCTTTACAAAAACCTTCACACTTTTAACTTTTAGAACCAATTTATTATAAAGACCAACCATTTACTACCCAAAAAAACCCATAAATTATTAAACTAAAAACCAACTATTTATTAACCAACAAAAACCATAAAATATCAAACTAACATTATTAAATAACTACAAATTAACACTTCAAATCATAAAATAAACATTTAAAACTTTGATGCCTATATATAACAGAAAAAACCCTTGAAACAGTGGTCAGAAGCAAAGATGAGTAGTGTGCATGTAGTATTGTTTATGTATCCATATCAGGGCCACATCTTTCCAATCTATAACCTCGCCAAGCATCTGGCAGGCGAGGGTCTCCTTGTGACGGTGGTGTGCACCCATGACTGCTACGCCCGCATCATCAAAGCTAATAATGGTCGCGACCCTTTCGCCCACAACGCCCACGGTCTGGGATCTCATATCCGTTCGGCACTTGTGTCCGACGGATTGCCTCAACACTTTGACAGATCTCTCAATCACCATGAGTTCAATAATGCCCTCTTGAACAAAATGGAGCCCCACGTCGAGGAATTGATGGAGGATCTGCAACGAAAAGGCCCTCCAATCTCCTGCATTATCACTGACACGGCTTTCGTTTGGGCAGACCGCATAGCCAAGAAATTCGGGATTCCACACGTTTCCTTCTGGACGCAGCCGGTCATGGTGTTTTCCATTTATTATCACTGGGACCTCCTCGTCAGCAACGGCCATCATCCCTTTACAAGCAACGGTAATCTTACCCTTTTTTCTTTTGTATATAAATCATCTGAACACAGATAACAGTCCATTAAAAAATCTTTAAAGATTTACCAGTTTAAAGCTCATCCCATTTGAGAAAAATAACGAAATAAAGGTCGGCTTTGTGTTGCAGAGGACGAGCTGATAAGCTACATTCCTGGGGCTCCAGCTTTGAAATTAACGGATCTTCCTTCGTATCTGCAAGAGTGGGATGTGTCAACGCTGAAGCACCAAATTATCTACCAAGCTTTTCAGTCTGCCCGCGCCGCAGACTGGATTATTTCCAACACAGTCGAGGAGCTGGAGAGGCGAACAATCGAAGAACTGCAAGTGGAATTGGGAATCCCTTTTTGTTCGGTGGGTCCGTTGATTGAAGACCATCATTCCAAGGGCGAGGTGGGGACAAGCATGTGGGCGGAGTCCGACTGCAGGAGCTGGCTCGACAGTAAGCCCAAGCACTCTGTTCTCTACGTATCCTTCGGAAGCTATGCCTATGTTTCCAAAGCTCAAATTCATGAAATGGGCATGGGGTTGCTGCACAGCAAGCGGCCCTTCCTTTGGGCTCTCCGTCCTGATATCGTCTCCTCCAACGTGCAAGACGTACTGCCCGAAGGGTTTATGGAAAAGAGCAAAGAACAGGGTTTGGTTGTTGAGTGGGTGTCTCAGCTGGATGTGTTGTCCCATTCTTCTGTGGGTGGGTTTCTCAGCCACTGCGGTTGGAATTCCATCATGGAGAGCCTCTGGTTGGGAGTTCCCATGCTCGCATTTCCTCTGGTGACAGACCAGTATACCAACTGCAGGCTCATTGTCCATGAATGGGGAGTGGCCATGAGTCTGGGTCACATTTCAAGAAGTTCCAATAACATGAGACCCACGCTGGTGCCCCGCCAGGAGATTGCACTCATCGTAGCAGAATTTATGAAAATAGATGGACAAGAGGGGAAAAGACTTAGGAGTAATATTGAGAATGTTAGAAAAATTATGAAGAAAGCAGTAATGAAGGGAGGGTCGTCTGAAAACAATTTGAAAGGATTTATAGACTATTTGAAAGGGAGAGAGCGGAGCCACTCTCCTCCACAGATTGAGTCCCACACGTGACGCCAATGGCAGTGGAAGCCGGCTGGAGGTTGAGAGAGTATGTAATAAATACACATTTATAGAAGTAGGTTAATTTTATCATATTTATAGATTTAATAGTAATATTTAGAGCTAATTTAAATAGTTGATTTTTAGATATTTGGTTTAATCATTATATGGGTAGGTCAAGGTTGATATGTTTTAATTATTGGTGAAAAGACATTTTCTATTCATTATTTTGTAGATGATTTATATCGTCTTGAGTTAAAGGACTAAGGGATATCCATTTTATCAAAGTTGTAATGGAGCATTGATTAAACCTCATCCCTTATGCATCATACCTCTAAGGGTTTGAACCTTGGTGGATGGTGTAATTAAGGAACATACCATCACCCTCAATAATTGTGCTCAACCAATTGAACTAAAAACCTTTGGCTTCATTTTTTGATTTGAGTTCTAATTATTTCTAAAAATAGATATCTTATTAGTTTTTTTCATGCTACCTTTCAACCAATTAAAATTAAGTTTTTAAGTAGTAAGAATATTTGTTTCCTGACATCAACATGTAAGTTTACAATCATTTTTTTTAGGAAAAAGTACTTATATTACTTATAAAGAAAATGGTAATATTGTACATACAAAAAAGGTGGGTAAAAGAATTTATTTTCCAAAGTCCATAAGGGCTAATGAGTATAGCTCCCAACGTTCAAATCGTCAAAATATAATACAAGATAGTCATTGATCGTTGAGAGCTATACCATTAGAGGGTTTCACAATAATCTAGTGTGTAGCACACATCAGTGGGATTTAGGTCATCAAGAACAAGCTCCCATTTGGTGATCATTCCATCTTAATTTTCTTCCTCAATAGGATGTCATGAGTAGGTGAGATACCAAATAAGGCAAGAAAATTGCTAGAATTTAGCCTACTAGGTGCAATATGCTTCCTACACTAATATATGAGAAAAAACTTACATAAAGTTATAAAGAACTAAACTCAAAATCAATATAACATAACATAGTGATATACTCTGAGAAAACCCCTATGGTGCAGGAGCACCTAGGCTAACCTCCATTTTGTTAATTCTCATTTTTGGCTTATATCTGACCTTAGCCAAGTCAGGGTAATTTTGTATTTGTTTTAGACCTTAGAAGGTCATTTTTGTGGTTAGGTGAATTAGTCATTAGGACTAAGATTCACCAATGTCTAGTCATCATTTATAGTTTTTCTTGGTTTAGCCTAAGTTGGAATTGGAGTCTTAAATGTGTCTAAACACATCAATGTTGTTAGGAGGATGCCATGAGGCAGTTAAGGGAGTTGGATGCTCGAAATCAAGGAGGTAGAGGTCCTAGGAGTTTGGAAGAGGGCATAATGGGAAGTTGCAAAAAGTTGTTATTAAGTTGTCATGACAACATTTGTCATGTTGCATGCAACTCGGTTATCTTGGATCCCCTAAAAGATAGGAGTGTGGGATCGACCAACATTCCTAAAAACATGGCAAATGGCATCTATGAAAGGTGTGGCTCGAATGCAAGTTGTGAGTGTTGTTGTAATGAAGTTTTTGGTTTTGGGAATAGAAGAAAAGTCTGCATTTTTTGTGTTTTCCTGAATATCTTGAGTGACAATGATATTAGATGAGTTGTATGTATTGATTAAACGTTGGATTTGTGTTTACAGGGTATATTTAAGTGTTTTTCCTTTTGTAGGCAAGTTGATTTGAATTAGTTTAGTGTTTTGAATTCACAAGTTAAGGTTTAGAGGGTTTTCTAGACCTATTTTGATCAGTCAGTCTTTTTATGGCTCCCCCATGAAATCTAACCATAGGATCTTCCTGAGAATAGATGGAAATGTTAGGGGAGCCACTAGTCTGTACATATTTAGGGTCAGGAGTCATGAAGGGTCAAGCAGATATTTTTTAAATTAAACCCTAGGCGAGTTCAAAGTGCCCGGTTAGAGGTTTGATAGTGAATAATTAAAGAACTTAGGCAGGGGAAGGAGGTACCATACGGAACAAGTACAATTCCAGGTAAGGTATAGTCACATTGTGATATGCTAAGAGGATTGAGGGTTTGTCAATGCATTTGGTGAGAGAAGGAACAAGAAATCAGTAGGTTCCTAGGAATTAGGCCTATTAGCCCTATTTGACCTAGATTATAGGAGATCAGTGTACAGAGGAGTCAGGGGTCTAAAACCTTGTAAATATTTTAGAGGATCAAAAAGGGTATCTGAATGTGAAGTTTTTTTTTTTGGTTATTTGGAAAGTTTGGGCAAGAGAGACAAAAAGGTCACTGTCAAGGGCTACAAGGGATTAGGCCTCTTCAAGACCAAATCTTGAAATCGGTAAGAGTAAAGATTGAAGACCATCCAAGATGGAACCAAATGAATGTGTGTGGCATGTTTTCAGTATCTCTGACACCCCTGCAATCAGTTCAAGCTTTTGAGTGATGTTGGCACTTAGAGACTTCTAAGTGGAGGAGATAGTTTACCAGTTTAAAGTGGTGTTAGTCTTTCAAGGTGAAGCACAATTGTGAAACTCTTGGAGAGGAGTTGGAACATGACTTAGTTAATTATCTAAGCCTGACAAGGACCTGGAAGATATCAGGTTCTAGGAAGAAGACAGGGAAAAGGTCTTTTAGCTATTGTGCAAGCAAGCCTTGGAACACTTACACCACCCTACACTCCAAAGCAACTCAATGCATTATTTAGTAATCAAGGTTAAAACATAATTTAATAAGAGTCTAGGCCTTTATATGAGTATCACTAATACAAATATGGAGTAATTCTAGTAGCATAAAAATACTTACAAAACTCACTATTGAGACCTCCATCTCAAGCATCCAATAAAAAATAGAGAAAATACATGAAATCATAAAATGGTAATTAGAAAACCATGAGCTAACACCACCCAATATGTGGCGTACCCAAATCCCGTTAAAATTCCAACACTCAAATCCCAAGATAAGTCCATAAGCTAAAAATGACATCACGTCCATCTATCATAAACTTGTCATAATCCACTCACCAACTAGAGCACTCTATTTTGGGTCCATTATCTCCATTCAATGATGTCTTATGGTGTGTCTCAAGTTGGTCAACAAGTATATAGCTCCCTCTTATAGATCATATATGTTTTTACATTTCCAATGTGGGAGGCATAGCTTTTGAAGGTCATAACTTTTGATTTGGGAGGTCAATTGGGCCTTTTTTAAATTATAAATTTCAAAGAGATCCACATCCTAGGGATTCAAGAATCAATATCAAACAACTTGAAATAATTATTTTCGTCAAAAATGAGCCCATAAATTAACTTTTTCTATTTTATAGCCTAAAATTTATTCTATTGTATTCTTAACATTAGGAGAAATATTGAGACACATTCCTATCACTCTCCATTTTTCAAATACCTTACAAGGGAAAATGGAATACCAACACTATCAACTAATTTTGAAGAGTCAAGAGGCCCATCTACTCACAACACCACCTAGACTTTTATGTGCTCAAGTTAACTTCATCAATTCATCTACAACATTGTGAAATGATAGCTTTCTCTATCACCACCCTCCTATCCTATGCCATGTCATAAAAAAGGAGATTAAACATCAATATGCTTCATCCTCACATGAAAGGTCAAGTTCCTTACTAGACCTTAAAATCATGAGTAGCTTTCATGTACTCTACTTTTGAAAGCCGATAAAGAAACCACATCTTTTTGCTCACTCATTCAGTTGACTGCACCACCAAACATACTGAAAACATATCCTTTGGTTCATCTCCTACTATCAACATCCCAAACCCAACCTAAATCCTATGAATAATCTTTGAGTGTTTATCCCCTGCAAAATTACCATTATAATAAATGGATTACTCATGGACTTCCCATAAATATTTGAAGACCCTCTTGATTACATCCCAATTTACTCATCTAGGATTAGCCACGAATTTGCTCAAAAATCCCACTAATTGAGTGATGTCTAATCTAACACACACCATATCATAAATTAATCTCCCAATAACATTAGCATAACATACTCAAGCCATATCCTCCATTTCACTAGGATAAGTCAAGCATTTCCCTACTAATAGCTTAGTCCCCATTGAAATAGCAACACACAATGGTATAAAAAAAAACATGTTGAACCTCTCCAACACCAATTTCACATACTCTATTTTGTTCAACCAAAAAATTTTGTTTACTCTATCTCTTTTGATCTTCATACCGAAGATGATTCTGACAACCCCAAAGTATTTCATCTAAAATTATACTAAAAACTAAGGCCTCAATTCATTAATCATGTCCTTACCATTGTTAGAGGAAAGGTTTCTCAACCTTTCTCCTAATGTTAAGAATATAAAAAATATAATTTTCAAACTATGAAACAGAAAAACGCAATTTTGAGCTAGAGTTTGATTTTGGGTCAAATAAATAATTCAACTTATTCTAAAACACTTCTACTAATGTATACTATGTATATCTCTTCCATCTCGATGATTTTTTAAATTGAGGGACTAATGGCCTCCTAAATCAAAAGTTATGGCCTCCAGAAGTTGAGCCTCCCACATTAGAAATGAAAAAAAAAATATGATAAATAAAGGAGCTATAAGAGAGAGTTACTCTTGTTAACTAGCTTTTAATGTGTGTTGTGACACATCATAGGACATCTAAATAGAGGTAATGGAGCTAAAATTATTAGTTTATATTTTTATTTTCTGTGTGGGTATTTATTTTCCTATTATCTAGTTTTTTCCTATGTTTTTTATTGGTAAACTACAATCATGGGGGTTTATCTCATTTATATTTATATTCAAAAAATATTTTTTACAAGACTAGGACATATTAGTGTAGGAGCTGAAAGTTAGCTCTATCCCAAGACTAGCTGCAAAAACATTGAAAACCTTCTACACGATAGCATGCAAGAAATGAGTTTTCTTGACATTAAGATCTATCAAATTTGATGATGAGGTATATTACAAGAGTGTACAATGACCTTTCTTATATAGACAAGGTGTGATGAAGTACTAAATTCCAAAACATTAAATGATTCGTTTCATTATTAAATTACATGAGCCATCATTAAATGACCTAGGACTCTAATATTCAATAAAAAATGGAAAGATAAAATCTTATCTAAAAAACTTAAATATGTCTAGGACCTAAGTGGACTTAAAATATAAATAGGACCCCACTAATTAACTAGTTAGGAAAAATACTTATTTAAACCAACACTCCCCCTTAAGTGTAACATAGGGTGAAGCAAAATTTTTGTTGATGATTAAGCCTTGGCATGCTGACTTCAACCCAGCTTCTGAAACTTTTAGCAAGATCTCGATTTGGGTTTGGTTGCCTTACCTTCCCTCCACTTATGGTTTGACCCCCTTTTGGAGGAAATGGGTGATGCCCTAGGTGATTTATTGTTAGTAGATGCTGCTACCTCTGACATACTTCACTCTACCTTTGCCCGAATTTTGGTTGAAATGGATGTTTCAAAAGGGCTGCCTGTTGAAATTTTAATTAAAACTTCAAAGGGTTCTTGGTTACAATCCTTGGACTATGAAGGGATTCCCTTCTACTGTAGAAGATGTTTTAAAACAGGTCACACTGCTGCACAATGTGGTTTCGAGAAAAATGCTTCAACTTCTTGGTGGAAAGGTGCCTCTCAAAAGCATTACATGGTTGAGAAGAATGTTGATCAACAAAGGAGATTTTCTAAGGTGCTTGCCTCAGAATCACAAGCTCGTGAGGAATCCCCTTTGGATGTCACTTCCGGTGGGGTTGCTGATACTGAACATCTTGTGAAAACCCCTATTATTCATGAGGTGGTTGCTTCTGAATCACTGGGTCTTGGGATGCCCCCTCCATTCGTCTCAAATGGCGAGGTCGCTAAGGCAGCCCCTATCGAATCATCGAGTGCCATTTATGGGGAATGTGCTTCAGCTTCCCTATCTGGTGGCTCTTCAGAAAAGTCTATCTGTGCTAAGGAATCAAAATGTAAATCCTAATACTTTGACTGTTGGCTTTCATCTTCATGAGAGTTGCGAGCTGGCGTGGCACGGTAAGGAAACGCAAGTGGAAGATGGTTGGATCATAGTTAAGGGAAAAAAATATAAATCCTCTCGGTCATCTTTCAATATGACTCTTTGCTCCCACAAGAAAAATGTTAAATGTAAATTTCTTAATTGGTCTTGTTTTGGAGCTGGTCCTTTTTGCTGGCTGCTTGCTGTCTTTTCTGTAGCCTTGCTCTTTTTTGTTAAAGGGTTCCAAATCCCTTCAAAATTTGGTTTTCCCTATATCAAAAACATAGGGTGAAGCAATTATTATTCAAATGATGCAAGGATACAAAGATGGCTCCCAACTACGAGACCAAAAAACCTATACACATTTACAAATGCAAATACAATCTTTCACAAATAGGGAAAAGGAGAAAAACACATAGGAAAAAACCCCTCTCCAAAAGAGAGAAACAATATAAACAAGGATGTCGAATGGACGACTCAATGATATCCCCTGTTAGCAAGAAATTTGGGGAAACACATACCAAAATTTTGAGCCCCAAGTATTTTATACGTGTTGTAGTTTATACCTCAGACTCAAAATTATAAATATGGGTGCCAATACAATCATACATATACTTATCTAATTATACATCCATAGATTAATAGATAACATCATATAGATCTAGAACTTTGATATACATTCTATTAATCAGATTAAAATTGGTACAATGTAATATCTTCCCCTATATTCATGTTTAACTCTTATCTAATCTCTATATATTTATCTTTCCATACATTAGTCTTTGTACATATATTTATTTTTTTCTATTGCATATATTCTCTTCTCTTCTTATTATATTATTTCATTCATATCTTCTTTTATCCTCATCTATGAGATGGGACATAACCCATCCATGATACCCCTATCTAGATGCGATGTTTACAATATTGTGCTTTGAAAGTGCTTTGCGCTAAAATACAATATGATTTCCTAGTTGATGTCTTCACTATCCTATTTTTTGACTAACATCATCCCCCCTTTCAAAATGTTGACTTGTCCTCAAGTCAACGCTACTCTATTGGAGTTTGACTCGTGCACCATTGGCAAAGCATTATAGTATTGTGTCTGTAATGTCGTAAAATTACACCCCTTGCAATTTCACATACATTTTGGTATCCACTCCCTTAAGAATTTTTGTAGGCTAATTTTAGCCCTTGCATCAGCCTTTTTCCCTCTTAGGATGCTCAGGACCCCTTTTCAGTAGCTACCTTCACACGTCAACTTTGCGTCAAACCTTGTACTTTCCACGTTCCCTCTATTTTCAAGTGTGGTTTGTTTGGACACTAGCATGTTGTGCGGATGTCCACATGTCACACTAGCATCTCGCCACATTTTGGCATTCAAATAGTTGTTTCTAAGCCTTTTGTCACTTGTTACCTCCTTTTGTCAGTGGTAACAACTTGAGACACCTTGTAACAGCTTGAGAACCTTCTTTTCAATTCATTTCTTCTTTTGTCTCTTTCTTGGTCTCTCTTAGAATTTTTATTCCTCTCTTGTTTCTTTCTCTTGCTCTCTTTCTTGCTATAGCACTCTAACATTTTCACAACACTCTCTACTACTCTTTTGGCTCTCATAGTCGTCTCTCTCTCTCTCTGGCTTCCTCAAGCCTTGCAGGTGATATCTATCTTGTGTCTTGTGTCTTTGAGCATCTTGGGATTTCTCACATCCCTTGTCTATGCATTTTACTATCTCGTCTATCTATCTATTTTAGTGTCTATTATTTTCTCTATCTTTCTATCTGGTTGTTCATGGAGGTGGGAACACCGAAATAGGGGTTTGACTAAGGCAAGCCCCTAAACAATCCCAACAATTTTCCTCGATCTTATGTGTGCAACTATTGAAGACATTCATTTGCTGGAGGCTTCACTACTTGGTCTATTGTGAGTATTTTCTATCTCTTATTCTCTCGCTTTATCATTTATATTTCACTTAGTTTACTTTATTTTACTCTGTTACTTTCTTGCATTCCAAGAGTTCTTAATAGTCAGTTTATAAGTAGTCATTTTACTACTTTTTGTGACATTCTCAAATTTTAGTCTATATGAGACACTAGCACACCTTTGGGATGCTAATGTGCCATATTGTCATCTATGTGCCATGCTACCGTCCTTTGACTGAGAATTTTTTAGTCTATCTAGAAATCCTCTATGATCTTCTCATTCTAATTTTAAAACTCTCGTTATTTTATCCTATCATTTGAACTTCATTCCTTTAGGTAGTCTGAGGTAGTTTAGGATGATTCATTCCCTGGGACTCTCTTATTAATCAAGAGACTCGTAAGCAATGAATCCACCTTCTCTACATTTTGGTGAACTAGACATGAACACTCCTTCCTAAAAATAAATAAGGACATATCAAAGATTTCCCCTTCCAAGAAAAAAAATTTGGGGCATTTCCCCAAACCCCATTCCATACTGTCAAAGTAGAAGTGATGTTTTGGCCTTCGGTCAGTTGTTTATTCATTATTTATTATATTTAGCTTACTATTATCAAAATTCATTTCATATCTTCTTTTATTAGTTCATTTTCTAAATTTATTCAAAGCATTAATGATGTTCCATTCCATGCATGTGATGGTGACTTGGCCTTACCAATGTCACTCAATATCCTTGATCCTTCTCATGAAATTCCTCTTGTTTCAAAGGATATTTTATTGCAAGAAGATGAAATCATTGATACTTTTCTTAATGTTACTCTATCTTCTCTCCATTCCAATGCATTCTTTGCTAGAGCTGATGCATTAGTGAATGATGGATCTTGTGTCGTAGAAAAAAGTACCCTTTGCTTGACATGGGATTAATTCATGATAAATTAGACATAATGAGGCCTTGATTCTGGTGTTGTGAGGCATTTTATGCACCCAAACTAGGTCTTGGACCCTTATAAATTGAATAGCATGCTTTTAACGACGTCTTGTAAAGGTGTTGTAAAATGCTTTCACGCTTTTTTAGACTTAATGAACCTATTTCTCCTCAATTCAACATTATAAAATGTGTTTAATAGCATTATTACATCAATCTAGAAGGCTTTTAAAATAAACTTAATGTTAAATTAGTGTTGTAATGTGTCTTGCACATTCACATTGATTCTTGTGCTTTCTTAGGCTATGTGGACCTCATTTTACTGTTGTAAAGTGTATTTAATCATATTTTCACATTGATTTTTGTGTCCCAAGCCCTAATTGACCTTTACATCATCACTAATAGGCCCCTATTAACCCATATTGTGCATCCTAAGGCTTGAATTGATCAAATACCCAACAACGTTGCATTTTAGACCTTATATCCTTATCTCTTGGCATCTGAGCTATCAAATTGGCCCCTATAGGACCTGTTCGCCATGCATGGAAAATCAGTCCCATCCAGGTGGGACCCATTCACCATGTGTGGTGAATGAGTCCCATTTGGCTCAATTTTGACCTTTGAGCAGGAAAAAAGTGAAATTTGAGTTTAATATTATTTCATGTCGGCCTATGATGAGGTATTAACGGGTAAAATATGTGAATTTCCTATAAAAGAACCTCTCTAAACTAATTTTTACATCCATTAACTCAATTCACATCCATTCTTCATTATTCATCCACCAATCTTTCATCTCAAGTCAAGCAATTTAGGGTTTTATCATTGCAAGACATCTAGAAATCTCCTAAAGACATTCAAGGGTTGAATCTTCCTCCATTGTTGTAGAAATTCAAGATCAACATCATGGCAAAGTAATATATTCCATTATTGCATGTTTCATTACATTCTTTCTCTATTTTGATTTAATTACCTAAATGAGGTTTGACCAAGGAAAACCTCCATGCCCTAACATTCACCATTTCTTCTTCTCTTCTTGTGTGTTTGTAGATTTAGGTCCCTTGGAAGCTTGGAATTCATTGAAGATAAAGTTGCAAGGTTTCTCTTGAAAGTCTTATCTTCATTCAAAAAGTCAAAGTATCAACAAAAACTTATTTTCAGGCCTGTAAATCAAAGTTTTGGAAGCAAACACATGTAGGAAGTCAAAGTGTAGATCAGAAGCTCTGGAATCCACCTTCGGATAATTAGAAATTCAAAAGTGGACTCATTCTCCATGAGTGACAAATGAGTCCCACTCTAGGGCCAATTTTGAGTTTTCTACATTTTTTACTACCCTTTTGTCATAAACAGGTTTCAGCTCAGTTTGACAGAACTAGGACTGATTTTCCCAAAATGGTGAATGAGTCCCTCCAGGCCTGAAAAATAATATCAGCAACATTTAAAATGCAATTTCTAGTCTTCATCAAGGTTCCAAGTGCACACTTTCAATTTGGTTCAATTTTATTAAGTTTTGCATTCATTTCTAGTTCATTGTTGTACTACACAATGTGTTTTCAAACATCACTTGTTTCTTAGATTTTGCATCCATAATCAATCACTTAGATCATTACATTTAGCCATAATTCCACCAGACATAACATAATTTGAATGAACCCTTTAGCATTTTTGGCCCTACCTCTCTCCTTTTAGGTGAAAAACCCTAGAAGAGCTAGAGTAGTGCATTAGCGCCAAAAATCTATAGTTCAGATCTCTTCTCACTTCAGATCCTCCAAGGATAGACGTTGAGCATATTTCTTCAAAAAAATCCCTTATTAGTCTTGATGCATATGTAAATGTTGTTGTAGTCTCTGTCGCCCCTCGACGGCCTAAGAGACAGGTCATTTATGTGACTCTGGGTAGTCCTTCTCCTAAAAGGATTTGTTCTATTTGTGGGGTCCCCATCAAGAAAGTGATACCCACTAGCTCACACTTATAATATGTGGACACCAATTTTGGCACCCGCGAATCTCTAACACTTCTAGGGATTTTCACCTAAATGGAGAGAGGTAGGCCAAAATGTGCAATGTCCCCACTCAAGACTAATACAAGTATGGATGAAATATTCCTAAATGCAATAAACTGATAAAGGAAATGAATTATTAATGTAAAACCTAAGAAATGCAAGTTATTTGAAAACACATTGTGATATGCAAAATGACCTAAGAATACAAACAAACAATAATAGAAATGAATGAAATTGGAGAGGTGCACCTGGAAACTAGAATGTGATGCAAAGAGGCTCTGGAATCCTACATAATTTGTTGTTGAAACTAACTAGGACACTTACACCAAACTGGGCGACTTAGTCTTGTTTCGGGGAAATTCTGTCGGAACAAGTTTCAGCCAAATGGGTATCTAGAAATACAGAAATCACTAACAGTGGGACTAATTCACCATATATGGCAACTTAGTCAACCTGTGAATCTCAGGAAATTCAAGGCAGGAATCTATAGCTTTCAATCTGCACTTCTCTTCTTGACGGGTGTCCAGATCTGAATCTGCAGAAATTGGGTTGTAAGAGGTCTTCAAGCTTCTCTTAGGGTTTTGTTGACTTAAGTGACTTTGATGAATTTACAACACCTTTTAACACCTTTCTCTTTCATAAATCTACACACAAGACTTGCAAAACACACATGCAAAGAGGGGGAAAAGGGTTAAGGGTTAGTGAATAGGGGTTTGCCTTGGTCAAACCCTAATTTGATAATCAAACCCTTGAAAATGAAATGAAATAAAGAGAGAATGATGAATGAACAACATGAAATGCTACAACTCACCAAAACCTTCATGTAGAAATATGAAGATATGCAAGTAGATGATCCAATGGATGTAGACTTGATAATGCCAAAGTGCTTGAGAATGATTAAGTGAATGAATGTATGTATTCTAACGTATGAATGAATTAATGGGGGTGAAAATGAGAGAAAAACCCTTTATTTATACTTTATTTTACAAAATTTCCCAAAAATAACAAATCACAGGCCAACCTCAAGGTTAAGAGAATAATATCCTGCCAGAAATTTAAAATAATTTTGATTTTTGTGCCCAGTGGGACTAAGTTTCCCTAGGTGGCAACTTGGTCCCACCAGGGAAATTTTAATGGGTGTCAGAAATTAAAGCATATTTAATGATGTTTAACAAGATTATTCTCCAAAACACACTTAAGTAGGGCCGAAAAGTGCATTAAGGGGGTCAATTAAACATAAGAAAGGGTCAAATTAGTGATGAAAATCCTAGAAAAGCATGAAAGTTTGTTACAAATCTTTACAACACTTTGAAATACAGCTTGGTAAGTGATAAAAAGAGGTTATTTAGTATAATTATAATAAAAGGGTCCTAGAAAAGTGTGAAAGTGGGTTACAACACTTCACAACACTTTTACAAGACATCATAGAATTCTTAATGATTCACAAGGGTCCAAGACCTAATGTGAATGTGTTGACCACATTACAACATTAAATCTAGGCAAAACCAAGCCAAACTATATAAGAAAGACTCAAATGAGCATAAAATGTCCAAGTATACATTTTTTTGTGACACATTTATCCCCCACTTTAGTGAGAGGATGAACTTGCTTCAAACTCACACTAAAGTAGCCAAACATGCATATCAAGAGGGATCCAAATGCATTCATGCTAGAAAGATGAGACAAAAATAATCAAGAGGGGTGATCAAGCCCCCAAGATCAAGATCCCATTGCAAACCAAACATTAGCACAAAGGAACACACATGAAAATGGTGAAAAAGAATGAAGGGGAGAGAAGGAGAAGGAAAAAGAGAGTCAGATTAAGCTATCACTAATACATTTTGATCAATTTTTCGACGACGGCCCGTCAGAATTTCGACGGCTGTTTGTCGTTGTTATTGCGTTAGAATTTCGACGGCATTTGAAACGTCGAAATTCTGGCCCAGCATCCGATGTTGGGTTAGAATTTTGATGTTTCAAATGTCATCAAATTTTTGATGCAATAATAGCGACAAACAGCCATCGAAATTCTGATGGGCCATCGTCAAAAAATTGATCAAAATGTATCAGTGTATGATCATTTTTCCATCTCGTTGTAGATTAGATCTAGGATTTTTTATCCATAAAAGGAAATGTAAACTCACTCTAAGGTGACAGAACTCATGGTTGTCCGCTGGGTGATAAGGCCCAAAGGTGAGAAACATACACTCATGGTTGGTATGCACTCACACACACAAAGGTGGCTATGGGGAAAGTCATGCCTCGAAATGGGCTTCCCACTCAACCATATCAAAGTTATATCTACTGATAACTTTAATAAGGTGCAACAAAATAAAATAACTTTTCAAGCTTCATGAGACAAGCAAAACTTTGTATGCTTGGAGCTCATGAACAAATGCGATGGCACCACAAGCATGCAAGTTGTGTTATGAAAGGTGGCCATATAACAAATACAAAATGAAACATGCAAAAGGATTTTTAAAGGAATCTTGTTTAGTTCATGCGAGGTCTTTCACTTAGGCAACATTTTGTCTAATGTCTCCAAGAGAGGACCAATCAAAGAATAGAAGGTTCATAACATAGGGGATGCAGTGTGTCACATCAAGCCACCAAGAGGAATTTAATATGCTAATATAGATCACACTTATGAAGGACGTCACACCCAATGTCATCCACAAAGCAACAAACACATCGTATAAAGTAAGAAGGTTGCACTAAGAACCATGAAAAGGAAAAAAATACAAAATAATAATGTCAATGTATGCCCCCACTTTAAAGGAATTTCTACACATTGTACTGTGAGCAATTACTTTAAATTAGTAAATGAAAAATTCAAATAAGAAGGAAGAAATGAGAGCCAACTTGGAAAGCCCTTATGCCAAGTCATATGTTTCTGAGTAAGGCTACATCATGTGAAGAAAAGGAAAAGAAAGAGGGGAAGGGGTTTCCCCCAAAACACCAAACACATAAGGGATCTATGGATTTGGGATCAATATGTTCTTTGTTGCAATGTTGTGTAAAGAGCTCGAAACTTTCATCATTCCCGAAATACATAGAACTAGAAGAATGACACAAAGAGAGTGAAAACAAATAAAAATAAAAATCCTTGTGGGTCAACATGGAAGATACATAGGATGTCTCGACGCTTTGTGTCATCTCCAAAAGGAAAACACAAGAAAAATGAAAAAGAAAAGGTGAAAGAAAAAGGAAAATCTTTTGGGTCAACATGAGAGAGACATTTCGGTCTCAATGCCTTGTGCCATCCCCAAAAGGAAAACACAAGCAAAAGACAAAAGAAAAAGAAAAGGGCCTTTTGGGTCAACATGAAAGAGACATTGTGGTCTCACTGCCTTGTGTCATCCCCAAAAGGAAAACACAAGCAAAAGACAAAAGAGAAGGCAAAGAAAAAGAAAAGGGCCTTTTTGGTCAACATGAAAGAGACATTGCGGTCTCAATGCCTTGCATCATCCCCAAAAGGAGAACACTGTAAGTAAAATAAAAAAGAAAAGGAAAAGAAAAATAAAAGGTCCTTTTGGGTCAACATGAAAGAGACATTGCGGTCTCAATGCCTTGCGTCATCCCCAAAAGGAAAACACAAGCAAAAGACAAAAGAAAAGGTGATAGTGATGTACAACATATAGAAGAATGAAGATACAAATAGAGGAATGTCACAAAGAGAGAGAGAACATCAAACATCACATCATGAGGGATCACATTATGCACATACAAACACACAAAATAAAAAGAAAAAGAAAAAGAAAAATATTAGTAAGGCAAATGCGAGTCAACCATCAAGAAAGTCATTCGCCTCCCAATCTCAATTGGTATAAGCGAAAGGTGGATAACGCAAGCTAAGGGATAATGACAAATTCATTACTAGGACAAGGCTGGTAACTTCTTTCCCCCATTGAGTGCAAGGCAAGAATGAGTCGAGGTAGGTGATGGGAAAGTTCATGTAATAGTGAGAAGGGAATTTTCTACAACTATTACATGAGAAGGTGTTCGATGGTGGTTTATGGAATTATTGGATAGCAATTATCACCATCAAAATTATACTTGCTCAATATTTCTTTCAATTTGTGACACTTATCACTTCTATGTCCAAGAACATGATGATATGCACAATGTGGAACGTTAGCATCTTTAGGATAGATCACTAACCTATTCATAGGTGGTAATAGTATGAGTCCTTTGTTTAAAAGTATTTGCAATTTCCTTTCACATTCAGGTGGTGGATAGAGGCAACTTCATTTTGTGTAACTTGTAAGGCCTCTTGTGCTTGCTAGATTCACCCTTTTCATGAATGGAACAAGGAGGACCTAAAGTGATCTGCTCATCCTTGTCATTGTTATCAAATAAGGGTTGTTCTCGAGGAAGGAGGACATTCAGATTGTGAGGGGAATCAAAGATCATCGTGCCATCATCACAAAGTCTCGAATATTCTATAAGAGGCTTGCTATCATGAGACGGATCTTGATATCCTAACCTATTGCATTAGCATCTTTTGGATGTTGCTCTAAGAGTTGATGAATATTATGTTCAGTTGTTGTGTCACATCCTTGTTTGCTTAAAATGGTAAAACCTTTTCCATAGGTTTCTTCAAGGTTGATTGGAGTACTAGTGACTTTTTTATCATATAATGGATGAGAAGTGGCTTGGTTAGAAGAACTAGGTTCATCTGTTGGAGGGAACTTAGGTCCTTCATTTTTTGCAGAATGTAAAAAACCAAACATATCAGGAGGTGGTATTGTAGGAAGGTCTTGTGGTTTCATGGATGGATAAAATGATGCATTAGCTTCGAGGTTGTCAAGGAATTCATTTAGGAACTTATTCATGTTGTCATCATCTTCTCCAATGATGTCAACATCACGAGGAGGACATTCATGAGGAGTTGAAGGAGCATGAGGAAGCTCAATGTCATTAACATCAGTTCCAAAGGAACAACTTGACATGTCAACTAAAGATTTTAATGACATCCAAAACTTATTAAAACACATATCCATGATGCAAATGAATGAAAGTAAACTAAATGCAAGAAATGGAATAAAACAGCAAATCTAGAACAAGAACGGAAATGCAGAGAATGCTCTAAAAATGTCAGAAATTACAGTGCAGAATGTGCAAGTGGACTAAGTCGCCCAGTGTGGAAAATTAGTCCCAGTGGTGATTTTTGTAAGAATTTCAAAAAAATTAAATGGTATTTTATGATTTTTAGATTTTCAAATGTAGGTATAATATGAAAATGTAGAATTTTTTGAATTTTTAATGAAATGCAATGCAAAAATATAAGCTATATGAGCTTTTCACTAATGTAATTTTTTAAAACCCTAGGATGCAAATTAAACAATGCAAAACCTAATGCAATGTTGATGCAAGTTATGCCTAGGATGTAAATGCACCAGAAATCAAAAGTAAAATTTTCTAAAGTCAGGTTCGCCAAAATGTGGACACTGATTTTGGCACCCATGAATCTCTAACACTTCGAGGGATTTTCACCTAAAAGGAGAGAGGTAGGCCAAAATGTGCAATGTCCCCACTCAATCTTGACTAATGAAATTATGGATGAAATATTCCTAAATGCAATGTCTAAATGCAATAAACTGATAAAGGAAATGAATTATTAATATAAAACCTAAGAAATGCAAGTTGTTTGAAAACACATTGTGATATGCAAAATGACTTAAGAATACAAACAAACAATAATAGAAATGAATGAAACTGGAGAGGTGCACCTGGAAACTGGAATGTGATTTAGAGAGGCTCTAGAATCCTACATAGTTTTCTATTGAAACCAAATGGGACACTTATGCCAAACTGGGCGACTTAGTCCTATTTCGAGGAAATTCTGTCGGAATAGGTTTCAACCAAATGGGTATCTAGAAATATAGAAATCATTGACAGTAGGAATAATTCACCACATATGGAAACTTAGTCCACCTGTGAATCTCGATAAATTTAGGGCAAGAATTTGTAGCTTTCAATCTGCACTTCTCTTCTTGACAGGTGTCTGGATCTGAATCTGCAGAAATCGGGTTGTAAGAGGTCTCCAATCTTCTCTTAGGGTTTTGTTGACTTGAATGACTTTGATGAATTGACAACACCTTTTAACACCTTTATCTTTGACAAATCTGCATACAAGACCTGCAAAACACACATGCAAAGAGGGGGAAAAGGGTTAAGGGTTAGTGAATAAGGGTTTTCCTTGGTCAAACCTCAATTTGGTAATCAAACCCTTGAAAATGAAATGAAATAAAGAGAGAATGATGAATGAAAAAAATGCAATGCTATAACTCACCAAACCCTTGATGTAGAAATCTAAAGATATGCAAGTAGATGCTCCAATGGATGTAGACTTGATGATGCCAAAGTGCTTGAGAATGATTAAGTGAATGAATGTATGCATGCTAATTTATGAATGAATTAATGGGGGTGAAAATGAGAGGTAAACCCTTTATTTATACTTGATTTTAAAAAATTTCCCAAAAATAACACATCACAGGTTGACCTCAAGGTTAAGAGAATAATATCCCGCTAGAAATTTAAAATAATTTTGATTTTTGTGCCCAGTGGGACTAAGTCACCCCAGGTGGAGACTTGGTCCCACCACCTGGCAATTTTAATGGGTGTCAGAAATTAAAGTGTATTTAATGATGTTTAACGAGATTATTCTCCAAAACACACTTAAGTAGGGCCAGAAAGTACATTAAGGGGGTCATTTAAACATAATAAAGGGTCAAATTAGTGATGACAAGCCTAGAGAAGCATGAAAGTTTGTTACAACTCTTTACAACACTTTGAAATAAGGTTTGGTAAGTGATAAAAAGAGGTTATTTAGGTGAATTATAATAAAAGGGTCCTAGAAAAGAGTGAAAGTGGGTTACAACACTTAACAACACTTTTACAAGACATGTCATAGAATTCTTAATGATTCACAAGGGTCCAAGACCTAATGTGAATGTGTTGACTGGACATTACAACATTAAATCTAGGCAAAACCAAGCCAAAATCCATAAGAAAGACTCAAATGAGTGTAAAAATGTCCAAGTATACATTTTTTGCGACACATAATACTAGAAGAATAAATTAAATGTTGATCAACCTACTTCTTTCCCACCTTCTCAACCAATTCTTCCTCGAGCACCTAAACCCATGACTAAAGTAACTAGTTATATTATGTTCTTGTCAAGAAAATTTGTGTAACTCTGGCTAAGATCTCACTATGGGACTTGCTTCAGTCTATGTAGGTTTACCAGGATAAACTTTAGGAAGCCTTGCAAAATATTATCTTTCCTTCTTTTGCTAGGTTGATGGATGTTAATGCGTTGATAGCTCATGTTCATGTTGATTCGTTTAATATTACATTCTATCCACAGGAACTCCCACGCTTGGAAGTGTAGAAGTGAGCTAATCCTTTAATAATAATAATTAACATTAATAATATTGGCATTAGATGTACTCTCGTTGACACCAGTTCGACACTCAACATATGTAGCATCGATCTGATGCCTAAAACTAAAATTGATTTAGATTCCCTTGCTACTTCTAAGTTTTACATTCATGGATATGATAATACTAGTCGACAAGCCCTAGGCATGATAATCTTGCCTTTGTGAGGTTGGGAACCATTACCGTACCCACCCGTGTATATGTTATGTCAAAAAAATTACCGTATAATCGTCTTCTCTGTAGATCGTGGATTCACACTATGGGTGCAGTTCCATCTACCTTGCATAGATCCATTAAATTTCATTCATAATAATCAAGTAGTCACAATCAAGGCTGGCCTTGATGTCGTACACTTATGTGAGTTGGAAGTTTTTGGTTAGGCTTCAGTTGCACCTACTCTTAAAAATCTTATTCCTTCAATATCTTCCAATGTGTTGACATCTACTCCAATAGTACATGTTACAACTTGGATACTCTTGATACAGATGTGGACCTAAAGAAGATCCTCCTCGAGCAAAAAATCCTCAGTCTACTCCTATTTCTTCTCCTAAATCAAATGTGTGTCTTTGCAGTGATTGGGGTTCCTTGGACTTTACATTTTCCTTCATTGGGGAATATTAATTTGACCCAATCCACTTAGACATTCTGACAATATCATTCACACCCAATGACAAAAGATGATTATTCTTTTGTATCACGGGACAATGTGAACCAGTCCGTAAATATGAGAATGGGAGCTTTTGCAATTTATTGTTTGAGGGTGTCAAAGGAGTGTTGGCACTGTTCAGTCCATGTGATCGCTTTGTTATTTTTCTTCTTAAGAAGTTCCTCTAGGGGGCTACTAGGTTGGTGTATCCTTTGATAAATTCTTACCTTATAGCCAAAATATTATAAGGAAGTATTTCATCAAATAATTGACATGCATTCATTTTCTTGAAACTTCTCTCTATTATTTACTCCATTTTTGTGCAACCTCTCATCAATTCCTGCCTCATAATGTATCTCTTTCATGGTTGTCAATGTTGGAGTAATTAAGAAAATCACCTAATGATTAATTAGTCATTACTTAATTATAAGGTCCCTTATTACTTTAATTACTTAAGTTAAACTTGAGAGTGTTCTTTTATTAGTGGATTGAGCAATTTATAGGTCAAGTTGTCTCATTTCATATGATTAGGACATTTGTCACAATTTAATCAAATCCTCATCTAGGGTTTGCACTTTTTCTTTTATAAGCATTCATTATTTTTACTTTGTAATCATTCATCTAGGTATTCATTCAATACAATTATAGGTTAATCTCAATATCAGATGCTTGTGTGGATTAATCATTCTCTTCTCAAGGTTGCATGAGCACAATTATTGCTTTGATCTCTCATATGTGATAGGTGTTTTAGTTGCAGGTGATTTCTGGGAGTTGTGGGGTTTGCTATAGCCAAGAGAGAAAACCATAGGAAAGAGGAAGAAATATTTTGTATACATGAGAATTATTTTTCAAAATGGTACACCAAAGGGTTAGGGAGGAGGCCTAGATTTGCATTTATAGAATATTTTTTATGAAAAATGGGCATTGTAGTGGGTTTGATAGTTATTTTAGGTGGGGAACCAATGTTTTAAATTTTTGAAACTCAATAAACACTAGCATCCCACACTAATGTCTAGGAGAAAAGGCCAAAAACAAAGTTGAAAATTTCAATGACTTTAAGATGGAACAAAATAATTTGAAAATTTAAAAATTGATGAACAAGAAAATGTTGGATTTATCATTTCAATGTGCCATAGAACATACTAAATGATGGATACTAAAATGAGGATGATTTATAATGTCAAAATTGTATGCTATACAATTTGTTACCTTACATTTCCCCCCCACTTTAGCAATCTTTCATCACTGTTTGATAAAGCTATGCTAAAGTACATCAATAAAAATTTAGAAAATAATAATTATTTTGAGATATAAAAGATTACATAGCAACATTCTTGATCAGTAAAGCTCATTTCCCTACTCAATAATTTACAAAATCAATATGTTAGACAAGACAATCTTGTAAAATAAATATGGTAAGCTCACAACAATCTTGTTAGACAAATGTGTGAGTCTATCACCAATATCAATAATCATAACTTAAAATATTGGAGAGGGAATCTTATACAATGAGAAGAATGTTTGTTTCAAGAAGAATAGACTAATATACAAGAACAAAACGGAATATAATCAATAAGAGGATAAAATGAATGATTCAAGATCTAGCTTACTCTTTTGCTAGGAATCATGAGAATCAGTTGGAAACTTGTGAATTACTAAAAGTTAGTTGTAATGATTTTGGTACTTGTGTCTTATCCTTTGTTTATTTTTCTTTAATTCCATTTTGTTATTAGCAATAATATTTTTCTGTGTCTTCAAGATATTTTTAATGAGATTTTGTATTGCTAATTAGACAATGGTCTATAAGTATTACATTGTGACTTTCATAAGTGGATCTTTCAATCTTATAATTCTACTATATATGTATGTATATGTATGTATGTATGTATGTATGTATGCATGTATGTACACACACACACACATGATGCATGAGTTGTTTTTGGTTGCTTATTGTGGTGTAGAAAAATGGGCCTCTTGCTTGACATGGGAATAATTGATGATAAATTGTACTTAATGAGGCCTTGATTTAGTGTTGTGGAGTGTTTTATGCATCCACACTAGGTCTTGGACCCTTGCAAATTGAATAACATGCTTTTAACGATGTCTTGTAAAGGTGTCGTAAAGTGTTGTAAGATAATTTCACACTTTTGTAGACTTAATAAACCCATTTCTCCCTAATGGGTAAGTGCACCAAGATGGTTCTCAAAAAAGGGGCTTAAGTGGCCACTTTTTTTTTTGAAATCAAGAAATACTAATTTATTTTGAAAATGGTTGAGATTAAGGGGTTCAAATGAGAGACGTACAAAAATTTGTGTTGTTTTTGTCAGAAAAACATAACATAGCAACTCTTGTACAACCCTCATACGGTAAACTTTTTTTTAGTATTTTTAAAATCGCTATGGTCAGAAGTTAGGTAACAGTATATAGTTGATGCACAATTTTTCTGATAATTTTTTAATGAATATTTTATTTTTTACTAATTTTTGAAGTGGACACTTCCTAAAAAATAGAATATTGGCCGTGCTACCCCTACAAATTTTGGAAACTAATTGAATTTTTTAAAAAAAAAAATTGTAGAATGGAGTCTAGTTTCTAAAAATGTAATTTATTTGAAATTTCGGTGAACGGTTAATTTATAACGAAAAAAACACCAAACACTATTTTTTTCTAAAAAAGAGGCATACAAACAAAAGAAATTATGGATGAATGGCTTAACATTGTCATAAAGTGTAAAAAATTACATCGTTGGATAGCTAAGAGAGAACCTAACATTACCCAGATGTTCGATTTGTTTGATATTGAACCACGTGCAATCCTAACGATGAGCACGAACTCGATTATGTGAAATATTATAGAAATTGCAAAAACACATCTCTGGTCGTTGGGAATGCCCTCCAAGCCTTTGGGTTAGTATTCCAAGGCAAATACCAATCCTAAGGCTTGGGGATTCCCAAAGCAAGATATAATGTGAGCACGTTATAACACGCTTGCGTGTTATATGTCAGTTTTGACATGGTTATTTGTTTGTGGGGAGCATGTCTAGCAAGACATAACGTGAGCACGTTATAACATGCTCGTGTTATGTCTTGCTTTATGTTAAATGCATATTGAATGTATGTTTATTTATTTGTATGTTTGTATGCACATGTATGCTTGTATGTCATGTATGTCATGTATGTATGTATGTATGTATGTATGTATGTATGTATGCATGTATGTATCAATGCATGTATATTGTGTGTATTCCTACTTGTATGTAAGATTGTATATGTGTGCATGTACATGTATGCTTGTATGTATGTGGGATTGTATGTACATATGTATTATACTTGTATGTATGTATTTATGTATGTCTTTAGAGGGAGGGAGCATTTTAAGAGAGAGAGAGAGATCTAGAGTTGTCTAGGTAGGGTGGGAGAGGGAGAGAGAGGGGGAGAGAGAGAGAGAGAGAGAGAGAGAGGGAGGGAGAGG
>VDFB02358134.1:133651404-133678958 GCA_007258455.2 Sequoia sempervirens | reverse complement strand
AGTTTAAAGAAAAAAATCATAAAAAAGTCCTGAAAAAAATCAAAAAAATCAAAAAGTGCAATAAAAGCAAGTGGTGAAAACCTAGCAAACAAGTGCTACTTGTGATTAAAATAGGCTCCTCCATCCATTATCTTATGTCTTGTTTTCACTTTTGGCATTATCCATCCATATCTATCCTCTGTATAAATCTTTTATATCCATATCATATGAACAAGGATCCTTATGTTTCATCATGGCTTGATGAAATTTGTACATATCTTTCATCTTTAGGTTATGTTTACACTGGGGGAAAAACGCAGAAACATAGACTAAACAAGAGAGGGGAAACAAGATTTTAGAACATCGCAAACAGACACAAAACGATTTGTCAAAATACAACAAACATTGTTATATCAAATCAACCACAACATGCTTATTCAATGCCAATGAACATCAAAACAACATATTCCACATAAATGTCAAAGCAGAACATCAATGATGATAACCAAATTGGATGATCTTAATCTGAATAAATGTTTGAAATACTTTAAGCAAAATTTGAATGGTTGTTTTATTTTTCTATCATATCTCTGGAGCAATTCAATGATGTACTGAACTAGAAAAGCAAGGAAGGAGTATGATTTTTATTTGTCTGTTGTTTGCGAGGAAATCATTAGTACTATGCAAATTGGTCGCGAGACATGCTCTATCATGGATCATTGATGACATTTCGGAATTTGCATGGGAAACGGGTTAACTCTTGTTTGTTTATGCAAGCAATACTCAGATCATCTCGGTTTAATTATACCTAGATGCTTGTATTAACTTGCTATATCAAAAATCATGAAAGCAATACTCAGGTCATCACTGGTGCTAACATACCCTTTGATGCTTGTATTAACTTTCAACATTTCAATGCTCTATGCCGATACAAAAAGCACAAATAAGCTCTCCAAATGGTAATATTGTATGGATATCCTGCATGGTTAGTATAGATTGCATTCATGTTAGAAATTGCATTTTGCATTCATAGATTTCTCAAAAAGCTGGCAAAGTATCAAATGGTTCATATCTTTTCGCATACATGACTGAGTATATTTTGATATTCACAAAAACAACATTTCATACATCATTTCATACATATTTGCATCAGAAAATCATAAAAATAACGCATGCATACATAAACATTCATTCACATGTATAAATTGTATTGTACATTATATTCATATAATCATTCATTAAATAGAGTTCATCTCATCTCATATATCATGCATACATCATAAACATGTACAAATAGGGAAACCATTATATCATAACATATCATGCATTTAAGAAAATAGACACATTTATCTCATCATAAATCATCGCTGCATTTCATATATCTCAAAAATGAATGTCAAAATATACAAGGATGTCAACTATATATGATATAACATCATCAAAAATGATCATCTCAGGGTGTATACAAATATCTTCAAAGAGTATCACAAAAACATCATCTACAATGCACTAGGCACTGCTATCCTCTGATGGAGCTGGTCTGGGACCTGTACCACCTGCCCCTAATGGACCTGTACCACCTTCCCCTGATGGATCTACTCCGCCTGTCCCTGATGGCCCTCCTGGAGGTAATGGTTGTGTGACACCTCTACTAGTAGTACGAGTGTTACTATGCGTAGACCATGACCGAGTATAACTCTCCCTCCGCTCAAGTGGAACAGCATCATGATATCTAGTCCTGTAAAACTCAGCCTCCTGGGTGGCTCTGGTAACCTCTCTCATCATGTCACCAGGTAGGGTGCTAGCTGCTACTCTCTGTAAACTGTCTGCCAAAGCAATGGCCTGCTCACCCCACTGTCTGGCTGCATCTCTCTTAGCAATAACTGAAATCAACTGTCCCTGCAACTGTGTAATCAAGGCCTGTTCCTGTGCTAGCTGAGTCTGTAAACTCTGTATTGTACTATGCAAAGAGGATATCTGACCTGATACTGTTGGATCTATTGAAGGAGATGGATCTATGTGTCCCATTCATGGTCCCCCTCTACCTCTCCTACCACCTCTCCTGCAACCCCTATCACCACCCCTACCATCACCACCATCATCTCCCTCTGAGTCATCATCTCCTCCACTCTCATCATCATCACTGCCCTCTGAATCATCACCCTCTGAAGCCGAATCTCTCTGTCGTCGTCTCTGTGCAGCAACAGGAATAATAGGCTCATCAGGATCAAACATACGTGGTGTAGGATGCTCTAGGATATACTGGCTATACTCTGGTGTCATCCCTGCATCGAGAACATCAACTCGGTAATCCCACATCACCGCTCCTAAACTGGTGAACTCTGCCACCGCTGTCTCATAGGAAATCCGTGGACCCCATACTGCAAGCTCTAACTGTCGTCGTGCATAAATGGCCGAACCTACAGGCATACCCTGAATCCATCCAAACTGCCGACATACTTGTCTAGCAAGAAATCTCTCAATGATCCATGGAGTACGCCCAATCAAAAATCTGGATGTACACACGAACGGCATCTCCCTCGCATCCTCTGGCCGTGCCTCACAATCTAAATATGGCCGCCAGCATACTGTATCCAGACCATCCAAGAGACGCTGCCAATGATCTAGTTTGCCCAGTCTTGGCTAAGCAATAATGTCGGCATATCTCCATCTATATGATCGACCAGCTGGTCGCTATCCTCGAGTCAATGGTCACAAAACAGCAAAGTGCTCCCATGCCCATATCTATAATAATGAGCAACCAACAGCAAAACTCCGGCCTCTACCATACACAATATGATGTAACTCATCATACAAGTGAGCAAGCATGCATGTACCCCACGCATACCGTGTCCCCTGCATCACCATACTCTCTAGCACACGACCCCATCTGATCGCGAACCCCTTCGACCTATGGTCGGGGCACAACACACCTCCAATGAATCCTGCCAGTACAGACGGTAAAGGTGGATATGTATCTGTCATCTCGCCCCATGGGATAAAATATCCGATAATCTGATCATCTCGAAAAATCTTCCTCAAAGCATCAGTGCCTCCAACCTCTCGGCTATCAAATACCACTATCTCCCCCATCACTGGGATCCTCAGGATGCAATATATGTCCTCAGGGGTCACTGTAATCTCTCCGGTCAGTAAATGAAATGTGTTGGTGTCACTATGCCACCGCTCAGCGAGTGCTATCAATAAAGCCCTGTTGAGGCGAACCTCAGGCATATCAAGCAATGACCTCAGTCCACAGGCCTCAATCACATCTCGGTTTGACTGTAACAACTGTGGAATCAATGTCCATGTACTCAGAAATGCCTCCCATGACTGCAATACACCCAATCTCTCCTGTTGACACATCATCAATGCAAAATCAGTATCAAATCATCATGATTTATCAATCAAATCTAAATATCAAAATATTTGTTTTTCATTTTCATGGAAAGCAGATAATCAACATCATGTTTATTTTTAACAACTTTAGAAATAAACACATCAATCAAAACTATTTGTTTTTCATCATCATGGAAGGCAGATAATCATAATCACGTTTGTTTTTAACAACTTTAAAAACAAATCTATCAATTCTTATTTGTTTTCCAACAACTTTGGGAACAAATTTATCACTCGCAACAACAGTTAATCAAAGGCACTACAGAAAACATCAAGGGCGCTACAGAAATCCCTATATGCGCTACAATATCAAGGGCGCTACAGAACTAATCACGGGCGCTACAGAATTCATCAAGGGCGCTACAGGATCATATGCGCTACAGAAAATATCAAGAGCGCTCTAGAATCTATCAAATGCACTGCGAAAACAAATGCGCTACGAAAATTGTTAAAAGCACTACGAAAAACCTTAAGGGCGCTAAAACACCAAATTTTGCAAACAAAACATTGAAAACTGTGCTTCAAACGGAAAATTTTCAAAATGCAGGAGTTTCATGGGGTACATACCGGGGGTCCGTAGTGTGCTGGTCACTGATGTCGTCAAATGCGCTCGAAACGGTGTTGGTGAACGGGAAGTGCCATCTTTCTCAATCCAGAGCTCAAAATTTGCAAATTTTACTAGGTTAAAATGGAAAATGACATGGAAAATGACATTTTTAACCTATATAATGGTAAAATTGGGGCATTTTATCACATTTTAACAGAGCAGGGGCAATTTTTGACATTTTATATCTCTCCAAGTCAGTTTCTTCACATCATTATGTTCGAATGATGAATCGACATTTTTAAAATCATAAAATAAAAAAATAAAAATAATAATTAACAAAAATTCAAAATATTATCAATTCATCGTACGAGGGGGCATATACCTATCAATATTCGACAGTCAATATTTGGGGCAAATTTCAAAATTCTTTGAAGCAATGTGTAAAACACATCACTTCAAAGAGGGGCAAAATGTATACACCTAAAAATGGTCACATCATCATTATGTTCGAACGATGAATCGACATTTTTAAAATCATAAAATTCAAAAATAAAAAAAAATAATTAACAAAAATTCAAAATATTATCAATTCATCGTACGAGGGGGCATATACCTATCAATATTCGACAGTCAATATTTGGGAATTGTGGGCCCTTGGAAGCAACAAACACCTCACTTCAAAGAGGGGCAAAATGTATACACCTAAAAAATGGTCACATCACATTGTCTAGTAATTAATTAAATATATTTAATATTTAATTAAATCTTTAATTATCTATCGCGATAAATAAATTTAAATAATTTATTTATATTTGTTCATTCTTTCATTTTAATCATCTTTTCTTATTCATTTCTTAATTAATTAAATAAACATTACTGATTTATTTATATTAATTATCAATAATCTTGGCTTGAATATTTTATTCAAATAAATATTAACTATTCTTCTTTTCTAATTAAATCTTATAAATATTATTCACAATTAAATATCTCAAAATTTTAATTAGAATTCTTCTAATATCATTCATAATTAAATATCTCAAAAATGATTTAATTAAATTCTTCTAATATCATTCATAATTAAATATCTCAAAATATTTAATTAAATTCTTCTAATATCATTCACAATTAAATATCTCAAAATATTTAATTGATTCTTCTAAAGTCACATCACAATTAAATATTTCAAAATATTTAATTAAAACTTCTATAGTCCTAAAAATCAAAAATCAAATTTAATCAATGAAATTAAATAAATTTATTTATTTAATTAATTTGGGGATTATCTTCAACACCCGTGAAACAAACTGCCAAACAAAAAAAATTAATTTTCTTTGTTTCTGTGCAGGCTTGTTCTCATGGGTTGAAGACAAGAATCCATCCTTCTCTCCAACTTCTCAACCTCTCCATCTCTCACCATTCAAACTTACCAGACAACCTCACAGCCGTTGATCTTTGCCAGTCAGGATTGTGCCTAAGAAAAACTATAAATAAGACTGTCGGGTACTTCAAATGGGATAGAAGTTTTAAGCAGGAAAATTATAGTCAAATTGCAAGTAGTATAAGCATTCATAGCATTCATAGCATTCACAGTATTTTCATAGCATAGCAATAGTAGCATAGCATATCATGGCATCCATAATCCGTTACCCCTGTGCATAATCCACAGCCCCTGTCCATATCCGTCAACATTCTCACTCTTACCAGTATATAGGATAGAGATTTTCATTTGCATACTCATTTTGCAGACATCCATTTGGAGAAGTTGAGCCTACACAATCTGAGAGTAGCAAATTCGAACCAATCTCTGGAGATAGAGAAAGACAGAACGCTTCTGAAGAATTCTCTTTTATATTTAATTTTATTTCAGCTTTCTTTAGTTTAAAGTTCTGTTAATTGTGTTTTTGTTTTCAATTAGATTAAAAAATTAACATAACACACACTTCCTACACTAATATATGAGAAAAAACTTACATAAAGTTATAAAGAACTAAACTCAAAATCAATATACCATAACATAGTGATATACTCTGAGAAAACCCCTATGGTGCAGGAGCACCTAGGCTAACCTCCATTTTGTTAATTGTCATTTTTGGCTTGTATCTGGCCTTAGCCAAGTCAAGGTAATTTTGTATTTGTTTTAGACCTTAGAAGGTCATTTTTTTGGTTAGGTGAATTAGTCATTAGGACTAAGATTCACCAATGTCTAGTCATCATTTATAGTTTTTCTTGGTTTAGCCTAAGTTGGAATTGGAGTCTTAAATGTGTCTAAACACATCAATGTTGTTAGGAGGATGCCATAAGGTAGTTAAGGGAGTTGGATGCTTGAAATCAAGGAGGTAGAGGTCCTAGGAGTTTGGAAGAGGGCATAATGGGAAGTTGCAAAAAGTTGTTATTAAGTTGTCATGACAACATTTGTCATGTTGCATGCAACTCGGTTATCTTGGATCCCCTAAAAGATAGGAGTGTGGGATCGACCAACATTCCTAAAAACATGGAAAATGGCATCTATGAAAGGTGTGGCTCGAATGCAAGTTGTGAGTGTTGTTGTAATGAAGTTTTTGGTTTTGGGAATAGAAGAAAAGTCTGCAATTTCTGTGTTTTCCTGAATATCTTGAGTGGAAGTGATATTAGATGAGTTGTATGTATTGATTAAATGTTGGATTTGTGTTTACAGGGTAGATTTAAGTGTTTTTCCTTTTGTAGGAAAGTTGATTTGAATTAGTTTAGTGTTTTGAATTCACAAGTTAAGGTTTAGAGGGTTTTCTAGACCTATTCTAATCAGTCAGTCTTTTTATGGCTCCCCCATGAAATCTAACCATAGGATCTTCCTGAGAATAGATGGAAATGTTAGGGGAGCCACTAGTCTGTACATATTTAGGGTTAGGAATCATGAAGGGTCGAGCAGATATTTTTAAAATCAAACCCTAGGCGAGTTCAAAGTACCCGGTTAGAGGTTTGATAGTGAAGAATTAAAGAACTTGGGCAGGGGAAGGAGGTACCGTACAGAACAAGTACAATTCCAGGTAAGGTATAGTCACATTGTGATATGCTAAGAGGATTGAGGGTTTTTCAATCCATTTGGTGAGAGAAGGAACAAGAAATCAGTAGGTTCCTAGGAATTAGGCCTATTAGCCCTATTTGACCTAGATTATAGGAGATCAGTGTACGGAGGAGTCAGGGGTCTGAAACCTTGTAAATATTTTAGAGGATCAAAAAAGGTATCTGAATGTGAAGTTTTTTTTTTGGTTATTTGGAAAGTTTGGGCAAGAGAGACAAAAAGGTCACTGTCAAGGGCTACAAGGGATTAGGCCTCTTCAAGACCAAATCTTGAAATCGGTAAGAGTAAAGATTGAAGACCATCCAAGATGGAACCAAATGAATGTGTGTGGCATGTTTTCAGTATCTCTGACACTCCTACAATTAGTTCAAGCTTTTGAGTGACGTTGGCACTTAGAGACTTCTAAGTGGAGGAGATAGTTTACCAGTTTAAAGTGGTGTTAGTCTTTCAAGGTGAAGCACAGTTGTGAAACTCTTGGAGAGGAGTTGGAATAGGACTTAGTTAATTATCTAAGCCTGACAAGGACCTGGAAGATATCAGGTTCCAGGAAGAAGACAAGGAAAAGGTCTTTTAGCTATTGTGCAAGCAAGCCTTGGAACACTTACACCACCCTACACTCCAAAGCAGCTCAATGCATTATTTAGTAATCAAGGTTAAAACATAATTTAATAAGAGTCTAGGCCTTTATATGAGTATCACTAATACAAATATGGAGTAATTCTAGTAGCACAACAATACTTACAAAACTCACTATTGAGACCTCCATCTCAAGCATCCAATAAAAAATAGAGAAAATACATGAAATCATAAAATGGTAATTAGAAAACCATGAGCTAACACCACCCAATATGTGGCGTACCCAAATCCCGTTAAAATTCCAACACTCAAATCCCAAGATAAGTCCATAAGCTAAAAATGACATCACATCCATCTATCATAAACTTGTCATAATCCACTCACCAACTAGAGCACTCTATTTTGGGTCCATTATCTCCATTCAATGATGTCTTATGGTGTGTCTTAAGTTGGTCAACAAGTATAGCTCCCTCTTATAGATCATATATGTTTTTACATTTCCAAGGTGGGAGGCATAGCTTTTGAAGGTCATAACTTTTGATTTGGGAGGTCAATTGGGCCTTTTTTAAATTATAAATTTCAAAGAGATCCACATCCTAGGGATTCAAGAATCAATATCAAACAACTTGAAATAATTATTTTCGTCAAAAATGAGCCCATAAATTAACTTTTTCTATTTTATAGCCTAAAATTTATTCTATTGTATTCTTAACATTAGGAGAAATATTGAGACACATTCCTATCACTCTCCATTTTTCAAATACCTTACAAGGGAAAATGGAATACCAACACTATCAACTAATTTTGAAGAGTCAAGAGGCCCATCTACTCACAACACCACCTAGACTTTTATGTGCTCAAGTTAACTTCATCAATTCATCTACGACATTGTGAAATGATAGCTTTCTCTATCACCACCCTCCTATCCTATGCCATGTCATAAAAAAGGAGATTAAACATCAATATGCTTCATCCTCACATGAAAGGTCAAGTTCCTTACTAGACCTTAAAATCATGAGTAGCTTTCGTGTACTCTACTTTTGAAAGTCGATAAAAAAACCACATCTTTTTGCTCACTCATTCAGTTGACTGCACCACCAAACATACTGAAAACATATCCTTTGGTTCATCTCCTACTATCAACATCCCAAACCCAACCTATATCCTATGAATAATCTTTGAGTGTTTATCCCCTGCAAAATTACCATTATAATAAATGGAGTACTCATGGGCTTCCCATAAATATTTGAAGACCCTCTTGATTACATCCCAATTTACTCATCTAGGATTAGCCATGAATTTGCTCAAAAATCCCACTAATTGAGTGATGTCTAATCTAACACACACCATATCATAAATTAATCTCCCAATAACATTAGCATAACATACTCAAGCCATATCCTCCATTTCACTAGGATAAGTCAAGCATTTCCCTACTGATAGCTTAGTCCCCATTGAAATAGCAACACACAATGGTATAAAAAAAATCATGTTGAACCTCTCCAACACCAATTTCACATACTCTATTTTGTTCAACCAAAAAAATTTGTTTACTCTGTCTTTTTTTATCTTCATACCGAAGATGATTCTGACAACCCCAAAGTATTTCATCTAAAATTATACTAAAAACTAAGACCTCAATTCACTAATCATGTCCTTACCATTGTTAGAGGAAAGGTTTCTCAACCTTTCTCCTAATGTTAAGAATATAAAAAATATAATTTTCAAACTATGAAACAGAAAAACGCAATTTTGAGCTAGAGTTTGATTTTGGGTCAAATAAATAATTCAACTTATTCTAAAACACTTCTACTAATGTCTACTATGTATATCTCTTCCATCTCGATGATTTTTAAAATTGAGGGACCAATGGCCTCCTAAATCAAAAGTTATGGCCTCCAGAAGTTGAGCCTCCCACATTAGAAATGAAAAAAAAAATTATGATAAATAAAGGAGCTATAAGAGAGAGTTACTCTTGTTAACTAGCTTTTAATGTGTGTTGTGACACATCATAGGACATCTAAATAGAGGTAATGGAGCTAAAATTATTAGTTTATATTTTTATTTTCCGTGTGGGTATTTATTTTCCTATTATCTAGTTTTTTCCTATGTTTTTTATTGGTAAACTACAATCATGGGGGTTTATCTCATTTATATTTATATTCAAAAAATATTTTTTACAAGACTAGGACATATTAGTGTAGGAGCTGAAAGTTAGCTCTATCCCAAGACCACTGCAAAAACATTGAAAACCTTCTACACGATAGCATACAAGAAATGAGTTTGCTTGACATTAAGATCTATCAAATTTGATGATGAGGTATATTACAAGAGTGTACAATGACCTTTCTTATATAGACAAGGTGTGATGAAGTACTAAATTCCAAAACATTAAATGATTGGTTTCATTATTAAATTACATGAGCCATCATTAAATGACCTAGGACTCTAATATTCAATAAAAAATGGAAAGATAAAATCTTATCTAAAAAACTTAAATATGTCTAGGACCTAAGTGGACTTAAAATATAAATAGGACCCCACTAATTAACTAGTTAGGAAAAATACTTATTTAAACCAACACTCCCCCTTAAGTGTAACATAGGGTGAAGCAAAATTTTTGTTGATGATTAAGCCTTGGCATGCTGACTTCAACCCAGCTTCTGAAACTTTTAGCAAGATCTCGATTTGGGTTTGGCTGCCTTACCTTCCCTCCACTTATGGTTTGACCCCCTTTTGGAGGAAATGGGTGATGCCCTAGGTGATTTATTGTTAGTAGATGTTGCTACCTCTGACATACTTCACTCTACCTTTGCCCGAATTTTGGTTGAAATGGATGTTTCAAAAGGGCTTCCTGTTGAATTTTAATTAAAACTTCAAAGGGTTCTTGGTTACAATCCTTGGACTATGAAGGGATTCCCTTCTGCTGTAGAAGATGTTTTAAAACAGGTCACACTGCTGCACAATGTGGTTTCGAGAAAAATGCTTCAACTTCTTGGTGGAAAGGTGCCTCTCAAAAGCATTACATGGTTGAGAAGAATGTTGATCAACAAAGGAGATTTTCTGAGGTGCTTGCCTCAGAATCACAAGCTCGTGAGGAATCCCCTTTGGATGTCACTTCCGGTGGGGTTGCTGATACTGAACATCTTGTGAAAACCCCTATTATTCATGAGGTGGTTGCTTCTGAATCACTGGGTCTTGGGATGCCCCCTCCATTCGTCTCAAATGGCGAGGTCGCTAAGGCAGCCCCTATCGAATCATCGAGTGCCATTTATGGGGAATGTGCTTCGACTTCCCTATCTGGTGGCTCTTCAGAAAAGTCTATCTGTGCTAAGGAATCAAAATGTAAATCCTAATACTTTGACTGTTGGCTTTCATCTTCATGAGAGTTGCGAGCTGGCGTGGCACGGTAAGGCAACGCAAGTGGAAGATGGTTGGATCATAGTTAAGGGAAAAAAAGATAAATCCTCTCGGTCATCTTTCAATATGACTCTTTGCTCCCACAAGAAAAATGTTAAATGTAAATTTCTTAATTGGTCTTGTTTTGGAGCTGGTCCTTTTTGCTGGCTACTTGCTGTCTTTTCTGTAGCCTTGCTCTTTTTTGTTAAAGGGTTCCAGATCCCTTCAAAATTTGTTTTTCCCTATATCAAAAACATAGGGTGAAGCAATTATTATTCAAATGATGCAAGGATACAAAGATGGCTCCCAACTACGAGACCAAAAAACCTATACACATTTACAAATGCAAATACAATCTTTCACAAATAGGGAAAAGGAGAAAAACACATAGGAAAAAACCCCTCTCCAAAAGAGAGAAACAATATAAACAAGGATGTTGAATGGAGGACTCAATGATATCCCCTGTTAGCAAGGAATTTGGGGAAACACATACCAAAATTTTGAGCCCCAAGTATTTTATACGTGTCAACTGTAGTTTATACCTCAGACTCAAAATTATAAATATGGGTGCCAATACAATCATACATATACTTATCTAATTATACATCCATAGATTAATAGATAACATCATATAGATCTAGAACTTTGATATACATTCTATTAATCAGATCAAAATTAGTACAATGTAATATCTTCCCCTATATTCATGTTTAACTCTTATCGAATCTCTATATATTTATCTTTCCATACATTAGTCTTTGTACATATATTTATTTTTTTCTATTGCATATATTCTCTTCTCTTCTTATTATATTATTTCATTCATATCTTCTTTTATCCTCATCTATGAGATGGGACATAACCCATCCATGATACCCCTATCTAGATGCGATGTTTACAATATTGTGCTTTGAAAGTCCTTTGCGCTAAAATACAATATGATTTCCTAGTTGATGTCTTCACTATCCTATTTTTTGACTAACATCATCCCCCCTTTCAAAATGTTGACTTGTCCTCAAGTCAACGCTACTCTGTTGGAGTTTGACTCGTGCACCATTGGCAAAGCATTATAGTATTGTGTCTGTAATGTCGTAAAATTACACCCCTTGCAATTTCACATACATTTTGGTATCCACTCCCTTACGAATTTGTGTAGGCTCATTTTAGCCCTTGCATCAGCCTTTTTCCCTCTTAGGATGCTCAGGACCCCTTTTCAGTAGCTACCTTCACACGTCAACTTTGCGTCAAACCTTGTACTTTCCACGTTCCCTCTATTTTCAAGTGTGATTTGTTTGGACACTAGCATGTTGTGCGGATGTCCACATGTCACACTAGCATCTCGCCACATTTTGGCATTCAAATAGTTGTTTCTAAGCCTTTTGTCACTTGTTACCTCCTTTTGTCAGTGGTAACAACTTGAGACACCTTGTAACAGCTTGAGAACCTTCTTTTCAATTCATTTCTTCTTTTGTCTCTTTCTTGGTCTCTCTTAGAATTTTCATTCCTCTCTTGTTTCTTTCTCTTGCTCTCTTTCTTGCTATAGCACTCTAACATTTTCACAACACTCTCTACTACTCTTTTGGCTCTCATAGTCGTCTCTCTCTCTCTGGCTTCCTCAAGCCTTGCAGGTGATATCTATCTTGTGTCTTGTGTCTTTGAGCATCTTGGGATTTCTCACATCCCTTGTCTATGCATTTTACTATCTCGTCTATCTATCTATTTTAGTGTCTATTATTTTCTCTATCTTTCTATCTGGTTGTTCATGGAGGTGGGAACACCGAAACAGGGGTTTGACTAAGGCAAGCCCCTAAACAACCCCAACAATTTTCCTCAATCTTATGTGTGCAACTATTGAAGACATTCATTTGCTAGAGGCTTCACTACTTGGTCTATTGTGAGTATTTTCTATCTCTTATTCTCTCGCTTTATCATTTATATTTCACTTAGTTTACTTTATTTTACTCTGTTACTTTCTCGCATTCCAAGAGTTCTTAATAGTCAGTTTATAAGTAGTCATTTTACTACTTTTTGTGACATTCTCAAATTTTAGTCTATATGAGACACTAGCACACCTTTGGGATGCTAATGTGCCATATTGTCATCTATGTGCCATGCTACCGTCCTTTGACTGAGAATTTTTTAGTCTATCTAGAAATCCTCTATGATCTTCTCATTCTAATTTTAGAACTCTCGTTATTTTATCCTATCATTTGAACTTCATTCCTTTAGGTAGTCTGAGGTAGTTTAGGACGATTCATTCCCTGGGACTCTCTTAGTAATCAAGAGAATCGTAAGCAACGAATCCCCTTCTCTACATTTTGGTGAACTAGACATGAACACTCCTTCCTAAAAATAAATAAGGACAAATCAAAGATTTCCCCTTCCAAGAAAAAAAATTTGGGGCATTTCCCCAAACCCCATTCCATACTGTCAAAGTAGAAGTGATGTTTTGGCCTTCGATCAGTTGTTTATTCATTATTTATTATATTTAGCTTACTATTATCAAAATTCATTTCATATCTTCTTTTATTAGTTCATTTTCTAAATTTATTCAAAGCATTAATGATGTTCCATTCCATGCATGTGATGGTGACTTGGCCTTACCAATGTCACTCAATATCCTTGATCCTTCTCATGAAATTCCTCTTGTTTCAGAGGATATTTTATTGCAAGAAGATGAAATCATTGATACTTTTCTTAATGTTACTCTATCTTCTCTCCATTCCAATGCACTCTCTGCTAGAGCTGATGCATTAGTGAATGATGGATCTTGTGCCGTAGAAAAAAGTACCCTTTGCTTGACATGGGATTAATTCATGATAAATTGGACATAATGAGGCCTTGATTCTGGTGTTGTGAGGCATTTTATGCATCCAAACTAGGTCTTGGACCCTTATAAATTGAATAGCATGCTTTTAATGACGTCTTGTAAAGGTGTTGTAAAATGCTTTCACGCTTTTCTAGAGTTAATGAACCTATTTCTCCTCAATTCAACATTATAAAATGTGTTTAATAACATTATTACATCAATCTAGAAGGCTTTTAAAATAAACTTAATGTTAAATTAGTGTTGTAATGTGTCTTGCACATTCACATTGATTCTTGTGCTTTCTTAGGCTATGTGGACCTCATTTTGCTGTTGTAAAGTGTATTTAATCATATTTTCACATTGATTTTTGTGTCCCAAGCCCTAATTGACCTTTACATCATCACTAATAGGCCCCTATTAACCCATATTGTGCATCCTAAGGCTTGAATTGATCAAATACCCAACAAGGTTGCATTTTAGACCTTATGCCCTTATCTCTTGGCATCTGAGCTGTCAAATTGGCCCCTATGGAACCTGTTTGCCATGCATGGAAAATCAGTCCCATCCAGGTGGGACCCATTCGCCATGTGTGGTGAATGAGTCCCATTTGGCTCAATTTTGACCTTTGAGCAGGAAAAAAGTGAAATTTGAGTTTAATATTGTTTCATGTCGGCCTATGATGAGGTATTAACGGGTAAAATAGGTGAATTTCCTATAAAATAATCTCTCTAAACCCATTTTTACATCCATTAACTCAATTCACATCCATTCTTCATTATTCATCCACCAATCTTTCATCTCAAGTCAAGCAACTTAGGGTTTTATCATTGCAAGACATCTAGAAATCTCCTAAAGACATTCAAGGGCTGAATCCTCCTCCATTGTTGTAGAAATTCAAGATCAACATCATGGCAAAGTAATATATTCCATTATTTCATGTTTCATTACATTCTTTCTCTATTTTGATTTAATTACCTAAATGAGGTTTGACCAAGGCAAACCTCCATGCCCTAACATTCACCATTTCTTCTTCTCTTCTTGTGTGTTTGTAGATTTAGGTCCCTTGGAAGCTTGGAATTCATTGAAGATAAATTTGCAAGGTTTCTCTTGAAAGTCTTATCTTCATTCAAAAAGTCAAAGTATCAACAAAAACTTATTTTCAGGCCTGTAAATCAAAGTTTTGGAAGCAAACACATGTAGGAAGTCAAAGTGTAGATCAGAAGCTCCGGAATCCACCTTCGGATAATTAGAAATTCAAAAGTGGACTCATTCGCCATGAGTGAAAATGAGTCCCACTCTAGGGCCAATTTTGAGTTTTCTACATTTTTTACTACCCTTTTGTCAAAAACAGGTTTCGGCTCAGTTTGACAGAACTAGGACTAATTTTCCCAAAATGGTGAATGAGTCCCTCCAGGCCTGAAAAACAATATCAGCAACATTTAAAATGCAATTTCTAGTCTTCATCAAGGTTCCAAGTGCACACTTTCAGTTTGGTTCAATTCTATTAATTTTTGCATTCATTTCTAGTTCATTGTTGCACTACACAATGTGTTTTCAAACATCACTTCTTTCTTAGATTTTGCATCCATAATCAATCACCTAGATCATTACATTTAGCCATAATTCCACCAGACATAACATAATTTGAATGAACCCTTTAGCATTTTTGGCCCTACCTCTCTCCTTTTAGGTGAAAAACCCTAGAAGAGCTAGAGTAGTGCATTGGCGCCAAAAATCTATAGTTCAGATCTCTTCTCACTTCAGATCCACCAAGGATAGACGTTGAGCATATTTCTTCAAAAAAATCCCTTATTAGTCTTGATGCATATGTAAATGTTGTTGTAGTCTCTGTCGCCCCTCGACGGCCTAAGAGACAGGTCATTTATGTGACTCTGGGTAGTCCTTCTCCTAAAAGGATTTGTTCTATTTGTGGGGTCCCCATCAAGAAAGTGATACCCACTAGCTCACACTTATAATATGTGGACACCAATTTTGGCACCCGCGAATCTCTAACACTTCTAGGGATTTTCACCTAAATGGAGAGAGGTAGGCCAAAATGTGCAATGTCCCCACTCAAGACTAATACAAGTATGGATGAAATATTCCTAAATTCAATAAACTGATAAAGGAAATGAATTATTAATGTAAAACCTAAGAAATGCAAGTTATTTGAAAACACATTGTGATATGCAAAATGACCTAAGAATACAAACAAACAATAATAGAAATGAATGAAATTGGAGAGGTGCACCTGGAAACTAGAATGTGATGCAAAGAGGCTCTGGAATCCTACATAATTTGTTGTTGAAACTAACTAGGACACTTACACCAAACTGGGCGACTTAGTCTTGTTTCGGGGAAATTCTGTCGGAACAAGTTTCAGCCAAATGGGTATCTAGAAATACAGAAATCACTAACAGTGGGACTAATTCACCATATATGGTGACTTAGTCCACCTATGAATCTTAGGAAATTCAAGGCAGGAATCTATAGCTTTCAATCTACACTTCTCTTCTTGACGGGTGTCTAGATCTAAATCTGCAGAAATCGGGTTGTAAGAGGTCTTCAAGCTTCTCTTAGGGTTTTGTTGACTTAAGTGACTTTGATGAATTTACAACACCTTTTAACACCTTTCTCTTTCATAAATCTACACACAAGACTTGCAAAACACACATGCAAAGAGGGAAAAGGGTTAAGGGTTAGTGAATAGGGGCTTGCCTTGGTTAAACCCCAATTTGATAATCAAACCCTTGAAAATGAAATGAAATAAAGAGAGAATGATGAATTAACAACATGAAATGCTACAACTCACCAAAACCTTGATGTAGAAATATGAAGATATGCAAGTAGATGCTCCAATGGATGTAGACTTGATAATGCCAAAGTGCTTGAGAATGATTAAGTGAATGAATGTATGTATTCTAATGTATGAATGAATTAATGGGGGTGAAAATGAGAGGAAAACCCTTTATTTATACTTGATTTTACAAAAGTTCCCAAAAATAACAAATCACAGGCCAACCTCAAGGTTAAGAGAATAATATCCTGCCAGAAATTTAAAATAATTTTGATTTTTGTGCCCAGTGGGACTAAGTTGCCCTAGGTGGCGACTTGGTCCCACCAGGGAAATTTTAATGGGTGTCAGAAATTAAAGCATATTTAATGATGTTTAACAAGATTATTCTCCAAAACACACTTAAGTAGGGCTGGAAAGTGCATTAAGGGGGTCAATTAAACATAAGAAAGGGTCAAATTAGTGATGAAAATCCTAGAAAAGCGTGAAAGTTTGTTACAAATCTTTACAACACTTTGAAATACGGCTTGGTAAGTGATAAAAAGAGGTTATTTAGTATAATTATAATAAAAGGGTCCTAGAAAAGTGTGAAAGTGGGTTACAACACTTCACAACACTTTTACAAGACATCATAGAATTCTTAATTATTCACAAGGGTTCAAGACCTAATGTGAATGTGTTGACCACATTACAACATTAAATCTAGGCAAAACCAAGCCAAAATATATAAGAAAGACTCAAATGAGCATAAAATGTCCAAGTATACATTTTTTTGCGACACATTTATCCCCCACTTTAGTGAGAGGATGAACTTGCTTCAAACTCACACTAAAGTTTTCAAACATGCATATCAAGAGGGATCCAAATGCATTCATGCTAGAAAGATGAGACAAAAATAATCAAGAGGGGTGATCAAGCCCCCAAGATCAAGATCCCATTGCAAACCAAACATTAGCACAAAGGAACACACATGAAAATGGTGAAAAAGAATGAAGGGGAGAGAAGGAGAAGGAAAAAGAGAGTCAGATTAAGCTATCACTGATACATTTTGATCAATTTTTCGACGACGGCCCGTCAGAATTTCAACGGTTGTTTGTCGTTGTTATTGCGTCAGAATTTCGACGGCATTTGAAACGTCGAAATTTCGGCCCAGCATCCGATGTCGGGTCAGAATTTTGATGTTTCAAATGTCATCAAAATTCTGATGCAATAATAGCGACAAACAGCCATCGAAATTCTGATAGGGCCATCGTCAAAAAATTGATCAAAATGTATCAGTGTATGATCATTTTTCCATCTCGTTGTGGATTAGATCTAGGATTTTTTATCCATAAAAGGAAATGTAAACTCACTCTAAGGTGACAGAACTCATGGTTGTCCGCTGGGTGAGAAGGCCCAAAGGTGAGAAACATACACTCATGGTTGGTATGCACTCACACACACAAAGGTGGCTATGGGGAAAGTCATGCCTCGAAATAGGCTTCCCACTCAACCATATCAAATTTATATCTACTAATAACTTTAATAAGGTGCAACAAAATAAAATGACTTTTCAAGCTTCATGAGACAAGAAAAACTTTGTATGCTTGGAGCTCATGAACAAATGCGATGGCACCACAAGCATGCAAGTTGTGTTATGAAAGGTGGCCATATAACAAAAACAAAATGAAACATGCAAAAGGATTTTTAAAGGAATCTTGTTTAGTTCATGCGAGGTCTTTCACTTAGGCAACATTTTGTCTAATGTCTCCAAGAGAGGACTAATCAAAGAATAGAAGGTTCATAACATAGGGGATGCAGTGTGTCACATCAAGCCACCAAGAGGAATTTAATATTAAGATAGATCACACTCATGAAGGACATCACACCCAATGTCATCCACAAAGCAACAAACACATCGTATAAAGTAAGAAGGTTGCACTAAGAACCATGAAAAGGAAAAAAATACAAAATAATAATGTCAATGTATGCCCCCACTTTAAAGGAATTTCTACACATTGTACTGTGAGCAATTACTTTAAAGTAGTAAATGAAAAATGCAAATAAGAAGGAAGAAATGAGAGCCAACTTGGAAAGCCCTTATGCCAATTCATATGTTTCTGAGTAAGGCTACATCATGTGAAGAAAAGGAAAAGAAAGAGGGGAAGGGGTTTCCCCCAAAACACCAAACACATAAGGGATCTATGGATTTGGGGTCAATATGTTCTTTGTTGCAATGTTGTGTAAAGAGCTCGAAACTTTCATCATTCCTGAAATACATAGAATTGGAAGAATGACACAAAGAGAGTGAAAACAAATAAAAATAAAAATCCTTGTGGGTCAACATGGAAGAGACATAGGATGTCTCGACACTTTGTGTCATCTCCAAAAGGAAAACACAAGCAAAATGAAAAAGAAAAGGCGAAAGAAAAAGGAAAATCTTTTGGGTCAACATGAGAGAGACATTTCGGTCTCAATGCCTTGTGCCGTCCCCAAAAGGAAAATACAAGCAAAAGACAAAAGAAAAAGAAAAGGGCCTTTTGGGTCAACATGAAAGAGACATTGTGGTCTCACTGCCTTGTGTCATCCCCAAAAGGAAAACACAAGCAAAAGACAAAAGAGAAGGCAAAGAAAAAGAAAAGGGCCTTTTTGGTCAACATGAAAGAGACATTGCGGTCTCAATGCCTTGCATCATCCCCAAAAGGAGAACACAAGAAAATAAAAAAGAAAAGGAAAAGAAAAATAAAAGGTCCTTTTGGGTCAACATGAAAGAGACATTGCGGTCTCAATGCCTTGCGTCATCCCCAAAAGGAAAACACAAGCAAAAGACAAAAGAAAAGGTGATAGTGATGTACAACATATAGAAGAATGAAGATACAAATAGAGGAATGTCACAAAGAGAGAGAGAACATCAAACATCACATCATGAGGGATCACATTATGCACATACAAACACACAAAATAAAAAGAAAAAGAAAAAGAAAAATATTAGTAAGGCAAATGCGAGTCAACCATCAAGAAAGTCATTCGCCTCCCAATCTCAATTGGTATAAGCGAAAGGTGGATAACGCAAGCTAAGGGATAATGAAAAATTCATTACTAGGAAAAGGCTAGTAACTTATTTCCCCCATTGAGTGCAAGGCAAGAATGAGTCGAGGTAGGTGATGGGAAAGTTCATGTAATAGTGAGAAGGGAATTTTCTACAACTATTACATGAGAAGGTGTTCGATGGTGGTTTATGGAATTATTGGATAGCAATTATCACCATCAAAATTATACTTGCTCAATATTTCTTTCAATTTGTGACACTCATCACTTCTATGTCCAAGAACATGATGATATGCACAATGTGGAACGTTAGCATCTTTAGGATAGATCACTAACCTATTCATAGGTGGTAATAGTATGAGTCCTTTGTTTAAAATTATTTGCAATTTCCTTTCACATTTAGGTGGTGGATAGAGGCAACTTCATTTTGTGTAACTTGTAAGGCCTCTTGTGCTTGCTAGATTCACCCTTTTCATGAATGGAAGAAGGAGGACCTAAAGTGATCCGCTCATCCTTGTCATTGTTATCAAATATGGGTTGTTCTCGAGGAAGGAGGACATTTAGATTGTGAGGGGAATCAAATATCACCGTGCCATCATCACAAAGTCTCCAATATTCTATAAGAGGCTTGCTATCATGAGATGGATCTTGATATCCTAACCTATTGCGTTAGCATCTTTTGGATGTTGCTCTAAGAGTTGATGAATATTATGTTCAGTTGTTGTGTCACATCCTTGTTTGCTTAAAATGGTAAAACCTTTTCCATAGGTTTCTTCAAGGTTGATTGGAGTACTAGTGACTTTTTTATCATATAATGGATGAGAAGTGGCTTGGTTAGAAGAAATAGGTTCATCTGTTGGAGGGAACTTAGGTCCTTCATTTTTTGCAGAATGTAAATAACCAAACATATCAAGAGGTGGTATTGTAGGAAGGTCTTGTGGTTTCATGGATGGATAAAATGATGCATTAGCTTCGAGGTTGTCAAGGAATTCATTTAGGAACTTATTCATGTTGTCATCATCTTCTCCAATGATTTCAACATCACGAGGAGGACATTCATGAGGAGTTGAAGGAGCATGAGGAAGCTCAATGTCATTAACATCAGTTCCAAAGGAACAACTTGACATGTCAACTAAAGATTTTAATGACATCCAAAACTTATTAAAACACATATCCATGATGCAAATGAATGAAAGTAAACTAAATGCAAGAAATGGAATAAAACAGCAAATCTAGAACAAGAACGGAAATGCAGAGAATGCTCTAAAAATGTCAGAAATTACAGTGCAGAATGTGCAAGTGGACTAAGTCGCCCAGTGTGGAAAATTAGTCCCAGTGGTGATTTTTGTAAGAATTTCAAAAAAATTAAATGGTATTTTATGATTTTTAGATTTTCAAATGTAGGTATAATATGAAAATGCAGAATTTTTTGAATTTTTAATGAAATGCAATGCAAAAATATAAGCTATATGAGCTTTTCACTAATGTAATTTTTTAAAACCCTAGGATGCAAATTAAACAATGCAAAACCTAATGCAATTTTGATGCAAGTTATGCCTAGGATGTAAATGCACCAGAAATCAAAAGTAAAATTTTCTAAAGTCAGGTTCGCCAAAATGTGGACACTGATTTTGGCACCCATGAATCTCTAACACTTTGAGGGATTTTCACCTAAAAGGAGAGAGGTAGGCCAAAATGTGCAATGTCCCCACTCAAGACTAATGAAATTATGGATGAAATATTCCTAAATGCAATGTCTAAATGCAATAAACTGATAAAGGAAATGAATTATTAATGTAAAACCTAAGAAATGCAAGTTGTTTGAAAACACATTGTGATATGCAAAATGACTTAAGAATACAAACAAACAATAATAGAAATGAATGAAACTGGAGAGGTGCACCTGGAAACTGGAATGTGATTTAGAGAGGCTCTAGAATCCTACATAGTTTTCTATTGAAACCAAATGGGACACTTATGCCAAACTGGGCGACTTAGTCCTATTTCGAGGAAATTCTGTCGGAATAGGTTTCAACCAAATGGGTATCTAGAAATATAGAAATCATTGACAGTAGGAATAATTCACCACATATGGAAACTTAGTCCACCTGTGAATCTCGATAAATTTAGGGCAAGAATTTGTAGCTTTCAATCTGCACTTCTCTTCTTGACAGGTGTCCGGATCTGAATCTGCAGAAATCGGGTTGTAAGAGGTCTCCAATCTTCTCTTAGGGTTTTGTTGACTTGAATGACTTTGATGAATTGACAACACCTTTTAACACCTTTATCTTTGACAAATCTGCATACAAGACCTGCAAAACACACATGCAAAGAGGGGGAAAAGGGTTAAGGGTTAGTGAATAAGGGTTTTCCTTGGTCAAACCCCAATTTGGTAATCAAACCCTTGAAAATGAAATGAAATAAAGAGAGAATGATGAATGAAAAAAATGCAATGCTATAACTCACCAAACCCTTGATGTAGAAATCTGAAGATATGCAAGTAGATGCTCCAATGGATGTAGACTTGATGATGCCAAAGTGCTTGAGAATGATTAAGTGAATGAATGTATGTATGCTAATTTATGAATGAATTAATGGGGGTGAAAATGAGAGGTAAACCCTTTATTTATACTTGATTTTAAAAAATTTCCCAAAAATAACACATCACAGGTTGACCTCAAGGTTAAGAGAATAATATCCCGCTAGAAATTTAAAATAATTTTGATTTTTGTGCCCAGTGGGACTAAGTCACCCCAGGTGGAGACTTGGTCCCACCACCTGGCAATTTTAATGGGTGTCAGAAAATTAAAGTGTATTTAATGATGTTTAACGAGATTATTCTCCAAAACACACTTAAGTAGGGCCAGAAAGTACATTAAGGGGGTCATTTAAACATAATAAAGGGTCAAATTAGTGATGACAAGCCTAGAGAAGCATGAAAGTTTGTTACAACTCTTTACAACACTTTGAAATAAGGTTTGGTAAGTGATAAAAAGAGGTTATTTAGGTGAATTATAATAAAAGGGTCCTAGAAAAGAGTGAAAGTGGGTTACAACACTTAACAACACTTTTACAAGACATGTCATAGAATTCTTAATGATTCACAAGGGTCCAAGACCTAATGTGAATGTGTTGACTGGACATTACAACATTAAATCTAGGCAAAACCAAGCCAAAATCCATAAGAAAGACTCAAATGAGTGTAAAAATGTCCAAGTATACATTTTTTGCGACACATAATACTAGAAGAATAAATTAAATGTTGATCAACCTACTTCTTTCCCACCTTCTCAACCAATTCTTCCTCGAGCACCTAAACCCATGACTAAAGTAACTAGTTATATTATGTTCTTGTCAAGAAAATTTGTGTTACTCTGGCTAAGATCTCACTATGGGACTTGCTTCAGTCTATGTAGGTTTACCAGGATATGCTTTAGGAAGCCTTGCAAAATATTATCTTTCCTTCTTTTGCTAGGTTGATGGATGTTAATGCGTTGATAGCTCATGTTCATGTTGATTCGTTGAATATTACATTCTATCCACAGGAACTCCCACGCTTGGAAGTGTAGAAGTGAGCTAATCCTTTAATAATAATAATTAACATTAATAATATTGGCATTAGATGTACTCTTGTTGACACCAGTTCGACACTCAACATATGTAGCATCGATCTGATGCCTAAAACTAAAATTGATTTAGATTCCCTTGCTACTTCTAAGTTGTACATTCATGGATATGATAATACTAGTCGACAAGCCCTAGGCATGATAATCTTGCCTTTGTGAGGTTGGGACCCATTACCGTACCCACCCTTGTATATGTTATGTCAAAAAAATTACCGTATAATCTTCTTCTCTGGTAGATCGTGGATTCACACTATGGGTGCAGTTCCATCTACCTTGCATAGATCCATCAAATTTCATTCATAATAATCAAGTAGTCACAATCAAGGCTGGCCTTGATGTCGTACACTTATGTGAGTTGGAAGTTTTTGGTTAGGCTTCAGTTGCGCCTACTCTTAAAAATCTTATTCCTTCAATATCTTCCAATGTGTTGACATCTACTCCAATAGTACATGTTACAACTTGGATACTCTTGATACAGATGTGGACCTAAAGAAGATCCTCCTCGAGCAAAAAATCCTCAGTCTACTCCTATTTCTTCTCCTAAATCAAATGTGTGTCTTTGTAGTGATTGGGGTTCCTTGGACTTTACATTTTCCTTCATTGGGGAATATTAATTTGACCCAATCCACTTAGACATTCTGACAATATCATTCACACCCAATGACAAAAGATGATTATTCTTTTGTATCACGGGACAATGTGAACCAGTCCGTAAATATGAGAATGGGAGCTTTTGCAATTTATTGTTTGAGGGTGTCAAAGGAGTGTTGGCACTGTTCAGTCCATGTGATCGCTTTGTTATTTTTCTTCTTAAGAAGTTCCTCTAGGGGGCTACTAGGTTGGTGTATCCTTTGATAAATTCTTACCTTATAGCCAAAATATTATAAGGAAGTATTTCATCAAATAATTGACATGCATTCATTTTCTTGAAACTTCTCTCTATTATTTACTCCATTTTTGTGCAACTTCTCATCAATTCCTGCCTCATAATGTATCTCTTTCATGGTTGTCAATGTTGGAGTAATTAAGAAAATCACCTAATGATTAATTAGTCATTACTTAATTATAAGGTCCCTTATTACTTTAATTACTTAAGTTAAACTTGAGAGTGTTCTTTTATTAGTGGATTGAGCAATTTATAGGTCAAGTTGTCTCATTTCATATGATTAGGACATTTGTCACAATTTAATCAAATCCTCATCTAGGGTTTGCACTTTTTCTTTTATAAGCATTCATTATTTTTACTTTGTAATCATTCATCTAGGTATTCATTCAATACAATTATAGGTTAATCTCAATATCAGATGCTTGTGTGGATTAATCATTCTCTTCTCAAGGTTGCATGAGCACAATTATTGCTTTGATCTCTCATATGTGATAGGTGTTTTAGTTGCAGGTGATTTCTGGGAGTTGTGGGGTTTGCTATAGCCAAGAGAGAAAACCATAGGAAAGAGGAAGAAATATTTTGTATACATGAGAATTATTTTTCAAAATGGTACACCAAAGGGTTAGGGAGGAGGCCTAGATTTGCATTTATAGAATATTTTTTATGAAAAATGGGCATTGTAGTGGGTTCGATAGTTATTTTAGGTGGGGAACCAATGTTTTAAATTTTTGAAACTCAATAAACACTTGCATCCCACACTAATGTCTAGGAGAAAAGGCCAAAAACAAAGTTGAAAATTTCAATGACTTTAAGATGGAACAAAATAATTTGAAAATTTAAAAATTGATGAACAAGAAAATGTTGGATTTATCATTTCAATGTGCCATAGAACATACTAAATGATGGATACTAAAATGAGGATGATTTATAATGTCAAAATTGTATGCTATACAATTTGTTACCTTACATTTCCCCCCCACTTTAGCAATCTTTCATCACTGTTTGATAAAGCTATGCTAAAGTACATCAATAAAAATTTAGAAAATAATAATTATTTTGAGATATAAAAGATTACATAGCAACATTCTTGATCAGTAAAGCTCATTTCCCTACTCAATAATTTACAAAATCAATATGTTAGACAAGACAATCTTGTAAAATAAATATGGTAAGCTCACAACAATCTTGTTAGACAAATGTGTGAGTCTATCACCAATATCAATAATCATAACTTAAAATATTGGAGAGGGAATCTTATACAATGAGAAGAATGTTTGTTTCAAGAAGAATAGACTAATATACAAGAACAAAACGGAATATAATCAATAAGAGGATAAAATGAATGATTCAAGATCTAGCTTACTCTTTTGCTAGGAATCATGAGAATCAGTTGGAAACTTGTGAATTACTAAAAGTTAGTTGTAATGATTTTGGTACTTGTGTCTTATCCTTTGTTTATTTTTCTTTAATTCCATTTTGTTATTAGCAATAATATTTTTCTGTGTCTTCAAGATATTTTTAATGAGATTTTGTATTGCTAATTAGACAATGGTCTATAAGTATTACATTGTGACTTTCATAAGTGGATCTTTCAATCTTATAATTCTACTATATATGTATGTATATGTATGTATGTATGTATGTATGTATGCATGTATGTACACACACACACACATGATGCATGAGTTGTTTTTGGTTGCTTATTGTGGTGTAGAAAAATGGGCCTCTTGCTTGACATGGGAATAATTGATGATAAATTGTACTTAATGAGGCCTTGATTTAGTGTTGTGGAGTGTTTTATGCATCCACACTAGGTCTTGGACCCTTGCAAATTGAATAACATGCTTTTAACGATGTCTTGTAAAGGTGTCGTAAAGTGTTGTAAGATAATTTCACACTTTTGTAGACTTAATAAACCCATTTCTCCCTAATGGGTAAGTGCACCAAGATGGTTCTCAAAAAAGGGGCTTAAGTGGCCACTTTTTTTTTTGAAATCAAGAAATACTAATTTATTTTGAAAATGGTTGAGATTAAGGGGTTCAAATGAGAGACGTACAAAAATTTGTGTTGTTTTTGTCAGAAAAACATAACATAGCAACTCTTGTACACCCTCATACGGTGAACTTTTTTTTTAGTATTTTTAAAATCGCTATGGTCAGAAGTTAGGTAACAGTATATAGTTGATGCACAATTTTTCTGATAATTTTTTAATGAATATTTTATTTTTTACTAATTTTTGAAGTGGACACTTCCTAAAAAATAGAATATTGGCCGTGCTACCCCTACAAATTTTGGAAACTAATTGAATTTTAAAAAAAAAAATTGTAGAATGGAGTCTAGTTTCTAAAAATGTAATTTATTTGAAATTTCGGTGAACGGTTAATTTATAATGAAAAAAACACCAAACACTATTTTTTTCTAAAAAAGAGGCATACAAACAAAAGAAATTATGGATGAATGGCTTAACATTGTCATAAAGTGTAAAAAATTACATCGTTGGATAGCTAAGAGAGAACCTAACATTACCCAGATGTTCGATTTGTTTGATATTGAACCACGTGCAATCCTGACGATGAGCACGAACTCGATTATGTGAAATATTATAGAAGTTGTAAAAACACGTCTCTGGTCGTTGGGAATGCCCTCCAAGCCTTTGGGTTAGTATTCCAAGGCAAATACCAATCCTAAGGCTTGGGGATTCCCAAAGCAAGATATAATGTGAGCACATTATAATGCACTTGCGTGTTATATGTCAGTTTTGACATGGTTATTTGTTTGTGGGGAGCATGTCTAGCAAGACATAATGCGAGCACGGTATAACACGCTCGTGTTATGTCTTGCTTTATGTTAAATGCATATTGAATGTATGTTTATTTATTTGTATGTTTGTATGCACATGTATGCTTGTATGTCACGTATGTATGTATGTATGTATGTATGTATGTATGTATGTATGTATGTATGCATGTATGTATCAATGCATGTATATTGTGTGTATTCCTACTTGTATGTAAGATTGTATATACGTGCATGTACATGTATGCTTGTATGTATGTGGGATTGTATGTACATATGTATTATGCTTGTATGTATGTATTTATGTATGTCTTTAGAGGGAGGGAGCATTTTAAGAGAGAGAGAGAGATCTAGAGTTGTCTAGGTAGGGTGGGAGAGGGAGAGAGAGGGGGAGAGAGAGAGAGGAGAGAGAGATGGAGGAGGGAGAGAGAGAGAGTCTGGAGAGAGGGAGAGGGGTTGGAAGTGATAGTTTAAGAGAGAGGGAGTGGGAGAGAAGGGGTTGGAGTGAGAGGGACTTAGCTAGGTAGGGTGGGAGGGATAAAGGGAGTGAGAGAGACAGGGGTGGGAGAGAGATAATTGAGAGAGAGGGGGAGAGAGAGGGGGTGGGAGAGAGAGGGGGAGAGAGGGGGAGAAAGAGAGACAGAGAGAAAGAGAG
>VDFB02358134.1:133453653-133651384 GCA_007258455.2 Sequoia sempervirens | reverse complement strand
AGGGTAGATGGTAGATAGGAGAGAGATAGAATTAGGGTATAAGGGTAGAGGGAAGAGAGATAGAATCATAGTATATAGGGTATAGACAAAAAGAGAAAAGAAATCTATTAAAAAAACAACTTTCTCATAACGCAAGCGCATTTTGAAGAAGTGGAGATATGGCCATTTTAGGAAGAAATAATGTGCTCACGTTATAATGCGAGCGTGTTTTGTGTTGCACAAAAATGGTAAAAAAACTCAATATACCCGTGATCTCAAGGCCCGCATTCTACATATTCTCCTGGTTTTGCTCATGCTCCGACAAAAAGTAGCTTTTTTATGATGTTGTGAAGTGTGCATGCATGTTTTTCACATTCCACCACCTTTTTCATGATCTTTCTACCACCTTTGCATGAAATAGCAGAGTTTTCACGTCGAAAGATGTAAGGAAAATTAGATGCAGAAACAATTCTCCTAACGTCAAAACCTCAGGGAAGAATGTAGATACACATTTAAATTTTAACTACAGTCCAATTAAGATGCACATGAAAGAGATTTCTGAAACAGAGTAATAGACAATCACACACGAACACCAGATATACATGGGAAAACCCTTATGGGAGAAAAACCCACCACACCAACAGAAATCACTTTGTATTACAGTAATGGAGATTACATACAAATGTCAGACTTATCTTTCTGATGTTTGTTTACAGTAGTATTCACCATGAACAATATTGTATAGGAACCTTCAAGTTACAGTCTTTATAGAATAGAAAACATTTACTGATCATACAACCATCTAGCAATCTGTCGATTCAACCAACTGATCATAAACTGCAATCACCGAGTATAACCATGTTGATCTCTGTCTGTCGAGCTTCCTCAAAGAACTGTCACAACAAACAATCTTCCAATTGTTCAGATTCAGCTTCTCCTATTCATCCACGAGACTCCACATAGGACGGTCAAATAGTCAACAGAGTTTCAAGCTTTGTTGGCATCTCGGTGAGACACTAACAGTGTCTCCCCGATGCCCAAAAGCTTCATATCGATGTCACCAAGAGTTATCGTTATCGCCAAGATGTTCTAATGATCTTTCATGTGTTACACCGAAACATCAAGCAGTCGGCGAGACCTATCGCTTTCACCAGGAGATCATAGCGAGGTCCAAAAAATCTCATAGATGTGATTTTACCATTCAGCAAGAGTATCATTCTTCACCAGGACCTCACGCCGAGTCATCAAGGGTTATACTGAAGTCACATGTTATACCGAGTTCCAAAGGATAGTCGGCAAGACTTAACATCTTCGCTGAGAGATCTTATCGAACACATATATGTTACACCAATGACCACTGTTCGCTAAGAGTTATACCGAAGACCCTTCATCGTCGGCGAGACTCACCAAAGTCACTGGGACTTCTTATCGAAACCATTGTGCTACACCGAGACCATTAGTCACCATGAGTCTTACCGAGAATAGACTTCAACATCGGCGAGACATAAACACATCGCCGAGACATCATAACGAAACAATCATTGTTACTCTGATGAACCCAAGTGCATTCCCATCGGCAAGACTTTAACTATTCACTGGGACATTATAGCGAGAACCCTTTAGTTAACCCAAAGACTTCAATACAAAACATACTGTCGGCGAGACTTTAACACATCACCCAGACTTCTTCCTGAACGAAGCCTTTCGGCCAAGGGTCTCAACGATAAGTGATAGAATGGCCTGTCGGTCAAAGATCTCCACGGGCGGTAAGAGGTCATCCCGAATACTTCTTGTCATAGCAATATGATCCTTCGGTGAGACAAAATCTAGGTCACAGTGACTTGTACAAATCACAATGTATCAAAGCTGCTAGCCGGCCAGACATGATGGATGTCATACCAACTTCGCTCCAATAGAGGTTTCAGCCTGTGGGATTGAGACATATATTTCCAACAATCTCCCACTTGACAAAGATCACACAGGCACCTCTAGAGCACAACAAAACTTACTGAAAATCATGGGCACTAAGGCCCATTGAACTGGCACACCACCGAAACTTGTCTGTGCTCACTAGCTTCATCAATGAATCTGCAACATTCTCCAGAGTATTAACCTTTTCCAAACTGAACTTTCCATCCTCCACCATATCTCGTACAAAGTGGTACTGTACATCTATATGTTTCGTCCTGGCATGGAAAGTAGGATTCTTTGCCAAACAAATTGCACTCTAACTATCACAAAAAATAGTTATTTCCCTTGCATCAAAACCAATGTTAGAACACAAACATTTTAACCAAACTATTTCTTTACAAGCATGAGTAGCTTCCATATATTCAGCCTTTGTAGTGGACAAAGCGACTATAGCCTGTCGCTTACTCATCCAACTCATTGCACCACCATTCAACATGAAAATGTATCCACTGGTGGACCTCCTACTGTAAATGTCCCCTACCCAATCAAAATCCACATAGCCTCGAATACTGAGAGTCCTCTGTGATTCAACCAAGTTCCCATGGTAACACAAAGCAAAATCTGAAGTCCCCTTCAAATATCTAAACACTCTCTTCACAGCATCCCAATGTGTTCTTCCTGGATTAGCCATAAACTGACTAAGAACTCCCACTGCTTGGGAAATGTCTAGCCTTCTACAGACCATTGCATACATGAGACTACCTACTGCACTAGCATAGGGTACACTGGTCATGTCCTCCATCTTAGTAGGAGATTTTGGACAGTCTTCAACAGATAGCTTCGTTCCCTGCAAGACTGGAACAACTAACTACTTGCAATCATTCATGCAAAATCTCTCTAGAACAATTCTGATATACTTACTCTGACTTAGCCAAAGTTTTCTACTCCTCCTGTCCCTGGTTATCTCCATCCCCAGAATATACCTTGTTGCACAAAGATCTTTCATCTCGAACTTAGCAGACAACTGAGACTTAAGATCATAAATCATTAGCTTACTATTGCCTATGAACAGCATATCATCAACATAGAGAGTAATAATAAGAACCTGATCACTTTAGCTTTGTAATAAACACAATGATCAGATTTTGATCTTACAAATCCCAAAGACAATACAAAAGTATCAAATTTATGGTACCACATTCTAGGTGACTGCTTTAACCCATACAGAGACTTTTTTAATTTGCAAACCAGTTTCTCTTTACCTTTTTCAACAAAGTGCTCAGGTTGGGACATATAAATTTCTTCTTCAAGATCACCATGAAGAAATGTTGTTTTCACATCCATCTGTTCGACCTCTAAGTCATACGATGCTGCAAGTGACAAAAGAAATCTGATAGATGTCAGCTTAGCTACAGGAGAAAATATTTCCCCATAATCAATTCCCTCTACCTGGGAATAACCCTTTGCAACCAATCTTGCCTTATATTTTTCAACACTGCCATCCAGACCAATCTTCTTTTTGAATACCCATTTGCAGCCCACAGCTTTTCTGCCTTTAGGCAATGGCACCAAACTCCAGGTTTCATTCTTTTCTAATGATGCCATTTCTTCATTTGTGGCTTCCAACCAAGAGTCTAAATCAGACATTTTAAATGCCTCCTTTATAGTCCTAGGCTCATCAGTGCTAGAGATTAAAGCATAGGCACAAGTAGAATCTATCAAAGAGAACCCATACCTATCTGGTTGTTCTCTTTCACAAGTTGACCTCCTCACTTGCTGAGGCTGAGGCTTAGGTTCTTCTTCTTCTTCAGAACTACTTGAGCTCTCCTCAGTTTCAGGTACATTTTGAATTCTCAATTCCTCTTTCTCTAGAGTAGGAGGAATTCCAACTACATCCTTATTGTTTTTTGACTTTGTCTTTGACTGCAGATCCAAGGTGGAAGGTTTCAGCTCACGAAAGATTACACTTCTGTTGTATACAACCTTCTCTATATCAGGATTCCAAAGCTTGTATCCTTTTATGACAGCACTATAGCCAATAAAAATACATTTGACAGCCTTGTTCTCCAATTTAGATCTTTTCACATCCGGCACATGAGCATATGCCTCATAGCCAAAAACACGAATATGTCTTAAAGAGGGCTTCTTACCAGACCACGCTTCCAGAGGTGTTTTCTCAACAAGAGCAGAATTTGGAGAATGATTAATTAGGTAACATGCAGTAGATACAGCCTCAGCCCAGAACTTCTCCTCCAAGCCAGCACTACTGAGCATACTTCGAGCTCTCTCCATCACTGTCCTATTGAACCTCTCTACAACTCCATTCTGCTGTGGAGTATAAGGTGTAGTCTTATGTCTTTTAATCCCATGGTCTTTGCAATACCTCTCGAATTCATCAGAATAGAATTCACTGCCATTATCAGTCCTTAAGCATTTTATTTTTCTACCAGTCTAATTTTCAACAAGGTTCTTAAATTCCTTAAATCGATTGAACACTTCTGATTTACTTTTCAAAAAATAAACAAATGCTCTTCTTGAATAATCATCAATGAATGACACATAGTATCTTGACTTAGACAAAGAAGGAACATCCACTGGACCAAATACATCCAAATGAATATAATCTACCAAACTAGAAGATTTATGAGGACTGGAATAAAATGAAACATGGTGTGGCTTTCCATATATACAGTGTTCACAGAATTCAAATTCAAGGTTACAATCTTCAAGCCCCTCAACCAGGTTTTTGTTCTTCAAGGTTTTTAAACCTTTCTCTCTTATGTGGCATAGCCTATGATGCCAAAGCATAGTATTCTCTGCTGGAAGTTTTACTTCCATAGAATTTACATAATTAGGGACATTTCCCTCTTTACCTCCATGAGTGGCTTTTTATGACTTTACAGAGACATTGTTACATTGAACAGCATGTGCATCCAGCTTGTACAGGGTACCAATCCGAGCACCTCTAGCCAGCACCATTGAACCTCTAGTTATCTTGTAGCCATTTCCAAAGAATGTGACTTGTACTCCAATATCATTCAGCATACTTACAGAAAGTAAGTTTTGAGCCAGACCTGGTATATGCATTACATTATTGATTCCCTTCACTCTGCCATAGGGGAATTGTATTCTGACTCTTCCATGGCCAACAATTTCTAAAGTTGAATCACTCGCCAAGTACACCTTTCCACCATCGTATTCTTCATACTTTGTGAACCATTCTCTATGAGATGTCATGTGGAAATATGCTCCAAAATCAATCAGCCAGACATCATCTGATGCCTGTGTAGCCAAGGCTACAATGAAGGCGTCTCCATCACTATGAGAAGAATCATTTTTGAAAGAGTACTTCTTCTTCTTCTTCTCCTCTTTACAATCCTTTCGGGTATGACTAGGTTGCCCACAATTCCAGCACTTCACCTTGGAATTTTTGCTAGGAGACTTTGATCTCCCTTCTGATTTTGATTTGGACTTCTTGTCCTTCTTCTTGCCTTTCTCTTTTGACCTTCCTCTAACAGCAAGGGCCTCCTTCGCCATCTCAGAATATTTCCTTCTCATTTCTTCTGACAGCAAATAACCAACAACATCTTCTATCTTGAAACTGGATGTTGTACTCCCAATAGCCATCACTAGATGGTCTCAAGAGTCTGAAAAAGAACACAATAAAATCATACAGCGATCCTCTTCTTCAGTCTTCACACCAACAGATGTTAATTGAGCAAGCAGCATGTTAAATGCATTCAAATGATCAGCTACAGACCCTCCTTCCTGCATTCTCAAAGAGTACAATTTCTTCCTCAGGAACAGTTTATTCACCAAGGACTTCCCCTAATAAATAGATGCCAATCTCTTCCACAAGCAAGATGCAGTCTTCTCTTCATGCACATTGAGAAGAACAGAGTCTGCCAAGCAGAGCCTTATCAACCCCTTAGACGTTCTATCTGCTAGGTCCCAATCTTCTTGCTTCATGCCTATAGGTTTAGTTCCAGACACTGCAAGCCACAGGTCACGATCCACTAAGAGATCCTCCATTTTGAGTTTCTACAACTCAAAGTTACTGCCATTGAACTTCTCTATTTCAATCTTTCCTGATGTACTAGCCATCTCAATCTGTAATTAGAAATTGACAAACTTCTACAGGACTCCCACTGAACAGAATTGACACAAAAAACCCAACGTACCCACAAGGATAACACAACTAGCCAGGCTCTGATACCACTTGTAAGGAAAATTAGATGCGGAAACAATTATCCTAACATCAAAACCTCAGGGAAGAATGCAGATACACATTTAAATTTTAACTACAGTCCAATTAAGATGCACATGAAAGATATTTCTGAAATAGAGTAATAGACAATCACACACGAACACCAGATATATGTGGGAAGACCCTTATAGGAGAAAAACCCACCACACCAATAGAAATCACTTTGTATTACAGTAATGGAGATTACATACAAATGTAAGACTTATCTTTCTGATTTATGTTTATAGCAGCATTCACCATGAACAATCTTGTACAGGAACCTTCAAGTTACAGTCTTTACAGAATAGAAAACATTTACTGATCATACAACCATCCAGCAATCCATCGATTCAACCAACTGATCATAAATTGCAATCACCGAGTATAACCATGTCGATCTCTGTCTGTCGAGCTTCCTCATAGAACCATCACAACAAACAATCTTCCAACTGTTCAGATTCAGCTTCTCCTATTGGTCCACGAGACTCCACATAGGGCGGTCAAATAGTCAACAGAGTTTCAAGCTTTGTTGGCATCTTAGTGAGACACTAACAGTGTCTCCACGATGCCCAAAAGCTTCATATCAATGTCGCCAAGAGCTATCGTTATCGCCAAGATGTTCTAACGAGCTTTCATGTGTTACACTGAAACACCAAGCAAATTGCTTTCGCCAGGAGATCATAGCGAGGTCCAAAAAATATCATAGATGTGAGTTTACCATTCGGAAAGAGTATCATTCTTCGCCAGGACCTCACGCTGAGTCATCAAGGGTTATACCGAAGTCACATGTTATACCGAGCTCCAAAGGATAGTCGGCAAGACTTAACACCTTCGCCGAGAGATCTTATCAAACACATATATGTTACACCGATGACCACCATTCGCTAAGAGTTATACCGAAGACCCTTCATCATCAGCGAGACTCACCAAAGTCACTGGGACTTCTTATCGAAACCATCGTGCTACAATGAGACCATTAGTCTCCATGAGTCTTACCAAGAATAGACTTCAACATCGGTGAGACATAAACACATCGCCGAGACATCATAACAAAACAATCATTGTTACTCCGATGAACCCAAGTGCAATATTCCCGTCGGCGAGACTTTAACTATTCATTGGGACATCATAGCGAGAACCCTTTAGTTAACCCGAAGACTTCAATACAAACATATTGTCGGCGAGACTTTAACACATCACCCAGACTTCTTCCCGAATGAAGCCTTTCGGCCAAGGGTCTCAATGATAAGTGATAGAATGGTTTGTCGGCCAAAGATCTCCATGCGCGGTAAGAGGTCACCCCAAGTACTTCTTGTCACAGTGATATTATCCTTCAGTGAGACAAAAGCTAGGTCACAGCTGCCTGTACAAATCACAATGTATCAAAGCTGCTAGTCGGCTAGACATGATGGATTTCATACCGACTTTGCTCCAATAGAGGTTTCAGCTTGTGGGATTGAGACATATATTTCCAACAAAAGATATATAATATCAATTCAAGTTTGGATTCCATTGAAAACTGATATACAATTGAAGTTTGGATGGGAACAAGTTTTTGAAGAAGTCAAATTGTTGAGGAGTTTGAAGAAAGAAGAAGCTAAGGCTACATAATTGGGTTGAACTCCTCCATTTGAAACTCTAGTTTTTTAGGTATGTGAAGTATTTACACATTTTCTTTCATTCTATTAAGGCTTGTTTTCATTTTTGTTATTTTGCATATTCCATGTTGATCATTGTTTGTTTGTTATTATAACCTTAGGTTTACAATGCACATTTTAAATTACACAATTCTATACACTTGCAAATTAAATTTTTAAACCACATCTCTTTCAGGCATTTTGTTATTTAACAATTGACTTACCTTGTGTATGCTTCCACATTTTGTATACACATATATATGACATACGTTTTAAGGAAGTAAAATAAAACATCGTTTCTTAATCCTTTATTATGGAAATGCATACCACTCTCTGAAGCTTTCATTGAGGTATTTTGTCAAAAAATTATACCAAGCAGCTCATTTCCTTGTCTATGCTACCAAATTTTCCATACATCTCTCTAAAAAATTGGAATATACTCCTCCCACATTGATAGATCTTAGAAACTATGTTGGTTTTCATCTCTATTTCTAAATTTACCTCATCACTAAACCTACCTCATCAATTTTATTTGTGATATATTTTAAATGTTTCCTTGATTAGTCTACCTACAAGGGATTCTAACCCTTCTCTCCATTATTAGAAGACTCTTTATTGAAGGCTAAGTTAGCAACATGGGGAAAGGTGCAGCCTATCTTGCAATCATGGCTCAAAATGGAAGAATGGAAAAATAATTTGAATTGTGATGCAACCAAGGGAGGTCCTACAACACAACTAAACACAAGAAATCAACCAACAACAACAATTCACAAGTCACAATTCTCAAAACTCTTCACTTTTCACCAAATCAGCACTCTTCCTTGTACCATTACCAACTCATTCAATCGGGTATTTCTTCTCGATAAGATTCTTTCATACCAAGACTTGAACCATTTCAAGGACCCTTTAGGGTACACATTCACATGCCATCAAACCACTATTGGTTACTTTGTAACAACTTTCTCAAATCAGCTTTCTACGCCAACTAGGCCTCAAATTAGGACACTTTAGCAAAGAAACTTATCTTGAAACTTGACCAAAACCTCCAAACACATGTGGGAAGAAATTTATATGTATTCAAAACAAAGAATTCTTATCAAGAGATTCCTTATCAAAAAAATTATGTAAAATAGAGGATGGCCAAATATTCTATAGGACAACATGCTTGGATGGTTCATGCGAGTGCTTTAGTGGCTTGCAGTGTATGCCAATATGTCAACATATGGAAAGCACAGATGAGATGGAACATAAACTAGTATAGTTCAGGAAGTATAAAATGGTGGCATACACTACAAAAGATGGGTCTCAAGCAAAAAGGTATGATTTGGTTGTTCAGAAGATTCCAGTGTATTAGTCTATGTCCATGTTTCGTGACAATATAGTATATGAGTATGCAAGGAATACCCTTAGAGCCCGATGGCTGGACACACAATTCAAGCTATACAAGGACACCTTTCCAGTTGGCAGTATAGTATCAGTGGCTGACTTTGTAGAGAACTACACTCTACAGCCATAGCGTGAGGTGCAGTCACAGTATTACAACTCCACACAGGTTTTGATATTTGTGCAAATAGCATTCATTCATGTAGTTGATAGTATAGAGGACCAAAGCAAGGTATTGAGGGATTATCACTTTTATATTAGTGATGATCACACACATTCTCCAAATTTCGTGCAAGGTTGCTTCCATATGTTCTACAGTGATTTCACTAAGAGGGGCATAGCATACAGTCGGCATATAATATGGTCGGATAACTGTGCAGCACAGTTCAAGAACTCGTGCATGTTCTACTAGTTGAGCAGGATGCATGTCATTAGAGGTGTACAACATATGTGGAACTTTTGTGAGGCCAAGCATGGAAAGGGGGAGCATGATGGTGCAGGAGCATGCATGAAAAGAGCATTAGAACGAGAAGAGTTAAAGTATAAAGATAGTGCAAAGTTGACAGATGCAAGATAAATTTCTGAGTGGTGTAATGCTTTGATGGGTCCAAGTAATGAAGGTACATCTTCAGTTCGTAGGTATTTTTGGTTGATGGATGATACTAACATTGCACCATATGAGGATTGTTGTACACTAACAAGATTGAGCGAGCTACACTCTTTCCTTAGCTCAAATGCAGGTTCATGGAGTATTGATGCACGGAAGATGGCATGCTTTTGTTCTTCATGTGCAATGCAAGCCTGGAATGATTGTGAGTAAGGGGAGTGGGTTCAAAAATGGTTGACAAGTTATCTCAGCCCACTTCACACGTATCACCCTCCGAAAGCATTCCAGAACTAACACAGATGGAATCATCGATCGACTTTTACCATGTATCAGATCTAGTTCAACCAGGTAATATATCCGCTTGCTTAGTTTTTGAAATTCCATATTGTTATATTACTTTGTAGTGTATTGTAATGTTGGCTAATTTTGAAAGATTTTCTGCACATATCAATGTAGGGCAAGTTTATGTAGTTATTGTAGATGAAAACAACGAAGAGGGAATGAACTATTACTTGTGCCGTGTTGAGGCCAAAAAGAAATTGGAGGCCCCGGTTATAGATGGAGAAAACATTGAATACCCTACAGGCTTGATTGTTGTTACTGGAACGTGACTTAGAAGGTACCCACATAAGAGTGTTAAACATTGGTTGTTTCAGGACTTTGACATGCATCGTAAGATTCTTCATTACTTGAACCTTGTCACGGCATTCAATGTTCATTTGACCAAATATGGGGGTAGACCTTTGAACAAGGTCTTGTGGAAGGTTTGTGAGTCTGACCATGAAGCAATACTTGACACAATAAAGAGCAGAGCAGACCCGGATGGTTCGTTGGATTAATTTGTAAGTATGCACATTGGTTCTTATTAATTTATACTTGTATGCACATTAATTTGTTTGATGGAAATTCTATCATCTTCTTTACTATGCCTATTTGTAAGTAACCTACTACAAATTGATTAGTGTCCCCTTGCAGAAAATGCAGATTTATGAGCCATCCAAGAGAATGTTAGCTAGAAAAGTAATGCAACATCCTTATTTTAATGATCTTGACAAATTTCAATCATGATTATAAGCCATTACAAAAGTGTGTGAAAAGCTTGGTGAGGGAATTTCAAGTTATTCATTTAAAATTAACCTTATCATGAGCAGCTATGATGTAGACATGTTATAAGAGCATCTCAAATTTCAACTTACTCTATTCATGAGAGTTGTTGTGTGCAATAGGTATCTTGGAACTCGCAGTGAAGATGTATGACCAAGAGTGACTAAGTTGAGAGACTGGCATGCCTATTTGTAAGTGCCTTCCATCTATTTTCATTTCATTTCCATTTTGGATGCTCTTTCTTTTTCTCTTTTACTTTTCATATTTGTAAGTAAACTACTAAAAATTGATTAGTCACTCATTGCAAAAAATGTTGATTTATGAGCCATCAAAGAGAATCTCAGCCAAAAAACAATGAAACATCCTTATTTTGATGATCTTGAGAAATCTCAATTCTGATTTGAAGCCATTATAAAAGATAGTGTGAAGCTTAGCGATGGAATCTCAAGTCACTCAATTGAAGTTAACCTCATAATGAGCACCTATGATGTAGAAATTTAAAGAGAATATCGAATGTATGAGTGACATTGTAAAAGATCTGTAAGAACGAAGTTCCTAAGGCATTGTAATGATATTTACTCAAATATTGTAATTTTGGAGTTCATGTTTGGTGCAGTAGCACCTTGTTCTATAAATGCCTTTAATAGGAAAACTTTCAAATTTTGAATTTTGAAATGTAAACAATGTGAAAAAGGTCATGTGAAGGTCATATATAATGTATTCAAAGTCTCAAAGAGGTCATTAGGTGATTAGAGATGTGATATTGCACAAAAGATGTCATTTGGTGTAAAAATGTAAAACTTGCATTAGTTGCACAATTGCAAAATTAGTAAGTAAAGGATGATTTTTTCTTTATTTGCAGCACTTTTCCTTTTTTGTTTCAAGCTTGTGCGGATTGTATAGCACCTTATACTTTGATTGTTGATTACTTTTCAAATGGAAAAATTGAATTTTGAAATGTAAAATGTATGTAAAAGGTCATACTGATACAGTCAATATGATGGTTTGTGGATTGATGCAATAGGGGGAGGCCTAAAACACACAAAGTCATAATTCCAATCTGCAAACACAATTGTCAGGCCATAAACTCCTCACAATTTCATCATTTCTTCAAAATCACTCTTTTCCCTTGTAGCACTAGGAATCAACTCAATCAGGTAACTTATCTCAATGACACCTCACCAGTCCATGACATGAACCTCTTCAGAGACTCATTTGAACAAAATTTTACATACTCAAAATCCACCTATGATCACTTCAGACCAAAGCACTCAAATTTCACCTTTTCACCATTTTAGGCTTCTAATTAGCCTCTTTTTCCAAAGCAACTATACTTGAAACTTATCCAAACCCTATAAAACCTTGGGGAATCAATTTAAATGTTTCAAAACCTCCAAAACCACAATCAGACCTCTGACATACCACCGTACAAAGGGTAATGCATAAAACCCTACTTTTTAGCCAAAACTCTAGGTGTTTATTGAAAAAGTCACTTCCCAATCTACCCAAAACACAAAACCTTTTCAAAAAAGTTTGAATTGGTCTGAACAAGCTTAATCAAACATGAAATAATGCTTCCTTCTCACAAAACTCACTTTGGCCCACCAAAACCTCCACTTTTCATGAGGAAAACTCATATTTTCACATTAGGGCATCACACCCAATGCAATATCAGACCTCCCCTTCACAAAAAATCTTGAAAATACCTATTCCCAACTAAAACAATCCCATTCCACCAATCACAGTAGTCACAGGGGGTGGAATGGGCAAAATTTACATTTATGTGACTTTGAACACCCCAAAAACAAGGTTAACATGGCAGATTAAGAAATCTGAGATAAAACTCCACAAATTTAAAATAAGACTCTCAAAACTTTTGAAAATGCAAGTTAACACATGCTATAATATATTTCCACAGTTTGTAAGTCAAAACACCCATGTACGAGATCGTACAAGTCTGCCAAGAATGGAAAAATACAGAAAATCTGATAAAAAGCAGTGCTAATCAACTTTTATTGCTTCAAATCTTCAAGATCCCCCTCTCATCAAGTCTTTACAATATATTTATAATTTTTCTACTTCAAACTAAATTTTCCCAATGGATCTAACTGCCTTTTGAACTCCTTAACTATTCATATTCCCTCAAAAAGCAACTTTACACTTTATTTCTTGACAACTTTGCCAAAAATGCATTTTTTGCAAATGTCAAGCCAATTATCTCCTAAAACACCTAAAATAACTGAAAAAGGACTAAATACATAATAAAATGGTCTCTCAAACCTTATTTTAAACAAAATTCCTAGACAACCTACAATCTAGACCTTATGAACTCAAGTTGACAATTTTACACCAATGGTGCTGGACTGCACCATGGGTCCTAGTAGATGCTCTTGCATCAGTAAGCAAGGGGTTTCAACCTTCACAAAACCTCAAATGAATGAGTTTCAAACAAAGTTTCAACCAACAACTCTCTATCTCTTCAATTTTAACCCTTCACTTTGCATTGTCTAGTAGGCCAGCAAACCCTAGTTTTAGACCTTTTCTCACAAACTTCTCAAATAACTTCAAAAACAAATGACTGAGCTAGATAGCCATTATTTAGTTACAACACATACTTCAAAATCAATAGTGACTGTCTTGGAACATGTGCATCAAAAATGACCTTCTTCGTTGTCCTCATTAGGCTAACTAGGCCTAATTTACAAAGGAACATACCTTTAAACATTCAACAACCCCCTGAACTTGTTGGGGCAGAAATTCTCATGTATCAAAACCCTCAAATCCACAATTTTTCTCAAGAGAAACTCACTCCACCATGCCAAACCACAAAACCCTTATTTTATGCTAGTATGAGGAGGGTTTATTGAAAGGAATGGTTCCACACCTTACCAAAACATGCCACTGCCTCATAAATTCTTAAAATCACCTGCACAAACTCAAAATACAATCACCCAACCTCTACATGCAATATTTTATCAAACCCTAGGGTGAAACCTCATATTTCATGCCCTTTTCCATCAAAATCTACAAGGGTAGCAACACAAACCCCATAAAACTTATTCCCTTTCACCAAAAAAGCACCCTAACATCAAAATGGGTTTCTAAATATGTATCGGGTCTTTGGAAACACAAAGAGATTGAAAAAGAGAAAATAATCAGCTTGTGCGGAACCGTACAGTTCAAGGAAACATTAGATTTCTGGTAAAAATATAGAAAAATGCAAGGAAACAATGAATTTTATTGATCTTCTTCTAAGTACATGGTACATTTATGCTAGGCATGGTACGTTTATGCTAGGCATGGTCCTTTTTCGCACCCAAACATGCGGAATCGCTCCGAGCTACGTTTAACCGGCTCGATCCCTTAAGGGTCCAAAGTGCAAAAGGGCAGCAATATTTGATGGGTATTACTCAAAAACCATGGTGCTTAAAAATATTCATCTAAGCCTACAAGATCACATTGGGACCCTCTACAAAAACCTCTCTTAGTTTTCTCTATCTCAGAGTGATTTTCCCGTGGTGTCCAATTTTCACTTGATGGAAAAAGAGTTAAATGCAACTAGTGCAAAGTGGTGCAACTTTTGTTTTGCAACTCGTGTGGCCAAACAAACTATTCAAACACATCTAAATAGGTATGTTTACGCTAGGCATGGTCCTCTTTCGTACCCAACACGCGGAATCGCTATGACCTACGTTCAACCGGATCGATCCCTTAAAAGTCAAAAATGCAAAATAGTTGCAAACTTCAGCATGTTGTTACTTGGATACTGTAACACTTAGAAACTTCTCATCTGATCCTATAGGATCACATTGGGCCCCTCTACAAAAACCTCTCTTGGTTTTGACTATCTCGAAGTGGTTTTCCCGTGGTGGCGGATTTTCACTTGATGGAAAAAGTGTCAAATGCAAACAGTGCAAAGTTGCAAAGTGGTGCAACTTTCATTTTGCAACTCGTGTGACCAAACGGACTATTCCAACACATCTGAATAGGTATTTTTACGCTAGGCATGGTCCTCTTTCACACCCAAACATGTGGAATCACTCTAAGCTATGTTCAACCGGATCGATCCCTTAAGAGTCCAAAGTGCAAAATGGCTGCAAACTTTAGCATGTTGTTACTCAGATACCGTGACACTTAGAAACTTCTCGTTTAATCCTACAGAATCGCGTTGGGCCCCTCTACAAAAAATTCTCTCAATTTTTGCTATCTTAGAGTGGTTTTCCCGTAGCGGCATATTTTCATTTGATGGAAAAAGTGTCAAATGCAAGCAATGCAAAGTTGCGAAGTGGTGTAACTTTCATTTTGCAGCTCATGTGACCAAACAGACTGTTCCAACATGTCTGAATAGGTATGTTTATATTAGGCATGGTCATCTTTCGCATCCAAACACACGGAATCGCTCTGAGCTACGTTCAACTAGATCAATCCCTTAAGAGTCCAAAGTGCAAAATGGCTGCAAACTTCAGCATGTTGTTACTCAGATACCATGATGCTTAGAAACTTCTTGTCTAATCCTACAGGATAATGTTGGGCCCCTCTACAAAAACCTCTCTCGGTTTTGGCTATCTCAGAGTGGTTTTCCTGTAGCAGCGGATTTTCACTTGATAGAAAAAGTGTCAAATGCAAGCAGTGCAAAGTTGCAAAGTGGTGCAACTTTTATTCTGAAACTTGTGTGACCAAATGGACTATTCCAATGCATATGAATAGGTATTTTTACACTAGGCATGGTCCTCTTTCACACCCAAACATGCGGAATCACTCTGAGCTATGTTCAACAGGATCGATCCCTTAAGGGTCCAAAGTGCAAAATGGCAGCAAACTTCACATGTTGTTACTTGGGTACCGTGATGCTTAGAAACTTCTCGTCTAATCCTACAGGATCGCATTGGGCCCCTCTACAAAAAACTCTCTCATTTTTGGCTATCTCGAAGTGGTTTTCCCATGGTGGCAGATTTTCACTTGATAGAAAAAGTGTCAAACGCAAGTAGTGCAAAGTTGCAAAGTGGTGCAACTTTCATTCTACAACTTGTGTGACCAAACAGACTATTCCAACATGTTTGAATAGGTATGTTTATGCTAGGAATGGTCCTCTTTCACACCCAAACATGTGAAATCACTCTGAGCTACATTCAACCGAATTGATCCCTTAAGGGTCCAAAGTGCAAAATGGCTACAAACTTTAGCATGTTGTTACTCGGGTAGCATGATGCTTAGAAACTTCTCGTATGATCCTACAGGATAGCATTGGGCCTCTCTACAAAAACCTCTCTCAGTCTTGGCTATCTCGGAGTGGTTTTCCTATGGAAGCATATTTTCACTTGATGGAAAAAATGTCAAATGCAAGTAGTGCAAAGTTGCAAAGTGGTGCAACTTTCATTTTGCAACTCGTATGACCAAATGGACTAGTCCAACGCATCCAAATAGGTATGTTTACACTATGAATGGTCCTCTTTTGCACCCAAACATGCGGAATAGCTCTGAGCTACGTTCAACTATACCAATCCCTTAAGGGTCTAAAGTGCAAAAGGGAAGCAAACTTTGACGGGCTATTACTTGAAAACCGTGACACTTACAAACTCTCTATCTGAGCCTACGAGATTGCATTGGTCCCCTCTACAATAACATCTCTCAGTTTTTGTTATCTTGGAGTTGTTTTCCTGTGGTGTCCAGTTTTCACTTGATGGAAAAAGTGTCAAATTGAAACAGCGTAAAGTTGCAAAGTGGTGCAACTTTCGTTTTGCAATTCATGTGACCAAACTAACTGCTCCAACACATCCTGATAGGTAGGTTTGCGCTAGGCATGGTCCTCTTTAACACCAAAACATGCGGAATTGATCTGAGCTACATTCAACTGGCTTGAACCCTTATGATGGCATGCAAAACAATGGAAAAGATAAACATACACACAATGGTTGAGAAGTCTGAGTATTCCCCACAAAAAATGTATGATCATTGGTGAAAAGCACCTTGTTCCTCCATTTGATGAAGAAGGTCTAGTTCAGTGGTTTTAGTCATTATAATGTCAAATAAGGCCATGATAGGCCATTTTGTAATCTTTCTTTTAGTTTTGAGTTATTGTGGGGTCATTTGAGTCAATTATGTAAGTACAAATAAGAAAATAGCATTGGTAAAGGCATTGGAAGAGATTACTAATGTTTCCCCTGTTCAAAATTCAGAATTTAGGCCTTAAAAGCAAGGCTAGACAAGGTGAAAAAAAAAAATTCTTGAGAATAAGTTAGAATAGGTTGGAAATAGGGTGAGGTTATGGAGTTTGATGTGTTCAAATGGTTTGCAAGGACAAGGGAGGTCAAAAGTATGTTATGGCATGATGCCATAATTGGGAATAGAGATGTTTTGAATGAAAAAGAGAGGTTTGAGGGAGTAAAAGTGGGTAAAGTCAAGGGGCGGCATAATTTGGTAAATGTTGCCCAATGGTGTTTTCCAATTGGAGTGATTGAGATCGTGTTGCTTTGTTAAATAGACCTATTCGGGGGTCTAGGACAGCGTTGAGTCCATTTCTTATTTGTATTATAAATTATAAGTTCTTGCTTTCTCCCGAGTCCATTTCGTATACAAGAAATAATGTTGCAAAAATTTGACATATAAATCTTTCGACGTGTTTATATGGTGATGCATCAAGAACATAACAACTCATTTTGCACTATCAGGATTATGTTGTGAAAATGTTTAAAGACTACTGAAGATAAATTTTTGTATGATAATGTGTCTAGAAGTTAACTACTTCATCTACTCTGAATATTATGTTTTGCAGGTGTTGTGAAGATTATGTATCCTTTACTTAATTGAGTTGTTCCAATCAAAGGATTAAATATATTGGAATCTTTTTATGAATCATTTCATGGAATACCAATTGAAAACATGTTTTTTTCTTTTAGATAAAGTTGTTTAGCATCAATCAATTAATATTCAAGACAAACTATGAAGGACAACAATAATCAATGTTAGGGCTAACTAATTAATAATTATACACGTGAATAAGTCAAGCATGTACATGTGAATAAGGGAAGCACAAGTACTCAAAAACACATAAGCCTTGAAGTATACACACAAATACATAGTATACACAAATTAATACAAATTATATGCAGGAATACAAGTTATACACATGAAAACACATAAGTCGCAAAGTATACATTGGAACACATGTAAGTTGTAAAGTATACACTTGAATACACATAACTCATATCTATTGAACCATCAATTTAGAATGAAAATATGGACACCATCAATAAAAGAGATTCTTATTAACCAAATAGCCATGTAAGCATACATCAATATATGTCGATATAAGTTTGAAATATAGGTACAAAATAGCCATATACGCTTATGAGAATGCCATATAGGCATACAATTTCAAATATATCCAATACAAAATATGTACAAAACTACCACATAGGCATACAACAAAGGGCTCTGGAATCAAAATTCATTGCTCTCCATGCTCTGGAAATAATTTTTTTCCCTTTGCTTGTCGATCGGATGGCGATAGGTCTGTCACTCATTTGTGTTGCACTCGAGGAGTGCTCCTACTGCTCCTCCTAGTGTTTAGTTCATGGTGAAGTTTTAACTGTTACAATAAGAAGTAAAGACATTAATATATAGAAATTACATTATAAAAAATGATATATTTAACAAAATAATCACTTACCCCCATCTCATGATCTCTCTCCATGAGGGAAATATTCACACACCCATGCTCAAGCGTGCTCAAGCCCTGTATAAACCATCCAAATAGAAATTAAACTATGAATCAATAATGGTTTGATTTTTCACTAACTAACATCTATAACAACGAATGTAAATTGAAATTTACTAATTTTCCTCATACCTCCCCTGTCAGAGCCATTGGGGATTGTATAGCAAATGAAACACCGATCTCCATTTCCCTCATCACATTTAGAGGTGTTTCAGCTTGCAACAACTGAAAATAAAACAACAAATTATTCAATCACAAAAACTACAATAGTGATCCACGTCATGACTTATAATGTATGAGATAATGAACAAAATTTGGAGTGCTTATTAAACTATATATTTATGATTATCATGCTTACTATTTTCCCTATCCATATCTTGTTCAAAAGGACATATTTTTAGGCTTTTACCCATAGTAACAAGCCAGTGAACCGTTTGATCAAATGCTTTCATAGACATGTACGATAACTGTGGTGGCATAGAGAAGGCAATGAACTGTTTGAAAAAATGCCTCAAAGAAATGGGGTCTCGTGGTGATGGAATGCCATTACAAAAAAGATGCATATCATGGCATTCCATCACCATAAGACCGCATTTCTTTCAGGAATTTTTTTAGAAAGTTCATTGCCTTCTCTATGGTATTATTTATTACTATTATGCTTTGATAGATATTTTTCCAAGCATCCATAGTTTGTTGGAAAGCACCTATTTTAGGCTTTTAGCCATAGCAGCAAGGAAGTGAGTAGTTTGATAAAATGCTTTGGTACACATGTATGGAAAATGTGGTATCATAGAAAAGGTGGTGAGTTGTTTGAAGAAATTCCTTGAAGAAATGTGGTCTCATGGTGATGGAATGGAATTCCATCACCATGACCACATTTCTTCCATTTCTTCAAACTACTAACCCTTGTCTATGTTGTATTACTATTATGCTTTGATAGATTTTTTCCAAGCATCCATAGTTTGTCGTGTAGGTGCACCTTTGCAAGCACATGCCTCCATGACAAGAAAAAATTAAAAAGTGAGTTGTTTCAAAAGATGTCGAGCAGTAAAAAGTGGTCTCATGGAATGCCATGACAAGCAAATGCAATTGGAAGCTGCTCTGGACTTATTACAAATGCTATGTGAAGTAATTGCATCACTGCTTATGTTGACTTTCTAAACAACTATATTGTAGTTGAAATTTTGTCATCTATCAACATCTAGTTATTAGTTATGGAATGTGAAGTAATGCTTTGAGTTTGAATGATGTGCAATGCAACGTAATCAATGATATGAATATAAACTACACAAATCTATTAAGTACAATTCATTAGTTAAACTTTTTATTCTATTGCATGTAGGTTTGAGTAAATCCACGGCATTGGGAGGTGTTCCCTCAAAACCTCCAATATTAGCCTGTTCAACATCCAAAATCACATATTAAAATACCATTCATAAAACAATGCTATTAACATGTAATAAATTTATAATTGTTTACTAGTTGCATACCCCACTAATAGGTGTACTACAGAAATAAGTAAGTGGAAGGCCGGTGTATCCAGTCTCAACACTGTGACCCTGCAATTTTATTAAAATCATAAAACTAAATTAGTTAATCTTGCATTTCAAAATCAAAATTTAATAAATTAAATTCAATGAACATGTTAACTTTTACCTGACTATCAATGCCATAAGCCTCATGCAAAATGTCAATTGCCCTCTCCATCTCCATAGTTGTAGACGGATCCTGTGTAGTAGCCTCCTGAGTGTTAGTGGGGTCATATGAACAAGTCACCCCACAAGATTGACACACATGGGTTCGAAGGCCACCACTCAAAGACTCCCCTGGATGGTGCTGTAGAATAGGGCTAGTATGATGGATGACACTCTGGGTCAAATTGTTGATCGCTTGCAAGGTCTCTACGTCGGCACTCTCCTTCGTGACGGAAGGCATAACAATGTGCTCATGAGGTGGCCTAGTGAGAGCTCATCTCCCTTGTCGCATAGGATCTGGCTATGCACCGGGTCTATCCTGAGCTGACCCCCCACCTCTCCCCTAGAAGTCCCTCATATCAAAATAATTTGGGATTTTTTTTAATATGAACTCACTATATAGTTTCCTAAGGAAATATTGTGGGACTTTACAATTGTTGCACAGTGGGTAATCAAAGACCATGTACCACCTATCATAAAAATAGTTCCTAATTTGTTGGTGGTGTTACCAATGAATAGGAAACCTCTTCGCATAAAGGGTAAGATTTTAATTTGTGTGTGGGTCAGTGAATAATGAGCACAAATTACCTTTTGTAATTTTTAAATTCTTTACATATTTATATGTAGTTTATCCACATGTAATAAGCCCTAGCTGCCTGCATCCTATCTTGCCATCCAGTTATTTGTTTGCTAATTGAATCTACATTTTTTAACATATCTTTCAATGAACTTGCTAGGGTCATTATTTCTATGGTTGAACCATTTGGATCACTCAACCTACTAATTAAATCCTCAATTTTCTTTTTGTTGTTCTCAATTTCACTCATTAAATTTTGTTGAGTGCCAGGAGGGTGTTGAGTGATTCGTGGAGGAGGTTGTTGTTGTGGTTGATTTTGTTCTTGAGGATTTGGTTAATCTTCTTGTTAAGGATTTTGAGGGTTTACAGGTTGATTTACATCTCCTACAAATTCAAAAAAATATATATCAAATACAACCTAAAACTAACAAATTCAACCTAAACTAACAAATTCAAAACAAAAAGAAAACAATCCTTACCTCTCACACCTCCTCCTCGTCATGGCGCCATCCTTGCAAAGAAATAGCAACCGTTGGTGAATATTTTTGCCAATGCCTCCTCCTAGAATGCGAGCACGAAAAATGGGGGTTTTGGCCGCGGGCACAACAAAAAACACAGTTGAAATGCAAAATGAATGAGTTTCACTTTTTTTTTTGCTTTTAACATGTCATAACATACTCTTGTTATAATGTGCTTGCATTATGGACTCGTTGTGGCTGAGCCTCAGGCTCAACCCACCAAGCCATAACACAAGCACATTATAATGCGCTCGCGTTATGACTTTTCAAAACTTTTTTTTGAAAGTGGCCACAAATTGGCTACCCATCTCCATGCACCCACCCTAATTCAACATTATAAAATGTGTTTAATGACATCCTCACATTAATCTAGAAGGCTTAATGTTAAACTAGTGTTGTAATGTGTCTTGCACATTCACATTGGTTCATGTGCCTTTCTAGGCTATGTGGACCTCATTTTAGTGTTGTAATGTGTATTTAATCACACTTTCACATTGAATTCTATGTCCCAAGCCCTAATTGACCTTTACATCATCACTAATAGTCCCCTATTACCCCATATTGTGCATCCTGAGGCTTAAATTGATAAAATACCTGACAAAGTTGCAATTTAAACCTTATTTCCATATCTCTTGGCAACCTGGCTATCAAAATGGCTCCTATGGGACCCATTTTCCATCCATGGTGAATCAGTCCAATCCAGGTGGGACCCATTCACCATGGGTGGCAAATGAGTCCCATTTGGCTCATTTTTCACATTTGAGCAGGAAAAAATGAAATTTAAATTTATTATTTTTACATGTCGGCCTTAGGGATCCAATTTTTAGGCTAATAAGGTGGATTTCCTATAAAATCAATTCTCTAAACCCTAAATCATAACCATTCTTCATTATTCATCCACCATTCTTCCATCTCAAGTCAAGAAACTTAGGGTTTCATCATTTCAAGTCACCAAGATATCAATTTTCAGACCTTCAAGCACATATCCTTTATGTTTTGCTGCAGAATTTCAAGATCAAACACCATGGAAAGGTAATCAACTCCATTATTGCATGTTTCATTCCATTCTTTCATCATTTTGGTTTAATTACCTAAAAGGGGTTTGACCTTGAGGAAAATCCCCATGCCCTAACATCCAACATTTCTCTTTCTTGTTTTATATGTTTACAGATTTAGACATCTTGGAAGCTTGGAAATTATTAAGAATAAAGTTGCAAGGTTACTCGAGTCTTCTCTTCATTGATCAAGTCAAAATATCAACAAAAACTCACTTTTAGGTTAAAGAGCTTCGGAAGTGGACACCTATAAAGAATCAAAGTGTAGACCAAAAGCTCTGAATTCCACCTTTGAATATTTAGAAATTCAAAAGTGGACTCATTCACCATGAGTGGTGAATGAGTCCCACTTCCAGGTCAATTTTGAGTTTTCTGCATTTTTAGATACCCTTTTGTCTGAAACAGGTTCCAACACAGTTTTGCAGAACTAGGACTAATTATTTGCCCAGAATGGTGAATGAGTCCCACTAGGCCTAAAAATAGCATCAACAGCATTCCAAAATCCATTTTCAGCCTCCTTCAATATTCCAGGTGCACACTTTCAGTTTCGTCAAGTTTTGTTATAATTTGTATTCATTTCTAGGTGTTTTTGCATTACATAATGTATTTTCAAACAAGTTGTTTTCCTTTAGTTTCCATTCATTAATCAATCAAACTTATTAGTTTCTTGCATTAAAACATTGCATTTAGGTATATTGCATCCATATTCTATTCATATTGCATTAACTTTGAATGTAGAATTTGTTCATTTTGGCCCTTCTTTCTCCTTTTAGGTGAAAAACCCTAGAAGCGTTAGAAAGGATTGGGATTCCAAAATCTATGTTACACTTATCATTTCTAGCATAGTTGTGGTTTTAATTAATTATTCATGTTAGATGTGATGTTTAGATTATTTATATGATGTGATTCCATGTTGGGTAGTTATTCTTTGCTTCGACTATTATATATAAGAGTGGGTATGCATGATGTTTGAAACAAGTGTGCAAGTATAGAGTTAATCCTCAAAGGTAGTGATTGTAGAGGAGGGGGACCAACCACTCAATGAATTCAAGTCACAGAGAGCTGAGAGTTGAAGGCTTCCCTAATCTACCTCAAGTTGGACAAGTTTTTGGTGCTAGGGATAGAGAATGAAGAGCACTCTTAATGCTTCTACCACTCTGCTAACCCAAGAGTGTTAATGGGGCTAAACGAACAAGTTTTTGGAGTCCCAATCGTAACTCTATCAACTCTCTGTAGAGGACAGAAGCGCAAGAAAGGGACAAAAAAGTGGCGCGTTGACCTCTCATAGGTGTGTTTTCGTTCGTACAGATATGCAATGAAAAGGTACAAATGAAGACTACTAAAATCCTACTGATAGTCTAGCAGTTGAGGTTTAAAGTGATGACTAAAATGATAAATCAAAAAATAACTGAAATAACGAGAAAGATGATATAAGAATGATAAGGATAAAGGTGGTAGAGATGCACCTCACAAAAAATATAGTTCACCAACAAGCTCCACACGAATGAGTACCTACACACAACAAAGCAGGGGAAAATGTCCGGGTTGTTTTGGGGCTTGCCATAGTCAAACCCCCATTTTTGGTGTTTCCACCTCTACAGACAACCAAGTAGATAAAGAAATAGAAATTCAATAAATAAAGTATGCTAGAAATGAGAATATCGAACACTATGTAAGAAACACTATGCTAGCACTCAAATCCAACAACAATGTAATAGTGAGCAAACAATACCACCCTCAACCAAAGGCACTCAAGGCCAATGAGAGAGGAATGCAAGTCTACAACTATGGAAAATTTGACATGGCCTCAACGACGCTGAAGGGGGTCTCACAAGACACCAAGCTGCAGCTTCTATGGTAGATGTGAAGAATGTTGTGATGTTGGAATAGTGAGGCCAATAGTGCAGCAAGTAGCTCAAGAGTGTGAGAATTGTGACTTGAAGCTATGCAAAATTGTGTAGAATTCCCAGAAGAATGAGAAGAAAGAACTGGAATTTCAAGATGAGTTTGAAGGGGAAAGAGCCATTCAAATGTCATCAAGAAGGCGTAGATGCGTTACGCTTTAGCCACAATGGCAAACATAACACCTCTACAGATTCCAGAGGCAAGAATCTTGTCAGGATAGTAGCATGTCACATAGATGTCTCTATGCCGCACACTCATACCTAACAGAAACTCCCCCACCAATACTAAAAACAAGCACCAAGTGGATGGAGTACAGATGGGTGATGTGGATTTACATTGTTTGGTTTTATTTTTCTAAGGTGGAGGATGTAAAAGCAAAATTTGCAAGGGGGTGCAAATTTACTCCTATACATTTTTCCCCCACTTTAGCGAACATGAGTTCCAATGAGTGTTCAGTAAAGTAGGTCAAAAAAGTTCCAATAAAATATACCTGAACCATCAAGGAAGCAAACCGCAATCTGGCATGCTCGAAAGCTTAAGGAAGGAAAATGACTCCACAAGTACTCTCTCCTGAGGAGGATTAAACAACGTGCATCGAAAGCCCACAAACCAATGGTGGAAAAATCTCGCAGGATATAAGTGCTTCACAGGTCCTCAGACTTAAAAAGGTGCCCCCTAGGTGCTCTCTCCTGAAGGAATCTCGATGTTAGGGACTTCGCAGAGTCATATTAGAAAGCAGCTTCACAAGAGCACCTGCAAAGCAACATGTTAATCCATAAACAAAACATGTTAGATATCAAAAAGCCACGTAGGAAAACAAGAAGATAGTCATGCAGACAGTCAAAAATTAAAGGAAGATCTTTCAAAGGGATCCCTCAAGAACCCTTCAAAAGAAAAGGGGTCCACTCAAGGGACACTCTATTTGAAAGTGCAACAGTATTTTTTGAAAATCAATTCAACATTAAGGAATCCTTTTGAAAGATTCCACTTCATCAAGGAATTTGAAGGGAATAAATCTCCCTCGCGAGGGGAAGGTCAAAACTTCACCCACAGGGGAAGGTGCTTCCTCCTCAGAGGAAATTTTCTCAAATTCTTTCTTTGTGAACCCATGATGAAGGAAAAGTATTTTGCTAGGGGTCCTTGTTGAGGAATGTGATTTTTTGAAAAATATTTTGAAGATAAATATTTTCAAAAGGATTCATTAGCCAATGAATGCATTTTTTAAAATTGAAGCAACATGAGATCCCCCCTTAGGATGGTGCATGTCAAACACAAAGGCACATGACATCCTAAGGAGAGAAAAGAAAGAATGAAAAGGAAAGTGATGTTGTGGCCCACAGAACATAGAGAGATGTAATCATGGTAATGTTGTCGCACAGGTGAGGGACAACAAATAGCCACCACAACATCACAAAGTAAGAAAGAAAGAGAGAAAAATGCATAGAAAGTAAAGACAATAACGTAATGAACAAGAGACAGGGGGATCTGATATTTTAGGGTCAAAGCTACTCATAAGTATAGATAAATAAGTATAATAATATATAAATGAGCTGGCATCAACCCCCTACTATATCAAACCATGTGAACAAGGCGCATGAAGATAAAATGAAAATAAAAAATTGGGTCAACATGGAATGGAGGCCTAAATTCCCCCAACACTTTGTGTCATCCCCAATTGTCAAAAACCAATACACAACAAAGAGAAGAATGATGTGACAAATAGAAGAAGTTTCACGACATAAAAAACACTCTTGTATCCAAGCACCTACAGGGGTGACAAGGGTCATCCAATAGCACATAACGCAAACATGGGGGAACACAATCTAATCTATAGATAAAGAAGAGGTACCCCTTAGTCCTCATCAACCAAGAGGTAATCGTTCTCCCAATCTAGATCATTGTAAGGGGAGGGTGGATGAGTCTGCAAGGGTAGAATATCAAGGGAAATTCCCTCCAACCCTCTTGCAACAAGAGCCAAGGAAGAATGCCCCTCGAGATCTTCTCCACTTGGTTCATGTGAGGTGAATGTCAGTGATTTCATGAAAATCGACGATAGGGCCACGACCTCGTCCATAGAATTAAACATGCACTTCATAGGAGTGTCATGCATCAACTCAATGGGTGAGGGAGGTGGTGCCCAAGATCCACTACTAGCCTCACCAAATGATTCAGGAGCAGTGAAAAACTTTGAGGATGCCAAGGCTTCCTCTGTCACTAGGATGACACAAGCCAATGCATAACCACCCTCCGAAGAAGGTGAACCATTCTTCTGACCCCCATTACTAGTAGGGTCTTCCTCCATCTTTTTCTTCATTAGAGGATGTGAAATCCCCACAGATGAAGAAGAGGGTGCAGAGGAAGAGGAGAAAATTGCGACAGAAACCGCTAAGGTATTCAACATGTCCATGGGTTTTAAAAATGGCAGGATGTCTAGAAGGGACATCAAAAGGGAAGGCTCAACTGAAGGAGCCATAAATACATGTACCCTCTTCGGGTGAGGATCATTCACACTCGTGGGGGAGTCGAGAGAAAGATTGAGGCTGAGGGAACTGAAGCAGAGAGGACGAAAGAGGAGGACACAGCAGTTGATGTCGAAGTAGGAGCTATCTGCTTCTCTTCCTTCTTTTGCAAGGAAACCTACTCAATGGCTAGAGCCTTCCTCCAACACTTGCGCTCACATGCATAATGGTTTCTACGACTCCAAGAGCTAGAGGTTGCAACCTGAGAAGGGACAGAAGACTTGTGTTCAACCATCGAAGTACATCCATCACAGTCATTTTCGACAGAGGGAGGGAATCCTGGATAGGAACAGGATGAAGAGACAAAGAGGATGATGGAATAATAACGAGAGGATTAGGCTCGAGTGCCTAAACAACGGTCCTCTTCCCATTCACTACCTTATAGGTAGGAGCAATAAGAGGCCACGGAGGCCAAGACATAGAGGATGCTCCACGGGGACCCTTCCCCTTACAATAAAAAATGGGTCAAGGCACCGTGGGTAAGATGGGAAGTTCAAATGTTGGATGCTTGGGCTCTCACCAAGCGGGCTCTATCGGACTCCCTAGCAAGCACATAGGAGCAAAATTCGACGGAACTGTAGCAGGGCGAGAGGAAGCAGTAGGAAGAACAAAAGAAGAGGATCCCTAAGTGTGGGCAAGCTTTCCCTTCCCCTTTCAAGAGGAAGAGGAAGCTTGCTGCACGGTGGGTCATTTTCGGCTGTCCCTCACCCCCGGTTTTATACTTAACATAATACTAATAAAGTAGATCTATTCTAGGGGGAAGAAAATCGACTGGGGCAGGCCAAAAATGATTCAACAAATAATTCCCATGACATACCAATGACTGATATCCAATGTCATGCACGACATGCATGACACCTTCATGAGAGAACTTTCAACATTTGTTAATGGAAAAAGCAATTTTTTTCATGGAAGCTAGCCAAGGAATGCCCAACTTCACCCTAAATAGATCAGATTCCAGAATAATATCAAAAGTGGTATCCACAGCCCTAGGTCCTACTAGGATGAAAAGAGTTATTGAACCATACGGAACAAGAGAGAGACCATCATGCATACGTATAGTAGTTTTTTCTTCTCATATTCCTCCCTCTGTAATGAATTTAACCACAAAGTCTCTTTCGTAATAACATTCACTCAACTTGCGGGGTCGATTAGGACTCTTTTCACAATGTTTCTATTGAGGTGAGTAGGAATGTATAGAGGAGAGGGTTTTTTATTCATGGGTAAGTCCCGCGAGGTGAAAGTCACATCTGGTGAGCCAATTGTTGGCTGAGGGGAGGAGTAGGAGTGAACGAGACCACATTCATGTATGTTGATTCCTTAGGAGAAGCATCAGAAGGATCAATGATTAAGTTCACAAAGTGTGATGAAAATGGATCTGTATAAATATGCAACTCAATATTCACCTTAGCCATTGACTTATTCATATTTTTCTTCTTTCCATCGATACAGATGGTACCATCGTCGATGTGATCCTGTATCTCATGACACAGGCATATGCAACGTTTAGTATCATGCCCATGAATACGATGGTACTGGCATAACGTGTTTCCATCATACCAACCAAGATAAGGCTCCTTCAAAGGTCAAGGATTTTCTAATGTTATAATCTTATCCTTTAGTAACTTTTTCATAATAGAAGAATAAGAATATCAAAGAAGTTATTTCTGGATTAGATTGTGTGTAAGATTTTTTGGATCAATGTTTCGGATCACACTCTGTGATCCATCATCAGGATAGAGAGCTCAAGGATAGAGAGATCAAGGATATGAAGAATAAGATTTAGATAGTTTAGTAAATTTTTGTTGTGTCTGAGGTTTCGATCGTTAGTCGCAGTAAATACATTTGCAACAAACTTTCTTTTTCCTGAAATGGACACCATAAATTTTCCTTCAGAACAATAGTGTGAGGAGGATCCCCCAAACTGAACCACCATTTGTTGGTACTCCTGCAATGCAGCACACATATGTGTAAAAGGATATTTCATCAAGGAAAATTTCTCCTACCAAGCTCGCTACAAGTTGCCTATGAATACATTATGCACGTCTGAATCAGGCAGCAGGTATGATATTTGTGAAAAGAGCATCCGATATCACATGATGAAATTAGTGATCTTCTTGTGCTCTCCCTGTTTACATCAAATGAAATCTAAGAAGGTCATCTTCAAACCAATGTTAGCCTAGAATTTTTAGAGAAACTGATTGATAAGTTGTTCGAATAAGAATATAGAATTGTCAAGCAAGGAACAGTACCACTCTAGTGTTGTATCCTTGAGAGATTGAAGGAAAATTTTGGTCATCAGAGCATCATGGTGGAATAAATTTGTACACATGGCATTAAAATCTAATACGTGTTTATGCAGATCTCCTTTACCACCATACTTTTCAAACTTAGTAATTTCCATTCCCTGAAGGAAAGGAGCACTCAAAATTGTCACTCACAATGGACTATGTTGGGAGAAGGGGTAAAAGATAGGTTGGCAAGAGGCCTAAGACAAATTCGCCAACTAGTTTTGCATTTTACCCATATTATATAGGAGAGCATTCAAAATAGGGTCTAAAGATGAAAAATTTCCAGTGGAACCTCCCCTAGAACCTCCTCCAGAGCCACTATTGTAACCACTATCGAAACACCACCAAGGCCACCAGCGTGGCCTCCACCAGAGCCACCACTATGGCCTCCACTAGAGCCACTACCACCAGCCCCACCATCGCTACTAAAGCCACCACCACATTATTCAACCAGATCCCCCACCACTAGGGGTAGTAAGAGGGGTGAAGCTAAAACCAAGGGGTATTCTACTCACCTTAATTGTGTGGATTTCTGAGGAGCTGAGGAAATGTTGATCAAAGGGCCTATTTCAGCCATTCATACAGACATGGTAGGCATCAAGAAACCTATTTGTCTCTCATAAGAATTGTTCATTGTCCCTCAAGTAGTGCCCAATCTAGTGTTATACAAAGGGATGTATGCTTTGGTTAGATCAATGAGGCTGCATAAGAATTCTACATCCATCTGATCTTTTCCTAGCATATATCTCACCTCATTAACAAGCCTAGTGGCTCTTTCCATATTCAGTGCTTTCTCCAAATGATTCTTGAGGTCTAATAGCCTCCTATCTAATGCCAAAAGGTTTTCTACAGGAATGTGCATAGCATCATCCTCATCCATAGATGAAGTTGTAGGGGATGTTGGAGGAGTGGGTACACGATTGGTCTCATCAATGAAACTCATCTCATCTGTTGAAACCTCCTCTTGAGAAAAATGACTAGTAGTAAATCCTATGGTAAAACTAGTAGTAAAGCTAGAAGTGACCTTCACCTTTTCCATTTTTAAGTGTCACACACTTCTCCTGACAACATACCCGGAGGTTGTCGACTAAGTTGTGATGCTCATAAAACCTCACAACACCCAAATCTACAATGGTCGTCGAGTGTGAAGGAGAGAGTCTCAACACAAAGAAATGGATAGAATTTTTTCATGTCAGGTTCACCAAAATGTAGAGGAGGGGGCCAACCACTCAATGACTCTAGGTCACGAACAGTCAAGAGTTGAAGATTTCCCTAATCTACCTCAAGTTGGACAAGTTTTTGGTGCTAGGGATAGAGAATGAAGAGCACTCTCAGTGCTTCTACCACTCTGCTAACCCGGGAGTTTTAATGGGGCTAAACGAATAGGTTTCTGGAGTCCCAGTCATAACTCTGTCAACTCTCTTCCAAAGGACAAAAGTGTGGGAAAGGGACAATAGCACAGCGTGTTGGCATCCTACAGGTGCATTTTCATCTATACGAATAGACAGTGAAAAGGTACAAATGGAGACTACCAAAAGCCTACTAACAGTCTAGCTAGTGATTGAGGTTTAAAGTGATGACTAAAATGATAAATGACAGAATAACTAAAATAATGAAAAAGATGATATAAGAATGATACTTGGATAAAGGTGGTAGAGATGCAACTCACGAAAAATAAAGTTCGCTAGCAAGCTCCACATCAACAAGTACCTACACACAATAAAGTGGGGAAAAATGTTGGGGTTGTTTCAGAGCTTACTGCAATCAAACCCATGTTTTTGGTGTTTCCACCTCCACGGATAGCCAGATAGATAAAGAAATGGAAATGCAATCAAGAATCTAATCACTTATGCATTACCTTGTACCGTTGTTACGGGAAAAGATGTATCATTTAAATATTTCCTTATCTAGATTGAATGTAAGTTGTTTACTTAGTTTTCTCTTAGGTTTAGTTAAATTGTTGTGTTTTAAAAAATTATAGGAAGGTAATGATTGTTTTGCTAATTGGTAAAAAGAAAAAAAAGTGTATTTCTTAAATTAGTAATTTTGAATTGTATTTTCTCACTAACTAATACCCTTGTGGTTTATTTTAAGTTGTTGTCTCCACGAGTTCAACTATTTAACATTATTTCTCTTTAGAGTTGATTCAATACTAAATTATCATGTCCTTATGTCTACTACAAATTTATTGTGGGTTATAATATGATCTAAAGATATTATCACTTGGATCATCATTTTATATGTAGGATGGATTTGTTAATATAATTGGTAATTACATGACTATATATCATATGGTTCTTGGTGATAATAAAAGATCTTTTAGTTAATTTAAATTTCAAATTTATAAATCGGGTACTTAATTAATCTAAATTGGTGAATTTAATTTCATTTAGATTTTGTCTTATTATGATTAGAAGGTAAGTAAGTTTTATTTGGAATGAGATGGTAAGTCTAGAGTTTAGAATATTAACGTTATTATTGAGTGACCTTGAATTAAGATTGATGAGGATTACTAACACTATTGGATTTCTTTCATATCACTCTCTTATTATTGTGGAAGAAGATTATTACAGTTTAACCAAGTGCAAGGTAAACAATTGTGGAAGATACCTTGAGTTGCGTAACACTTAGGTATTTTTATTTATTTATCAATTGGAGGTATAGACAAGTTCTTATTTGTTATCAACCGTAAATAATCCTATTTTTGTGGAATTTTGTTCTTAATCTAATGTATACTCATTTTGTAACTTCATTCATAAATATGATTAGGATCTAACTTTATTATTTCTTTAAATCAAGTTTTCCTTAAAAGTTTGAAATATGATTTAATATTTAACTTGAAGACTTCAATCCTTGGTTCTAATATTGTGAATTTGGCTTGAACATTTGAATTCAATAGACGAGGCAATAGTAAAGATATAAATAGAATATTTCTTTTAAAATTACTTCTTAAATTTAACTATTTTGGTTAAATATTTTATGAATTTTTTGAGAGGGAAATACATAGGTCTCATGCATATGTATCATGCTTGGAGAGATGTGTCTCTTGCATGACACATGAAATTACATAACAAATGTATTATAGTGTGATTAAATATAGATTATATTTTTAACAATTGATGGTTTTGAGATTGAGAGAGAGAGATCCACCATGTATAAAATACCCTTTAGACTTCCAAGTAGAATAATTTAGACATACAAATGTGGTTCAAGGTATAAAGGGGCTTATATAATTTCCCTCTCTCCTCGTTGGTTGTAGACTTAGTCAATATATTAGTATAGATTGATGAAGGGAAGGCCATGGTAATTTTATCTCCCTTTCGATATGTAATATGGTTGAATTGGCTATTGGTTTGCATAGTTTTTTTTTTTTAATTATATTCATAAGATGAAGGAAATATGGCATCAAAAGCAAGATGGTACTTAATGAAATATACAATAGTATAGTTGTATATTTATCAACATAGTATGAATTCATGTTTTGTGATAATTCTAAGTTGGATGTGAAATAAATTGTGATATAGGTGAGTGGAGACATTTTTATGACAAATTAAACATTGTCTCTTAGCCCTATTCTACTAATTTAAGAGGGAATTTTTTATGGAATTGAAAGAAATAATTTTGAACTACTGTGATGGATCTATTGAGACATTTGATTACTAGAACTTGTGCCTTCACACTCTTCTTTGTAGCTCCTAGACGTTTAACTTGGGTGTATGAGAAAAACATAAAAATATAAGTAACATAATTAAATATAGAAATAAAATATCTATATTTTAGTGGGAATAATTAATCTATTCATTATACTTAAGCATACTTAGGTTGATGAGGTTAGACAACTTCTTGTCTAACTGAATGTGCAACTTTTAGACCTCTAGAGGTTATCAAGTTATTTCGTTAACCTCATGCACACACCTTTTGAGATTAGAATAATTTCCATCTCACCTCAAATGTCATTCAACACTTGGCACACAAGGTTGATGACTTGATCATAGAGGTTGTTGGTTTGCACACTCCAAGTGTTCCTAAGGTTGACACCTATAGGACGCTTGTCTACTCATTTGTGTCACTTCATGAGGCACTTGTCAATTCGCCTCATAGGTGGATTGGATCATCCTTGCCTATATATGCAAGGCCTTGTACTCAATATCATTTGGGTCATCTAAATACAATCTATTTATTGTTGTTCATTGTGCTTGTTTCTAGTCTCCTAGATCTCCTATTTCTAATTATATATAGTAGAAAAATTATTACTTATATTTTAAATATAAAGATATCAAAGTTTTATATATATATATATATTATTGCTTACAAATGAAATATTCAAAAATAATATATAAGCATCTAATATTTACTACACTTTTCAAAGTTAAAATAAATGAAAAGAAATACAAAATAATGAATGGTGGCTTTTTTAAAAGTAAAAAAAACTCTTACAAATAAAAATATTTTTTGTGTTCCTTATCCATATAGTAAATAAAATAGTTCTAAAGTAAAATAAAATAAGTTTTGAGTAAATAATTTTATAATTTATTAGATTGTATAATTTAACTTGCTATATTTTTATATAATTATAAATGACATTTTAAATATTAGTAAGTTATAAATAATTATGGTAAGGAGATAAAATATATTATTCTAATTATAATAATATCATTTAATAATATTTTTTATTGTATTAATATAAAATATTTAAAGATAAAATATAAATGAATTTTATTTTTATAATATTTTAAGATGTTATCAAATATAAAATAATCTTGACTTTTTTACTTTTTATGTATTATTTTGAAATTTACTTTTAATTGTAATAGTGTATTTAATGTTATTCTTTTGTGTGTAAGCTTTAAATGTAATCATTGGTATTCATTTTTGTTCAATTCTAAGTTTATGTTTTTATATGTGCCTAGTATTCATACAAATTTATAATTACAAAGAGAAAATTATGGATCGTTAGCTACTATAACTTGTGAAGCTTCTCTAACATTTATAACATACTACTTCAAATAATGCCAATGAATTTTCATCTATATTTGATGTTCTCTAACATTTATAACATACTACTTCAAATAATGTCAATGAATTTGCATCTATATTTGATGTTAACAGTTGTAAAAAGGAGTTAAAAAATTTTATTGATTCATTACATTTGAGTTGTGTGGGCTTAAAGATAAAATATGGATGGAAAGTCTTCCATAATACATAACATTGGCACAAAAGCTATCTTCATATGATAAATTTATGACAATCCATTGCTACAGTTGATTGTGAAAGAAGATTTTTAAAACAAAATATCATCAAACATGTTAGAAAATCAAAGTTGGACTTTGATACATTGGATGCATTAATTATAACATTTTTTAAATGGACATGAAGCAAATGATATAAGTTGAAATGAAGTATATCCATTACCAAAGAATAAAAAATAAAGTAGAATTCTTGACCTTGATAATGTTTGTTTATTTTATGTTTAATGCATTATTATTTTAAGAATTATAATTCATATTAAAAATTATTTATGTTAATTTAAATTATATAGAAATAATATATTTTAAATAATAAGTAAACTATTTGTAATAATAGATTAAAAATATATTTTTTCCATATTTTAATATACATGATTAATAATATTTGACAAAATGTTTTAGTATAAAACATTATATTTATTTTTTTATACTTTTATTTATTTCAATAATTGAATAATATTTTTGACAATTTATATTTTCATAAAGAGTGATGTAGGCATGTATTTATTAAGATATTTATATGAATAAATTTTTCATTTTCTTATGTCTCTAGAATAAATATATATACCTATACTCTCACCTAACTCTAATAATTTTTTAGATAATTTTATCATCAAGCTTGGAATTACTTATTTCTTATTTTCTTTATTTCTTAATTAATTTTTACCAACCTCCTTTAATTTCCTATGTACTAAAGTAATTTCATTTGTTAAATATCTTGGTCCCACTTGGTTTCCCATATATTAATTTTTTTATTTAAATATATATTTTTATTACTTTTACCCAATTTTCCTTCAAATTTTCTAACATTTCAATAAGAGATGTATTTCATTTGGTTTTTATTATTGATTAGATTATGTATTTAATGGAGATATATTAAATTCATGGAAGCATAATTTTTGGATCAACAATATGCTTAACCACATTATATTTGAATTTAAATTTAAGTCTCAAATTAATATTTGAATAAGACTTACATTATTGATATAGTTGAAATTTTATCACAAGAATTTAATGCATTGAAAACATAATAAAATTTAAAGAATAATTTAATATATGCATTATTTCAGGGTTGACCCCGTAGTGCAATGGTTAAGTTGCAAGGGCAGCAGTTGGGTTGTTTAAGGTTCAAATCTTTAAACGTGATTAATTAATTACTAACATAAGATCATTAACGCCACCTAATCTTATTAAAATATAAATATACAATTATCTCACATTTTAAATCACTAATCCAATACCAAATTTCAATATTCTAACTCTGTCACACAAATATTAAAATGAATTTAAAAAAAAAAAAAATAGACAATATCTAATTTAAACTATCTATGAGGAGAGTGTGAGAATAGTACATAAATAGGTGATTTTCTATTTGACTTGCATGAAAAACTGCATCAGTTATAGAATAATCTGCAATCTACATGGAGGGACCAATTTTTTGGTGTTCTCTGTTTCATACTATGCCAAACAATTTTTGCATAGTTTTCAAACACTTTAAATTTAGATGACTTTGAAGTTGATTAAATTTAGATGACTTTGAAGTTGATTTGAAAGCCATGTGAAGTTGATTTGAAAGCAATGTAAACCATCTTTGGACAGCCTATTTTCCAATTTAATATAAAAAAACTGAATTAGCTGAAATTAGTTTTAAAGCAATATAAGTATTGATGGAATTGTATTGGAAACCAAAAAAAAACCAATTTAATACTAAAAATTTGAATTAGCTGAAATTAGTTTAAAAGCAATGTAAGTATTAATGGAATTCTATTGGAAAAATATTATCCAGAGACGGCACTATGGAAAGTCCCATTACAGAATATGCTGTGATGTTTTCTCGGTAAATTTCTGAGGAATCTGTTTTGTTGCGACAAAATTAAAAACTAACTTATAAATGTAACTAAACTCAGACTAAGTGCACTTGAAATTAATTTTTGTTAGCAGAAAATTAAGTGGGAGGGAAATTAGTGAGTGGTTTCCAACGAAGCAGTTACTGTCAGATTTAGTGAATTACAGTCCCACTACCCAAGCTGCCTCCATTATTGCTCCACGAAAATTGCAGATATTTCAAAACACTTTTGCCACGTTATTTTCTCACCGTCCTCCTCTGACAACCGATGAGACGGACTAGTTAATGTTGCCGTCCAGCAATTGGATTTTGACAAGGTAATCTACAATTTGCAAAGGGATTTCTTCACGAGCAATTTAATTTGACACTTTCTAGTTTTTTTTTTAAATCATTGTAATAAATTACATAAAGAATGGCAGTCATAAGCTGTTTAGAGGAAGAAATTAAACTAAATCAATCAGACAACTACGACGGATAAGATCACCATTAACAAACTATCACAGCACAATTTACAACAACAGCGTATAGCTGCAAAAAAAACATTTCGAATTCTAGATTTTACAATGTGCTGAAGCTTTTTGGACACTTCGGAATAGTAGTTAGTAGTTGAGTAACTTAATTTGAAGTTTTTTTATGTTTATGATTTAGATTCAAATCATCATCAAATCATCAAAAATAAAAAATAGTAGTTCAGTATTTGATCAAATCATCAAAAAAAAAAAATAGTAGTTCGGTATTTGATCATTGAATTATAATAACTGTACATTAAGCAGTGTTTTATTGGTGTGTCTTGTGGTATTGTACATTTTATTATTTTTAAATAAATCAAAGATATTTTATTCAATAATAGACATTAGATTTATTAAAAATATCATTCAATTATTAAAAATTGAGAACTATAAAATCATAACTATTAATTCTATTTAAATAAAAATATGAAACATTAAATCAACTAATATTATTACAAGATATCAACTAATATCCTTTTTTAACACTTAAATTCTTCCCTGTATACCTATATAGGTATAGAAGAAGAAACGCCTAACAAGTAGTGAGAAGTAAAGATGAGTAGTATGCATGCAGTTGTGTTTATGTTTCCATTGCAGGGACACATCATTCCAACCTATAACCTGGCCAAGAGTCTAGCAGCTAAGGGTATCCTTGTGACGGTTGTGTGCACCCATGGATGCCACGCTCGCATCCTTAAAGCTAATAATGGTCGCGATCCTTTCGCCCACAGTTCGGGTTCTCATATCCGTTCGGCACTTGTATCCGACGGATTGCCTCAAGACTTTGACAGATCTCTCAATGGCCATGAGTTCCAAGATGCCCTCTTGCATAAGATGGAGTCTCACGTAGAACAAGTGATGGAGGATCTGCAACGAAAAGGCCCTCCAATCTCCTGCATCATCACCGACACGTTTTTCGTTTGGGCAGACCGCATAGCCAAGAAATTTGGGATTTCACTCGTTTCCTTCTGGACGCAGCCGGTCATGGTGTTTTCCATATATTACAACCGGGACCTGCTTGTCAGCAACGGCCATCATCCCTTTACAAGCGACGGTAATACTATCCTTCTTTTATTATGTATATGAACATAGGTCACAGTGCTATGAAAAGCTTTAATGTTTTTAAACGGTTTAAAGCTCATCCCATCTGAGAAAAATAACGATATAATGGTGGGCTTTGTATTGCAGAGGACGAGCTGATAAACTACATTCCCGGAGCTCCAGCTTTGAAAATAACAGACCTTCCTTCGTATCTGCAAGAGCGGGATGTATCAACGCTTGAGCACCAAATTATATACCAATCTTTTCAGTCCGCCCGCGCCGCAGATTGGATTATTTCCAACACAGTCGAAGAGCTGGAGAGCCGAACAATCGAAGAGCTGCAAGTACAGTCGGGAATCCCGTTTAGTTCAGTGGGTCCGTTGTTTGAAAGCCATCATCCCAAGGGCGAGGTGGGGACAAGCATGTGGGCGGAGTCAGACTGCAGAAGCTGGCTCGACAGTAAGCCCAAGCATTCTGTTCTCTACGTATCCTTCGGAAGCTTTGCCCATGTCTCCAAAGCTCAAATTCATGAAATGGGCATGGGGTTGCTGCACAGCAAGCGGCCCTTCCTTTGGGCGCTCCGTCCTGATATCGTCTCCTCCGACGTGCAAGACGTACTGCCCGAAGGGTTTATGGAAAACATCAAAGAGCAGGGTTTGGTTGTTGAGTGGGTGTCCCAGCTGGATGTGTTGTCCCATCCTTCTGTGGGTGGGTTTCTCACCCACTGCGGGTGGAATTCTATCATGGAGAGCCTCTGGTTGAGAGTTCCCATGCTTGCATTTCCTCTGCTGACAGACCAGTATACCAACCGCAGGCTCATTGTCGATGAATGGGCAGTGGCCATGAGTCTGGGTCACATTTCCAGAAGCTCCAATAACATGAGATCCATACTGGTGCGCCGCCAGGAGATTGCACTCACTGTGGCACAATTTATGAAAATAGATGGACAAGACTGGAAAACACTTAGAAATAATGTTGGGAGTGTTGGAGAAATTATGAAGAAAGCTGTGATGAATGGAGGGTCGTCTGAACACAATTTGGAAGGGTTTATAGATTTTTTGAAAGGAAGAGAGCAGAGCCGTTTTCCTTGACAGGAGTGAGCCCCACACATGAAGCCAATGATAGCGGAAGCCGGGCGAAGGTTCAGGGAGAAAGATCTAATAGTTACATATTTATTATAGAAGGAAGTAAGATTTATCTAGATATATTTATATTAAAATAAGTTTTAATAATAAGGTTATTTTTATCATAATTATATTTAATATAATATTTAGAGTTATTTAAGTAAAAAAACATATTATATGGGTGAGGTTAAGGTTGATATGTTTTAGTTATTGGTATAAAGATAATATTTGTATTTTTATTTTTTATTTGGCAAATTAAGATTGATATGTTTCAAATATTGGTTGAAAGATACTATTTGTACATATGAAGGTTCTAAATAACAAGTAAATCATATGATTTTTGTGCGATTTTCATTTCTAACTTTGAGTTATATTTATTTCTAGAAATTTATATTTTATTTTCTGTCTTATTAATTATTTTCGTGCTACATTTCAACCAACTTTAATTAAGTTTTGTATTAATGTGAATGTGTGTTTTCCTAATGTAAACATGTAAATTTGTTAACCAAATAATTATTAAAAAAAATTGTTGTGAATTGTGATTGGCTAATTATTATGAAGTGACATAAAGTTCTTATTGTGAAATTTTTCTTACTCTCCATTGTGAAAATCTATTAATGACCTCTATAAATCATGTTTGGTTGAGGTCACATGACAATTAATTAAGAGTGATTTAGATACAAACAATTGAAGTACCAGACAATCTAGATAGGGGAAGATTATTCCTAGTTGTATGCGTTCCAATGATTGAACAACACTATAAAGAGTATTTTTCAAAAAATAAATCATATATAAAATACTAAAAATTTAAACATGTTGAAGTGAGTGGAATGTGTAAGGACTAAAGAAAGGTGGAATCAAAGTCCCCTCAAGGTTTGTTTATTATATTAATATGAAATAGACTATGGGCCATCTTTTCATAAATTGTCACTTTGATTAGATGTGTTGGAGATGGCTTTGCACAAGATTTGCACAAGATTAGGTTGAGTGGATGTCTTTTCTAACACCATAATGTTTTTTTTCAAAAGTTGGCCAACATTGAAAATGAAATCTTATTTTTCTTGCATTGGGGCTTCAATGGTGATTTGACATATTTGAAAGGAACATAATAGAATAATCTTTTTAAAGCATTTCCTCATGAAAGCCTCATTTCTAGAAAATTTGGATATTTCCATTAGAGAGTTAGTTACCACAAGAGTCAAATAATAGTCATAAAATCATAGACCTTTCAATAATTGGGACAATAAATTACTAAAGAAGTAGAGGTTTCTCAAAACCCTTCTTGTTTATGGGGTTGATAGGATCAACCATTATAAAGACAAAAAAATAATTATTAAAATGTTTTCATCCTCCATAGGGGAGCCTAAAAATTAACTTTGATGGGTAAACTAGTGACACTCCAAGAGATTCAAGGGTTAATTACATCATAAGATATTGGGGAAAATTATTCATGTTCTATCTAAAACTTATTGCCTAGTACAAAAATGAGGCAAAATCCTGGGCCTTCTTACTTGGTCTTAATGTAATAGTAAACACTATAAAAATATAAATAGCATACATATGGAAAGGGTCGGCCTTGTTACTTGTGATAAAATCAAAATATAACTAATATACAGATGGAAAGGGACTTAATGATAATAGTAAAAACTATCAAGAATATTAAATAGGGAATTGAAAGATCAATAATATATTGGACAAGGTTTGGCTTCAACTCAATGTTATGGATTCCTTCTTTGTTAAGCATTGCTTTAAAGAATATAATAAATTGGTTGATTTCTTTGTCAATTTCATGATTAATTAGACTAAAGAAATAATTATAAGTGACTTGATTAGAGCATGGGAAGAACTAGGAAATGTTGAATAATGAGTATCCTTGCACTTCCTTGATATATAAAGAAATCCAAAAAAAATAATAACTAATCATTTGGATACTAAGTTAGCAAGCACATTTAGTCATTTCCTATGGATTGAGACTAGAAAAGTAATTGTTTCAGGATTGCATATATACACAATAAACTTGACTATCTTTTCATTCTTTTAATAGAATTTTCTCCTAGTGTTAATGACGAATGATAAAAATATCTAAAATGAACAACAAATCTATACGCTAATAGGAAAATAGGAAGCTACTATGTCAAGTAATTTCAACCATAGATAAATTATGTGAGTTTTTTGTATTGGATCTTCCAACATGGGAGGTTCTATTTCATCTATTATAAAAGCTTGACCTTGGAGTGGTCTCCAATGAGAATGTTAAGCAATGATGTGGTCTCAACCTTTATTTCAAATATCATGGACATCCTACAAGGTGTATGAATTGTAAAATTTCTTTTCAAGTTCTATGTAGAAAGAAATATCAATTGAGAATTGGAGCTACTATTGATAGTTATAGTTCAACAAATTGTACTATGATAGAGATGGAAGTCTAATACTACTGAATTAATGTGTTTAATGTGTTTAATGTGTTTAATGTGTTTAATGTGTTTACATGTTAATTTAGTTTTTCTTAAGAGGCATTTGCACTTTCAAATATAATGATATTTGTGGGATCTACATCTTAAGGGAAATGTAGTAGGTTATGACCATGATAATATGCACAGTCCCCACAAATACATATAAATTTTCTTTTCATTTACTAATTTAATTTTCAATTAAATTATTATTAAGTGTAATGTATATAATTATTATTTGAAACATAATATTTCATACTCAAAATATATAGCTTAATGAAACTAATCACACATAACTTATCTAACTAATTGATTTTCAAACATTTTACAATTGTAAATATTAGCTATTATGAATAACTTGTTATTAGTAAGTATATCTATAAGGATAAAGTCATAGTCTAAAACTATTTAGGGCTAATAAGTGAATAAAATTAATTAAAAAATAATAATAATTTATATAAATAGTTGTAATAGATTATATGGGGTAATTCCACAATAATGAGTTCCACTTTTTAGTCAAAGTAGAATATTAAAATCAACATTTTCAACTCTTACTATAATTTATATAGAGTTCGTTCAAACTTTCTTTTAGGAGGTAGTCCTAATAATTCATCCAAATGTATATATTTAAATTCTTGAAAGAAAGGTGATTTTTTTGGAGTTGGGGTTGTTAGAAATCTGAAATAGATTGAATAACCCAAGAACTTTATAAGAGAAAATCATAGCTACATAAACTGGAAAAGCATAAAGAATGCACACCAAGACTCCGAGAGATTATGCAATGTCAATATGATAAAATTGCATTAAGAGCTCCAAGCTAAAAAGATACTTGATGCAAATATGCATGAATGGATGCAAGAGTATTGCAAGAATGGATGCAAATACAAGCTAGGTAGTGAGTTTATATAAAACTTAGGAGAGGAGGTAGGTGGAAAATCCAACCAATAGGAATCAACCACAAAAAGTGGAGATGCCCACCAAAAGTGGAAAGTAGTTCCACCCTTTAAGGAAGGGAACAACTCATCACTTATCTCCTAGTTATTAAATAATAAACTCACTTTATTAGCCTAAGCAAGCTTAATTAAGTGTAAGAAAAACCTAAGACTAAGGGAAAATAAAAAACTACACCAACACCCCCCCTTAAGCACAACTTAGGAGGATGTAAAAGATGATGGGTCTTGACAACTAGGCCATGTTAGGTACCCATGTACAAATGCAATGCAGAGAAATATATCACAACCAGAGAAAAGGAGAAAACTGAGTGGGATAAAACTCCTCCCCAAAAACGAGATGAAAAAAAAGAAAAGGACTAAGTAGCCCCCCCCATGGATGACGCCAACTGCACCCCAAGAAAAGCTTGCAAATGAAGGAACTTGCTCTTAGTGAAGGGTTTGGTAAAGATGTATGCAGTCTGATCTAATGTTAGACAGTACCTGAGATCAATGATCTCATTATGAAATAGCTCCCAGATGTAGTGCATGTGGATTTTGATGTGCTTGGTCTGTTGATGATGGACTGGATTGCGAGGGATCTGAATCACACTCTGGTTGTCACAATGGATGACTATGGGATAGCTTCCAGAAGGGAATGTCAAACTCAATGAGAATGTTATGAAGCTAGATGGCCTCAATAGCAGCATAAATTGCTCCTTGATACTCAGCCTCTGTAGATGAAAGAGCAATAGCAGACTGCTTCTTGCTCAACCAACAAACTGGACTGGAACCTAGGGAGAAGAAATACCTTGAAGTAGACTTGCAATTCTAAGAATCACCCCCAATATAAATTTGTGTGCCCCACCAAGTCAAAATCCACACCCATTGCATAATGAATCCCATAATTGTGAGTACCCTTGATGAAGTGAAGAATCCACTTAATTGCTTTCTAGTGCAACTCATATGGCTCCTGCATGAATCAAGAGATCATTCCTACTGCATATGAAATGTTGGGCCTCGTATGAGTCAGATAGATGAGACTACCAACAAGTTGTCAATACAAAGTACCATCAACCAAGGGTGAAGAACACTTAGCCTCAAGTTTGACCCCTGACAAAAATGGAGTTGGTGTAGGCTTACAATCAGCCATGTGAAGCCTCTGGATCATATCAAGTGCATACTTAGACTGTGCAAGAGTAATACCTAAGGAAGAATGAATAATATCAATCCCTAAGAAGTAGTGCAACAAGCCCAAGTCCGACATCAAAAACTAATCATGAAGGGTGGTGAATTCACTGCCCGAATGGTGGATGAGTGACTCCTTGCATGATCAACAAGTCGTCGGCATAAAGAACCAAGAAGGTGTGAGTATCATCCTGCTGCAATATGTATACATTATGATCATAATGGCATCGAGTGAACCTCACTTTCAGAAGGAAGGAGTCCATCTCGGCATACCAAGCCCGAGGGGCTTGTTTGAGGCCATAAAGAGACTTTCGAAGATGACACACAAGTGAAGAATCCTTAACAAACCCATGTGGTTGCTTCATGTATATCTCCTCTTGAAGATCACCGTGAAGAAAAGCACTCTTCACATCCATCTAATGAACATCCCATCTATGTGTTGCAACTATCCAGTAAGAACAAGTCGGATGGAATTCATTTTGGTGACTGGTGTAAAATCCTCAAAGTAGTCAATCCCTATAACTTGGGAGAATCCTTTGGCAACCAAGTGAGCCTTATGCTTGTCAATCAACCCATTTGCTGCATATTTTGTTTGATAGACCCACTTGCATCGAACAATTTTTCTTCCCTTAGGAAGTGGGACAAGATCCCAAGTGTGGTTCCTCTCCAAGGAACTGAACTCTTCCTGCATGGCTGCATCCCACTCAGGGACACCAGAAACTTCCTGAAAAGTCTGTGGATCAGAAGCTAAAGCAAGGAAGGCATGTGGAGCATCCTGAAATTGTGATCTTTTTCTCCTATGATCTGATGGATCCCCTACCCAATCACCTACTGACTGCAAAGTCTGACGAGCCCAAAGAGGACCTATGGCTAGAGACGGAGGAGAATCTAGAGGAGAATCATCATCCTCTGAAGATGAACTGTGTGCATCTTCAAGATCACTAGCATCATTTGAAGTGGAGGAAGAAGACTCCTCATCATGATATGAAGTATTATGAACCTCTAAAGAAATATCATCATGATACAAGGACTCCAAGCTGATGGTGGTAGGAGAAGTGTCGAGAGAAAGACTAGAAGTACTCTCCTCAAATCGAACACTCATCTCAATGAACAACTCATGTGTGGTAGGATGAAGAAGCTTGTAGCCTTTGACATCACCTGGGTAACCAAAAAATATGCAAGGCTTTCTCTGTGGATCCATAGCCTTTCATTACTCTATTGGAATGTGAGCCCATGTATTAGAGCCAAACACTCGAAAGTGCTTAACTGATGGTTTCTGACCGATCCAAGCTTGAAAAGGAGTTACCCCCTTCATAGCTTTGTGGGGAATGCGGTTATGGACATAACACGCACAATTAATGGCTTCTTCCTAGAACGATGGTGCCAAATACTTGGAGTGAATCACAAATTAGCCATCTCTTTCAAGGACCGATTCTTCCATTCTGTAACTCCATTTTGCTGAGGACTATAAGGGACTGTATGCTACAAATCAATGTCCTCTGAAGCACAATATTGTACAAACCTATGGTTGGCCTATTCCCCCCCATTATTTGTACGTAAAACTTTGATAGATTTTCTAGTTTGTTTCTCTACAAAAGCCTTATACTCCAAGAATGAATCGAAGACTTTAGAGTTTTGTTTGAGAAAGTACACAATGGTGTACCTAGATAATTCATCAATGAATGTCAAAATATATCGGGATCTACTGAAAGATGGTTGTGGAAATGGCCCTATCAAATCACTATGTACCAACTCCAAAAGATGTGAGGCTCTCCAAGCTTTTCCTTTGTTAAAATTCTCTTCAGGATGCTTGCCAAGAATGCAACCATGACAAACACCTTTAGAAAAGTGAACTATAGGCAATCTTGTAACCATGTCTTGTTTGTTGAGTTGTTGTAGGTAGTGGTAGTTCAAGTGACCAAATTGTTGATGCCACAAGTTACTCATATCATTTGAATGAGTGAGTAGAACAATCGGAGGAGGATTAGGAACAAAGTGAGAGAACAAATAAAGCTAAGACTGATGATCTTCTCTCCCAATTGCAACTTTAGAATCATTCTGCATCTCATGAATCACCACTGAATTAGGAGTAAACTCAACTCTCTTGCTTGTGCCTTTGTGAGTGATTTGATAGATAGATAGGAGATTAGTTGATAATGAGGGCACACAAAGAACATTCTAGAATGTGTCATCCCCCATATCAATAGACCCTCTTCCACACACCTCAAGTGGAGTGTCATCACCCATCAAAATGGAAGGCATACAACATGACTCCATAGATTCAAGCTCATCCTCTGTTGAAGCCATGTGGTGTGAAGCACCCAAATCAAGAACCCATGTGGATGGTGGAGAAGCAATTGCTACAAGGTCCTTTCCCTTTCCTTTCCCCTTGTTGTTCTCTTTGGCCTTATGAGAACCCTCTTTTGAACTTTGTTTGATGGAATCAGGAACACTGAGATTATTCTTCTCAAGAATGTGTGTCAAATGATCAACCTATTTCTTCAAGAATTTGTGCTCATCATAACCGGGTTTCTTACAATAGGAACATTTGACCCTCTCTTTCTTAGGCTTGTCACCTTTTGAAGATGAGGTCTCATTACTTGCTTTTGGAGATGTCAATTTTTTATTCTTCTTCTCTTTGTTATTCTTTTGTTTCTTATCCTTATTACTACTTTGTCCTCTTTGTTCATTTGTGCCAAGGTTTGCAGCCAAGACATGAGACTTAGAAGACTTAAGAGTGTCCATCTGGATTAGCTTGTCCTACTCTCATGTAAGAGAAGTAGCAAAATCATCTAGAGATGGCATCTTGAATTGAGATCCAAGTGCATCCTTAGTAGCAAAGAAGGAAGAAACAAATATTGAATATTCAAAACTTAGCTTTGAGAGAATACATAGAATCAATTGTTTATCTTTCTTATCAATTCCAAATTGGTGTAGTTGCAGCCTTAGTGATTTCATTTTGGTGAAGAAATCCTGAATTGTATTGAATTTTCCTAGATTTAAACTAATTAGTTCATTCTCCAACATATGACCCCTCATAGAATCTTGTGCACCAAAAAGAGATTCTATCAGTTTCCATATTTCATTTGGAGTATTCAAAGATTCAACATGAAAGAGTAAATCAGGAGATACAAACACAGACAATTCTCCATATGCTCTATCACATTTGTTAAACCACTCAGACTTTTTTCATCTTCATTTGGTTCAATTTCTAGTCCCATTACTGCTCTATGCAAACCAAGTCTTCTTATGTGAATTTCCATTTGTTTTTTCCACTCAAAATAGTTGTATGCAGTTAGAATAGGAACGGTTGTAGATGCCATGATGAAGAAATGCAAAAGGAAATGTGGAAAGAAAGTGAACACAAGAACGCCAAAAACACCCCCACCCTTTTCACTAGTATCAAAGATCATCCCCCCCAAGTATTTTAAGGTTGGCACTTTATAATTTAGTGTGTTTACAAATCATTTTCTAAGATACAATGCTCAATAGGCTCAAAATAGCCAAAATTACAAATTCTAATGCAAAATGAACTTGAAACAAAATTTGGAAAATTTAGCTTTATGGCTATGTAGTGCTCTTCAAGACCTTTCCAATTCCTATTTGTTTCCAAAAATCAGAGCACCAGGATGAAAGTTATGGCTTATTGAAGAAATTGGCACAAGGCAGCTTCAACCTGAAATATTTGATACAAGATGGCAAAAGATCTTCTCAATACCTTTGTGGATGGAAAGTGCTCATCTCCAGCTTTCCAATGATATATTATTTGCTTCAACCAGGAGAAAAAATGGCATGCGATGATTTTTGTACAACAATTTTCTTCAGATCTATGCAAGATATGAAAAATCTAAAAGATACCTAGTTGAGATTTTGACCCTAGCTACAAAACCTAGAAATCCTTTTTCTCAAAAATGAGTGGAAGCTCGATTTTTTGAAGCAAAAATCAAAATGGCTCCAATGAAAAATGGATTTCTTCAAACCCCCGCCTGCAACTATATCAAATGATCTCCAATTTGGATGAAATAAAAACCAAATCTGACTTTTCAAGCCTTCTGAATGCATCAGAACAATCAAAAATGCTTCCAGTATAATGAGAAATGTTGCAATCACCCGGATCTCACAAAACACATATGAAAAATAAAGAGGTAATTAAATCTTTGCAAATCCTTTCTGATTCTCCAGATTGTTCAAGAACGCAAGAGAAAACTCAATCTCTCAATCAGGAATATAAGAACTTAGATTTCTCAAAATAAAAGCTCTGATACCATGTTAGAAATCTGAAATATATTGAATAACCCAATAACTTTATAAGAGAAAATCAAAGCTACATAAACTGGAAAAGCATAAAGAATGCACACCAGGACTCCGAAAGATTATACAATGTCAATATGAAAAAATTGCATTAAGAGCTCCAAGCTGAAAAGATACAATGAAAATATGCATGAATGGATGCAAATACAAGATAGGTAGTGAGTTTATATAGAACTTAGGAGAGGAGGTAGGTGACAAATCTAACCAATAGGAATCAACCACAAAAAGTGGAGATGGACCACCAAAGTGGAGATACCCACCAAAAGTGGAAAATAGTTCCACCCTTTAAGGAAGGGAACAACTCATCAATTATCTCCTAGTTATTAAATAATTTAAACTCAATTTATTATCCTAAGAAAGCTTAATTAAGTGTAGGAAAAACCTAAGACTAAGGGAAAATAAATTAACCCACTAGGAAAAAAAATAGGTACACCAACAGGGGTATCTTTTTCCTCTCATTTAATTTAACCATAAAAAATTGAGCAAATGTCCTTTTCTAGTTGCATTGATGATATGGTTTTCAAATTTATAGGCTTAAAGATTCTTTATAAAGATTCTTTGTAATTTTACTTCATTTCCTTCATTATCTATACATTCCATTGTTTTATTATAGTAATCTACATTTGATTGATGACTATCCAACCAAATCATTACAATGGTCACATGCATATAACAAACATTTATTTACTTATCTGACCACCTTATCTTCATAGTAGACTGTCTATGGTTTTCCATAAGTCTAACTCCTAAAAACGTTCTTTTCAGAAATTATGCAACAATAAAATGAAATAACAACACCATTCTACATGAGTGTTGCACATTGACTACATTCAAATGCACATGCACAAGATTTTTGAATACGTTGATACCATGTAGAAAATTGGAGAGCATAAATTGATATTATATTTTCTACATATCAAATTCGTAGATCCAAATATCTTTAAACAGGTCTCATGGTTGGAGAGATGTGTTTCTTGCATGAGACACAATTTTACATAATAATTATGATTAAAATATAGTTTATCTTCTTCGCACATAATTCATCTATTCATTATTAATTTATAATTATTTCTTATTGTTTTCTTTTGATTATTCTATGAGTAACATTTATTTTAAATCTTTGGTTTAAAATTTTAAAACAAATTTCAAAATAATATATATATATTTGTTAACACATCTAAAATAAAATAATAATAATTTAAAAAAAATCAAAGATAATTATTTTATTTATTTTTCTTAATATTTTAGCTAAAATAAAAATAATTAATTTTTTTCCACTTAAATCCCTTAACATTATTTTTTATTTATTTTTATTTTCTTTTAAACTCCATTTTATTTTATTTATTTATTGTGAATAATCTAAATAATGTCTAAATATTTATAGTTAATTTCAATTATTATTATTTAATAATTTATCATTTTTAATAATTATTATATTTAAATAATATTTAATGATTAATTATCAATGGTAAAGTTTTCAAAATATTAGAAAGAAATAGTCATGACATTGAATTTTCATGTACTAAAACAATGTATTATTAAAAATCTTGTCCAACTTCATTTCTCATTGTCTTTAAAAATAAATATATGTTTTTATAATGTATGCATGATTTAAAAATGATTTCTAGTTTGTTGGTGTGCTGTCATGCAGCTTTTGTAACCTTCTCTATATTGCTGTGCAGCCTTTTCTGTATTCCTCTGTAAAAAAAAATTAATTAAAAAAAAATAATATCTAACTTATTATTTTCTAATATTACATCTGCATTTAAACATTTAATATCAATCTTCAAAAACAGTTAATTAATTATAATAGGGCTTTTTCTAGATTACACTGGTTGCATCAAGATTCAAATCAATATTCTCTTCTTCTTGAAATTGAGAGGAAAACATTGATTCGAAACATTGATGCAAAAAATTATACATAATGTAATCCAAAAAAAACGCTATTATCATTATGAACTGTGGAAATCTAATGAATCTTAATTAATTAATTATTATATCTAATCCCAAATTTAATTTATAAAAGTTCTTCAGAACTACAGCCTACTTTCCAATATAATACCACAAATTTGAATTCAGTAAAGCAGCAAACATTATGTTTAATACTTAAAACTCAGAAGAATTGGTTTAAATGAAATACAAGCATATTAGACAGCGCTGGGAAAAGCCATTACAGAATATGCTGTGATCATTCATTTTTGTTACCAGAATATTCGGTGGAAGGGAAGTTAGTGAGTTCGTTCGCACCAAACAGTTACTGTCAGATTTATTGAAATGCAGTCCCACTGACAAAGTTGCCTCCATTATTGCTATTGCCATTCACCACAAAAATTGCAGATATTTCACAACACTTGTTGTCACATTATTTTTCCATGTCCTCCTCAGATGTAACCGACTAATTATTATTTTCCCATGTCCTCCTTAGATGTAAGCGTTGAAAGGAGGGGGCTTGACCAGTAGGTGAGAACTGGTAGACAAGACAAATAAAACTTCAAAGCACGTTGAAAGGAGGGGGCTTGACCAGTAGGTGAGCACTGGTAGACAAGACAAACAAAACTTCAAAGCACTTGGCTTTACATTTGAATCTCGCCTACGCCCTTCGAGCAATTTTGTTTGTAGGCTTTAGGATTAAATATATAAATAAAATTTGCAATTACTTTTTCCTAAATATAAAAGAATCTCGTACCATCTTTTTTATGTTTTATCTTTTGCATCATATTTTTGTGTGAACAATATCTGTCAATGATGTACATGTGTCACTGTCTTGTACAGTTCAAAGATCCATCGTCTCTCCGTGAATGATTATATTGAAATTTCACAATCAATCTACCTCTTCCCATCTATATCACATGTAGATTGAGTAAGATTCTCCATTACCCAGCTGCAATGATTATTGTCCTTCGGTTCCTTGTACCTATTGTCCTCAAGTGCATCATCAATCAATGACTAATTATCTAATAGTATATCAGTTGACTTCACTTTGCCTTTGTTTCTCCAACATAGAGAACACTTGTTAGAAGTATAAACCACTTGGGATCATGAAGACCTACTTTCTTCCTTATCAATCAAAAGGTGTCAAAAGAATAACATGTTAGTGTGAATAATTAATCTATTCACTATACTTGAGTGTACTTAGGTTGATGAGGTTAGACAACATCTTATCTAACTAAATGTACAACCTTTAAGCCTCTAGAGGTTACCAAGTTATTTGGTTAACCTCATACACATACCTTTTGAGGTTGGAAGACTTTTCATTTCACCTCAAAGGTCATTCAACACTTGGCACACAAGGTTGATGGCTTGGTCAGGTTGATGGTTTGCACACTCCAAGTGATCCTAAGGTTGACACCTATAGGACACTTTTCTACTCTTTTGTGCCACATCTTGGGGTACTTGTCAATTCACCTCATAGGTGGATTGCCTCATCCTTGCCTATATATGCAAGGCCTTGTACTCATTATCATTTGGGTCGACTAAATACAATAATTGCATATTGTTCATTATGATTGTCTCTTATCTCCTAGATCTTCCTAATTCTAATATAACATAATTCTATCTAACCACTTTTATGTATCAATGTTCAACAAAAGATAACAAAACACATTGCATACAAAATCAAAACATAAATGATTTAACTGAAAAAGAGACCATTTACTCCCACCAAAAATAGTATTCAAGCATTTTACCCACTCTCCAAATGAATAGCTAGCTCAAAAGAGGAATGGTCCCTGATGCAATATAGAGGAAGAAACAAACTCACACAATCTCATTTGACAAGTCACAAAACAATCTTTGTTTGTTTACTCATTTCAAGAGTATTTCCCTTCACAAAACTAATGATTTCAAACACTAAATCATGTAACAGAGTTCAAATCTTTTTAGTGACCTTCAAAACACCTTTAACTATTTGAAAATGACTTGCTCAAAACAACTAGTTCCTCAAAACATCATCCCATGACCACTTTTATTTATAACTGTCCTCAATCTGTCACCTTGGCACATAATGGATACAAACACTAACTTAGGATTCAAAGGAATAACCAATCGATTCAATGCATGAAACATCTTCATATGGGTTAAAATACCATGATCAAACCCCTTACAAAGTCTGCCCTTACAAAAGATTCATCAAGTTCCTTCATTGACTAACCAATCCCTTGTAGCACCCCCTTTAGGACTGTCAAAAATAACTTTCAGTGCAGACCTCCATACAAGACTGTAATTAGCATTTTGAATACTCCTTTTAGTGTTCTAAATCATAACAAAAGACTATCATATGTTGCTTTGCGAAGTAGATTTAACACTTGAAGCTGTTCCACGTTGAAATGAGGCCTATTTAGGCTAGACACAGATAGGTTTATTGAATATAGCGACTCCACCATCAATTTCTCTTAGACAGTGACTAAAACGCATCCATATTAACCTGCTAAAACTTAAAAGTTCATTGGTAGTCCATTTTCATGAATATTTATACAAACCCTAGGCTGTATCCTCCATTACTACCCTATTCTCAGACTGTGTTACAGAAAACAGTCAAACCTTCAACCTTACAAGCCTTCAACCTTGTGTCTTTGACTCAAATCCATTTAAATATGAAAGAACATTCATGTAAGACTAATCTCACAAAGAATCAGGAGGGTTCACCAAATAATTAAAGAGAAACACAATTTTTCCATTCACTGTTTACCCTAATCAGGGTTCTGGCAGATTTATGTAAAATCATAGTAACTTACTCAAATATCAACCAAAATGCATGAAACAAAACCCAATTGGAAGGTGATTAAGCCTATTACCATTTAAAAACCATTAGCCACACACTTGAGCCCGTACAGATCCGTACAAGGGCTAGAATCAGTGATTTTCTGAAGAAAAATGGATAAAAAATAGAGAATTTCATTAAACTCATTCTTTTATTCACTAACGCCAAAAAACCATTAAGACCTTTCAACAGTTTCTTAAGGTTGCTTTATGCAATTTTACATTTCTTTTTGTGACATTTTTTTACATTTTCTCAAATTTGATAAAACCTTGAATATTGACCCTTCTAATGACCTCAAATATATGAAAAATGACTCTAATAACATTATTACAAGGTAGGAACAATAATTTTGAATCAAATTTCAAAAGATTGCTTCATGGAGGCCTAATTTTGCCAAGGTGCTCCTGCACCAATCCCCAACATCCATTATGATCACTATTAGATCTTAACTTTTGAATGTAGTATGTAAAAGATTGAGAGTTACAAAAACACAAAAATATGATGATAAAATAAAAAAGATCATTTTAAACTATTTAATTTAATTGATTTCTTTTTAATTATAAAATTTTGATCATAACATAAAGTCCAAAATAATATTTTTGACTAAAATTTCATCACATCTTTATATCTCAATCATTTTAAACTATTGAATTTAATTGATTTCTTTTTAATTATAAAATTTTGATCATAGCGTAAAGACCAAAATAATATTTTTGAATAGAATTTCATCACACCTTTATATCTCCATTGTGTCAATTTTTATTGTAAAAATAAATAAATAAATGCACTTTATTTCTCTTAATTCATTATATAAAGAAACATAGATAAAATAAGATAAATTCTTTTTAAATATTTCCAATGCCCTTTACCTTATTAAAACATTATTTATGTCTTCGTAATGTATTTCAAGCTACACATTTCAACCACTTTGTATATAAAACAAGCATAAGATGATAAAAAGAAAGAAAAAAATCATTTTAAAAATGTTGAATATCACTATTTCTTTTAATTATAAAAATTGTGTCATAACATAACCTCCAAAATAATCTTTTTGAATAGAATGCCGACACAACTTTATATCTCTATTGTGTCCCTTTTCATTCAAAAGAGAAATAGAATTTTTAAATGCATCTTATTTCTTAAATAAGACAAATGTTTCAAATATTTTCAATGGTTTCTCTCTCTTTCTCTACACACACAGTGCAATGTGTTAAACAAATAGACTTATAGTTTTTGAAAACTATTTTATTTTGATTGACTAAAGTAGCTTATGGTTTAAATGATAGTTGTACAAGATAGTGTACTTGATCTATAATGTGTATATTATTCATCTATACAATTTGTCAAAAAAAATCTAAAAAATGTTTTATTTTGATTGACTAAAGTAGCTTGACTTAAATGATGCTTGCACATGTTACTGTACATGCTCTACAATGATCTTTAAATTGATGACAATGTTCAATTACACATTGCACTATCAAAAAAATATCTACATTTACAATTTTGAAATGTCAAGTTAGTTGAAATGAATTGGCTTGAGTAACTATTGTGTTCAGCAGTTGGTGTGCACTCCTTATTCTCTGAAAATAAGACACCTATTACACAACATCAAATGATTAGAACTTGTCGTTAATCTACACAACCCAACCTCAAGGAAGAATACATTCCAACAAAAGTTTTCCTATTACAATATTTAACTTTCTATTAAAAAAAATATTTTCAACAAACGGCTAACAAATTGACCATGGTAATTGCATATAGATTTTGGAATTTAAAGCAACCCATTTACCAATGAATTGTGTTCTCTTTCCAATTTCCACTAGAATTTTTGCCCCAAGGGAAAACATGAAAGAAAAAATGGAGAATAAATTTGCACCATCATTTTGTAACAAAAGATTTATTTTTCCTTTTTCATTTTTTTTCACCTTTCTTTATGAACTTCAAATCTTGTTAACAATTAAGTTTTTCCAACATTTCAATTATACTATCTAAAAGTTGAATCTATCATATTTTTTTATAGTTTCACATATTAGTAAATATTTTGAAATAAAAAAATATTTTCTACAATAATCTTCAACAATTTTTAGTAAAAGTTTATCCACTCTTCTATTAAGATTATGCAATCTCTTTACCCACCTTCCATTTTTCTTTTACTTGCTTTGATACCACTTTAAATTTCAAGATCAAACACATAAATAGATTTGAGAATTAATATTTGTGAATATAAAAGAACATTAAAATTATATTACTTCCAATTTTAAGTGCATCTTGATAAGCTTTACAAAAAGTGTACTTTTAACTTTGAGAATCACTTTCATATAAAGAATAACAATTTATCAATCTTTTTTGCTACTTTTGACAATCACTTTCTTATAAAGACCAACTATTTACAAATACTGTACTTTTAACTTTGAAAAAAAAAAATTGCTGCTTTTATCAACACAAAACCAAAAAACAAAAAAACAAAAAAACTATTTACTACCCAACAAAAACCATAAACTAGCAATCGCACCTTGGTGTGCAATGGGTACGCTGAAGAAGTGTGGAAAGTTAATTAGGATAAATTCTAATCTATTTTTGTACTATATAAAACTATAATAATCATTAATTATAAATTTTACTTTAAACAAATTATAAATCAAATATTACTTAACTAAAATATAAAATAACTCTTACAAATAAATGGAAAACAATTATTTAAAAATAAAAAATAAAAAAATGCATTCATTATTAAGATCTAGCCATAATTTTCATTTTAATAGACATACTCTAAAACTGTCGTCAAAACCATATTTTTCTTTAAGCATTTTTTTTTACCTAGTAAGTACCTTTAATATGAATGCAATTACTTATTTTAGGTTTTTTTTATATTAAAACTTAAATTGATGGCTTACCAAACCATCAGTATCTTCCCCAATGTTGCAGAAATTTGTGGTCAATTATCGCTAGTTAATGGTATATTTACCACCATTAATATCTACGTAAGTATATTTTTCTCCTTAAATTCAAGAATTTACATATTGTTATTATTAATTAATAATATTGATATTTATAGCAGTACGGTACCGTAAGATAATGAGAATTATTAGAGCTTCAGCTATTACTCAATGTCAGGTTGATTTTGGAACACAATTTATTAATTCTTCCGTGCATTGCAAGTGTAAAATTAATTAAATTAGCATTCCAAGTATAGGTTTGTTGCTCACATAGCTGTCTCCGGGCTTAAGTAGTTGCTGGTATAAATGTCAGTCCGTTAATTCAAATCGATCAGGAGACACTGACACTCACTGTGCCCAGCATTAATTAACAATTCAAATCGAGTCGTGGCACTGACACTCACAATTCAATGAAACAACTGCAGCTCAAAGTAGTTTTCATTTTATCCAGCGCAGGTTTATGGTGTGGTTGGCAAAGCGAAAGAGCAATCAACGGTTGAAAGAATTTAAATGGTTGGGAGGATAACAACTATTGGATTGTACTTTTTAGCTTTGTCTTATTAAAATAGGAAACCGTAAATTATCAAACTAACACTTCAAATCCTAAATTAAACATTTTAAAACTTTTATGCCTAGGTATATATAAAAGTTAAAAACCCCTGAAACAGTCGCCAGAAGTAAAGATGAGTAGTGTACATGTCGTAGTGTTTATGTATCCATATCAGGGCCACATCGTTCCAATCTATAACCTCGCCAAGCATCTGGCAGCCGAGGGTCTCCTTGTGACGGTGGTGTGCACCCATGACTGCCACGCCCGCATCATCAAAGCTAATAATGGTCGCGACCCTTTCGCCCACGGTTTGGGTTCTCATATCCGTTCGGCACTTGTGTCCGACGGATTGCCTCAACAATTTGACAGATCTCTCAATCACGATGAGTTCAATAATGCCCTCTTGAATAAAATAGAGCCCCACGTCGAGGAATTGGTGGAGGATCTGCAACGAAAAGGTCCTCCAATCTCCTGCATCATCACCGACACGGTTTTCGTTTGGGCAGACCGCATAGCCAAGAAATTTGGGATTCCACACGTTTCCTTCTAGACGGAGTCGGTCATGGTGTTTTCCATTTATTATCACTGGGACCTCCTCGTCAGCAACGGCCATCATCCCTTTACAAGCATCGGTAATCTTACCCTTTTTTCTTTTATATATAAATAATTTGAACACAGATAACAGTCTATAAAAGATTTACCAGATCCCATTTGAGAAAAATAACGAAATAAAGGTGGGCTTTGTGCTGCAGAGGACGAGCTGATAAACTACATTCCCGGGGCTCCAGCTTTGAAATTAACAGACCTTCCTTCGTATCTGCAAGAGCGGGATGTATCAACGCCGAAGCACCAAATTATATACCAAGCTTTTCAGTCTGCCCGCGCCGCAGATTGGATTATTTCCAACACAGTTGAGGAGCTGGAGAGGCGAACAATCGAAAAGCTGCAAGTACAGTTGGGAATCCGGTTTAGTTCAGTGGGTCCGTTGTTTGAAGGCCATCATCCCAAGGGCGAGGTGAGGACAAGCATGTGGGCGGAGTCCGACTGCAGGAGCTGGCTCAACAGTAAGCCCGAGCACTCTGTTCTCTACGTGTCCTTCGGAAGCTTTGCCCATGTTTCCAAAGCTCAAATTCATGAAATGGGCATGGGGTTGCTGCACAGCAAGCGGCCTTTCCTTTGGGCGCTCCGTCCTGATATCGTCTCCTCCGACGTGCAAGACGTACTGCCCGAAGGGTTTATGGAAAAGAGCAAAGAACAGGGTTTGGTCGTTGAGTGGGTGTCTCAGCTGGATGTGTTGTCCCATTCTTCTGTGGGTGGGTTTCTCACCCACTGCGGGTGGAATTCCATCATGGAGAGCCTCTGGTTGGGAGTTCCCATGCTCGCATTTCCTCTGGTGACAGACCAGTATACCAACTGCAGGCTCATTGTCCATGAATGGGGAGTGGCCATGAGTCTGGGTCACGTTTCCAGAAGTTCCAATAACATGAGATCCACGCTGGTGCCCCGCCAGGAGATTGCACTCACCGTAGCAGAATTTATGAAAATAGATGGACAAGAGGGGAAAAAATTTAGGAGAAATGTTGGGAATGTTAGAGAAATTATAAAGAAAGCAGTGATGGAGGGAGGGTCGTCTAAAAACAATTTGGAAGGATTTATAGACTATTTGAAAGGGAGAGAGCGGAGCCACTCTCTTCTACAGATCGAGTCCCAAACATGACGCCAATGATAGTGGAAGCCGGCTGGAGGTTGAGAGAGGATGTAATAAATACACATTTATAGAAGTAGGTTAATTTTATCATATTTATAGATTTAATAGTAATATTTAGAGTTAATTTAAATAGTTGATTTTTAGATATTTGTATTAATCATTATATGGGTAGGTCAAGGTTGATATGTTTTAATTATTGGTGAAAAGACATTTTCTATTCTCTATTTTGTAGATGATTTATATCATCTTGAGTTAAAAGGACTAAGGTATATCCATTCTATCAAAGTTGTATGGAGCATTGATACTCACCTCATCTCTTATGCATCATACCTCTAAGGGTTTGAACCTTGGTGGATGGTGTAATTAAGGAACATACCATCACCCTCAATAATTGTGCTCAACCAATTGAATTACACACCTTTGGCTTCTTTTTTGGTTTGAGTTCTAATTATTTCTAAAAATAGATATATTTTATTTTATTAGTTTTTTTCATGCTACCTTTCAACCAATTAAAATTAATTTTTTTAGTAATGAGAATATTTGTTTCCTAACATCAACATGTAATTTTTTAAATCAATTTTTTTTAGGAAAAAGTGCTTAATTACTTATTAAAAAATGATAATATTGTACATACAAAAAAGGTGGGTGAGAAGTTATTTTTCAAAGTCCATAAGGGCTAATGAGTATAGCTCCCAATGTTCAAATCGTCAAAATATAATACAAGATAGGCATTGATTGTTGAGAGCTATACCATTAGATGGTTTCACAATAATCTAGTGTGTAGCACACATCAGTGGGATTTAGGTCATCAAGAGCAAGCTCCCATTTGGTGATCATTCCATCTTAATTTTCTTCCTGAATAGGTTGTCATGAGTAGGTGAGATGACCAAATAAGGCAAGAAAAATTGCTAGAATCTAGCCTGCTAGGTGCAATATGCTTCCTACACTAATATATGAGAAAAAACTTACATAACTTGTTATAAAGAACTAAACTCAAAATCAATATACCATAACATAATGATATACTCTGAGAAAACCCCTACACTCCAAAGCAACTCAATGTATTATTTAGTAATCAAGGTTAAAATATAATTTAATAAGAGTCTAGGCCTTTATATGTGAGTATCACTAATACAAATATGGAGTAATTCTAGTAGCATAACAATACTTACAAAACTCACTATTGAGACCCCCATCTCAAGCATCCAATAAAAAAGTGAGAAAATACATGAAATCATAAAATGGTAATTAGAAAACCATGAGCTAAAACCACCCAATATGTGGTGTACCCAAATCCCATTAAAATTCCAACACTCAAATCCCAAGATAAGTCCACAAGCTAAAAATGATATCACATCCATCTATCATAAACTTGTCATAATCCACTCACCAACTTGGGCACTCTATTTTGGGTCAATTATCTCCATTCAAAGATGTCTTATGGTGTGCCTTAAGTTGGTCAACAAGTGTAGCTCCCTCTTATAGATCATATATGTTTTTACATTTCCAATGTGGGAGGCATAGCTTTCGAAGGTCATAACTTTTGATTTGGGAGGCCGATTGGGCCTTTTTAAATTATAAATTTCAAAGAGATCCACATCCTATGGATTCAAGAATCAATATCAAACAACTTGAAATAGTTATTTTGGTCAAAAATGACCTCTATAGCCCATAAATTAACTTTTTCTATGTTATAGCCTAAAATTTATTCTATTGTATTCTTAACATTAGGAGAAATACTGAGACACATTCCTATCACTCTCCATTTTTCAAACACCTTGCAAGGGAAAATGGAGTACAAACACTATCAACTAATTTTGAAGAGTCAAGAGGCCCATAAAATCGCAACACCACCTAGAATTTTATGTGCTCAAGTTAACTTCATCAATTCATCTACAACATTGTGAAATGATAGCTTTCTCTATCACCACCCTCTATCCTATACCATGTCATAAAAAAGGAGATTAAACATCAATATGCTTCATCCTCATATGAAAGGTCAAGTTCTTTACTAGACCTTAAAATCATGAGTAGCTTTCATGTACTCTATTTTTGAAAGTCGATAAAGAAACCACATCTTATTGCTCACTCATTCAGTTGATTGCACCACCAAACATACTGAAAACATATCCTTTGGTTCATCTCCTACTATCAACATCCCAAACCCAACCTAAATCCTATGAATAATAATTGAGTGTTTATCCCCTACAAAATTACCATTATAATAAACAGAGTACTCATAGTTTTCCCATAAATATTTGAAGACCCTCTTGATTACATCCCAATTTACTCATCTAGGATTAGCCATGAATTAGCTCAAAACTCCCACTAATTGAGTGATGTCTAATCTAATACACACCATATCATAAATTAATCTCCCAATAACACTAGCATAACATACTCAAGCCATATCCTCCATTTCACTAGGAGAAGTCAAACATTTCCCTACTAATAGCTTGGTCCCCATTGAAATAGCAACACACAATGGTATAAAAAAAATCATGTTGAACCTCTCCAACACCAATTTCACATACTCTATTTTGTTCAACCAAAAAATTGTGTTTACTCTATCTCTTTTGATCTCCATGCCCAAGATGAGTCTGGTGATGAGTGCTCAAGATGACACTTTAATTAATCCTTTTTATGTTTGCAAAGACTTTATTATATATTAATTAACTATGTTGGTGGTAGACTACATGCTTGAATGTTTGCTTGATTTTTCCTTATATTTAACTAATTGGGGGGTATATTAGAAATGATATTTTGCATTAAATGTGTTGATTTTTAATGATGATTAATGATGAAATGATTATACAATTTGAAGATCTTTTGTTGTCATAGTAGCATCCTATCTTTGAGGATTTTGTTCAGTTGATTAAATGTTGACTTCATGAGGTGGACGTGTTAAACTCTGTGTTTAACAAACTTGAAATTTGTCTTGCTCTTGATCACTCCAGCTAGATCCTAATGAGTGCTTCTGAATTGACTTCTTTAGTCAGTTTGAGAACTTCTTGTTCAGCTATTATCATGTGGCAGATTTCTTTATGACACTTTCAGTTCTGTTTATTTTATTTTTTTCTGCTTTGTATCTTGGTAGGCTATGCCAGTTTTTGTATTCAAATAAGTGGATATTCTTATAAATATCCATCCTCAGTTTTAGTTTGGAGTTAGTTAATCTTTCACTTTAGCATTGCAATGTTGTAATCTGCACTTTTGTTCTACTCGCCTATTTTGGCCAATTGGAATGCAAATAAGGAGTTGATTTGAATCTCAGTGTTTAGGTCCCACCAGAGGAAGAGTAGGGCCTACTCAACTGAAGGAGGTGACCTTGTGTTATGTTCGTTGATTCATTTGATTTCTATTCAATTCATGTCAATTGGAAAGTTAGGAATGTTGATCTATGTTTAATCAATGCTAGTGAATATGATTACTCATATTCTTAGATTAAGTTCATTGTGTTCTCAAGATGGTTTATTATGCTTACTATAGATTAATATTCACTCATTTAATGTAGATTTAATTATTGTTCATAGGAATTAGACTCATTAGTTATTTTCAAATGCATGTAGTTTTAATGGAAGAGATAATGATGGCTTATGGAAAGACGAAACTGAAGCTTGTTTAGAATTTGTTCATGGAATTTAGTGTTATTGTTTTCTAGGTTAATATTTTTTTTTGCAAACATAAATAGATTCCTTTTTGCAAACATAAATAGATTTCCTTTTTCAAGTACATTTCAATTCTGAATTTTAGATTAAGAGTAAATTTGGTTTTTAGCTTAATCCTTCCATGAATCAATTGCAATTAAGTCAAGTGAAGTCTGAACTAATTTATTGGAATCTGAACAATCGTTAGTTAAGAGATAAGTTAGGATTAAATCTTTAGAATTAGTTAGAAACTAGTTGTTAAGATCCACTTCTGAGAGCTCCTAAAAGCTCCTGAAGGAGCTAAATTGCAACCAAAAGTCACTATTTATAGTGCAAAACCCCCCAATTCATGGAAACACCCTTATCGCATACAGCTCTAAGACACACCCAATTCGATAATTGAAATATTAAATGATGTAAGAAGTGACATCAATGACCTTGCCCATCATTTTTGGCGTTGTTTCTGGGGGATTAAAAGATTTGTCTATTCAAGTTTGAAGCCTTAGTGTTGATAAGGAAGACATTTTAGATTGTGGATGAGACGAGCTAGAGACCTTCTAGGAAGATTTATTCCTTGAAATATTAATTTTGATCAAGAACAAGAAGTTCAACAATATTAGATTAAAAATCAACAAGTGAATTAGGAACAACATCAAGAAGAAATGGATGACCAACCGCCAAATAATAGGACCTTTTCTTATCCTATTAATCTGAATGTACAAAATGATGAGCCTCCTACGAAACACATTTCACCTTCTGTATTACCTACCTTTAGGGGAAAAACTTTTAGGGGAAAAACTTATGAGGATCTTGACTAGTTTCTCTTTGAGTTTAAGGTTTTATGTTAGAAGGTTATGACTATACAGCTGATAACCAGAAATTAAAATTATTTCCTTCTACATTGAAAGAGTCGGCTTTATGCTAGTTCATGGATTTAGGTGCAGGAACAATCTCAACTTGGCAGGAAATGGAAACTAATTTTTTGGATAAATATTAAGATTATTGTTGAGTAAGAGATAGGAAAGAGGAGTTGTTTTGAATGAGACAATTGGAAGATGAAAGCCTAGAAGATTATGCTGATAGATTTCAGTTTGTGCATAACAAGTGTGGTAATGGTTTGGATAATGATATTAGTAAGACAATTTTTCTGAAAGGAATTGATGATGAATCTAGAGAATCTTTGAATCTTATGGGGAAAGGAGATATTAATAAGCTTTCTTTAGAATATATTATTGAGATATGTAGAAACTACTCTAGGACTAGAGTAGGGACTAGAAACTCCTAAAGAAACAAAGTTCTCACTCCTGATGTATCTCAAGTAATGGAAGAAATTGCAAATTTGAAAACTGATTTACTCCTTCATTTCAACATGCAAGGAGATAAAAAGACTACTGATCCTTTATCCATTTATTGTTCCAAATGTAGAGGTAAACACTTTTTGAGAGAATGTCCATTAAATTAAATTGTTCTCTGTGAAATCTGTGAAAAAAATCATGCAACAAGTTCTTGTAGCCTTTTACTTGGAATTAAGAATCATTTGAAGAAACAACCTGAAGTGGAAGAACTTAACTATGTTGGACAAAGACCCCAGAATATAGGATATAATGCTAATCAAGGGAAATATGGTCCTAGAGCTAATTGGAATCAAAATCCTTGGCCAAATGCAAACCAAATCAGTCACAGTGGTAGTCAAACCAACCACAGTGGCATCCAAATCAGTCACAGTGGTAGTCAAACCAACCATAGTGGCAGCAAAATCAAACATAATTTCAACCACAAAAAAATCAGGGACCAAGGCGTCCTTGGGGAATATCACCTCCATTAGTCACTGGTCCTAATTCTCCTAATGAACAAGTAAACTAGCCTCAGTTGCCAACACAACCTGTTTCAAATCTGAAAAATAATCGTAATGATTCCAATCCTCCTACTTTGAATGTGATAGATTCCAATGATATTTAGTTGAGGAATTGAAATGTTCCATTCATATCAAACATTAATGATCAGGAAAGTGAGAAAGAAAAAGAATATTTGAAGGAAGATCATAACTTTGATGATGAACAAAAGGTTAGGCAAGCACCTTATCCTGAACGTTTAAAAATAGAACAAGCAGCTCCTGACAAATCTCAACCAAACTATATGCATGTGGTAGATTCTCAACTTCTCCATGAACTGAAAAAGATCAATATTGAGATACCATTATTGCAGGCCATTAAAGGCATACCAAAAATAAATCAATTGGTTAAATCTCTATGTATGAAAATGCGTGAAAGAATAAATTGCCTCCTACAATACAGATAGGGACTAATCTCACTGATGTTTTGTCAGGAAGATTATTACCTCAAAAATATAATGATCCTGGTAGTCCTGTGATAACCTTAAGTATTGGATAAATTGAGATAACCAACGTACTAATTGATTTAGGAGCAACTATCAATGTTATCACATCAGACACTGTTGAATTGTTGGGTATGACAACTGTTTTATAGTTAGCAGATCAATCTACTACTAAACTTGAAGGTGTTATTGAAGATATATTATGGTTACTATTGAAGCCAAAATTTCACGAAGTAACAGAGCCTTATGGGAAACTCAGTTTAAGGGGGACCTTTTGCACTAAACTGAGTAACCTATGGATTTTTAGAGAAGTCAATTTCTTCTATAATGGGGTTTGGAAAGGGAAAAGGAAATAGATATAATAAAATGAAGTCTAACCTAAGGCGATGCGCCAAGACTTAATGATGGGCACGATAAATCATAGATTTAAGGGCCTGAATGGTGTTGTAGTGTTCCAAAACATTAGAGACTTAAGATTATAGCATAGACAATTCATTCATTGACATAAAATAACATTGCATACATTTCTACTGCCAAGAAGAGTCCTTAGACATGATCTAGGTAAGCAAACTTGCATCCAAAATATATAGAAGTTCTCAAATGAAGTGTGAAGACAATAAAAAGCACAGTTCACAGTTTGATCAAATAGCATGAAAAATAGAAAGGCCGAACAATTGGCACAGTCTGAGAGTTTTTGCAATCAAATAAAACAGTAATAAAGGCCTAGCATCTTTTACTAAAACTAGCATTTTTTTTCAATTCTGGACCTTTTTCTCATCATAGAGAAAAGTATATATAGCAAGAAAACCTCCCACCACCTCGGAAAGCAGTAACAGAAAATATTTCACGATCCTCGGCAATGATGTCTGAATCAGAATATTCCCAAGGCCGTTACAACAGAATCAATCTGGAACCAAGCATTGGGTCATCCTAGGCACAAGTGCATTCTCTGCAATGATAGCAGTGGTCCCATCTAGGCTCGATCAGACAAGTGTCACCCCTTGGTGTGAATGATTATGATACGCAGCGACCAATAGCATTATTCGGTTCATTCGGTCCATCACTCACATATGAGAATTGTTGGTTAGGCACGTGGCAGCCTTTCGCTACCCGTATGAACCTCTCTCCCCTTGCCAATGAGGACTTGCGTTAATGCTACACGTTTCAAATGGGCGGAGCCTTTATTAACAATGGAGGGAAAGATCACCAACCGGGTGTAATGGAGACACGTGGTAGCATTTCGCTACCCGCGGTTGCTATTCATCTCTACGCTGAAAGATTTGCGACCGAAAGACACGTACCAAATATATACTGCATACAACAACTGTGGGGCCCACCATAAATTTTTTAGGAATGAGGGCTTCGTGGCATCCTTTCGCAGCCCGATGAGGCAGCAAGAAAACATGATCAAAAGTATCCTACAGCCGCAACACGTGGAAGCACAGCGGAGTTTCCTGGGATGCGAAAGGAAAGCCATAACTCAGAGTTGCAAGGAATAGACATGTGGAGCAGCAGAGCAAAACTTAGATAAAAGGGCAAGCAGACCTTGCGATGCATGGGCCGGCAAATGAAAAATAAACCTGAAGGGAGCTGGTTAAATATTTATTAACAGCTTTTGGCGACTATCAGGGGCGTTTCGACTAAGGAATGGAGAACCAAAATTTCTCTGGTTTCGTAGAATAGAGTGTCATTTCATTTGGTCAATGGAGTCAAAGATTGGAAAGAGCCACCTGCAAAGGTGACCATTCATCCTCAGATGGCTTCACCATGTTGCGCAAATTCTCCTATGCTCCACTTAGATTAATAGTTTCTTTGTGAGGCAGCACATTGGGTAAATCGGCCCCTGCTTCACAATGGAATAGTAGTTGTGAGAGCAGATGAATGACTCCCTCAATGTCGGTCGTCGTGGGAAGATGACTGAAATCCTTGAAAGCCTCTGGATAGTTTTCCTTCTCTTCTATCTTTTTTGCAATTTGCTCGGCCATGGCAATAGAGCCATCTTCAAGGAATGGGGGCAGAAAACCCATCCCGTTTAACTCAGAGAAACTTCCTCGTATGCTATCCAGTGTCCTACTCAGAATAGTCGCGACTGCTTTAGTGCACTGGAAGGCATAGTGAAAATGGATGAACTTATTTGCCACTTGGGCAGTAGCATCCCGATCTTCAATACCCACTCTAGAAAGGCTCTCATCAGAGACTGAGTATAGCTTGATGAGCAAATCTTTTGCTTTCAGAACCTTCTCCAAAATGAACCGTGGGAACTGCTCAATAGTATCATGGGCCTCCTGGCTCAGCTTTGATGCCTTGGCAATAAATCGGAGGGTAGGCTGCAGTGTTAGGAAAAAGGCTTTAATTTTTTGGAGGTCCAATGGGAAATGTACAATTGCCTAACCAGCGAAATGATGTCTGGCTGTGTAGGGGGAGGCAGGAGAGAGTTTTTAAGAGAAGCAATCTCCATGTCTCTTGAAATAATCACCTCAGCCAATTCTTCCCTTTTCTTTTTCTCATATGCTAGTTGTTCCACAGAGCTACTCATTTCTTTATTCTAGTTCTTCTCGGCTCAGAAGTGATTTGCTAAGTGCTCGTCTAGAGAAGACTTTGTCTCTCGGAGTTCTTCCTCTATTTGAGCTTTTAAGCCTTTAAATTTAGCCTCTTTTTCTTGTATTTTCTACTCATATTGAGCCTATTGGTGTTCCAACGCTTCATTTCTCTATGCCATTTCTTGACTATACACAAGGTGAAGACGCTTCAGTTCTTCATCCTTCAATTGTAGATTTTTTTTTGCCTCTTGATTCTTATAGCGTAGCTCCTTTATCGCGGCAGGGTCAGTGGCCTGAGTCTTCGCAAGTTTTCCCTGAAGTCTGTTCCTCTCATCCTCTGCTGCCAGTGCCCTTTCATTCATACGGGCAACATCTGCCTCTAAGGATTTCTCTTTCCTCTCCAGAAAACTAACCCTTTCCCTTGCTGCTTTAAGTTGCTCATCCTTCTTATTTAGCTAGCGATTAGTTTTAAGGAAGTCGGAAGTGACTACCCATTGCGTTTCCTCCATGATTTCAACTTTATCTTGCAGTCGGGCTACCTTCATGTTGAGTCCTACCACATATATCTCATTGTCTTCTAGTTGCATTTCTCCTTGAGGCTTGCTTACCCTCGGGTACATGGTTGCAAACTTCAATTCTTGTTGGGCCTCGTCATAAAGAGTTTGTACTTTTGGCTCATCAGAAACGTTGTCATCTTTTTCCCTGCGCTTTCTCATTCTATTTGCGCATGCCTCTTTTCTGTAATCTATATGTGCTATGAATTCGACTGGTAATGAAACTAGTCCACCTGCGAAAGGAGCACCATAAGGTAGGGCATAGGGATAGGTAACCTTCATAGGCGCGGGCATTTGTTTCTTCATGAGAGAGTTTGTGGGGAGAAGTGGGGCACGTTCCATAGTTTGGTTTGAGAACCAATAGTAGGGCTAGTCATTTGTAATGACTAAATTGGGGAATCAGCCGTAAGGCTCATTGGCTGGGATGGTAGAGGAGTTGTCAATGGGGTGTCAACCTGTTGCGATGGAAGAGAATCTGCAATAATAGTGGAAAAAGAAGGGGCACTCACAGGGGGAATGCTTTCCGAAAGCGAGGCGAGGAAAGTCTAAACAGAAGTGACGAGTGTAAGGATCCGCGGAGGAGTAAAGATGAGCGGAGTGGTTTGCAAAAACTAGGTGAAGCCTACTGAATATGTCAAACTAAAATTAGAAGGTAGAGGGCCAGTACTTATGGTAGGGATCGCCAGTGAGGCAGGGGCAGATACCAAGGAATGAGAAGCAAGGGAAGGAGTGAATTTTACCTGTTGACTGGTCGATGGCGGCTCCAGAATTGTCAGCGACTCCTCCTCAGCCTCAAGCTCTTGGCTAGCTATAAGTACATTGTCTCTAGCGGGTTCTTGCGAACCTTCTCCAATAATGCTCTTTGTGCGTTATCGTTTCATAGGTGGGGTCTCTAGAGCTTCGACAGTCATTGTTGTTTGTTGCAATGATAATTTGGCTAGTTTAGCAGCCCAAGTGAGTGTATGTGAGCCCCTTAATATATTAAAGCACACATTCGTGGCCACATAGGCGGGCTATTCGGGGGCTTTCTCCTTCGGTGCAGAGGAAGCCGATGTCGTCGCTTCCTCTTCCTGCTCTTTGGACTCTTCCTCCGGGTCTCTGCTCCTATTAATACTAGACTTCAGGCTAGGGTGGCCCTCCTTTCACCATCTTTCAAATTCTTGGTCATCCTTCAGATTGTTGTAAGGAGCATCCAATTATGTTATTTCTTGGCGATACTTCCAGAAAGCCTCTATTTTTTCTTCACTCCATTCCTCATCCTTCTTCAACCTATTGTACATGTCGCGCTTCATGAGGAAATTATCTTAGGCCACCGCCATAGCAAAGTAGAACTTGTGCCATGGCCCTCTAGTATCTTGTGTAGGGATACGCGTCAATTCAACAAAATTTTCATCTTTGTCTGCCCGCGGGTTACGCCTCTTCTCCCAGTAAGGTCGAGGAACATGGGTAACTCTCATGTGTGGTTCCGGAAAGTCGTCGAAAGGTTTGTATTCTCACTTATCATTTACCAGCACCAACCCTAGATAAGCTAGCTTATCCTCCAACAACTGGTCTGATTGTTTCTTTATCAAAGTTACCGACTTGAAATTCTTCGGACAAGAGAAGAATCCCTTCTTCTTGACACTTTTGCTGCTACAGAAGGTAAAATCAATGATACACACTTGCCGAAACATTTCCAATGCGAGCACCCTATTTGTGACATAGGCTGGGAGCAGGAAAGGTTTACCAGTAAAGCCTCGCATCTGGAGAATTGTGAAATCTTTGCCTAAGAACCAGTCATAGGCGATAGTGAAACTCTGCATATATCTGGTCTGCTCCTTGTCGAGCCTAATTATGTCACCCTTTCCGATTAAATCATGCAAGACTGGAGCTATGAAATATTCTGAAAATGCATAATAATCATATGATGCAACAAGAAAAGGCATCCACGAGGACACTAGCTTCCTTTCATTCTACTCATCAAAAATTGATAACGAAAAATACCGGGCGAAGAAATCCGGGTTTTAATGCAGAAACATGTGGACCAGGAAAGAAAGAAACCTTCTTTTTTTTTCCGCCGAGTAATTCTTTATTTTTCGTATCATTTCCTCTACCATAAATTCAGCAAAATCATACTAGAAGAGGTCATGTTGTTTGCAAAATTGGAATGTCAGTCCCAGTTGAAAAGTTTCCACCTTCTCATCGGAGTCTCGGCCGCATACAAAATCTAGCATGGACATGGCATCCTATAGGTCATCGCATAACGCATTGCGCGACAAAGGAATACTTGGTAGTTTAGTGGCTGGGATGCCTTTCCTACCAGTCTCCTCCAACAAGAATTTTGAGTTCCTTTTCATCGCCCTCCATATTTTCTCTCCTTTGCTATGATAAAAGGACTCAATGTTCTCTCTTCTTTTACTTGGGTCTGGGATACATAGCATATGCCAGATGGCCTAAGGGGTGATGTGAACTCTTAAGTTTCGGCCCTTAATGTTGTGGGTGTTAGGGTTATAATGATGGATAGCAGCATCAACTATCTCTGGGCAATAGTGCACTAGCAGGACCATGTATTGAGGAAGACCACTGTACCAAACTTTTTTTGCCGTAGATTGGTCTACCTTTGGTGCCGTCAATCTTGCACAGGCTGCCTCTCTTAGGGACTTAGGGTTTTTCGCGAGCCGTGGATCGTAGACATTATCCCATTTCTCTTCAACCCTTTCCTAGTTTCTACTATCCTTAGGCCTTTTCAACTCTTCTATATAGGCCCTCTTCGGCTTGCTTGGTATACCAGGCATAGCATACGCCAAATCCTCATAGACATATACCTCCTCTGGAGAACGTATAGCTATAAATAGCTCCTAGCTAATTTCTTCTTGCATTGGCTGAGATGAAGTCTTCGACATTTTTCTTTGGGTGAAGATCTTTGCAAGTTCTTGGCTCTGCAATTTTCCTCAGCTCTGGATACACAGAAGAAGAACTCTGCACTTTTAGCTTTGGTGTTTGTGAAAAGACTTTGAAATATTAAGTCTTTTCATGCAATATTTGGCAATATTTTCTCAAGGTGGTAGACGAAAGCATTTTTTTTGCATTTAATTCGGCATGTACCGTTAATTTTGCAATTCGTGCAAAATGAACTACTTGCCATTTTGAGGTGGTCGGAGTTCATTATTGCGTTTGGAAATTGTGTGCTACGCTGTGATCCCCTTCGAACTTGAGCCAGCTATTTTCTTTCTAACCTTGCGTTGGCATGCACTGGTAATTAATATCTTGGCTGGAATGATTACGCCAAAGCAAACGTTCACGGCCTAAAAAGATATGAATATTGCCTTGGGCTCTGGGAAACACTTGTGAGATGACACAATAGCCTACAGTTGTGCGTCTTACTGTTAATGAGTGCCACCTTTTTAAAACTAATTAATTATCCCCTATTAATCTACAACACATTAAGTCGTACCCTCGCAGATGCAATTGGCCCGAAAATGTGAGCAAACGCAGGCACACCTTTCAAGTTGGCAACTAGCTATTATCACATTTTCTCAAAACATATTAGCATGCGTCTTGTCATTTTTTCTATAAATAGACCAGTAAGTGGTGAGGAAATCATACTTAGCATTTGAGCAATGATAGGTTGGTAGCAGAGTTTTAAGCAAGCCTTCTCATAGGTTAGGTGATAGATAAATTTCAGCATTAGCTCAAAAGCATAGGAATAGTGTCAGAATTATGGACACTCTGGTTCGTTTAACCTCATATAAGTTGCAGACGACATTCCTAGGGGAGGTTTCGACTAGGAGGCTGAAATGGATGACCAAGAATAACATTCTTTGGTCCTGATAGCCATAAAGTGGGTTCTGGGTAAAGACTGCATAGAGTATGAGGACAAGTATCGGGTAAACACCAACATATGCTCCCACTTCGTGGCATCCATGCTAGACATCAACATCCCCTGGCCTCTTATCCTGAAACTTGTTAAAGAAATGTTTCCAAAAAAGTACCTGAATGGTCTTGGCGAGGTTTTCACTCATGCCGCCTATGGAGTAGGTCTATCGTCAGCCAGCGACCTTCGTCATTTTATCGAGGAAGAAGCTGTAGTTTTTTGGTTGTCGTTTCTCAGCGGATTCTTCCTTCAGACACGCGATGAGAATCATTAGAGGGTTTCCCAGGCCTTACATTTCATTTTTCGCAACTACAACATAATACCCTTCTACGACGTAGATTGGTATACTGATTTCAGGAACCTAGTATTTCCCCCGCCAATGGCGGTTGTGCCGAACAATGCTGCCAATGTTGTCGAAGAACCTGCTGACGAGGAAGAGGTGGACGCTGTTGTTAATGCGTCAATTGCTACCTCTCATGCCTTTGGATGAAAACCCCTGTCTACTCCAAAAATTGTCTCCCTGTCTACTCTATTTCCCGCTACTGCTCAGAATACCCACCTAATAGCTTGTATATAAGCCTGAAAAAAGAGGCTATCATATTGCATATATAGTAGCCCGAATACTTGTAAATTTTTGGAATACGGCTTCCCAGCCATTTTTGCAATGTAAATAATATATATAAATAGATAAATATCTTCTTTTTAAAAACCCATGCTTTTTCCTTCATTCTATATTTCAGTTTTATGGGTTGTTAACTTTCATTTTGTATTCCAGTTTTATGGGCTCTTTATAGCGTATGTGTTATTTCTCCACACATGGGTGTGTTTTGTGTAAAGCAATCCTGGCATTCCACCCTCTGTAATAATGGGTTAATTTCGCAGAAGCACAAACTAATTTTGAAAAAGACCGGCCAAAGAAACAGAAATAAAATAAAAGCACTATTCACATATGTAAAAAATAGAGCTCAGTACCTAATGGAACAGCTTAAGATGAATCCCATTAACCGGGATTCTTAAGGGTTCCTGTTCCATATTTTTTAGCTCAAAAGAGTTATGCTCTTTGCACCGAATGATTTTAAAGGGGCCCTCCCATAGGCTATCAAATTTACCATGCTGACCTGGCTTAGCAGCCCTTTCATCATACTTTAGTACCAAGTCTCCACACTTTAAACCTTGGTCGGAAGCCTTCTTTTCAAACCATCGCTTGAACACTTGTTGACGGTTTGTCATGGCTATTAGTGAATTTTCCCTTTTTTCCTATACTTCTAATAGTTCGGCAAGTCGAACTTCCATGGCGCCATTTTGTTCTATCTCGAGAGATTTCAACAATTGGAGTGTTAGAATCTCCATAGATACAGGTAACAGCGCCTCTTTCCTGTATACCAACTCATTAGGCGAAGTCTTAAGGACTTGCTTAAGAGTTATGCAGTTTTCCCAGAGTGTTGCTCGAAGATTTTTATGCCATTCCCTCTAGTATTCTGAACCAATTCTCTTAAGGAGTCGAACTAGGGTCTTGTTCGTTGACTCCGCTAGGCTGTTTCCCTATGGGTAATAGTTTGATGATGTCTTGAGGAATATTCCATTATTTAATGCAAAGTGACATACCTTTGCGCCTAAGAAAGATCTGGCATTATCCGAAATGATAGTTTTCGAAGGACCGAACCTTGTCACCAGCTCTTCAAGGAAATCTACAATTTATGTTTCTGTTGCGCTTTTAAGCGGAACAACCTCCATCCATCTTGTGAAGTAATCCATGGCGGTCAGAATCCACTTGTGTCTGGCACTAGAAATCGGGTTGATCATTTTGATGAAGTCCAAGCCCCATTGCGCAAACGGTTCATCTGCCACTATGGGTTTGAGGGGCATTGTGGAATTCTTCCTTCTCTCAGTAAAGAATTGGCATTTTTTGCAAGATTTTACCACAAAGTGGGAGTCATTAAAAATTGTAGGCCAATAGTAACCAGCACGCATGATTTTAATGGCGGCAATCTTAGCAAAGAAGTGTCTGCCCGCAGTGCTATTATAAAACGCATCAAGGATCCTCTTCGGTTGCTCTGAAGTGACACATCGCAGGAGAACACCATTGAAATTCTTTTTGAAAAGGACTCCCTCTATTAGCGTATATCCGCAATTTTGCAGCCGATAGTATCTCCTTTTTTGGGATGAGAGACCTGCGGATACTTTCCAGTTTGCATGAACCTCATTCTATCAGTCAACCAACCACCTTCTGATTCTAATTCATTTATCAAAACGAGCTTCGGTTGCTCCTCTGCGGCAGGTACCTCCTCATTATGTGCCATGTACTCACACAGTCCTCTTCCTTTAATAGTTTTAGTAGGCTTGACTTCAATGTCATAGTCAAGGATCTTGGTGATCCAATTAGCCCTTTTTTTCTATGATCTCCCTTTCCATGATATATTCATGCACTCTAGAATGTGCGACATACACAAGCACTTTGTTGCAAGAAATTAGATGGTGGAACTTTTTAAGTCCCTTCACTATTGCAAAGGCCTGCCTTTCGACGAAATTATAATTTGCCTCATATTTCTTCAGGGTCCGGGAATAGAACGGCATTGGATGTTCCCCCTTTCTTCATCATCTTTTTGGATTAGGACAGTAGCAATACTGGACTTGCTACTTAATGCATACATTATAAAATCCTTGGATTGATCTGGATTAACCAGCACTGGGGCTGTGGAAATAGCTTCCTTGACCTTTTCAAAAGCTTCCCGAGCTTCGATCATCCACTTGAATGTCTGATCTTTCTTCATCATCAGGGTGATCGGCCTAATTATTCCTATGACATCAAAAATAAACTTGTTGAAAAAATTTACTTTGCCTAAGAAGGACTCGACACCTTTCTTATTCACCGGAAGGGGAGGCTCCCTGATAGCTTTCACCCATTCGAGGTCATTTGAAACCCCTTCCTTAGATACAACATGCCCCAATAGCTTACCCTACAGTACTCTAAATACACATTTCTTCAGGTTTAGGGAAACTTTGAACTCCTAGAACCTTTGAAAAACTAATTCTAAGTGATCAAAATGATCATCCTTAGATTTAGAGAACATAGTAAGATCATCCAAATAAATTAGAATAAATTTATTGATTAGTTCGCTGAATGCGATGTCCATCGCCTGTTGGAATGTTGCCCCTACATTGGATAAACCAAAAGGAATTTTAGCATATGCAAATGCTCCCCACTTTGTGGTGAACGTAGTCTTGTATTGATCCTCTTCTTTGACTCGGATCTTATTGTAGCTGGAGAAACCATCTAGCAAAGAAAACATTTCTGATCCTACAACTGTTTGTAGGATTGACTCCATTGAAGGCAGTGGATAGTGGTCTTTTAGGGATGCTCTGTTTAGGTCTTGGAAGTCCACACATTAACGGATATCTCCATTCTTCTTTCAGACCGAGACCAGATTCAATACCCAAGTACTATGCTTAATTGGGAAGACAATGTGTGACTCAATGAGCTTAGTTAGTTCTTGCGCCATTAGGGCTTCAATTTTAGGGTTGACGGACCTCTGTTTTTGTCAGACTGGTTTTGCACCTTATGTTAGCTCAGTAGTGTGCTGAATGATGTCAAGATCATATCCCTCCAGATCATCATAGGACCAGGCCACTACTCCATATTTTTCACAGAAACTGATGAGACTTTCCTTATCATGGTGCGGGACATTTTTCCCGACTCGGAGATTCCTACCATCGGAGACCCGAAGGTCCACATAATCACTTTTGTCTGCTACAAACTTTCATTTATCATTTTAGGCATCATCACAATCAAAAAAAAATTGAAAGTAACCAATCCTTTCAGAAGTTTATTAGATTTGAGCTGCATAATTTTTCCTTCATAAGCTTCGGCAATCTTTGGTTGAAGTTGATCAGCGAACTCCCCTAAGTGTTGGATAAACGAGGCGATGTGTTCATCGCTTTCAAAAACTTGTCAACTCTGATCATTGTCGGTGATCACTGGTCGGACTAGTACTCATACTAAATGTTTATTATGAAGAAGGTCAGAGACAGGATCAAACTGAGCACCAATCATGACCATACGATCTGCATTGCTATTTTGTCCTTGAGGAATAGTCTTAATGTTGAAAGCTTCAAAACCATCAATCAGGTCCCAGACTCGGTGCCGATAGGATCTCATGCGAACATTATTTGCCGCAAAAATTCCTCGAACTTGGTTGACTACTAGTTCGGAATCTCCGAACACAACTAATTGCTTAATGCCCATTTGTTTCGCAAGGCTTAAACCTTGAACCAATCCTTCATATTCAGCCTCATTGTTTGAACAGGCGAAATGAAAGCGGAAAGACCTCAACAATTTTTCATTTTGTGGGGATATTAGATATATCCCAACTCCAGCACCCACTTTGCTTCTTGCTCCGTCAAAGTACAGTGTCCATAGCTCATTTGCTTGGCTACCTTTGGATTCTTTGGCGACCCTCGAAAGCACTTGGTCTTCATCATAAATTACATATGTGCCCAATCCTGTAGCATAATAATTGTCGAAAGGATCATTGTCTATGTGTTCACTCAATAGATCATCTTCTTTATCATTCTGATCTATGCTCACCTTCTCTTCCTCTAGCAATTCAATGCAATACATTTCTTGCTTGGTGATAGAGGTATGTGCGGTTTCAAAATTGATCAAGGCTTCATCCGCTACATGTTCAGAATGTAAAGCCTCTTATTTTATCTTCATTTTTGCACTGTTTTTGGTCCTAAGTATCAGATGTGACCAATTCAAGGATAGGTATCCGCCCACCTTTGAAGTAAATTCTTGGGATAGACAGAGACCAAACATAGGAGGAACATCTATGATCACCGTGTCCTGCGGGACCGTGATACTAGGACAAGCAAACAGAGTTAAAGGAAGCGCTTTGATGACACCTATGATTTCAACTTTGTTGCATCAAGCTGCATTACCCCCCTTTTCATAGGTTCATAGCTGAGTCCTAAAGCTTCGGCTATCTGTTTAGGCATAACCATGGTACTAGCGCCAAAATCAATCATAGCATTGTGTAATAACTTCTTTCCTATAATGAGAGTCAGGAAGAAGGGTTGAGGTTTTAACTTATCCCTAACCTCGGAAAGGATTCCTTTGTGTTGTTTGTAAGGACTTTAGCTGGTGGTATTTTATTAACAACCTCTGCACTGGCAAAGGGCTCAGTTGGTGCCAGGTTGACCTCTTCTTGAAGCGCCTTCTGTAATAGCGTCTTTTGTTCTGGGATAGCTAGAATTTCCCATAGAGATACATTAGTGGATGATTTCTTCAATTGTTCTACCACATTAAAAGGTGACAAACTCAAAGGTTTTTGCTCCCTGCTTCTTGCTATAATAATTTCCTTTCATGGTTGAGATGATGACGGGACAGTTGAAGTACTAGGAATCTGATCGAAAACACCTTTGAGTTGCGGGCTGGCTGGATGCGAAACAACTAACTCACCGGTGAATCTCCTCTTTGAGCGTGTGTTATAATTAGACTACACTTGCAGTGTTTTGGATATGAATACGTCATTAGCAAACACCATTTCTTCTTCCTCCATCCAGGAGAAGAGTGCATGATCAGGAGCAATATTGGATTCTTGTTCTAAAGACATTCCTTGCATTTGCGCAGTAAGGACCGCACTCTCCATTTGTGGTGAGGCATATATATAACCTCCATGTTCTGTTGTCATGCCTTAGTTGCGTTGCTCCGCCACCTTTTGTTGTAAGTTGTCACACGAACAGTTCTGGGGCATATGCGCATCATTGCAGGGGAAGCACCATGGATTGATATCATCAATAAGGTTGTTTTGCCCTGCAGTTAATTCCATACTCGAGTTTGGTGACGCGCTCATTAGCGGAGTAGGCACCGACACCATTTGGTTTGTAGTCAAGGCTAGTGGATTAGCATGAGGTGCGCCCTGGTATTGATTCTACTGATAAGAAGACCGCCCGCCTTGATAGTTTTGATATGTAGGCTTTGGAGGTGTTGATTGGTTCCTCTTAAGAGTGGTTATATCATTTTCCATGGTTTGCAACATCTCTTTGAGGTCGCTCATTTCATCTTTGGAAGAACCTGATGTAGAAGCCACATTTTGTGGGGTGGCCACATATGTGTACATTGACTGGGCAGTTGTCGGTGCGCTAGTTGATGCGACCTCTTGCGCAAAGATCGATATTTTAGGAAATATCGGCATAATAGGTCGAGGAGGCAATTTTTTGCAATCTATTAAATGATTCTTGGCTTTGATAGCGATACCATAAGCATATGGTAGAGTAGCTCCTCCCAAAGACTTGATCATCACGGAAATTTTAGAATTGATGGACTTTAGATAAAATATAAACGCCAACTCAGGAGTCGGGCATATGGTAATAGGAATCCTCTGCCAATTTGCGTGAAATCGGGCATTAAAGTCCATAGAGCCTCTTGGGGGGATCGTTTTATGATAGATAATTGATAATACAATGAAGAACAATCTTTCTCATTCGAGAACCTCTCATAGAACAGATCTTCGAGCTCATCTCAGGTGTGAATTGAATTAGGCATCAATGTTCGGTACCAATCCAGTGCCTTGCTTTTAAAATACGCGACAAGAATCCTTAGGGCTACATTTTGTGATGTAATATCGTGTACCAAACATACATCCACCACATCCTGCAAATGTTCTACTGGTGTTTTTGAGCCATCTCCGGTAAATTTGGGTATAGCTTTCATGGCTGAAACCGAGATAGCGCCCCAGACAGCAGGTGCTATTGGGGTTACTAGGGGACTTCCGGTGTCCCATGCCACGTAGTTTCTGTTGGCGGTCGGCAACATGGTGAGAGGAATGGGCAGAGAGAATAGAACGGTTACCAGCTAATTTGTGACTTGGACTATCCCTAGGGGAGGTACTAGTAAATTGGGGTTTCCTATGGTTTGAGATCTAGTTATAGGTCAATGGCTCATACACCCTTCTAAAACGCAATTTTATTTAAGCTCGGTCCCACCAGGCATGCCAGAAAAAGGAACAAACTGTTGACGCCAAAATTTGACGAGGTAACAAAGCCTTATGGGAAACTCAGTTTAAGTGAGACCTTTTGCGCTAAACTGAGTAACCTCCGAATTTTTAGAGAAATCAGCTTCTTCTATAATGGGGTTTAGAAAGGGAAAAGGAAGCAGATATAATAAAATGAATTCTAACATAAGGCGATGCGCCAAGACTTAATGATGGGCATGATAAATCATAGATTTAAGGGCCTGAATGGTGTTGTAGTGTTCCAAAACATCAGAGACTTAAGATTATAGCATAGACAATTCATTCATTGACATAAAATGACATTGCATACATTCCTACTGCCAAGAAGAGTCCTTAGACATGATCTAGGTAAGCAAACTTGCATCCAACATATATAGAAGTTCTCAAATGAAGTGTGAAGACAATAAAAAGCACAGTTCACAATTTGATCAAATAGCATGAAAAATAGAAAGGCCGAGCAATTGGCACAGTCTGAGAGTTTTTGCAATCAAATAAAACAGTAATAAAGGTCTGGTGTCTTTTACTAAAACTAGTGTTTTTTACCAATTCTAGACCTTTTTCTCATCACAAAGAAAAGTATATATAGCAAGAAAACCTCCCACCACCTCGGAGAGCAGTAACAAAAAATATTTTGCGATCCCCAGCAATGATGCCTGAATCAGAATATTCCCAAGGCCGTTACAACAAAATCGATCTGGAACCAAGCATTGGGTCATCCCAGGCACAGGTGCATCCTCTGCAATGATAGCAGTGGTCCCAGCTAGGCCCGATCAGACAAGTGTCACCCCCTGGTGTGAATGATTATGACACGCAGTGACCAATAGCATTATTCGGTTCATCTGGTCCATCGCTCGCATATGATATTTTCTGGTTAGGCACGTGGTAGCCTTACGCTACCTGTATGAACCTCTCTCCCCTTGCTGATGAGGACTTGCATTAATGTTACACGTGTCAAATGGGCGGAGCCTTTATTAACAATGGAGGGAATGATCACCAATCGGGCGTAATGGAGACGCATGGCAGCATTTCGCTACCCGTGGTTACTACTTCATCTCTGCGCTGAAATATTTGCGACCAGTAGACATGTAGCAAATATATACTGCAGACAGCAACCGTGGGGCCTGCCATAACTTTTTTAGGAATGAGGGCTTTGTGGCAGCCTTTCACAGCCCGATGAGGCAGCAAGAAAACATGATCAAAAGTATCCCGCAGTCACAACACGTGGAAGCATAGCGGAGTTTCCTAGGATGCAAAAGGAATGTCGGGACTCGTAGTTGTGAGGAATAGACATTTGGAGCGGCAAAGCAAAACTTAGATAAAAGGGTGAGCAGACCTTGTGATGCACAGGCCAGCGCATGGAAAAATAAACCCGAAGGGAGCTGGTTAAATATTTATTAACAGTTACTATTTATACATAGGATTATCCATTCAAATTTTTAGTTCTTAAAGCTAGAAAGAAGAATTCTAATTATCCAATTATCTTAGGTAGACCATGGTTGGCTATTGCAGCAACATTGATATATTGCAGATCAGGAAATGTGATCATTTCTAATGGTCAAAAATAGAAGGAATTGTCACTTTTTCCTCCTGCCCAACCATCATTTCAGCCGAATACTCAACTTTGGATTGATGAGGATATGGATTTAGAAGGAGATGGCGTTGTAGACTTAGCTATGGTTACCTTGGTAGAACATATTGAGGATTATGAGGAACAAGATCTTAATTCTAAAAAGATCGGTCAAGAAAAAGAGAACTGTCAAGCACATCAGCAAAATTCACACACTTTTTCCTTAAACACACTTGTTGGAGATCCACTTGATTCTAAGAATAATACCAAATAAATAGCAATGGTAGGGGATTAGCCTCTTTTTGAATTAATTCATCGTTATCTTCTTCCCAAGAAAAGGAATTGAAGCGGACCTTAGAAAATCATTTTGAAGCATTTTCTTGGGAATACAAAGACATGCGAGGAATTCACCCTTCTATTTGTACTCATCATATTTATACTGAAGATGTTAAACTAGTAAGGAAAGGTCAAAGAAGGATCGATCCTGCTCTACGGGACATTGTGAAACAAGAGATAGAAAAACTACTGAAAGTAGGGTTTATTTATCCAATATCTAATAGTCAATGGGTTTATTGTTCCCAAGAAAAATGGAAAATGGCGTGTATGTGTGGACTATAGAGAGTTAAATAAAAACACTAAAAAATATCATTTTACTTTGTCGTTTATTGATCAAGTACTAGATAACCTAGCTGGCATTAGTTATTTCTCTTTCTTAGATGGCTTTAGTGGTTATAATCATATCCAAGTGGCTCTTGAAGACCAAGATAAAACTACCTTCACATGTCCTTGGGGAACATATGCTTATATGGTTTTACCATTTGGATTGTGCAATGCACTAGCAACTTTTCAAAGAGTTGTCCTGGAAATTTGTGCATATTTGACTACCTCACATGTGTAGAAGTTTATATGGATGACTTCACAGTTCATGCACAAACATTTGAGGAAGCACTTGAGAGTTTGAATATTTTTTTGCAAAGATGTAAGGATCTTAGGTTGTCTTTGAATCATGAAGAGTTTCCTTATGATGACAGAAGGGATTGTTCTGGGACATCACATTTCAAAAGAGGGGATAAAAATTGACTTCAAGAAAATAGAAATCATTCAAAATATTGAGATCCCTACAAGTCAAACTGAAGTTCATAGTTTTCTTAGGCATGTTGGTTATTATAGAAGATTCATTGAAGGGTTTAGTAAAATTGTTGAACCTTTGTTTACATTTCTCAAGAAAGATGTGGAGTTTGTTTGGACAAGTTATTTTCAAAAATCGTTTGAAATAATTAAACATGCTTTAACTACTGCTCCAATTATCAAAGGACCTATTTGGCGAGTTCCATTTCATATACATGTTGATGCATCTAACTTTTCTATTGGTGCAGTTTTACGATAAAAAAATGAGAATGAAGAAATGCATGCTATCTATTATATCAGTAAAAATATGAATCCTACTCAAAGGAATTACACAACAAATGAAAGAGAGTTCTTAGTAGTAATATATGCAATCAATAAATTTAGGCATTATATTACTAGTTACAAGGTATTCATTCATACAGACCATGCTACTATTAAATATTTGATGAATAAAGTTGTAGTGGGTGGATGAATTATATGATGGTTATTATTGTTGCAAGAGTTTGATGTGACAATTATAGATAAGCCTGGTAAAGATAATGTTGTTGTTTATTTCCTTTCTAGAATTGTTTTGCATGGTGATCAAGAGCCAGTAGATGACACATTTCTAGATGAGCACTTGTTTGCAATATCAATTCACCCACCATGGTTTGTTGATCTTACAAATTATCTTGTAATAGGGAAGTATCCAAATCATTTCAATCCTAAGCAAAAAAGGAGATTAATTCATGAAATTTCTAGGTTTCAATGAATAAATGGACTTTTATTTTAAATATGTCCTAATCATGTTCTTTGCAGATGTGTTGCTGAAATAAATGTTTATGATGTCATACATGCTTGTCATAATGAGCTAGAAGGAGGACATTATTCAATAGTTGGAATTGTTCATAAGATCTTAGGAGCTAGTTATTTTTGGCCATCTATGAAAAAGGATGTTTCATTCTTGTTTAAGCATTGTGATGAATGTCAGCGCATGGGAATACCTACACCAACAATGGAAATGTTGAACTAAAACCTCAGATAGCTCTAGAACCATTTGAGAAATGGGGAATTAATTTTGTTGGACCTGTTGATCTACCTTCCAAAGGACAGCAATATATTCTAGTTTGCACAAACTATGTCACAAAGTGGGCCGAAGTGAAAGCTTTTTGAGCAGCAAGGGAAGATAAAGTAGCTAATTTTTTGTACAAGAATATTCTTTAGATATTCGGTGCACCAAGGGAGATTGTATTAAATCAAGGACCTCAGTTTGTGTTTGTTATGATAGAAGCTTTTATGCAGAGATATCAGATGACACAGAAAATCTACACCATATCATCCTTAGGCAAATGGACAAGTAGAAGTTACTAACTGGGAATTAGAAAATATTTTGACAAATATTGTTTCATTGAGAAAGACAGACTGGGCAGAAAGGTTAGATGAAGCAGTTTGGGCGTACAATACAACCTGGAAGTGGATTCTCTCCATATGAGTTAGTGTTTGGAAAAACTCTAGTCATTCCTATCGAGTTTGAATTACAAACATTGAAAACAGCATTGGAGGTTGGTATTGACTTTCCTAAGGCAGAAAAGAATAGAATTCTACAATTGAACTGATTGGATGAAATGAGAATGGAAGCTCTTCAACATACAAAAATAATCCAAAAGCAAAGGAAAGAATGGTATGATAAAAATATTGTGACCAAACAATTCAAGAAAGGAGATTGGGCACTATTGTTTGACTCCAGATTTCAAGAGTTCAGAGGGAAATTTCATACAAGATGGTTGGGAACCTATGAAATTGATCAAGTTTTTCAAAATGGAGTTTTTCAAATGATACCAATAGATGGAGAAAGAAGGATCATGCTGGTTAACGGTCATCATTTGAAGATGTATCACAAACCTACATCAAAAGAAGAATTTTTATCAGAATTGCAAAATAGAGTTGAACATTTTCTGATGGAAGATATTCCTTCCATAGGAGAATGTGCTCCTAGATAATATTTTGAAAAGGTATGAATAAAGAAGGTAGATTAAAACCAGAAATGGTGGTTTACCTTCTGAATAAAGGAGATAAATTGAAAACTAGAAATGACAGTTTATCTTCTAGAAAAGATTGAAAAAGAAAAAAAATGAAAAAGAAAAAAAAGATGGCTGAAAACCAGAAATGGCGGTCTCCTGATGACTCCTAACGACTCTTGATGACTCCTAATGACTCCTGATGTTCCCAAGGTTCTCTGTAACAAATTTTCTTGTTAATTCTGAGCTCTCTCTGATTGACTCGTTGGAATTTTTTCCAGCTGAGTTAATTCGCATGCTTCAATTGACTCTTGCATTTAATAAAAAGGTACGCATTTATTGTAGATATTATTTTTGAAATATTACTTTCTGACTTTGTTAATATGATGTAAAATTAAGTAAATATTTTGAGCATAGACATCTCTACCCATAGTTATTAATGTTGTAATAAATAAGTTTTAATCATTTCAAAATTTGGCGGAGGCATAAGGATTTGGCATTGAAGTCACTACTGCAATAAATACAAGTAATAAGGGAGATTTCATATCAATTCAAAAAAATTGCTGACCAGCATCGCCACCAACCTTACGAACCATAATGCAAAGTACTGGCTGATATGTGTGAAATTTCCATAGGGAATGAGGTGAAATAAATTCCCAATGTCTTGACACGACGTGCATTTTTTTTAAAAGTGTTGTGTCTGTGGAAAGAAACATTCATTTTACATTTCACTCAGTAGTTTGCGTCCACCATTTTCTCTGTTCAAGTTGCATAAGTAAGAAAAAATGGGGCATAAAAGAAATTTAGAGCCAAATAACATCATTTTAGATCCTGAAATAGAGAGATTGCTCAGAGAGGCAGGGTGGTTCGAGTTTATACAAATGTATGAAGGTTTCAAATTTGATTTAGTCAAAGAATTTGTTAGGAAATTTCATGTAAATGTTACCAGAGTAAGAGGGGAAATAATAGAGGTTAGCCCTGCTATTATAAGTGAAATCTCTAGTATTCCAGCTGAAGGTGAGCCAGTAAACAAAGGGCATGTAAGTTTTGAGGAATTGGTGTCTGAATTTCATGAAGAACCTAGAAGGCGGCCAGAAATTCTATGGCATAAGGGTAGCCAGAAAGGAGTTGCTCGCAACAGTCTAGAGGAGCCATGGAAAACAGTTGTAACATGGTTGACGAAATTTTTCACTTGTGAGGGACAATACGACATAATCTTAGGGCCAGGAAAGTGAATGCTCATGCATTTGAGGTATGGAAACACCAGACCTTCCACAAGAATTAACCTTCCTACCTTTCTACTCACTAAAATATCTTCTATGGTATCTAGGGTTAAATCTAGGGGTGTGTCATCCATTAGGTATCATAGTTTGATTCATTTAATTATCAAGCACCATTTCATGAAGAAAGAGGCTGGTAAGGAAGGATGGTTATCTAATTTATGTCAACCCCCATTTTCAAAAGTGAAAAGAAATCCAAAAAGGGACCCACAGTAAAAAAATTAAAAGTTGAGAAAGGAGAATCTTTTGAAAAAGGACAGAAAAAGGAAAAAAGGAAGCTACAGGAGACTGAAAGGGTAACTCGTAGTACTTTTAAAAGGAAAAGGTGTTCGTCACAACAAGAAAACCCTAGTTTTGTTGACGCCAATGTTCCAACTTCTCATGATTTTCTATTTGAAACCCCTGATGCCCCTCAAGACACCTTGAAAATCCACGAAGAAATCCAAGCCCTTGTGTGTTCTCCTGAACAACCCGAAAGTCCTGCTGAAGTCCCAATTCCATCTCCGTAGAGAACCCCTATTTTAGTATCTCATGGCTCTCCATCTGAAAAGAAATCTCCTCATATGTCAAAACAAAATAGGCCTATTGGAGGGTCTAATGAATCTTCTTCCCCACCTGTGTTGGTTTTTAAAAGGAGGAAAGGTAGAGAACCAATGACCGAACAAGAAAAATCTCTTCAAATGCATGAAGAAGAGGAGATGGAAGAAGAAGACGAAGAAGAAGAAGAAGAAGAGATGGCTAAGGCCATGGTAGTGTCTAGAATACAAGTAGAATTGGAAGAAGAAAGGAAAAGAATACAGTTTCTTGAAGAGAAGTTAAAAATAAAAGAAGAGGAATTGCAACAATTTGAATCTAAGACTAAGCAAATAGAAAAAGAAATGATAGAAAAAGAAAGTGTTTTGAAAAAACAATTGAACCAAATAGAAAAATCCTTACAACAAGCTAATGCACAAGCATTAGCCCGAGCAAAAGAGACGACAAGGTTCAATGCAATGGAAATAGGAAGACTGAAGGTGGAATTGCAACAAAAAGAGGAACTGTTGAAACAACAATCAAGTAGATTACATTACCATGAGGCTTCTATCTCATCTACTCCAAGGAGATACCTCTCTCTAATAGCACTAAAGCTTAAACATGAGAATAATCAGTTGAGAAGCCAAAATCAATAGTTAGAGAAGGAGAGAGATGAAGAAAATTCAAGAGATTACAACAAGTGGTAGAGTTGTCCTCAACAATGTTGTCAATGAGGAAACCTTCATAATTAGATGCATTGTTTTTTAGAGAAATTTTTACAGTGGAAGATCAATCAGTTGGTTCTAAAAATAAAATTAGATTATAATGATGACAGTGAATTTCTTATGGATTTTTACAATAGTCATCCTACTATTTAGAACCAAATGTGTGAATACTTTCAGCATGGTTTTCTCCTTGGTGATTTTCCACAACCTTTTCTAAATGTTTTCATTGGAGAGCTACAAATCAGATCTTTTGTATCATTGTTGCAGAACTAGGTTGAATGGAAAAATAGGACAATAAATATAATGAAGCACAAATGAAATTAGGCATTCCAATGAGGGATGAAACTCCCTGGTGAATGGCTTTCAGAGCCGCATTTAGATACTTTGCACTAGGAGAGAATGTAGCACCTGTTTATAGGAAAAATTTGTTCAAGAGCATTCAAGTTTTCAAAAATATTTAGGATCACCTTCCACACAGAGCTCTAGTTGCAGCAAGAGACAGATACTACAGTATTCCAACATCATTGAAAAGGAGAGAACCAATCTCTCCAAGAAACATTACTTGGAGTCTCACAAGAGTGAGATCTTTAATAGGATTCATAGAGGAACATAATGCCAATTGGGTTGGAATGAGGTTCATACCACCCTTTCTCATAGCACCTCCACCTATATTGAATGCTCCACCGTAGTTTATTGGAGAATATTTGAGAGATTGGTTGAGAATAATTGAATAAAAAAATGGATATACTCATCGAAGAACATTCATGCAATATATGCAGTCATGTGGTGATCTGGTTATCTGGTTGGTAAGAAGAAACAGGGATTTACCAAATCCTCAACCATGAGGACATGGTTGACAATAGGATGGGGAGAATGATAAGTGCTCAAGATGACACTTTAATTAATCTTTTTTATGTTTGCAAAGACTTTATTATATATTAATTAACTATGTTGGCGGTAGACTATATGCTTGGATTTTTGCTTGATTTTTCCTTATATTTAACTAATTGGAGGATATATTAGAAATTATATTTTGCATTAAATATGTTTCTATTAATGATGATTAATGATGAAATGATTATACAATTTGAATATCTTTTGTTTTCATAGTAGCGTCCTATCTTTGAGGATTTTTTTTGGTTGATTAAATGTTGACTTCATGAGGTGGACGTGTTAAACTCCATGTTTAAAAAACTTGAAATCTATCTTGCTCCTGATTGCTCCAACTGGATCCTAATGAGTGCTTCTGAATTGACTTCTTTAGTCAGTTTGAGAACTTCTTGTTCAGCTATTATCATGTGGAAGATTTCTTTATGACACTTCCAGTTCTACTTAGTTTAGTTTTTTCCGCTTTGTATCTTGGCGAGCTGTGCCAATTTTTGTATTCAAATAAATGGATATTCTTATAAATATCCATACTTAGTTTTAGTTTGTAATTAGTTAATCTTTCGCTTTAGCATTGTAATATTTGTAATCTGCACTTTTATTCTACTCACCTATTTTGGCCAATTGGAATGCAAATAAAGAGTTGATTTGAATCTCAATGTTTAGGTCCCACCAGAGGAAGAGCAGGGCCCGCTCAACTAAAGGAGGTGACCTTGTGTTATGTTCTTTAATTCAATTGATTTATGTTTAATTCATGTCAATTGGAAAGTTAGGAATATTGATCTTTGTTTAATCAATGCTAGTGAATGTGATTACTCATATTCTTAGATTAAGTTCATTGTGTTCTCAAGATGGTTTATTATGCTTACTGTAGATTAATATTCACACATTTATTGTAGATTTAATTATTGTTCATAGGAATTATACTCGTTAGTTATTTTCAAATGCATGTAGTTTTAATGGAAGAGATAATGATGATTTATAGAAAGACAAAACTGGAGCTTGTATGGAATTTGTTCATGGAATTTAGTATTATTGTTTTCTAGGTTAATATTTATTTTTTGCAAACATAAATAGATTCCTTTTTGCAAACATAAATGGATTTCCTTTTTCAAGTACATTTCAATTCTGAATTTTAGATTAAGAGTAAATTTGGTTTTTAGCTTAATCCTTCCATGAATCAATTGCAATTAAGTCAAGTGAAGTCTGAACTAAGTTATTGGAATCTGAACAATAGTTAGTTAAGAGATAAGTTAGGATTAAATCTTTAGAATTAGTTAGAAACTAGTTGTTAAGATCCACTTCTGAGAGCTCTTAAAGGAGCTAAATTGCAACCAAAAGTCACTGTTTATAGTGCAAAAACCCCCCAATTCATGGAAACACCCTTATCGCATACAACTCTAAGACACACTCGGTTCGATAATTGAAATATTAAATGATGCAAGAAGTGACATCAACGACCTTGCCCATCATCTAGCATCCCCTAATTATTTCATCTAAAATTATACTAAAAACTAATACTTCAATTCATTAATCATTTCCTTACCATTGTTAGAGGAAAGGTTTCTCAACCTTGCTCCTAAAGTTAAGAATATTAAAAATATAATTTTCAAACTATGAAATTGAAAAACACAATTTTGAGCTAGAGTTTTATTTTGGTAAAATAAATAATTCAATTTATTCTAAAACACTTCTACCGATGTCTACTATGTATATCTCTTCCATCTCGATGATTTTTAAAATTGGGTGACTAATGGCCTCCTAAATCAAAAGTTATGGCCTCCAAAAGTTGAGCCTCCCACATTAGAAATGAAAAAAATATATGATACATAAAGGAGCTATAAGAGAGAGTTACTCTTGTTAACTAGCTTATGATGTGTGTTGTCACACATCATAGAACATTTAAATAGAGATAATGGAGAAATTATTAGTTTATATTTTTATTTTCCTTGTGGGTATTTATTTTCCTATTATCTAGTTTTCTCCTATATTTTTTATTAGTAAACTACAATCATGGCGGTTGATCCCATTTATATATTTATCTTCAAAAAATAATTTTTACACATCTAAGACATATTAGTGTAGGAGCTCAAAATTAGCTCTATCCCAAGACCAGTTGCAAAAACAATGAAAACCTTCTACACGATAGTATACAAGAAATGAGCTTGCTTGACACTAAGATCTATCAAATTTGATGATGAGGTATATTGTAAGAGTTTACAATGACCTTTCTTATATAGACAAGGTGTGATGAAGTACCAATTTCCAAAACATTAAAGTATTGGTGTCAATATTAAGTTACATGAGCCATCATTAAATGACCTAGGACTCTAATATTCAATAAAAAATGGAAAGATAAAATCTTATCTAAAAAACTTAAATATGTCTAGGACCTAAGTGGACTTAACATATAAACAAGATCCCACTAATTAACTAGTTAGGAAAAACACTTATTTGAACCAACACTCCCCCTTAAGTGCAACTTAGGTTGAAGCAATTATTATGTAAATGATGCAAGGATACAAAGATGGCTTCCAACTACGAGACCATTTTAGGTACACATGTACAAATGCAAATACAATCTCTCACAAATAGAGAAAAGGAGAAAAATCGTGCATGGGAAAACACCAATCTCCAAAAGAGAAACAGTATAAACAAGGATGTTGAATGGAGGACTCAATGATACCCCTTGTTAGCAAGAAATTTAGGGATTTACACATACCAAAATTCTAAGCCCCAAGTATTTTCTAGGTGTTGTGGTTTATATACCCCAAACTCAATAATATAAAGATGGATTCTAATACAACGAGACATATACTTATCTAATTATACATCCATAGAATAACAGGTAACATCAAATAAATATAACTTTGATATCCATTCTATTAATGAGATCAAAATTGCTACAATGTAATATCTTCCCCTATATTCATGTTTAACTCTTATCTAATCTCTATAGATTTATCCTTCCATACATTAGTCTTTGTACATGTATTTATTTTTGTCTATTACATATATTCTCTTCTCTTCTTATTATATTATGTCAAAACATATCTTCTTTTATACTCATCTATGAGATGGGACATAACCCATCCATGATACCCCTATCTAGATGATATGTTTACAATATTGTGCTCTGAAAGTCCTTTATGCCAAAATACAATATGATTTCCCAGTTGATGTCTTCACTATCCTATTTTTTGACTAACATCATCCCCCCTTTCAAAATGTTGACTTGTCCTCAAGTCAACTCTACTCTGTTGGAGTTTGAGTCATGTGCCATTGACAAAGCATTATAGTATTGTGTCTGTAATGTCATAAAATTACACCCCTTGCAATTTCACATACATTTTTGTATCCACTTTAGTGTCCACTCCCTTAGGCTTTGTGTAGGCTCATTTTAGCCCTTGCATCAGCCTTTTTCCCTCTTAGGATGCTTAGGACCCCTTTTCAGCAGCTACCTTCACACATCAACTTTGTGTCGAACCTTGTGCTTTCCTTGTTCCCTCTATTTTCAAGTGTGATTTGTCTGGACATTAGTGTGTCGTGTGGACATCCACATGTCGCTCTAGCATCTCACCACATTTTGACGTTCAAATGGTTGTTTCTAAGCCTTTTTTCATTTTTCACCTCCTTTTGTCAGTGGTAACGACTTGGGACGCCTTGTAATGGCTCAAGAACCTTCTTTTCCCTCCTATTCTCTCTTTAAAAGTTGTATTTTCAATTCATTTCTTCTTCTATCTCTTTCTTGGTCTCTCTTGGAATTTTCATTCATCTCTTGTCTCTTTCTCTTGCTCTCTTTCTTGCTATAGCACTCTAACATTGTCACAATGCTCTCCACTACTCTTTTGGCTCTCATAGCCATCTCTCTCTCTCTTTGGCTTCCTCAAGCCTTGTAGGTGATATCTATCTTATGTATTGTGTCTTTGAGCATCTTGGGATTTCTCACATCCCTTGTCTTTGTATTTTACTAAGATCTTGTCTATCTATCTATTTTAGTGTCTATTATTTTCTCTATCTATCTGATTGTTTGTGGAGGTGGGAACACTGAAACGGGGGTTTGACTAAGGCAAGCCCCTAAACAACCCCAACAATTTTCTTCGATCTTATGTGTGCAGCTATTGAAGACATTCATTTGTTGGAGGCTTCACTGCTTGGTCTATTGTGAGCATTTTCTATCTCTTATTCTCTCGCTTTATCATTTATATTTCACTTAGTTTACTTTTATTTACTCTCTGTTACTTTCTCGCATTCCAAGAGTTCTTAATAGTTAGAGTAGTAGTCATTTTACTACTTTCTGTGACATTCTCAATTTTTAGTTCGTAGGAGGTCCACTAGCGCACCTTTGGGATGCCAATGTGCCATGTTGTCGTCTATGTGCCACGTTGTCGTCCTTTGATAGAGAATTTGTTAGTCTATCTAGAAAACCTCTATGATATGCTCATCTGATTTTGGAACTCTCATTATTTTATCTTGTCACTTGAACTTCATTCCTTTAGGTAGTCTGAGGTAGTTTAGGGAAATTCATTCCCTGGGACTCTCTTGGTAATCAAGAGACTTGTGAGAAGCGAATCCCCCTTCTCTAAATTTTAATGAACCCGATGTGAACACTCCTTCCTAAAAAAAAATAAGGACAAATCAAAGATTTTCCCTTCTAAGAAAAAAATTTGGGGCATTTCCCCAAACCCCATTCCATATCGTCAAAGTAGAAGTAATGCGTTGGTCTTTGATCAACTTGTTTATTCATTTTTTATTATATTTAGCTTAATATTTTCAAAATTAATTTCATATCTTCTTTTATTAGTTCAGTTTCTAAATTTATTCAAAGCACTAATGATGTTCCATTCCATGCATGTGATGGTGACTTGGCTTTACCCATGTCACTCGGTATCCTTGATCCTTCTCATGAAATTCCTCTTGTTTCAGAGGATATTTTATTGCAAGAAGATGAAATCATTGATACTTTTCTTAATGTTAAGTCTATCTTCTCTTCATTCCAATGCACTCTTTGCTAGAGATGTTGTCGTAGTCTCTGTCACCCCTCAACAACCTAAGAGACCGGTCATTTATGTGACTCTGGCTAGTCCTCCTAAAAGGATTTGTTCTATTTGTGGGGTCCCCATTGAAAGTGATACGTCGATAGCTCACACTTATAATACTAGAAGGAATAAACTAAATGTTGATCAACCCATTTCTTTACCACCTTCTCAACCAAGTCTTCCTCAAGCACCTAAACCCATGACTAAAGCACCTGGTGATTATGTTCTTGTCGAGCAACTTTGGGTTACTCCAGCTAAGATCTCACTATGGGACTTGCTTCAATCTGTGCAAGTTTACTAGGGTATGCTTCAGGAAGCCTTTCAAAATATTCTCTCACCTTCTTTCACTAGGCTAATGGATGTTAACGCATTCATAGCTCATATTCATGTGGATTCACTAAATATTATGTTTTATCCATAGGAATTCCCACCCGCAGAAGTGTAGAAGCTAATCCTTTAATGATAATAATTAACATTAATAATATTGGCATTAGATGTACTCTCATAAACACTGGTTCGGCACTCAACGTATGTAGCATTGATTTGATGCCTAAAACTAAAATTGATTTAGCTTCCCTTGCTAGTTCTTCTTTGTATATTCATGGATACGATAATATTGGTCGACAGTCCCTAGGCATGATAATATTTTCTTTAAGGTTGGGACCCATTACCGTACCCACCTTGTATATGTTATGTAAGAAAAATTATCGTATAATCTTCTTCTCGATATACCATGGATTCACACTATGGGTGCAGTTCTATCTACCTTGTATAGATCCATCAAATTCATTCATAATTTAATCAAGTAGTCACAATTAGGGTTGACCTTGATGTCGTGCACTTATGTGAGTTGGTAGTTGTTGGTCAGGCTTCAGTTGTTCCTACTCTTAAAAATATTATCCCTTCAATATCTTCTGATGTGTTGACATCTACTCCAATAGTACATGTTACAAAGGATACTCTTGAAACAGATGTCCCTAAAGAAGATCCTCCTGAAGCAAAAAATCCTCACTCTACTCCTATTTCTTCTTCTAAATCAAATGCAAGTCTTTGCGGTGATTGGGGTTCCTTAGACTTTACATCATCCTTCATTGGGGAATATGAATTTGACCCGATCCACTTAGACATTCCGACAATATCATTCACACCCACTGTCAAAAGATGATTATTCTCTTGTATCACGGGACAATGTGAAGCAATTCGTAAATATGAGAATGGGAGCTTCTACAAAAAAAGTTTGAGGGTGTCAAAGGAATGTTGGCACTATTCAGTCCATGTGATCGCTTTGTTATTTTTCTTCTTAAGAAGTTCCTCTAGGGGGCTGCTAGGTTGGTGTATCCTTTGATAAATTTTTACCTTATAGCCAAAATATTATAAGAAAGTATTTCATCAAATAATTGACATGCATTCATTTTCTTGAAACTTATTTCTATTATCTACTCCATTTTTGTGCAACCTCTCATCGATTCCTACCTGATAATGCATCTCTTTCATGGTTGTCAATGTTGGAGTAATTCAGAAATTCACCTAATGATTAATTAGTCATTACTTAATTATTAGGTCCCTTATTACTTTAATTACTTAAGTTAAACTTGAGAGTGTTTTTTATTATTGTATTGGACTATTTATAGGTCAATTTGTCTCATTGCATATGATTAGGACACTTGTCAAAATCTAATCAAATCCTCATCTAGGGTTTGCACTTTTTCTTTTATAAGCATTCATTATTCGTACTTTGTAATCATTATTCAATAAAATTACAAGTTAATCTCAATATCATATGCTTTTATGGATTAATCATTCTCTTCTCAAGGTTGCATGAGCATAATTATTGCTTTGATCTCTCATATGTGATAGGTGTTTTAGTTGCAAGTGATTTCTAGGAGTTGTGGGGTTTGCTATAGCCAAGAGGGAAAACTGTAGGAAAGAGGAAGAAAGATTTTGTATACATGAGAATTATTTTTCAAAATGGTACACCAAAGGGTTAGAGAGGGAGGAGGCCTAGATTTGCATTTATAGAATATTTTTTATGAAAAATATGCAGTACAGTGGGTTTGATAGATATTTTAGATGGGGAACCAATGTTTTAAATTTTTGAAACTCAATAAACACTAGCATCCCACACTAATTTCTAGGAGAAAAGGCCAAAAACAAAGTTGAAAAGGTCAATGACTTTAAGATGTAACAAAATAATTTGAAAATTTAAAATTGATGAACAAGAAAAAGTTGGATTTATCATTTCAATGTGCCCTAGAACATACTAAATGATGGATACTAAAATGAGGATGATTTATAATGTCAAAATTGTATGCTATACGATTTTTTACATTACATTTTCTCCCCACTTTAGCAAGCTTCCATCACTATATGATAAAGCTCTGCTAAAGTACATCAATAAAAATTTAGAAAATAATAATTATTTTGAGATGTAAAAGATTACACAACAACATTCTTGATCAGTAAAGCTCATTTCCCTACCCAATAATCTACAAAATCAGTATGTTAGACAAGACAATCTTGTAAAATAAATATGGTAAGCTCACAATAATCTTGTTAGACAAATGTGTTAGTCTAACACCAATATCAATAATCTTAGTAAAATATTGGAGAGGGAATCTTATACAATGAGAAGAATGTTTGTTTTAAGAAGAATAGACATGTATACAAGAACAAAACGAAGTATAATCAATAAGAGGATAAAATGCATGATTCAAGATCTAGCTTACTCTTTTGCTATGAATCATGAGAATCAGTTGGAAAAGTGAATTACTTATACTAGTTGTAATGATTTTGGCACTTGTGTCTTATCCTTTGTTTATTTTTCTTTAATTCCATTTTTTATTAGGAATAATGTTTTATTGTGTCTTCAAGATATTTCTAATGGGATTTTGTATTGCTAATTAGACAATGGTCTATAGGTATTACATTGTGACTTTTATAAGGGGATCTCTCAATCTTATCATTCCACTATATATGTATGTATGTATGTATTTATGTATGTATGTGTGTATTTACACACACACACACACACATATGATGCTTGAGTTGTATGTGGTTGCTTATCATTTATAGCATAGTTGTGGTTTTAATTAATTATTCGTGTTAGATGTGATGTTTAGATTGTTTATATGATGCGATGCCATGCTGGGTAGTAATTCTTTGCTTCAAATATTATATGGGTGAAGCCACAATAGTGGTTTACAATTTTATGGAGGAAGGAAAATTGAGAAAAAATGACCCCATGGCAAATTTTTTGATTCTGGGGGTTCGTACGAACTTGAAGGTTCGCACGAACCAAAAATGGGTTCGCTCAAACTAGGGTTCAAGCGAACCCATTCAATGCTTTTTCCGCCCAAAAAGTAATCAAAATACATGTAATCAAGGTGGTTCGCTCGAACCAGGGTTTGAGCGAACCCCTAGGGGTTCGTTCGAACCCCCCTAAACCCTGATTCTCCCCCTCAAACACAAACAAAACCTAATTTTTTACACTTCAAAGGTTGGTTTGAGGATGAAAATGGAGGATTCTTCAGAAACCTAACTAGAATCAGGTAGTCCTCAGAATGATCTATCCAACGAATATAATTTTAATATGTTTTGGTTTCATTATGTATTTTTTTTTTAGTTTTATTAAACATAGGTTTTTCATCAAAAATGAAGGTCTTTGTTCTGCACATGTGGAAAAATAGGAGATTATCAAAAAAAAATTGAAAAATATGAGTGCACTAGATATTGAAGTCCTTGATCCAACAAAAAAAAATTGAATTTTGATATATACAAAAAAAGTTGCACATTATATGGTCGTGCTATGTCTGAATTGTATTTGGTTTGACTTTGAAACTTGATTAAAGAAAAAATATTCAATAAAAAACTATCTAACCATGTGGAAGCACTAGATATCGGAGTTACAAATTTAAATTCGAAAGAATTAGATTTTTATCCTTCATGGAAAAAAAGTTATGCGTTATACGGTGTGCGACACTTTTTAAAAATGTTGTTTTCTAAAAAAAAGCCAGTTTTCATGGGAGATGGAAAAAGAATTGCAATCTAATTCCAAAAAAATTGAAAAATATATTTTTAGAATCTACAAACAAAATGTGACGAGACTCTAGTTTGCATCATCTTCAAATTCCTCACGGTTTAGCCGCTATAGGTACCCGAATGTGAAGATTTAGTTAAAAATAATAATTTCAGTGTCCAGTTTGGCCAAAAATTGTAAACCACTATTGTGGGATCACCCATATATATGAGTAGGTTCGCCTGATGTTTGACACAAGTGTGCAAGTATAGAGTTAATCCTCAAAGGTAGTAATTAATGAGACTCACAATTGGATTATTGTTTGTTTATGTGTTAACCCTTATCTCGTTCAATTTGAATGAGATGGATCTTATGTATCCCTATGTTATCTCATATCTAAATTAAAGGTAGTTGTAGAATCCATATGTTGTACAAACCCATGAAGTGTATGCAAGTATTTTACATGTATTTATTTCTATTTTAATATGTAGAATGTGAAAATTATATTAAATTATATTTACTATAATTATGAAAATGATACCTAATTATGCTTCAGAGAAAGAAATTATAGTATTCTAATTTATTCTTGCAAAAGTAATGTTTGCATTAATTACCTTTGAGAATTAAATAAATTCTTGTTTGTTGAATAAAAGAAAAATTTTAATGTATAACGTACTTTTATTTTAATTCTTCTAAAATGTTATTTTGGAAAAGGAAATTGAAAAAGGAAAAAGGAAAAAGGAAAAAGGAAAAAGGCATATGAAGAAAAGGTAGAAAAAAATTCATTATTCATTCTTGTTCTCAAAAAATCCCTCTTATCTTGGCAATTTGAAAATAAAATTATTGAATGGTAAGAAAAGATTGAAGTGGTAGCTTGTATGTGTGTGGAATTTGTTTGGAGAAAGATTGTTTTAGTGTGAGCTTGGATTCAAGGGAATAATTACCTTCATTTATATTGTTTTTCATTTGAAAGAGGCATTTTTTACCTTTGCATTTAACAATTTTTATATTTTTTAAATTGGATTTCCCCATTGTCATGCCCACACTAGGTGGAGCATATGGCTAAGAGATAGAAAAGAATGAGAAGGAGTTTTGTTTCTAGAATTTTATTGTTAAATTTGTATTTTGAAAATTTGTAAAATGTTCATTTTAGAGCTATTACCATAGCAAAATTTTATTAAGATCCTCTCCTCCAGGGAAAACTTTAAGAAACCCCCCCCTCGGCGAAGGTGTAAAATCCTGGTGAATCTTGTATACTTCCCGATAAAAAATTAATTTTAGTGGCGAATTTTTTCGTTTTTCGTGAAAAAAATAATGTCCATTGGTGAATCTTTTCTAATCGGCAGAAGTCTGTGGAAAATCTTGGTGAAATGCATTTTTTTTAAAACCACTAAAAATTTTCCATTGGCAATTAAAATCTATTTTCAAACCAATAAAATATTTTGATTGGCGAATTCAACCTGTTTTCAAACCAGAAAAAATAATTTTGTTGGCGATTAAAACTTTTTTTCAAACTAAAAAATAAAATTCATTGGCGAATTAAACCTATTTTCAAATGATTAAGAAAAAAACATTGGTGAATTAAACATAATATCAAACTAATCAAAAAAATGCAATGGTGAAGTTTCAGTGCAAATCAATATAACCACGACCATTTGATGAATTGTCAATCTAACTTCGTTGATTGAGGGCCAAGAGGTAATAATTTTCCAAACTCCACACGTACTGATCTTAATTACCCATCAATCCTCCAGTCATGTCCACTTTCTAAAATTTTCCTACGATCTTCACTTCATAAATGCACCGTCCTTGCCACCTTTCCTATCTTAATTCACCAAAGTCGAGGTTTTGGTGCTTTACCTAACCTTAGTTGCAAGTTTTTCTTAGTCATCTTTGTAGTTGGTGGGTCGGAGGTTTTGAAAACTTTGAAACTTCAGACTTTGGTTCTAAGGTTCCATGTTTCAGCGACCATGTGACATTATGGACCATGACCATTCGATGAATTTTCAATGGACGGCTATAGTTGCATTTTGGAAGTATATCTCTCAAGCACTAGATTTGTGAATTGAAACCTCCAGAATTACACTAGAACCGTTAGATGTGGACACGTGGGGAGATCAAGGCTCATCATCGTGGAAATGAACTCGATGGGTTGGATTTTGGCGATGAGCGATAGAAGAGCTTAAGTGGCAGAAATATGCACGTGCAGAAAGTTTTTTTTAAAAGAGGGACCACCTACGAAGAATGTAGGATCAAGGCTTAAAAAATTAAGAACGTTTTACACAAAGGATGTAAAGGCAAATCAATATAACCATGACCATTCGATGAATTTTTGATGGACGGCTATAGTTGCATTCTGGAAGTAAATCTCTGAAGTAGTAGACTTGTGAATTGAAACCTCTAGAATAACACTAGAACCGTTAGATGCGGACACGTGGCGAGATCAAGGCTCATTTCTCTCTTTTCAATGCCTCAACGTATTACATTTCATTTAATTGAAATTCTCAATATTTTGAACATCTGAAGCAATTGATTGGATAGCTCATAGCTTTAATGAAACAAGATTTGTAATGTTTTCATATCATTTGAGTGGCACTGGTAGTGTTGATTGGAGTTTGGTGATTTTGACAACTTGTCAAATTGAGGTACAATTTGCATGTAGCCAGACATCAATCAAATTAAACATTTTAACTGTACATGTAAGGTTTAAGATACACGAATCGACTAAGTTGGTTTTTTGGTTTGCGCAAATCAGGCTGGTAGCAGCACTAGTGGCCCATAAATTATTAAATAGGGTTAGTGATAGTGGATAGTATCATAAGGGTTTTCATTTTTTAGGTTAATAAAGATTCGGGAAGAAGATGTTGTGGTATTATTGAGGATACTCTAAATTCTCCTGCCTCCAGTTATGTAGTTACAGAGTAAAAGACCAATTTCCTTCAAGTTCAAAATGGGTGGAATTGGAAAGAAGTTGATTTGGTTCACCTGACTTCTCAGACAGGTTTTGAACCAGGATGGGGAGCTTTGATGGACATAAGTGCTATCCCAATGCATGGAGGTTGCAGGTAGAAGATGGGAGCAATTTTACTACCCCTCATCTTCTACATGGCTCTGCTTCTCAAAGGGGATAAGCACATTTTGTATCTTCACAGCTCCCATTTCCCCACCATGGTTATCCAGGCGAGTTCCTTGCATTTATTTTTAGTGCCACATTTGTACTACGTTCTCACAAGCAGAAGCTTTGGAATCATGCATTTATTTTTAGTGTCACATTTGTATTACGTTGTCACCGGCAGAAGCTTGGAAATTGGAATCAATTTGTAATCCATTGTCATGAGCAATAGCTTGGAATAAATTGTCTATGTAAAGTGACTTATGTTATTTATACAAAACAGGAGCTTTCCTGCTCTACAACTACTCATCTTTAAAAAGGTATGTAATAATGTGACATTGTAATTCAGTTGTAATAAAATAAATGGTTGTGTTGTGTTAATATTTGTTATAAATTTACAATAAAGAGTTATTTTATGAGTGTAGTGTCTATGAATCTATTCAAATCAGTTTTTTTTCCTTTGAGAAATTAAGTATTATCTATTTATGAAATAATTGCATGCAGATTTAAAAGTAAAACATAAAGCAATACAAATGAAAAAAGAAAGTTGCCATCAAATTGACAAAAAAACATTATAAACACTAAAATTTGTCACTCTTGTTAGGGTTTACCAAAATGTTATTGATTTCTAATTTTTCGTTGACCTTCTCCCCTGATTCCCAGTATCATTATTCATTTTATTAAGTCCTTTGCAATGTTAATTTACCAGCCCCTTGGCCTTGATGTCAATCCTAGCGCATTAAAGTTTAAAACAACTTTAAAACACATGTTTATTATTTATATCATAATTCATAAATTACTCAACCGTTCGATGAACATTTGATGTATGGTTGTAGTTGCATTCCGAAATGAAATGCATAGAGCGCTAGTCTTGCAAACTTAAACCTCTAGAATTACCCTTTAACCATTAGATTTACAATGATCAACGGTTTAGAATTTACTACCAATGCAAGACTAAATGGCTAGTGAAACAAGATTTGTAATGATTTCATATCATTTGAACTTTAAGTGGCACTGGAGATTTTGACAATTGACAACTTTTCAGCTTGAGGTACATTTTGCATGTAGCGAGGCTGTCAGAGTCTAGACGTCAATCAAATTAAACATCTAAATAAATGTAAGTCTTAAGTTACACGAATCAATTAAAATTTAAGTATGTTTTTTGGTTTGCATGAATCGCAATTATGATTCATGAATCATGATTATACCTAACCTCACACGTGGCACGTGTGAGGTGTACACAGGGACCAAGCTGGTAGTAGCACTATTGGCGGCACTATTGCCCATAAATAAGGATAGTGAACACAACTGAAAATTGAAATCATTTGTTGAAGGCTAAAGGCTTTACTATTGAGTGCAATGTTTGAATTGTCATAAGGGTTTTCATTTTGTAGGGTTAATAAAGAATAGGACTCAAGAAGAAGATGATGTGGCATTATTGGGGATACTCTAAATTCTCCTGCCTGCAGTTATGTAGTTATAGAGTAAAAGACCAATTTCCTTCAAGTTCAAAATGGGTGGAATTGGAAAGAATTTGATTTGGTTCACCTGACTTCTCAGACAGTTTTTGAGCCAGGATGAGGAGCTCTAATGGATATAAGTGCTCTCCCAGTGCATGGAAGTTGCAAGTAGAAGATGGGAGCAGTTTTACAACCCCTCATCTTTTGCATGACTTTGATTTTAAAAGGGGAGAAGTACATTTTGTATCTTCACAGCTCCCATTTCCCCAATTTGATTAGCCTGCCTTTCCCCATGCATTTATTTTCAAACACCATCGCTGATCCTGGAAGTCCCAGGTGTTTATTTTCAGAGCGCATGGTTGACCCAGCAAGTCCCATTTATTTTTAGACACATGTATTACATTTACGTTTTCACCAGCAATCCAGTAGAAGCTTGGCACTTGCGCTTACATTTATATTTGTACTATGTAATAATGTGACATTGTAATTCAGTTGTAATAAAATAAATGGTTGTGCTATTAATTTGACATTGTAATTCCTTTTATTAAGTCCTTTGCAAGGTTAAGTGTTACTGTGCTATTAATGTGACATTGTAATTCCTTTTATTAAGTCCTTTGAAATTGCAAGGTTAAGTGTTATTGTGCTTAGTGTTATTAATGGTTGTGCTATTATTGTGACATTGTAATTCATTTTATAAAAGCCTTGATGTCAATCCAAGCGCATTAGTGGTTAAAAATTAAAAAAACTTTAAAACACATGTTTATTATTTATATCATAAATTACTCAACCGTTCGATGAACATTTGATGTATGGTTGTAGACTAAAAATAAGGGAGAAAAGAAAGCTTAGTCGCTAGTCCTCCGAGTTTTATAACCATGTGACATGTTGCATTGTTGTGGAGTTCTAAATTTTCATAACTACCTGATTCCCTGACTTGGTTCACTTTGTTGAGTAACTTAAGTTCATGCATACGTAACCTTTGAGTTACGATGTGTGGATTTAGTCGGTGGGTCAGAGTTTTCAAAAACTTTGAAACTCCGTACTTTGGTTTTGAGGTTCCAAGTTTTAGCGACCACGCGACATGATGGACTGATCTTGCCTTTCAAAGGCGTTGTCATCTGACATCTCATTGAATGCTATGTACAGAATAAACTTGAGTTGTCTTTTCAGGAATTTCCAAAAGCATGTAGGTTTAAAGGCTATCTTTTTGAGGAATGAAATTGAATGTTGCATTTAAAGCACCTCCTATCAAAAATAACAGCATAAGAGGGTGGCAAAGTTTTACTCAGACATTTAGCCTACATTCTCGTTCTTTTCCAAGGCCAGTACTTCTCAAGTGCAAACATTCTTTTTACTCATACTTTTAGCCTGCATTCTCGTTCTTTGCCAAGGCCAGTACTTCTCAGAATATCATGTGCAAACATTTGTTCTTCGTGAATTTGTGCTCATGCAGAGTGAGTGTTGGGTCGGAATAAGGGATACGGTGCTCGGACCTTTTAAGTTAGATGAATTTTGGAAGCACCTGGAGAGGGACGACAAGTCTGAGTTGGATATAAAACTCTTAAAAAATGGGCTAGCTCAAGCTGGAGGGTTTCCAAAAGTTGTGTTGAGTGTGGACCTGATCAGTGCATGTGCGAGAAGGTACATTCCGCAGACACGGGAAATTAAAGCCACGGACGGAACTATAATTGAAGAAATTTCTCTTGAAGTTGTTTCCCCCACGATGGGGATTCCAGAAAGGGAACCTATAGAAGACATCTCTATCACAATGGCAGGTGAATTTTTCAAAGTGAATAAGGACTGATGTAAGAACTCCATGTCCAAAACCTTGTTGAAGTCTAAAAAGAAAGGTAAGTCACAACTGCCGAGTAAACTCAAAAGATTGCATTTTAAGGGAGAAATTGCAGATGCTATTGCTTTATTGCACTGCGTTGTTGGGAATGCACAAGTTGAGTTATTTGAGGATTGGATGTGCTGGTTTATCTTGATAGTCTATGATAATAAAATTTTCATTGACTGGGCTAAAGTTATTTGCTTCCATTTGAATGAGAAATTAATTAATTTCCATAAGACTGCCACTTTATGTATGTGTTCTTGCTTGGCGTACATTGTAGGTAGTCAAAGGTCCTTTTGGCCTAGGTTGGAGCCGTAAGGAACCCCCGGCTTCTGATATTCTTGTGTATAAACGCTTTCCTCAATTCACTAAACAATTTGGAATGGGTGAATTTTGTCGTGTTAATGATGCATTTTTAATGGAAGTCATGAGGAAGCTAGATGGAAATCCAGAAATGTGCCTTTCCCCTAAATCGATTTCTCTTGTATCAAAATTTGGGAGTTTTTATATCCAATTTGATAAGTTTTCCTATCTAAGAATAGAGCGTTTTGAGAAAGCCCCATTTAAATTACCTCGGTATCCTGAAGATTTACTGATATTTCTGGAAGTTTGTCGACAAATGGACATGGTTAATATTAAGTATACGAACATGAGGAAATGAGGGTATGTCTTCCCATTGGAGACCCCTTCTTTTGTGTGCAAAACAAACCAGATGGCAAGGGGAGTTGAAGGAATTCTCAAGGAATATAACCTCCAGAATCTGTCTATGAGAGCTAATTTTGACAATAAGGGTTTTGTGAAGCAGAATCTTTATGGAGGGAGCTTATATCGGCATCACCCATCTATCAAAAATTTCTGGGAAGATTGTGTCAATGAGAACAAAGTTTTGAGAAGAGATTATATGAGTCTAACACTAAAATAGATACAGGCTTTCGATCTGTCATTTCAAATTCCTGAAAATGTAGCTGAGGATTTAGTAATCATAGATCCTGCATATGAAAATTTGTTTGATAAATCCCACCCTAGGGTTGATTGGAGCCAAGTGAAATTTCATATATGAGGGTGTGTGCTGCCCCAAAGCTTAAAAGAACCCAAGACTGGTTGGATGGGAAATGGCGGAAAGTTTTTGGTCTTATTCAGGATCCTAATTCATCACAAAAGAATGAACAGGGGTCTATGCAAGCATCTGGTGCAAGTGTATCATCGAGGAAACCCTCTGTGAGGTCCTCTAGTGCAAATTATCAGTTAGGAGGTGATGGTGATAGGCCAGAAGAAACAATCAAGTTGAAGAGCATCTGTGAACAAGACAGTGTGCTTTTTCCTACCCCTAAGAAGAAGACCAATCAAGAAAAATTTGTGGCTGTAGATTTTGAAGCTATCTTTAAACAAATCATTGAAGATAACAGATTTCCTCCTTTGTCTAAATTTCAATCTTCTCCACCTCCGATTGACAATCCACCTATCACTCCTAACGCTCCTAAAGAAACTACTAGTGGAAATGAAGGTTATGGTTTGGTAGTAGCCTCCCCAGGATGGCTGAAAAAAGAAATGGAGAAGAAGAGAAAGCATATTCCTACAATGACAGTCAGAGTGGATACAGTTTCAAAGTTACTTCAAAACCTAAGAAAGCCAGGAGGATGTCAAGGATGGTGACTGATGCTACTTCTGGAAATCAAATGTTATAAATTGTTGAGCCTATGAAGGATTTAAATGAAGATGAAATAACTGAGGTGGACTACAAAGTCACGCATGTTGATATGGGGCCTCCAACATTGGAAGGTGATGTGTACCATGCCAATTATTCAATCAATGCCTTGATTAAAAGAGTGAAAGAACAGAGGAAAGAAAATATAAAACTGGAATCTCAAGTCCTCGCGTTGAGTAACTTTATTTCTTCAATGGCCACTCCTCCTACATCTGATGAAGCCTCAAGTTCTTAGGTAGAGGGCATCGATGTGCTCACCATAGAGAAAATTAAAAAGAATTTGAGCTATTCCAGAGTTGCTTGTGAGGGGATCGATAAAATATCTCAAGAGGCTATCTTCTTTTTGAATAAGTGCTCTTTTACACTCGAGTTGTTAACAAGTGGGAGGAGTTAGTAATAGAACTTTAGCAGCTCAAAAAAGATCAAACTAGTCTCTATGTGCTCTCTCAGGAAATGAAAGAATTGAACTCTATGGATCTGAAGATATTAATTGGTGAGAAAATTTTGAATAATCCTAAGGAGCTAGACCCTTCATGGTTTGTTTCATTGGAATGGAAATTGAATATGTATGATATTTAGGTGAAGGAAATTAAAAATTTAGGTGAAGGAAATTAAAAATACACTTGATCAATATTATGAAATGTTGGTGGAAGTTAAAGAAGATTGTTGTATTTTGGGAGTGGAAATTACTGATGAGTTTGATGAAAACATTCTACATATAAGAGAGATCTCTCTGAAGTTTAGAGAAATATTCAAGAAAGAAATAGCTGATCCTGCTACAGTGACATGGGAGTCCTCAAAACTCAATGGAATAGAGATCCACCTAAAGACTTATAAATGTGGAGAAGAGAGAAGATCTCATATGTTGGTTGAGTCTGAAAATGCTTTGGTCACATGGAAAACCAAGTTATATATTTCTACAACTCCAGGAAGCAAAAACATCACCGCAATTGTCACCAAGTACCGGGAATACAGGCAAAGAGTAAAGGTACAGGAGGCATTACTGAAGGAGGAGACGGAAATAATTGAAAGTGAAGGAGTCGGTGCTGGGAGTGGGACCGATGTTTAGTTTTTAGTTTTTATGTTTTTTTCTTTAATTTGGATCTCTTGATACTTCAAAGACTTTTTATTTTAATTTCTAAAACAATTTTCTTCAAGAAACCATTATCAAGACAAAAAAACCTCTATATTTTCTAGTGGATTGTCTATTATTGCAATGATAGATTTTTGGATAGTTTCATTGTTGTGGAATGTTTATATGTGAATAAAGATTTTATGGTGATGGATGCATAAGGATTTCTCAATATAATTTAGGTGATTTGGTAGTTTAATATTTTATTGTTTAAGCTGGGTGGATGCCTTTATAAGTTATTTATGTTGAATTTTTAGCTTATGTTAGCTTATAACTTATAAGTTATGGATGTTGAACTATTAGCTTATGTTCAAGGAATGGATTAATAATATTTCTTTCAGTTATTTATCAAAGATTGTGTGAATGGCAATGCAATAGGAATTTATAAGTAGTGTGATAAGTGTTGTTCTTTAAAAATGATGCAGAATCACATATCAAATTCAATACCATGGAATATAACATAAATTTTTTGGATTTTCGTAACCTTAGTCGCTAGTCCTCAGAGTTTTATAACCTTGTCACAAAGTTCTAAATTTTCATAACTTCCCAATTCCCCGACTTGGTTGATGGTTCACTTTGTTGAGTTGCACTTGTCTTTCTTGTTCATCTTTCTACTCAGTGGGTCAGAGGTTTCGAAAACTTTGAAACTTCAAAGTTTGGTTCTAAGGTTCACTTTGTTGAAGCAAGAATGGAAAAGAGATAAAGAAAACTTATTATTATAACTAATTTAACACTATGAAGAAATGATCACTCACCTTTTAAGTCTACGTTTTTGGCTTTCACTGACTTTCGAATCGAGAAGTAGAACCTCATAACCGAACAAAATGTGTAAGAATAAATGACACTTTCGATTGTATTTATATCAATCCATGGTTCCATATTTGGCGAATTCCGCGAGATTTTTAAATGGTATATTAAAAATTTGGCAAATCCTACATGCTTATACAACGATACGTTGTAATTTTCAAGGCAAAATGTGTCCTCAAATGTAATTATTTTTTAATGTTATTGGCGAAATAGGTCCTCATAAGCAACTATTTATAAATTTTAATTGGAAAAATGGGTCTTCACAAGCAACTATTTTTAAATTTTAATAGGTGAAATGGGTCCTAATACAATGTTGTTTTAATATTATTAGCAAATATGTAGGTGTTTTATTAAATGCTTTTGGAATTCCAGGCGAAAATATTAGTTGGTCCAATTGAAACGTGTTTTGACAATGGCGAATTTGTTGCTTAAATATGCCTCATAAAAAAACTCATTGGCGAATGGACATGCATTGGACCTATAGTTCATAAAATCCAAGCAATTTGGACACCTTGTTGGGTGCGAGAAATTCGCCAATTTTGACTTGGTCGATTCCTAGAATTCGCCAATTGGAGAAGATTCACCACTAAAGTTTTCCCTGCTTTCCTCCCAACTTTATGTGAAAATAGGGTGAATTTGGGGAAGAAGGGTTATTTATATTTTGCATATTTAGATCATGTTGTGAATATCATGTGAATGTTGCATTGTGTGTTTGTATGGTGTAGTATGGTTATATGCATGTGTATTTTACATGAGTGTCATCCTACTCTTTGTTTGGTATGAGTGTATTTGAATCCCTTTGCATTCATCTCTTAGTATAGCGGGGTGGACCTAAGGGTACCACATGGTAGGGTTGTGTTGTAACACTATTAGGAATTCAATGATCTTCACGATATGGTTTTGCATGTTGGGAGCTTGACCATCTTGTGGCTATGGTAAGCATTATTTTTATTGTACTAATTTTCATTGTATTTTTTGTTGTTTTTCTTTAGTTAAAAGAGTAGAGATTATTTAACTTTAATTTTCTTGGGACCTATGTACTTCAAGAGGTTTTCATTGGTGAAGTCAAAGCTCACTACCTCATGAATGTATCCCCAAGACCATTTGTAAATAGCTCAAATAAAAAGAAATTTATGCCTAGTCTCATGAAATAAATAACCTTATTTTCATATCAATACTTAGATTTATTTGTTTGTTTTGTTCTAGTTAGGATTGGGTTTTGGGACAAAAATAGGACCTATAACTCACAAAGGTTTCATTTCTACATTGAATTCTAGACTCCACCATCCAAGGATAAATCCGTGTATAATTGGATGGTTCATAAGAATTGAAAAAGAGCAAGCACTTGGAACCTCAGTTCCATGTTGGTGAGTCATGGGTATTGGAGTGAACATAGGACTTGGAACCATGTCCTAGGTTCAAAATCTGCACTATTGATGTGCTTGGCAAGTTGCAGAGGTCGACAAGCACTTGGAACTTAGGAACAAATCCCAAGTGCATGTGGGGATCCAACATCCCCAAGGCATTCATTTTTTTTATAGGATTGGTTAAACAAGACCCAAAATCTTGAGTTCTAAGTCCCAATAGGGGTATAGCACCCATGGAGGCATTATGATTTTTGTGTTGTGCTACAAGTCATGAAGGGGAAAAGGAACTTAGAACTTTGAAACAATTCCCAAGTCCACATACAAACCTAAGGCCTACAAAGTATTGTCTAATGTTGTTGCAAGACTTGGAGATTGGATAGAACCTATTACTAGGGACAAGTCCTAAGTCTAAGTGAGGGCCTGAGATCTATGTGCAATTAGATTAGTCATTTTGTTCAACATTGAGCAGATGTTGGAGGGATTCGAGCTTCAAAACTAAGGTCCAAGTTCATGTTGGACCTCGAAGTCTAACCCATTGTAATGTCCCTTATGGAATTATTATAAATTTTGTGCCTTTTATCTTTGTAGGTTAGGATATCAGGTTATGTCAATAGAGTAACTCTAACTATTGATTATGTTGATCGATTATGTATGGAGGAATAGAAGTGGATAATATGATAGCAACAATAATAACAATGTTTCGATGCAATTTTTGTAAATGAAATATGATCTGATAATTGGTTGAAGAATGATAATTTGACAAAGAGAAATAATCGATGTTTTAGATTGATGACTCTAAAACCAATCAATGTAATATAACATAAATTGTGGCATCAAAAATGGTTATTTCTGATGTGATCCTTCAATAACATGTGGTTGTTGATTGTGAAATTGATGCCTTTTCGTTGTCTCAGATGGTAGTAATGTGCCCATGTGAATTCCTTTTATGATGTTGTATCAATTATCAAGTGTATACAATTATCTCATTCATCTAGGGTATAGGCAGGTCAAGACTCTTGAGAGCACTTAGATTTGTTATTAAAATGTATATATCTGCAAACTAATCGATTAATGTCCTCCTCTTCTATCCTTATTATCTTTTTATATCTTTATGCATGAACAAAAGGGATGCATCTCTTTGAATAGATAGGTCGATCTAAATGGGAATGACCATTAGTTAAGTGATCTTCATTAATTACTACGTGTTGAATAATGATCGCATTCCTCCTTCACTGCCTTATTTATTCTCCTAATCGTTACCTATCTTCCTTATAGATGGAGCTTCATCAATTGACCTTGAATATCTTCAATGACTTCTTAGAAGTTTGATAATATCTATCACCAACACACGTGGATGGGTGCGGCAAGTAATTCCAAGGCTTTGCTAAGATATCTATTGCGCTTTGAGAATCACGGTTTCAGTCAAAAATGTGGTAGTATAATATATACAATGAAAGAATTAAGGTTTTTTCCTTTCTTAACCTGTGTTAGTCTACCACAAGCAAATAGATGATACTGACGGTGACTAATCTTAGACAAAGGCCCGATATTAGGTGGTAACAATTCTTCAATAAGAAACTTAATAATGTTTGTATGTTAGCAGATGGGAATAAAGACTCGGACCCTTATATATCCCCCATGCTGCACTGTGATGACTCTCCATATATGTCGATCACCATAGAGTCAACTGCTGGTAGTAGGAAACGGCTTCCTTTACGGCACCAATCCATTTCAATAAGCATTGATTACCATCAATAATGCAGCACCTCCTTTGACTTTGTTCAACAGATAAAATATAACCTTTATTTGTAATTCGGACTCCTATAATAGTAAGTCAATGGTTATAATAAGCATCAACTTCATCATTCGATGGTTGCAATAAAGGTAAATAGAAGTGACTAGAATGATACAGTCAATCTTTGTAACTATTTCAATATCTTTTGAAGTCACCGACATCAGCCTCCCAAAACCTTTGAATAATATTGGCTATCTTAAATCTTTAATTTGAACTTGGATATAATCTCGCAATGGGGTGGGGTTATTACAGTCTCCCCTTCCTGTAAATTACTTGCCCACAAGCAATCTTAAATTGTCATATTGATACTAGGGTCTCAAATAAGTCTGTAGAATGCTCCAACACATATCCATCGCTTCATGCAGATTTCCTTAAATTCAAAAAGTTTGTCAGACTCCATCATACCATGAAGCAATTCCATGTCATTCAATATATCCAATACAGAAATTCTTGGGTCCCAAGGTTGGTAGCTCCATCCAGTCAAAACATAATCTTGTTGATCATTGGTAAAGATGATCTCCTGAAAACTACCAAGAAGAAGAATAATCCAATGTTATACAAATTCCTTAGAGGAATGTCCTTTTATAAGAGTAAATGTACTATATTCCTCATAGATCATCTTACTTTCAATAACTATTGAATCCCAAATGGTTCCAGGATTCCAAGCCAGCCTTAGAAATGAACCATCATGCTGATGTTGCGCTACTCTAATTTTAATAATCTGCTTCTCATACTCAAACAGCCTCCGCCTGTTCTAGAATCTGAAGAAGTGTTCATTGTCTAAACTGAAATAGATATTTTTGTTCAACCATAGAATCAAGATTTTTACAAATTCGCTCAAGTTGTAAAGAGGAAAATTCCAATTTTTCCAATCTATTGCAACCATCACAATGTTATAAGGAGAATTGTATAAAAATGTCCTAGAATGTTGGTAGGAATTATAGTGCATTGTTAGAGGTGAAGATTTGAATGGTACTTATAGGATCTCTCACAATTAGTTCCCAAACAGCTAGCAATGGTTCAATAACCGCTTGGTCATAAGCTGATGCTCTCACTATGAAAAAATAATGGAAACAATGACTATTTTTTATAGGGGGTATGGATATCGATATAGTTGAAGTGTCAACCCTTCTTTCAACAAAACTTAAACATTTAATACATGATTGTTGATCAAAATATGGAATCCAATTCATCGCCCTATCATGAATTGCAATCTCCTACAATTTGATTGTAAAGTGGTTAGTGATAGCATCACTAGGGTTTGTCCCACTGCTCCAAGATTGTCTCAACACTTCATTAATAGGAGATGCATCGAGGTCCCAATTCCTATGATTATTTTCAATCTCATTGTTATCTCTTAAACTTGCACTCGAACTGAGTTGTGAAACTCAGTTAGCTAGAGAAACATGGGAGCATTCTCGAGTTGTGGGTTACCCAAAATGAGAATGAACCTCTAGATAGGCCAGCTTCCTAGCTGGTAATATTACCTAATCTATTGATTTTTTTTAAAGAAAAGGGAGAAGGAATAAACTTAAAATAATAAAAAACAAAACTAATAAACATTATTTCCTATGGTGATACACCTAACTGGTAAAAACCTGAAAACTTCAGAGGACAGACACTTGCTTCTCAATGAATGAAAAAAAAACACTTACACAACTTATCTTAGTAAGTTTATGCATAAATATTTTGAAAAAAGGTTTAAATTCACCTATCTTTCAGAAGAGAAAGGTTATTTTCACAATCTAAAAGCTATGTGGAATCTTTAAACACAGTTTCCAACCTGCATAAAAATAACTTTGCAGAAAAGGCATAAAATGTGAGACAAAATTACAAGTTAAAATACCTCACATGTGATTTGATCAATCACTTTAATAACACACAACACTGCAAGAATAAGACGGAAAAAAGCTTCAAGTACTGATATTCAAGGTCCTTTCTGAATTCATGTCTAAGATGAGTTACAAAAGATGCAAGAAAAACTCTGCCAAAGGATTGTCAAAGTCACTAAGTCTGAATCTGCATAATTAGAACTAATTCAAGAATGAGTTACAAAAGTGACTAAGTAATCAAGCTCCAAACAATTCCACTAAAAAAGGCTCTAGAAGCATCTTGGGTCAAATGCAACAATAAATCCCAAATTTAGCATGTAAATCTATCTCCAAAAGTGATCAATAAGGTTGAAATGGTCAATTTTGACCAAGTTCTCCATAAAGGTAAGCTAAAATCACACCAAGATGCTCTCAAATGTGTTTTAAAAAGGTCAAAACAACCTTCTAAATCCTTGGCATATGTTTTCCAATTGTATCAACTGCTCCTATATGCTCTCCAAGATCATAACTCAAAGCATATCTCTCTTCCTCTCATGACTTGGTCTTGTGAACATGTGCTCCTATTTGCATTTAAAAGATGATGACTTAAACTAAATGATTTATAAATCATCATTTATAATTAATCATTTACAATATAAATTAAATGCAAAAATAAAAGATTTTCACCTCTATGTATCGGTATAGACAAAAGTGTAAGGAATTACTAAGTTAAAAATTGACTTAGTCATGCCTAAGTCATCTTTCATACTTCACACCTAAATTACAAGGAAAAAGCAAAACCCACGAGGGTATTAGTTACAATGTATTTTTATTAAAAAGACAAGGAAAAAATACCAAGTCTCCATCATGTCTTTTAGGTTTCACAAAAGCTAAAACAAAACAAAAGAAAAAGAAACATTTCATTAAGTTTGAAGCTTCGTGAAGAAGCTGAAGTGTCGCCACCATGAGGGTTTTCTGGAGTTTCAAATACTTTTGATGGATTATGTGGCTGTATAGAGGCATCGACCTATATCTTATGTTGATTTTTCCCCAGATAAACACACTAGTAAGCATTTTTAGAAGTACTTCTGAATGAAAACTTTTTGTATGTGACTTTTTAGGCCTCAAAGGCCACAGCATCTCATATTTTCTTCCATTTTGAATGCTTCTTCTTTTTATATCTCTGTGACTCTTTATTTTCCTGGTTGGGCCACCATGAGGGTTTTTGGAGCTCTGAAAAAAGTGATTCCTATAGAAGATTTTTCATTCATAGAGGATTTCTTTGACATATCTCATGCAAAAAACAAAACCTAGCTCAGGTGAGCTTCTTATGAACACAACCTTATGTAATTTATTTATTTTTTTTGTATAATAAATATTATTCGAGCTCTGTTGTTCAGCATTCCTGATAATTATTTTGTTTTTTGTAACCTACAAAGAAATGAAATTCGAGCAAGAGCCATTATTAGAGGATTTTGCTTGCTTCAATACTTGATAATTTTTCTTTTTATCAATGATTTTGCTCTTCCTGGCTGCCATACTTTTTATGTATTTGTTGTCAAAGCTTGGCCTTTTTACTTCATGGCCGCTAGGGTTTGGTTGTGTGTTCTAGGCTACAACCATTCTTTATTCATTGTAGATATGATTCCATTCATCTTGCAAATTCTAAGGTAAAACCCCTCTTGGGTTCATTCATGAATTTTCTTGTAGCATTCTTATGAGATTCTATTCTCAAATTCTGGATTTGCACTCATTTGACTCAAAAACCCAGGGTTTCTGAGCCAAAGGTTTTTTCTGTAATCTCTATACATTTCCACCTGGAACTTCATGGCTCTGTTTCTATAAAAATTTGAGGGCTTTATTAATGTTCTTTTTGAAGGTTTGACTTCACCATGATGAGAGTTCAGCTTTGTAAATGCATTTATACTCTTGTATTATGTAATACGCTCCACCCACAGTTCATAACCATGCTAATATATATGAATTATCCATGTAAGATTGTCTTTAACTAGCATGGTGAAAGGCTATTTATCTTGAAGTCATCCTTTGTTGCCCTGCTATCCATGTAAATTTAAATTCTTTGTAGTATACCTTACTGATGTCTTTATGTAGCTATCACAGTCATGATCATTTCCCAATATGTGGGCTATGCATTTGTCATCAGACCTGCCACTGTTTGTGTTACTATGAGTTACCTTCTTGATAGCACTATAGGGTAACACCTAGTCTCCTTTATGGTTATTGAACATGTTATCATTTGTGAAGGATCCACTGTCATTTGAAACTCTTATAGTTGTCATTAAATATTTCCCTATAGGATATCTTTAACATTATCTCCATGACTGTAGCTGTTGTCTATAATCATTACTCATGGCCTTCACTACAATGTATTGCATTGCTCACCTTCACACTTGGCACTAAATTGTGAATTGATTTTATGGTCATCTGTGCATTATTTTTTACTATCCTTTATAGCACTACAGATCTAAAACTGTCCTTGAAACATTTTCTTGAGATTATGATTTAATGTCTTTATCATCATGCATTATATTATATATGGCAACCTTTTGATTGTGATAACTTAACATTATCAACTTCACTTTTATAGTCACTCCTTAATGATTCATGTTTGTTAATTACATGTCACTTATGACAGTGACCCATAACTCACCACCATGAATGATGTGTAATTGACAATCACAAGAGATGAACTTCTTCATTGTCTACCTATGTTGCTCCACTATGCATTGTACATTCTTCATGATGATTGTTTTCATAAAGAATGATGTTAAATATGATAGCAATAAATGATGTGAATCATGATGTAAATGAAGCATTTTATGTTACCATTGCATAATCATGTTGATATGATGACTTTCAATAATGCATTTCCCTCTTAAATAAGCTTGAATGAGCTCATTATCTGATTACTCAGCATGTCGAGCTCAACCCTTGTGGGAGCCTCATTTTAACCCACATGTTGTAACTTGATGAAACAAATCAGCAACATTACTTTTCCTATATTTTTTGCACATGAAGCAAACAAGTTAGAAAAACATGGCATGTTTTAGGTGTGTTTGATGACTTTGATGGTTTTCTAAGACACCTAAAGTATGCATTGCTTATTTAATGCATTTGGAGATTAGTTTATATGTGCATAGGTGTTTGTTCATGTAAGGTTTGAAACTTTTCATTGCTTAGAGCATTGCTCTAACACCATTGCTATTTCCTAATGCAGGAACTAGGAGCAACCTGGAGCTAGGAGGATACAAACAACTCGAAGCAGTAGCAATGCAAGATGACACAACCAAAACCAGTCATTCTCAGGCAATTACTGGTTTCCCTCCTTATATGCACATTTCCTTTATTTACCTATTCATGTATCTGCTTTTCTTAATCTGTATAGAATAAGTAAATTCAATCTCACGGCTTGTGTGAGATAATGTACATTTATACATTCAATAAAGATTACTACTCTGTTCAGAAAAGATTTGTGTAAATCCTTCTTCTGTTGCATGCACTTGTATGGATTCAGTAATTTGTAAAAATGTAATCTTTTTGGATTATTTCATTTATGCAATTGAATGTAATGAAGGAAAGATTTAAAATGTACCTTTTATCAATTTAAAATCAACAAGCTCTACTTGATTGAGCTATAGGTGAAAATCTGGTAACACTCATCACAACATGCATGAAAAAATTCTTTATTCAACTCAAAGAGCGGGTTTTCATAGGTCTCATTTGCTTCAACTTCAAATAAGGGATTATTAACAATCTAAAAGCCATCCTTAGTTTCTAACTTAGATCCAACTATTTATAAACTTTTACTATTTGATTGTTCTAGACAATGGTTTGAATCATAATTCTCATCTATGTTGTCCTTAATCTCATTTCTTCCTTTATCTTCTTGCTCCTTGAAGTGTTTAGATAATTCATTCTAATTTTCTGCATCTTGTAATGCTTCTTGGTCATTTATCAATCTAGCTTCATTTTTCTTGTATAGACCTAAGGCCTCATGCCTTTTAGCTAGTAATCTCTTCATATTCTTTTCCTTTGGTGAATGTACCTCCCAAGTCTTTTGTGTAAGGTGTTGAGAATTTTGACTAGGTGGATGGGTGTATGGAAATATTAATGTAATTTCTGAATTACAATACTTAGTCTGAAAACTCATCTTGTGTTCATCTATGTTTCCATGCCTTTGCTTAATTTTTTGCAAGTTCTCTCTTGCTCAAGAAGCTACCATCTTGGCATGATTAGATTTCTCATTCCACCATTCACATAGTCGTAGAGTCCTCTCCAAATCTTCAACACTATCCATTAGTTCCCCTAGTTTTTGTTTGCCATTTCTTCATAAAATATTTTCCTCATCTGCTTGTCTCTTTCCTTCTCTAAATTTTGTGCTTTTGTTGACTCTTTTATTTCCATTATCTCTTATATGACCCATAACTATCTTTTCCCAACTTTCAATGCCAACATTCTTTGTTTATTTTCCTCCAAGTGACTTCAATTTTCATATAACATCTCTTTGGATTCACTTTTGTTACAAGGAGTACTCTTCTCATCAGCAACAATTGACTGATTAGAGGATACCATGTCCTCCTCAAGAGGCGAGGGAGAACTATGACCAATATCCTTATCCTTAAGTGATTGCACATAATCTTATTTATGATCACTAGATTCAATCCCTTCAATGTCATCCTCAATGCATGACCCTTGAGATGGAGACGTAAGAACAATATTAGTTTCAAAAGGAATTTCACATGTGTTTTCCTTCATAGGCTCATTTTGGTAGTCAAAACAAAAACCTCTTACATCGTTGAAATGAAAGAAGTTATCATCTATAGCAAATGTGAAGCCATTATCATTTTTAGTTGGCTCCTCATGTATCGACTCCTCATTAGTGGATACCTCATATCATGAAACCAAGTACTTATTTCATTTGTGATAGAAGAAATGTATGAATATTTATCTTCCTCCTTATGAACAATTTTCACATCTTGTATTTTCTTGCATTCATCTTTTGTATGTACAACTAAAGGAACTTCCTCCCATTCACTTCTTGAATTGATCCTCTCTTGCTCTTCATTTTCCAAGTGAGGTTTTAATTTTTCCTCACATTGTGTGAACACATCAAGGAACAATCTATATGCAGATGAAGGGAGAACCCATTTGTGTTTCCAAACAATCCATAGTATAGATATGGTGGGTCGGGAGAAAACATCACTCTCCTTGATACTTAGAATCATAATATCTTTCATGGCTGCAAACACAACTTTATCATGTACATTCTTAATTGTGACAAAGAAAATGATTAAATATATCATAGATTAGATATTGCAACCCTTTGTCCAAAAGAAGGTTACTTGCTCTAATTTCTAAAAATATCTTTAATATGTCCATCCTTCTTGAGTAATGCTTAGTACTTATGTCATCTAGGTCTTGGAAACCATCTACCATCAAGTGCAATACCTCCTTCATGGTGTCATCATCATAGGGAACTAGAGATACCAAAATTCTCCAAATCTCACTTAAGCATGAAGTAACTACCAACTTGATCTCATTATTAGGATTAGTTAACAACTTTGGTTTCCTTAAAGAGTTTAACACAGGAACAAGAGCTAGTTGTAATGAATTTGAAGGTGAGTGCTCCACTAAACTCAAATATCCCTATAGTTCATTCAAGGTGTTAAAGATATCCTTTCTTGATTGGTTTTGATTTCCAAGCTTGTTACCAACTTCTTGTAATGCTTTTACTAGCTATTGTCTATCCTTTTGGTGTCATTTTTTTAATATCATAATCTAAATTTTGTCTTTCCCCAACAAGCCAATAGATTCACCAACTCTAATGCTACTGTAATGTCCCTTGTGAAATTATTATAAATTTTGTGCATTTTGTCTTTGTAGGTTAGGATATCAGGTTATGTCAATAGAGTAACTCTAACTATTGATTATGTTGGTCGATTATGTAGGAACAAAAGTGGATATTATGATAGCAACAACAATAACAATGTTCTGATGCAATTTTTGTAAATGAAATCTGATCTAATAATTGGTTCAAGAAAGATAATTTGACAAAGAGAAATAATCGTTGTTTGATGGCTCTAAAACCAAGTGATGTAATATAACATAAATTGTGGCATCAAAAATGGTTGTTTTTTATGTGATCCTTCAATAACATGTGGTTGTTGATTATGAAATTGATGCCTTTTCGTTGTTTCAAATGGTAGCAATGTGCCCATGTGAATTCATTTTATGGTGTTGTATCAACTGTATACAATTATCTCATGTGTCTAGGGTATAGACAAGTCGAGGCTCTTGAGAGCACTTAGATCTATTGTTAAAATGTATATATATCTGCAAATTGATCGATTGATGTCCTCCTCTTCTCTCCTTGCATTTTTATATATTTATGCATGAACAAGAAGGGGCACATCTCTTTGAATAGAGAGGTCCATCTAAATTTTCATGACCATTAGTTAAGTGATCTTCATTAATTACTACTTGTTGAATATTAATCGCATCCCTCCTAAGTATGTTTGTTTCCTTCTTTATTCCCCTAATCGTTACATATCTTCCATATAGATGGAGCTTCATCAATTGCCTTCAAATATCTTCAATGACTTCTTAGAAGTTTGATAATATCTATCACCAACACACGTGGATGGGTGTGACAAGTAATTCCAAGGCTTTGCTAAGATATCTATTGCACTTTGATCACAGCTTTAGTAAGAAAGGTGGTGATATAATATATACAATGAAAGACTTGAGGTTTTTTCCTTTCTTAACCTACGTCAGTCTTCCATGAGAAAATAAATGGTACTAGTGGTGAATAATCTTAGACAAAGACCCGATATTGTTTCACTAGTATAGAAACAGCAATAAACGACCGAAAAAACTACTAAAAACTGCTTATAAATGACTGAACATGGTCACGTGACCAGAAGTAGTTTATGGCCAGTCATTTATAACATGACCAAATTGATGACTAAACCATTTTTAGTTGTTCAATTGATCGATTTGATCATTAATTTAGTCATCTAATTGATCGATTTGGTTGTTGATTTAGTCATCTAATTGATCGACTTGGTCGTTAATTTAGTCATTTGATTGATCGATTTGGTCATTGATGTAGTCGTTAATTTGATTGATTTAGCAGCGTGTTTAGTCATTAATTTAGTCATTGATTGTTTTAAAATGGTCACTTATTCGGTCATTTTTTATTCACTGGTATATTTAGTCATTGATTAATGTTAACTGGTCACTTATTTAGTCATTTTTATTCACTGATTTTCGTCCATTGGTAGTGTATTTAGTCATTAATTTTAATCATCATTTTGATTGATTTGGTAGTTTATTTAATTATTTTTATTCACTAATTTCTATCAACTCATAGGTATATTGATACATTGTTTATTAATTGCATAATCATTATATTTAGTCATATTTATTCACTGGTTTCTATCAGTTGGTAGTATATTTAGTCAATTGGTAGTTTATTTAATTATTTTTGTTCACTGATTTTTTCCTATAAGTGATAGAAATGAAACAATGCTTTAAATGAGGTTTAAACATATAAAAACATGGAAAAACATAATCAATCATTCATTTGCACATAATGAAATGACTATTAAGAAGGAAAAATACTAAAATTTTATTGAGAGAACATATTCTTACAACAGATACAAGACATAAATGTGTCTTTGCTTTGAAAAATGCATTGTTACAAAGCGTGTTTCTCAGTGTTGTGATTGAGAAAACTGAGTTACAATGCCCTTTTTTTATGCAAGATATTACAATTTTGATGACAATTCTATGTTGCAACTTATTTGCAACTGCACATACATGTATGTTGCACTCTCTGTAAATTTTCCTCTTCTATGCAAGAATATTACAATTTTAATGAAAATGCTATGTTGCAACTTATTTGCAACTGCACATACATGTATGTTGCACTCTCTACAACTTTTCCTCTTCTATGCACCTATTTATCTACTTTGTATTTACTTCTTTTTCTGCACCCATGTTCTTTGTGTCTACTGCTTACACAGCAACATATCCCCTCTTCCATAATGCACCAATTTGAATAAGCAGAACCCAAACAAAAAGAGAGAAACATAATCAAGGGATTTTACATACAGGCACAGCGTAAGATAGAATATTCTTTGTTCTACTCACAAAATGTACACCCAAATTAGATTCTTTGGTTTTTGTTTGGGTTCAACTTATTCAGGATTAGTACATTCTCTATCTGCAACTTCACTCTCCACACTTTGCTACTGCTAACCCTTCTTTTTCTCTTCTACACTTACGGCTAACACTCTATCATTTTTTTATAAATATTTTAGTGGACACCATGTGAAGTTCCCTTCTTTCTCTTTCAGATAGATGGCTCCATCTATTTTTTCTAGATAAGGAAGGGGTATGTTACTTATGACCTGTAAAATACTTACATTTGCATCTCTTGTTCCTTTCAATTTGACTCCATGTACAATAGATAGTGTGTGAATCTGCCCAATTCCCACAACAGCACCATCAAACGGATCCAACACCTCAACTTTATCCCCTTCTTGGATTTTATCAATAAATGTCTGCAAAAACAAAAAATTACACATTATATTGTTTTTGATAGTTGTATGCAACATCTTATGTCTTGGAACAAATTAGTTTGTGTATGTGCTTTTATAAAACACTCTATTACACTAAGCTCTAAGCTACCATATGTAAGTTATTGTAATATAGGGGGATTCACTACTCACAAGTTCTCTTCGTTTGGAGAGCCTCACAGGGTGAACTTCCTTATATTACCTCAATGGAACAACAGTGAGAGTTTCAGAATCTGAAAGAGCAGGTCACAAAGATTTTCAAGACAAACTAATGAGCTCTCAGCCAAAGAACGTCAGCACATAATACAGACGACAGCGCGGTGCACTGGTGTCCTAGAAGAAAGTGATAGAATGAGAATGTCTCATAAAATAGCAAAGTGAATGCTTCTATCTGATTGCTAAAAACTTACTGAATATAGGGAAATAATAGAAAGTGATAGAACTGAAATAAAAAAGTAGAGATGACAAAGATAAGGAGAAGAAAGGAAATACTTACAACCGTACGAATGATGAAGCTTCTGGATCATGGGTGTCTTCAACACCTGCACACAAGAGGGAGAGAAAAATTGTTGGGTGGTTGAATAGGGGTCTTCCTCAGTTAGACCCCAGTTTGGTGTTCCCACCTCCACAGACAGCTAGATGGATGGAGAGAAAAGTAGAAATGAAGTAAAGAGCACTAAAGCACTACAAAATAGTGTTATGCTACTCAACCAAGTAATAGAGGAGAGGAGTGAGATCTTACCACCTCCACCAAGAGCGCTCAAGGCTAATGGGGGAGAAAATGAGAGGAACTCAAGCCTCTGTTGCAATGGTGTTTTGTTCCACACTTGCTCTACTGAAGTGGTGGAGTGTTGATGTTGCTACTGTGAAGTGTAAAGTGTTTAGAGAGCTAAGAGAGGGCTCTAAGAGAGCTAGAGAGTACTGGAGAGAGGTGTGGAAGATGGTAGAAGATGTGTAGAAGATCCCAAATGCATATGGAAGGAGTGAATTTGAAGGGGAAATGAAGAAAATAGCCACATTTGGGTCAGTCGATTGAGGAGGGCATTACAAATTGAACCCCAATGGGAAGTGTAACGCCTCTATAGGCTCTAGACATAGGAATCTATCAGGGACGTAAGCATTCCTCATGGACATCTACGCGCTGCATGAGCGTCCTTGACAGAAACACCTCCACTGACGCTCAAAACAGGTGCCAAGTGTGATGCAAGCAGAGGGCTTAAGTGGAATTAAGCCTCTGAACTTGGTTTCCTAAGGTGGATAAAGGAAAAAAAGGGGATTTGCATAGGGGATACAAATTCGCTCTTATACAGTTATATGTTCTTCCTTATTTCCATAATCTATGTATACTAGCTAATTACACTTCACTACTATTCAAACCAGCTTCTATCAAATATAATGATTACCCTTATTTACATAATAAAACAACCATTACTTACTTGAATAGTACTTACTTGAATAGTACTTACTTGCATGTGGTTTCATAGCACTCACCTCGATATCAACATGACTACAATTATGAATATCATATGCATGCTCATCGAGTTCATCATCATAACCACTATCAACATCATTGCAAACATTAAGTTGTACAACTTTGCAGAGAGTTCTATTGGCAGGGCATTTTTCTTTTTGTCCTTCTTTCATATATTTTCTCTACAACATGTGGTTTAATCATCAAATTAATATAATTCAAGTAAAGAATGAAAAAGCTATAATTTTTTGTCCAAAAGAACATTTTAAGCGTGAAGAATGACAAAACATTGGATAGATTAACTTACAACTTAAAGAATGCAAAAGCTATAAATTTTTCTTCAAAAGAAGAATGACAAAGCATTGGGACAAATTAACTTACAACTTAAAGAATGCAAAAGCTATAATTTTTTGTCCAAAAGAAGAATGAAAAAATATTGGGATAAATTAACTTACAACTAAAAGAATGCAAAATCTATAATTTTTTGTCCAAAAGAACATTTTAAGTATGAAAAATGACAAAACATTGAGACAAATAACTAAAACTATTATATTAACTAGCTCAACTTCAGGACAACTAAGACGATTGTGCTATGCATTCTTGTCCACTTCATCGCTATCAATATTGGCAACTTTGTTGACACTATGAAAGCATTTCTATTTTCCTATTGCTTTGATAAAATTTCTCTGCATGTGATTTAACCATTGTGCAAAAAAATATACAAAGCATTCAATAATCAAGTAAAGAATGCAAGCTATAAATTTGTCCAAAAGAACATTTTTTGGATCACTCCAACAATAAAGCAACTAGGTAGGATTCTCCTATGCTCAGATTTCAATAATCTATAGATTAAGAGGCATTTGTATGTAGAACTGCCAAACAAGAAGAAATGAGATCAATAGAGCCTCTTACCTCATCCAAATCCATGGATTTATGCTCATTCCATGCAGACACTATAGGGTTAATGGATTCAACCAATTGCATAACTTGTTGAGTGAGACTGAATATGCAACTCATTATGTTTTGGTACCCTAGTTCATTTAATTTGATATGATCTACAGAGGCTCCTCCTCAGCATTGAATAGATGGTTGTGAAATCTCTGTTGACAAACTAGATTTCCACTTCATCCTACTCTTAGATTTACTAGCATCTAGTGCTGCCATATAATTAACAATATCTTTTGTACCTGCTTCTCTATTATTGTTTTCCACCTAGAATATAATGTCAATTTCAACATATAGTTAGTTCAATAGAAAATCAAAATAAATAACACAATGTAAATTGAACCAAAAATCCATACACTTACTATAAATTTTTCCATTTTGGCATGCATCCCGCCTCGGCCAAATCTATATCCAACCCTCATATTATCTCTTGATTTCTTGCCTCTATTACTCTTTCCCAAATATTCTTTAGAATGCATTCTTTCTCTCAATTCCTCCCACTCTTTAGGAGATATACTAGAGTTGAACCTTTCTTTTCCCCCCATGATTGTTTTTTTGTAACTGTATCTATAATTTTTCATCAAAATTCTCATCCTTTTCTTGTAACATTTTCTAGAGATTTGTCCACCAGTAGTCTCAAAACAATTTTCCATTTTTTGTATAACATTTTCCACAACTCATGGATCTTGCTCTGCAAAACTTGATTTGTAAATATCCAAACGGGCCCTACATCTACCAACTTGGTGGCCCACTTTGTAACATTTGGCCCAATGGGCTCACCATCTCTCGATACCTCAAGCAAGAATGGCTTCTTTCCTTCTAATTTTCTTTATTTTGCATTCCTCTTTGTAGATATATACAAATCTTGACTCAATATTTGTCTTTTGACAATAGCATCCACACCTTCTATTAAATTATCACTACCAGTATTTTTTACTAATCCACTAGTTCCATCAAAAGTTCTAGATGCAATAGGTACACTATAAGGCATAGCAGATACAAGCGGTATCTCTTCATGACTTTCATTAATTGGAACTTCATGCTCCTTGGCCACATCAGGTGTGCATGAATAGGTAGATCAATACCAGTCTCTGCATATTTCGATCATTAAACACATCCTTTTTAAATAATGTTGAAAAAGCATCTACAGACTTGATGTTCCTTTTCCCTAATGTTTTTCAATAATCTCTCTTAGACTTAGTTCTAAGAGATCATCACAACATTGCACATCACCATGTGTTATATCATATTGCACATCACCGTGTGCTATATCAGATTGCACATCACCATGTGCTATATCAAGTCACACAACACCATGTGTTGTACTAGGTTGCACATCATCACAACTATTGCTTTCACCAACTGCATTTGTTGAATCACAAAAGTGTCGGCTTCTGCGAGATGGCGGAACTGTATCTTTTCTTTCCTTTTTTTCTCCACATTTTCTTTGCACTCTTTTTGTTGCCTATAAAATAAAAAAATATCATATTATGTCTTATATACATAAAGCTCTTTCCTATAAAATTTTATTAAACACTATTAAACAAATAATATACTACTTAGTGGATTTACAACTTTCCTTTTCAAACCAAGACTATAAATATTCATTATTCTTGGCCACTTTTTCACTATGTCCACGCTCATATTTTGTCACTAGAATTTCATCATTATGATCACTATCATCTAATTTGTGCCTTTGCTTAATTTTCTACAAGTTCTCTCTTGCTCGAGAAGCTACCATCTTGGCATGATTAGATTTCTCATTCCACCATTCACATAGTTGTAGAGTCCTCTCCAAATCTTCAACACTATCCATTAGTTCCCCTAGTTTTTGTTTGCCATTGCTTCATAAAATATTTTCCTCATCTGCTTGTCTCTTTCCTCCTCTAAATTTTGTGCTTTTGTTGACTCTTTTCTTTCCATTATCTCTTATATGACCCATAACTATCTTTTCCCAACTTTCAATGCCAACATTCTTTGTTTATTTTCCTCCAGGTGGCTTCAATTTTCATATAACATCTCTTTGGATTCACTTTTGTTACCAGGAGTATTCTTCTCATCAGCAACAATTGACTAATTAGAGGATACCATGTCCTCCTCAAGAGGCGACGGAGAACTATGACCAATATCCTTATCCTTAAGTAATTGCACATAATCTGATTTATGATCACTAGATTCAATCCCTTCAATGTCATCCTCAATGCATGACCCTTGAGATGGAGACATAAGAGAAATCTTAGTTTCAAAAGGAATTTCACATGTGTTTTCCTTCATAGGCTCATTTTGGTAGTCAAAACAAAAACCTCTTACATCGTTGAAATGAAAGAAGTTATCATCTATAGTAGATGTGAAGCCATTATCATTTTTAGTTGGCTCCCCATGCATCAACTCCTCATTAGTGGCTACCTCATATCATGAAAAATTACTTATTTCATTTGTGATAGAAGAAATGTATGGATATTTATCTTCCTCCTTATGAACAATTTTCATATCTTGTATTTTCTTCCATTCATCTTTTGTATGTACAACTAAAGGAACTTCCTCCCATTCACTTTTTGAATTGATCCTCTCTTGCTCTTCGTTTTCCAAGTGAGGTTTTAATTTTTCCTCACATTGTGCGATCACATCGAGGAATAATCTATATGTAGATGAAGGGAGAACCCATTTGTGTTTCCAAACAGTCCATAGTATAGATATGGTGGGTCGAGAGAAAACATCACTCTCCTGGATAGTTAGAATCATAATATCTTTCATGGCTGCAAAAACAACTTTATCATGTACATTCTTAATTGTGACAAGGAAATGATTAAATATATCGTAGATTAGATATTGCAACCCTAAGTCCAAAAGAAGGTTACTTGCTCTAATTTCTAAAAATATCTTTAATATGTCCATCCTTCTTGAGTAATGCATATCATCTAGGTCTTGGAAACCATCTACCATCAGGTGCAATACCTCCTTCATGGTGTAATCATCATAGGGAACTAGAGATACCAAAATTCTCCAAATCTCACTTAAGCATGAAGTAACTACCAGCTTGATCTCATTATTAGGATTCTTTAACAACTTTGGTTGCCTTAAAGAGTTTACTATAGGAACAAGAGCTAGTTGTAATGAATTTGAAGGTGAGTGCTCCACTAAACTCAAATATCCCTATAGTTCATTCAAGGTGTTGAAGATATCCTTTCTTGATTGGTGTTGATTTTCAAGCTCTTTACCAACTTCTTGTAATGCTTTTACTATCCATTGTCTATCCTTTTGGTGTCGTGTTTTTGATATCATAATCTAAATTATGGCTTTCCCCAACAGGCTAGTAGGTTCACCAGCTCTAATACCACTGTAATGTCCCTTGTGAAATTATTATAAATTTTGTGCACCTTGTCTTTGTAGGTTAGGATATCAAGTTATGTCAAGAGAGTAACTCTAACTATTGATTATGTTGGTTGATTATGTATGTAGCAACAAAAGTGGATATTATGATAGCAACAATAATAACAATGTTTTGATGCATTTTTTGTAAATGAAATCTGATCTAATAATTGGTTCAAGAAAAATAATTTGACAAAGAGAAATAATCGTTGTTTGATGGCTCTAAAACTAAGCGATGTAATATAACATAAATTGTGGCATCAAAAATGGTTGTTGTTTCTGATGTGATCCTTCAATAACATGTGGTTGTTGATTGTAAAATTGATGCCTTTTCATTGTCTCAGATGGTAGCAATGTTCCCATGTGAATTTCTTTTATGGTGTTGTATCAACTGTATACAATTATCTCATGTTTCTAGGGTATAGGAAAGTTGAGGCTCTTGAGAGCACTTAGATCTATTGTTAAAATGTATATATATCTGCAAATTGATTGATTGATGTCCTCCTCTTCTCTCCTTATTATCTTTTTATATCTTTATGCATGAACAAGAAGGGACACATCTCTTTGAATAGAGAGGTCCATCTAAATGTTCATGACCATCAATTAAGTGATCTTCATTAATTACTACTTGTTGAATATTAATCACATCTCTCCTAAGTATGTTTATTTCCTTCTTTATTCCCTTGATCGTTACCTATCTTACCTATCTTGAGAGCACTTAGATCTATTGTTAAAATGTATATATATCTGCAAATTGATTGATTGATGTCCTCCTCTTCTCTCCTTATTATCTTTTTATATCTTTATGCATGAACAAGAAGGGACACATCTCTTTGAATAGAGAGGTCCATCTAAATGTTCATGACCATCAATTAAGTGATCTTCATTAATTACTACTTGTTGAATATTAATCGCATCTCTCCTAAGTATGTTTGTTTCCTTCTTTATTCCCTTGATTGTTACCTATCTTCCTTATAGATGGAGCTTCATCAATTGCTTACAAATATCTTAAATGACTTCTTAGAAGTTTGATAATATCTATCACCAACACATGTGGATGGGTGTGACAAATAATTCCAAGACTTTGCTAAGATATTTGTTGCACTTTGATCATGGCTTTAGTAGGAAAGGTGATGATATAATATATACAATGAAATACTTGAAGTTTTTTCCTTTCTTAACCTACGTCAGTCTGCCACAAGCAAATAAATGATGCTAGTGGTGACTAATCTTAGACAAAGAATTGATATTGTTTCACTAGTATAGAAACAACAATAAACAACTGAAAAAAACTACTAAAAATTGTTTATAAATGATTGAACATGGTCACGTGACCAGTAGTAGTTTATTGCCAGCCATTTATAATGTGACCAAATTGATGACTAAACCATTTTTAGCCATTTTTTTGATCGATTTGGTCATTAATTTAGTCATTTGGTTGATCAATTTGGTTGTTGATTTAGTCGTCTAATTGATCGAATTGGTCATTCATTTAGTCGTCTGATTGATCAATTTGTTAGTTGATGTAGTGGTTAATTTGATTGATTTGGCAATGTGTTTAGTCGTTAATTTAGTCATTGATTCTTTTAAACTAGTCACTTATTCAGTCATTTTTTATTCATTGGTATATTTAGTCATTGATTGATGTTAACTGGTCACTTATTTAATCATTTTTATTCACTGATTTCTATCCATTGGTAGTGTATTTAGTCATTAATTTTAATCATCATTTTGATCAATGTGGTAGTTTATTTAATTATTTTTATTCACTGATTTTTGTCAACTGACCTAGGTATATTGATACATTGTTTATTAATTGCATAATCATTATATTTAGTCATATTTTTTCACTGATTTTTTTCAGTTGATAGTATATTTAGTCAATTGTAAGTTTATTTAATTATTTTTGTTCACTGATTTCTGCATATAAGTGTTGGAAATGAGACAATGCTTTAATTGAGGTTTAAACATATAAAAACAAAAAAAAATATAATCAATCATTCATTTGCACATAATGAAACAACTATTAAGAAGGAAAAATACTGAAATTTTATTGAGAAAACATGTTCTTACAATAGATACAAGATAGGAATGTGTCTTTTCTTTGAAAGATGTATTGCTAAAAAGTGTGTTTCTCAATGTTGTGACTGAGAAAACTGAGTTACAATTCATTTTTTTTTTTATGCAAGATATTACAATTTTGATGACAATTCTATGTTGCAACTTATTTGCAACTGCACATACATGTATGTTGCACTCTTTTCAAATTTTCCTCTTCTATGCACCTCTTTATCTGCTTTATATTTACTTCTTTTTATGCACCCCTGTTCTCTACGTCTACTGCTTACACAGCAACATATCCCCTCTTCTATAATGCACTAGTTTGAATGAGCGGAACCCAAACAAAAAGAGAGAAACATAATCAAGGGGTTTTACATTATAGGTGTAGCGTAAGATATAACATGCTTTGTTCTACTCAAATAATGTACACCTAAATCAGATTCTCTAGTTTTTGTTTGGGTTCAACTTATTCAGGCTCAGTACATTCTTTGTATGCAACTTCACTCTCCACACTATGTTGTTGCTAACCCTTCTTTTTCTCTTCTACACTTACGGCTAACATTATCATTTTTTCCAAATATTTTAGTGGCCACCATGTGAAGGTCCCTTCTTTCTCTTTCAGACAGACAGCTCCATCTATTTTGTCTGGATAAGGAAGGGGTATGTTACTTATGACTTGTAAAATACTTACATTTGCATCTCTTGTTCCTTTCAATTTGACTCCATGTACAATAGATAGTGAGTGACTTTTCCCAATTCCCCGCAGGAGCACCATCAAACAGATCCAACACCTCAACTTTATCCCCTTCTTGGATTTTATCAATAAATTTCTGCAAAAACAAAAAAATACACATTATATTGAGATATAAAACACACATTATATTGTTTTTTATAGTTGTATGTAATGTCTTATGTCTTGGAATAAAAAAAAAATTGTATGTGCTTTTACAAAACACTCTATTACAACTAAGCTCTAAGCTTCCATATGTAAGTTATATGTTCTCCCTTATTTCCATAATCTATGTATACTAGCTAATTATACTTCACTACTATTCTAACTAGATTCTATCAAATAGGTAATGATTACCCTTATTTACATAATAAAAAAATCATTACTTACTTGAATAGTACTTACTTGCATGTGGTTTCATAGCACTCACCTTGAGTTCAACATGAATACCACTATGAATATCATATTCATGCTCATCGAGTTCATCATCATAACCACTATCAACGTCTTTGCAAACATTAAGTTGTACAACTTTGCAGAGAGTTCTATTGATAGGGGCTTTTTCTTTTTGTCCTTCTTTCATATAATTTCTTTGCATCATATGGTTTAATCATCATGCAAAAATTAATATAAGTCAAGTAAAGAATACAAAATCTATAAATTTGTCCAAAATAATATTTTAAGCATGAAGAATGACAAAACATTGGACAAATTAACTTACAACTTAAAGAATTCAAAAGTTATAATTTTTTGTCCAAAAAGAAGAATGACAAAACATTGGGACAAATTAACTTACAACTTAAATAATGCAAAAGCTATAGTTTTTTTCCAAAAGAAGAATGAAAAAAATTGGGACAAATTAACTTACAACTGAAAGAATGCAAAAGCTATAATTTTTTGTCCAAAAGAACATTTTAATCATGAAGAATGACAAAACATTGAGACAGATAACTAAACTATTATATTAATTACCTCAACTTCAAGACAACTAACATGACTATGTTGTGCATTCTTGTCCACTTCATCACTATCAATATCAGAAGCTTTGTTGACACCATGAAGGCATTTTTTTTCCTATTGCTTTGATAAAATTGATTTGCATGTGGTTTAACCATCATGCAAAAAAATATACAAAGCATTCAATAGTCAAGTAAAGAATGCAAGCTAAGAATTTGTCCAAAAGAACATTTTCTGAATCACTCCAAAAATAAAGAAACTGGGTTGGATTCTCCTACGCTCAAATTTCAATAATCTATAGATTAAGAGGCATTTGTACATAGAACTGTCAAACAAGAATAAATGATATCAATGGAGCCTCTTACCTCATCTGAATCCAAGGATTTTTGCTCATTCCATGCAGAAACTATAGGGTTAACAACTGAGTGAGACTGAATATGCAACTCATTACGTTTGGTACCCTAGTTCATTTAAGTTGACATGATCTACAGAGGCTCCTACTGGGCATTGAACAAATGGCTATGAAATCTATGTTGACGAACTAGATTTCCACTTCATCCTACTCTTAGATTTACTAGCATCTAGTGATGCCATATAATTGACAATATCTTTTGTACCTGATTGTCTATTACTTTTTTCCACCTAAAATACAATGTCAATTTCAACATATAGTTAGTTCAATAAAAAATCAAAATAAATAACACAATGTAAATTGAACAAACAATCCATACACTTACTGTAAATTTTTCCATTTTGGCGTGCAACCCGCCTCGGCCAAATGTATATCCACCCCTCACATTATCTTTTTCTCTCTTGCCTCTGTTACTCTTTGCCAAATATTCTTTATAATGCATACTTTCTCTCAAAACCTCCCACTCTTTGGGAGATAGACTGGAGGTGAACCTTTCTTTTCCCCTCATGATTGTTTTTCTGCAACTGTATCTATAATTGTTCATCAAAATTTTCATCCTTTGCTTGTAATATTTTCTAGATATTTGTCCACCAGTAGTCTCAAAAGCATTTTCCATTTTTTGTATAATAGTTTCCACATCTTGTGGATATTTCTCTACAAAAATTGATTTGAAAATATCCAAATGGGCCCTACATCTTACACCCAACTCAGTGGCCCACTTTACAGCATTTGGCTCAATGGGCTCACCATCTCTTGATACCTCAAGCAAGAATGGCTTCTTGCTTTCTAATTTTCTTTCTTTTGCATTCCTCTATGTAGATCTATACAAATCTTGACTCAATCTTTGTCTTTTAACAATAGCATCCACATCTTTTATTAAATTACCACTACCAGTATTTCTGGTTGATCCACTAGTTCCATCAAAAGTTCTAGATGCAACGGGTGCACTCTAAGGCACAAAAAATGCAAACAGTCTCTCTTCATGACTTTCATTAACCAAAACTTCATGCTCCTTGGCCACATCAGGTGTGGCATGAGTAGGTAGATCAGTACCGGTCTCTGCATCTTTCACAACATTAAATGCATCCTTTAATAATGTTGAAAAATCATTTGTATACTTGATGTTCCTTTGCCTTGATGTTTTTCAATAATCTCTCTTAGGCTTAGTTCTAAGAGATCATCACAACATTGCACATCACCATGTGCTATATTAGGTTGCACATCACCATGTGTTATATCAGGCTACACATCACCATGTGCTATATTAGGTTGCACATCACCATGTGCTATACCCAGTTGCACATCATCACAACTATTGTTTTTGCCAACTGCATTTGTTGAATCACAAAAGCGTCAGCTTCTACGAGATGGCGGCACTGTATCTTTTCTTTCCTTTTGTTTTTTCTCCACGTTTTCTTTGCACTCTTTTTGTTGCCTATAAAACAATATATATATATATATATATCATATTATGTCTTATATACATAAAGCTCTTTCCTATAAAATTTCATTAAACACTATTAAAAAAATAATATACTACTTCTTGGATTTACAACTTTCCTTGTCAAACCAAGACTCGATAAATATTCATTATTCTTGGCCACTTTTTCACTACACGCACGGTCATATTTTGTCACTAGAATTTTAGAATTATGATCACTATCATCTAATTTGTGCCTTACAATCCTTGTCTTCATTTCCTGAAGTCCAAATAAACAATAATATATAAATTAGCAACTTGAATTAGTAAAAATTTATTGATTTCATAAGTTGATAACTGTTGACTTTCCAATCCGCTGATTACTGCAAATGGAAACTTAAAATAGAATTCAGTTTACAAATTAAAAATAATTTTCAATCAAAAACCAATAAGATGTTTACAATTACAGGTATCACAAATTTTCCTTAGGGATATATTCACAAGAGAAGAAATCATAAGAACATAACACACTTGTAGGATGAAGGAAAAATATAGTCTAGTTCATCATGGGGTGTGTTAGAACCTTAAAATTTTGCCTAGTTCCATCATCACAATTAACCTTGAGCTCCATGACCCGAGCCTTGACCCTTATATTCCTTTTTATTTTTGACTGAGTCTCCCCACTGTAACAAAACATATTAAAATTTTAGGTTTGACTAATACTGAAAGACCTATACAAAGCCAAAAATTTAACGTATATACTTAAGCAAAAACATGTCTAGCTAAAAAAAATCCAAATCCCTTAACAGTCTGTTACCACGATCCCTCAGCAGTAATATGAACCCTTGGCAGGCTGGCAATGTGTAACAGACAACATGAAGATATTTACCACCATACCACGGAAGTATTATGATGAGGACGCACTTGGGCGATATATTGAGAGAATTTAAATACATCATAAATCGCCATACCGCGAGAAGGAAAAATGAAGGGTACAGTATAGTGGTGCAACCCGCCATCCCGTGAGGAAGATCATAGAGGTGTGCTATAGGGCAATATGAACCGCTATACCGCGAAAGGATGTGATGAAGCATGCGGTATTGTGGTAAGCCATATGTGACCGTTAATGTAAATTTTACTACCACAGGTTAAACAAGTCAAGCTTGCGATATAGAGCTAAGGATCCCACTACCCCGTGGTGAAATGCAAAGAAGCATGTGGTATAGTGGTTTATACCCCTCTATCCCGCGGTAGTTATAGAAAGTGGTGGCGATAAATTAGTATTAAATGCATGAATCACATCAACCGTCTAATCTTGTAAAATCAATGGTGCATGTTCAAACTCGAACTATGAGCAAAATATTTGGCGTAAGGTTGATATTAATGTTGACATGACTGAGCTCAAAAGCCATTAAACCAATAATTTGACATTCTCTTTGCACTCATTTGCAAAAATTATCATGCGGGGAGTTGGGAGTTCGAGGAGGTTAAGCTCTACAACCATCGTAACCCGAGTAAGTGAGTAGAACTCATTGTGAATTAAGTTTTATGAGTACAAGATTGTTTGGAATTTTGCATTTCGTTCTAGTATAGGAGAAGGAGGATAGTTAAACAGTGAATTAAGTTTTATGAGTACAAGATTGTTTGGAATTTTGCATTTTAGAAGTATAGGAGAAGTAAGATAGTTAAACATCATGTTTCCCAAGAAGAAAGAACCTGAAACTAAAAAGGACATCATGTCGCCCAAGAAAAAAGAACCTGAAACTAAAAAGGAAGAATCTAAGGTTTGAAAAGAGGTCCTTACAACATTATATCCTGGATATACTCTCCGAATCAGATGATAGAGGATTTAAGAAAGTTTTTAAAGATGTGGCTCAAGGTTGTAGAGATGCCCTTATCCCTATCTCCGGGTGGGAATTGTTCTGGTACTTTTATGACAAAAGGGAGGACAATATTCTGGTGTCAAATCAATGGGCATTAGATTTGGCCAAGTTAATTGTCCCAAATGTTTTTATAGATGTAGAGTTCATCAAAGTATTGGCTCAAAATTATCATCTTGCTACTAGGTCTGTGAGATTTCCAGATGGTTCACCATTAGTTGTGTTGACTAAAGCGGCCATCATTGAATGTTTTGACCTAAAAAAACAAGCCCTGACTAAAATTGATTTGCAAAGAAGTAAAGAAGAATATACTAGATTGAGGAGAACCTATAGAAGTGATGAAGTCATCATTTACATGAAAAGGGGTGTGAACATTAGGGTGATTCCTATATTCCCTTATGCTACTTAACCATTTGTTGTCACAAATTTCCAATTCTATTTCAAGAAAACCTACTTTTCTCTTTGTCAAGTACTTGGCATAGATGCACAAGAGCGAATTCCAGTTAATTTAATGATGATGGCTATGAGGATCCAAAAACCTAAGACAAACATTGAATATGATTTTTCCTCATATCGTGAGAAAGCATTGCATGAAGGAATTTTGCAAGTTGGGAAAATACAGCCCCCATAACATTCAAGCATTATTCTTTGTTGTGCCACCTGATATTATACTAGAATAAAGATAGATGGAGCAAAAGGATGTGTTTGGGTAAGATTGACCAGCAGGGGAATTTGCTTCCAGTGCAACGATGGTGTTATATATGGGACAACAGATGTAAGAATTCAAATTATGTGATATTCTATGACAACTTTGTGCACAAAATTATGAGATTTCTTGGCCACCAACCACCAAGAATACACACACTTGTGCTACAATTGTTGATACCTTTGGATTTAAAACCTGAGCAAGGCCATACTCATAACTTTGGTGATTGGTTTTTTCTACCAGATATCACAATAATCAGGATTTATGGATGCCCACATGCCCCACATATACTGCCAAAGTTTTTCCCCCTTCAATTAGCCTTTATAGAGTTCATGCAGCAGATTCTAGGGATGTAAAAGGATGTCATGCATAAACAAAGGAAGGGTACATTTCTACCCAATTTGACAGCATGTGGGGAACTATCAGTAGGATTTGATACACTTGAAGAGTTTCAGAACTATCTAAAAACATGGTACTCTTTAGAGTCTGAAAAGGAAAGAGATTTTGACCCTGAGGATCACATGAATTTTGTAAGACACGCCATCCTTACCAAGGCTATGGTTACTCACCAGATTGACTATGAAGAAGATGTAAGATATTTCAAAAAAAAATTCACTCTTCAATAGGTATATGAGAGGAGGAGAAAATGAGAAATTATGAAAAGGATTGAGGAAGAAAGAAAGATGAAGCACAATTATTTCTTGGGGTATTTCATAGGGGGAGCAGATCCTCTCAAGAGGATTGAAATGATAATTGATAGGTTTCATGAATTATATAAGACTATAGTGGAATTGGGGATGGAAAGACCTACCAAATTGTCTCCCAAAAGGCCGAGTGGTGTTGTAATTACAAAACCAACTCCAGATATTGTTTCAGTATTTCATGCTTCTCCAAGATCACCTCATGAACAACCACCTTCTAAAAAAAAGACACAAGAGATAGAACCACTTGTTTCCTATGAAATAAGTGAGGAGGTTGGAGATACAAAAGAAGCAGTTAATGTGTTAAGAAATTTGAAGGATGACATTGAAGTGGACCAACATATGCTTGAAACTGAAGACCACAGGCCTGAAGCTAGAGCTGATATTCAGGTACAAGGAGAAAGAGAAATACATGAGGATGAGAGGGTAATTGAAGCTCTTAGGTTCTTGGAAGATGATGAATTTATCAAAATCCATTAATTTAAAGACTTTTGGATTAAGTTGAAAATGAGAGAGTTTGAAGTGAGGTTTGAAATCAATAAGATGGGAGCTAAGGAATCCCAGCATGACCAGATAGTAGCCCAAAATTTTAATGAATTAAGGATTGATAATATTGATGTCAGCCCACAAGAGGCTAAAAAGATGATTTTGAAAAGTAATATACTTATTGTCCCTAGTATGGAATTAAAGAAAATGTTTTTACTTGATTAAGTGAGAACATAGGAAGACCCAATGTTGATTGTTGAGTTTGACTCAGATGAAGGGGTAAGTTGTGTTAGGTCTCAAAAACGTTGGTTTGAAACCACAAGAGGTTGTCAAGCTCTTGGTACATTTTTGGCTAACGTACAAAACCAAGTGACAAATTTGAACTTTCTTCTCTTCAGGCTCTACCAAACCTAGGCGGGTGTACCTATGCAAATGGAACAGACTTAAATTGTGTGTTTCCTACTTGAGAAATCTATCCACAATGGAAATTGGGAGTGGGATAGATGAAAACTTAATAACTACTCCTACTAAAATTTGAGATGTGAATGTTTGAATAAGATTTTATAAAATTCTAAAATGGAATTGGTATGACCAGTGCCTACTTTTGTTGGGCTAATGGAGTCAAGAGATAAATGATATGTGTGTCCTATTTCTAGATAAAATTAAAATTGTTTGGCACTTTTATGAGTTTATTCCTGGCATAAACGTGCAAGGACACAATTATCAAGTTCTTCTTATTGATCCAAATGACCTTTTCCAGATTACTGTGATTAATTAAAAGAATTTAATCCTTCCTTGAAGGAGCCAGTTAACTGAACCACACAAGAGCAGAAAATGTGCTTTGATAAATTGAGAATATCCTTGATACATCAATTTAAATAATAAGGAAATGACAACATTGGAGACAACTAGATAATATTTTTAATAAATTCGACAAACAACTGACACCATAGTTGGATCACCAAATTTATGCATTCTTCTCCATTATATAATTTGAAAATATTTTACAATATACAGCATGATGTTATGTTTCGGCAACAGTTCACCCTATCCAACTACCTAACTACTACTTCTCTAATCATCTAATGATTTTATTTCATCATACATATATACATTGTATTAGGGTTACAATTCTTCACAGCATCTGTCTGGTGCAACTCTTCCTTTCGATGGAGGTATTTTTCTCGAAAAATATTTAATTAGTTTCCTTTGGAAAATTAAATATTTTAACTTTAATCTTCATTTTAATTTAATAATAAACCTCTTTTTCTGGATACTTCACTTTTCACCCAATTTTAAAAAAAACGATCTTTTGGGTAAAACCAATTACCCATTCTTTAACCTCCTTGGTGAAAATAGTATTCCACAAAATTTACTTTTCAAAATTATATATTAGGCACTCATATTTATGTCCAAAAAGATATCACTTCACTTGTATTTCCATGAAAATGTTTTCGCTATTCCCCCCACTACAAATTAATATTTCACCAACAATAGTTATCTTCACAATAACTATACGGTGAAATAATCACCCATTCTTTATGCTCTTTTCCTTCACCGCACACCCGCACCACCATTTTAGTTTTTCCACACCACTGTAAACAATCCATTTTAACGCATACCCACATAAATATTTGAGACCCCTCGTGGTAACGCGGGGAAGGCTCAATAGATGCAACCCACTCCATAGATTATGCCCACGGTAAAATTTTATACTTCTCCAAAATAGTTTTAATGTTGTCATCTAAAAAAATTAAATGTTCACCACGAACAGTTGGTTTTATGATTTCCCCGTGGTACCGCAATGGCTCTAGGGTTCCCTCGTGGTAATTCGGGAACATTTGGGATTTACCGCAGCACTGCTCATATTTTTCTTTGCACTGCCAGTGATGCGGGTATCATCTCGGGTCAACCTCTATGCGTTGGAATGGTAGTATTTCATCTTGCATATGATACTTACCATGCCAAATTTGTCAGATGTATATTTTTCAACATTATCTGCTTGATACTTATCCTCCAGTATCTCTAATGAATCAGAGAAAAAACTTCCATCTCCTTAATGGTTGTGGCAATGCTTGATGCTACGATTCTGCACCTATAATTTTATTTCATTGTAACAAAGGATTTCAATGACACATGAGGTTTTGGAGCTTCAGATATTGTGTGGGGTCATAGGGTGTTTTCATAAAGTCGTCTTGGATGGCATAGTATCCTTTTCACTATTTTTGTCACTGTCGATTTTTCATGCAAGCAATTGTGATAGTTCAGTGTTATCGTTAACATTTATCTCTGGAAAATTTTGATTGCCTTCTACTTTATCAATACTTTCCTTTGCTATATTTGATTTTGCTTCTAATTCCAATGGTATGGTATCCATTTTCCCATTATTGATTTCCACCTTTAGACTGATCAACTTTTCTTTAGTGTCATCTAATTCATCAACCTCTACAATTTCCTTGGATAGCACTGAATCGTCTCCAACCTTTGCAGTTCTTGTACCAGCATCGACATTATCATTGGTTCATTGAGGGCTTACTTTCCTCACTTACTTATGAATATTGAGTTGTCTTTTATCTTGGATTGATTTTAGCAAAATGTACGCATTTCTTGTAATGGAGCCACCATGTTAAATTATCCTTTTTATGGTAGGCAGTTGTTCTCTTCTCAAGCGATTGATGCCTATTCCTTTATCCTGTGCTCCTTATGAGGAATCTTAACTCTAGTGTTGTATCCAGCAACAGACGCATTCCTCCTACATCTTACATGTTTATCATCTTCGCTATCCATACCGCCTTTTGCCTTCATGTCTTCCTTAGAATCATGTTTCTCATTTATCCATATTACAGAGAGATGATCCTCTCATAATGATCTCAAGAATTTGATCACTATTGTGACCAATTATAATATGGTTGGGCTCGGTGTGCTTATTGGAAAGAGCCTCATGCCCTTTAAGTTTTGGATCTCCTTGTCAAATTTATGCGAAAGGCATATGGATGTGAGTAATACCCCGAAGGAAATTGTACAAGAAAGAGATTTGACACATCCATTTAAGAGGTTTCATGCACACGGTCATGATATCAGAAATTGCTCCAATGATTAGACTGTAATATGTGTCACTTAAGTGAGAAGGCCATTCTTGTATGATTCTGCAAATAAGCTTTGCATGTCTCCTCTTTGCTATGAAGACTCTTTGTCACTATGGGGTGGGTCCCTCTTGTGGGAGGACATTCAATTGTCTGCATCTCTTTTAAAAGTTTGAGAATCATTGGTAGTTATCTATATTTATAAGATCCATCTATCAGGGTATTGTATCAAATGCATTAGTTCTAATGCATTTATTTAATATTTTTGCTCTATCCAATATAGATCAATCAAGGAGAGTATTGCATAACCTTATTTCTTTTATAATTACTCCATCAAAGGTCAGAATACATCCTAAACTTGAGTGGGTAATTATCAGAATTTTCTTTTCTGATGTTTTATACTGTGACAAAACAGATTAAGTAGCCTCCAAAATGGCTTTTGAAAACTGACCAAATGATCTCGAAAAGCCACGAAAATGCACCAGTATGTTGATTTATGATAGGAGAGCATGATTGCAGAACGGTTTTGCATGAATTTGTCAAAATAAAAAACTATTAATGCCAAAAGTAACTTAGTCATTTTCTACAAAACTGTGCATATTAAACTATGTAAAACTCATTTGGTTTTGGCTTTGAAAATGTCGGAAACTTGCAGCCAATTAAAGACAATTTCCACATAACCCATAAAGAAATCTATGCATCTAAGTATTCAGAATCCACATGCAAGAGAATAGACAACATACCCATGAAAATATGACACAAGATATACCCTAGGAAAACCCTCAAGAGGGAAAAAACCCAGCCTCCAAAAGCATTCATCTCTCATGTATTATTCAGCAATAAAGATTACAATACATCTTTTGAGTCTTCATAAACACCATTGAAGCAACAAGCTCTCTCCAAGCAATCCATGCAAACAAGCATGCAACCACACATCTTGTGCCATGCTTCAAACCCTCACAAATGCTAACGATAGCTAATCATGCAAAAATGTATCTCTCAATAACTACCTTTGCGGTTGCTTTTATAGAAGCAAACTCCCACAAAACCACTAAGTGGTATTACACAAAACTATGTGACAATAACTATGAGATTACAAACCATGTCCCCTTATTTAATATTGGGTGCTTTATTTATTATTTTCCCCAATATTAAATAATTACATTTTTACAACTTAACTTATGTCCCAATGTTACATGCAACATTTAGTGGCCCCAAGAATAATTACATTAAATACATAATGTGAGGTGTACAACACACCTTTTCCCAACATTCTCCCACTTGTTGTATATATTGCATAAGGGGAACAAATAACCTCAAAACATGAATCAAATGAACAATCCATATAGCCACATATGCCATCATGGAATCAAAATGCTCCATGTGCTCTATCAAGATACCTGTAACAAGAATCAAAATGACCACCATCCCAAGCATGAATTCTCTCATCCTCCATCATGCCAATGCACAAAGATAAGAAGCCATCCAATAGAAAATCTACACAATCTGTCACAACAAAGAATAAGTCCTACCTCAACTGGTATCCCAAACACAAACACTCAAACCAAAAGTATCAATATGCACCAGTAGTTGTCAAGATACACAAACCCAAAGCTGAAATAACACCCACAGCAAGTGCCAATACATCCAACTATCCATACCTCCAAGGTATACAAAACATAGTAAACTCATGCCATAAACATATACACCCATAAACTGCAATCATAAACTCCATGTGCAAAACCTGTCAAATAATGACATACACATCCAAGAGCTCCCACTGCATTGGTAATGAAAATCTGAAAAAGATCAAGGCATACCAATTCTACCAATAGCATCATATAGAAAGTGTAAACTACATCATGTAAAACCAAGGAATCATCCACAATGATATGCAAACATGTATATCAATAACCTGTAAGAAAAATCTCCTACATACACCTCTAAATGCCAACTGTGTCAAGTATGATCTCCTCCACAACACCCCGTAAGAATAGCCATAACAACACCCAACCATTCAATCTCCAAGATCAAACATAACATTTGTATCATGTAGTCAACATGGATGTAAGCCTCTCATAACCAAAAAATATCAAACTAAATCCATTCCCAATGAAGGAAATAAGCCCATTACATCTCCTAAACTCAACATCAATGAGTGTAATCACAATGCATAACGAGATAAACATGCCAACACTCCTCAAATGAACCCTCCAAAACCATATATGCATAGCTCAAGATCCTTATGCATGAGAAGATAAAGCATAAAACATAAAGCACTTGAAAGTAACAATGAGCAATACCTCTCAAGTGAAACTGTCGAGTAGACCAAGAGTGAGGAATGAGAATGCTCCTCCAAGACATCCAAGTCATCATGACTCATCCAAGAACACTCTCCTCATAGGTCCATGGGTCCATGTTGAACTCACGTCCAACCAAGGTGTAGGCTCCTCAGACTTCCTACTGAAATCTCATCAAGAATAACCATCTCAACACATGTCTCTAATCACAAGAGAACTCAAGCCTCACCTATGTCTCCAAGTATCCATGAGTACTTGTAACCAACCAATCCATGCCAAACTCCAAATGCAACATAGTACCATCATGAAGTAATCAAGCAAATGATCAATGTATCCAATACCAAGAGAACCACACAAGATCAATGTCATATATCCAATCGTGAATCAAGAAAATAACCATGACATCATGATCTAACCATCTCCTAATAGGAGATCAAATGCACCATAACATATATACATCCTAGTCTCAAGAGAACAAGTATCATGCCAAACTCTAAATGCATATCAAGAGTAAACCATGACATAATAGCAACCACTCTAAACCAAGAAAAAACCATATCCCCAATCACATGAAGATAACCTTACCAATGATGCATCAACGTCACTACCAATAACTCCCACTGAAATGTGATACCAAGTCACACATGGCATCATGACAACCATCCTCTCCATGAATATCATCTAGTTCTACACACACAACTAAAATTTCAATAATATAAAAATTAGAACTATAATCTCCAAGCTAAGAAGATACCTACAACTGCCAAACCATCATAAACATATTCATCACCACCAAAACCATCACTGTCAAAAGCTCCCACTGAAAAGTGTAATCAAGCTATCCATGACAACATGACAAAAATATCCTCATGAAGATCAACCAAAAGGCCCTCACACAATCAAAGAACTCAAATGTAACAAGAGCTCCCAAAAGGAAAAGTAAAACCATGATCTTCATACCACAAAGATACATCACCACAACCAAAATCAGGAACCAATCCAACACCACCAACAATGCACCTGCATAAACCATCATGACATGCCAAAGTCTCTAAAGCACAAGAAACATACATGACACCATGATCACCACCAAATGTAACAACAACTCAACCCAATTGTGTCCACATATCTACATAATCATAGTCAACTACATATGTCTCATATCATGACTATACCTGGTAATACCATCTCACCTCCTCAATATGATAACAAAACCAACAAACCAAGTGACTAAACCAAGCCACCAAAACTAAACATGCATCAACACTGAAATATCAATGGGCAAAGACAAACCATGTCCAAGTCATAAATGTAACATGTAAGTATAGACCGCCTACAACATTGCACAACTTGTAGATACATCAATGAAGCATATAAATCCAACCATCTACTGATAACCATGTCAAAAATACAATAATTTGAGATGTACAACTGAGTATACAATGAATCCAACATCAAATCTCCAAGATCCGATCATCCATAAACTCATAATATCACCATAGTCAAAGAAACCCATAAACATATCAGATAAATAAAACAACAAATAAACCAAGCCAAAATATCTCCAAACCTGATCCACTATATAGTGCCCTGAACAAGCTTTCCATTGACTATTTGAAGTCCAAAATCCGACTACGTATGCACTCAATATGCCCTCTCGAAGCTCAAAATAATCACCTGACTTTGACTAAAAAAAACACTGTCAAAACTAAAAAATCTAGAAAAATTTCTTGCACCACAGCGTAGAGCTTTGAGTCAACTTTCCAACGAGTCCAAGAAGTCAAAAAACGGACAATTTGGGCAAAAGTTATGCCTATCGGAAAAAAAAAAGTCTAGTTTACTCCTGAGGCAAAAAAAATTTAGCCACCCTTGGTGGTTGAACCTGGGCGGCGCCACTCCTTGGGTGGCAGACCTGAAAACACATTAAATTTCATTAAATTTATTTTCCATGCAAAAATTGCATGAACCAAAAATCCGACGGAATTACCAAAGAAGGCGATGAAATTTTATTTTTAAAAAAACCAATGTTTTAAAAAACATTTTAAGGTTTTAATAAACCCCATATAAACCTAGCCTCCAAAAGCATCCATCTCTCATGTATTATTCAGCAATAAATATTACAATACATCTTCTGAGTCTTCATGAACACCATTGAAGCAACAAGCTCTCTCCAAGCAATCCATGCGAACAAGCATGCAACCACACATCTTGTATCATGCTTCAAACCCTCACAAATGCTAACGAGAGCTAATCATGCAAAAATGCATCTCTCAATAACTACCTTTGCGGTTGCTTTTATAGAAGCAAGCTCCCACAAAACGACTAAGTGGTATTACACAAAACTATGTGACAATAACTATGAGATTACAAACCATGTCCCCTTATTTAATATTGGGTGCTTTATTTATTATTTTCCCCACTATTAAATAATTACATTTTTACAACTTAACTTATGTCCCAATGTTACATGCAACATTTAGTGGCCCCAAGAATAATTACATTAAATACATAATGCAAGGTGTACAACACACCTTTTCACAACAGAAAAAATATCAAATGATGCCCTGAAGACCTGAAAACTGACATGGAGGTACACTTTCATGAGGAGAATCCAGGGAATCAATTGGTTTGACATGATGATCTTTCAGTTGCTTAATACTAGCTTCCAAAGATGACTACTTTAGCAGATCTAAGACTGTGTAAATAGCAAACCTTCACGGGACCCTTCAATTTGACCTTTTGATACCCTATCAAAACTGACCGTAGACAGCTAAAAATTGGTAGAGATACTCACATATAGTAGATAAACAAGCCTGCAAAGTGATTTTTCTTGAAATTGCACCGACTTCATTTTATGATTTTCAAAATAGGTCACTGGAGTGTATTTTACACTTGTGTTTCTGAGTGCTGCAATCAAACTTTTCATCATGGAACCTTCAAATTTTGGAAAAATTTGAAGGTTCCAACAGTGGCTCCATCTGGGGATGTATGCCCCCTGTGAGCATAGCAAGAATCTAGGTCTCTAGAAGAGCAGACCAAGTGTTTTATCCATTGAGCAGCAGATTCAAACCCCTTTTTTTATCATGAACTGATATCGTTTAGAAAAAACCACACCATAGCTGATGGCACAAGGCCACCCAAAAGGAAAAGCACTTATTTTCCCCTGTCATACACCTTGTTTTGTTTTGAGTTCATCAAATTCCCCTTGAAAACATTCATGTAATCTGCCCTATCACTTCCATTGAAATCTTTTAAAATAACTTCACCTTCATTGTTGCTCTCATTTCTTTGTTGATTTTGTAGTTCATAATTAGGCATAACTTGAAAACTTACGTCCCATTCATCACACCAGAAATTTTTATCCTTAGTGCAGTATTTTTTATCATTATACTCAGTATCATGTATCATAAAATGATCTCTTAGCTAGTCTAAAAATCCATCATTTGAATGCTTCTCCTATAAGTTAAAAAAAATTGTCACACCAAAATTTTCTGAGACAATCAAATCTGAAAAAAATTATATCTCTTCCATATCACTAATTGACAATGACACAAATTTCTAATTTACATAGTCATCACTGTGTACATTTGAACCGATTAATGTTGGGGATGAATTTTTTGAATCTTTCTCATGTATGTATTTCGGATACTCTATTTCTAGCAAATCTAAAATTTGCTTACTGCTAAGTGAACATGTTTCTTCATCTAACCCACTATTTTTGTATTCTTTTCTTTTCTCATCATCAAAAAATGGTAATTCAGATGTATTAATCTCATATTTATTTGTTTCACAAATTGGTACATCACTTTGATTATCAAAAAATACTTCATCTTCAACATAAAGTGGATTTGAATATACATGAAATTCATACTCTGGCACACCTTGGAAAAGTTTCATTTGATCCTCTTCTATCTTTTCATCATACAATGGATTTGAAAAAAATTGAAAACCATTTTCAAGTGTACAAACCTCTTCTTCATCAAATGTGTCTTTATGGCATTCAACTGCAATTGGAGGTGTTATTTGTTCACTGTAAAATGGACTTGCATTTTCTATCACATTTTCCATTATTTCTTCCTCCTGATCTCCATAAAGGCTGCAAGTGTCCCTTTGTTGTAGATCAAAATCCACAGGTTTATCTTCACAATTTGAATATTCAATGGATCCCTCATAACATGCACTATCACAATTTGTTATGCAGGAGATACCTTTTATATCTTCATCCTCCTTATGCATGTTGTCATAGGAATTATTTTGACTTGCACATGTCTCATCTTCTAGTTGTATTGCTTGATTGGTTTCTCCATACTAATCATGATTTCACCATTCCTATGCCTTTTCTCATCTATGATACCAATCATCTTATTCATCTAGTCTAGAGTAACTGGCTTCAAAGACTCGGTCCAATGAATGGAGTTGGGCTCATATACCCTCATGAACTGCTCAATGAAGTGTAATTCAGACTTATTAGGCAAGGAACTAATAGGTATTCGCATATAGGCATCCACCATTCTGCTGAACAAATCACGTCCCCATTCTCCTTCATGTCTCCTTATATCAAAAAATGCATCTAAGGGGGATATGCAATTTTTGATTTCATGATGGGACTTTGACCCCTTTGCTGAGTTTGTGAATACTCATCTTCTTCTTCCTCAAATTGATGATTCTAATGTGCATCTTGTTGCAAGTTCTTATTGACTTTTCCAAGAGAGATGAAATTGTGTTGCACATTTTGATATGGCATTTGGTACTGATATGTACAACGCTCACGATATGGATTGTGTTGATGATCCTAATAGCTTACCAATCTTTGTCCAAGAGGATACGATAAGCATTCATTTGGTTTGATGACTGTTGCGAATGATATGCTTTACCTCCATTACCAAAATTTCCAACTATATTATGTGGCACTTGTGGGGTCTAATGCCTGCTTGCATTTGTGCATTCATTCTTATTGTAGAATGGTATATTTTGTGATGTATTTGGAACATATTTGACTCCCAATTGTAGCATTTGTTGGTCCAATTGTAGTAGTTTTTAATCCCATTGTAGTTGTTGTCTATTCAATTCTTTACACTTTCTTATTAATTGTTGCCTTTCAAAAAATTCTTCTATTCCAAACTGTCTATGCATTCTTCATCAAGTTTTTTACTAGAGTGGCCACCTACTTTTCCAAAAGTAGGAAAATGAAATGGATTTTGAAATTGCTTTTGACTTACCCTAGCGGAAACCCCTTACTCAATTATGTGAGATGACAAGGATGCAAAAAGGCTTTTATGACTCTATAAGGCAAGGCTTCCTACTACCAGATTTTCTCAAATCGTCCCCAGTGGAGTCACCAAACTGTTAGGTCTCAAAAATGTTGGCTTGAAACCACAACAGGTTTCCAAGCTCTTCGTATGTTTTTGGCTAACGTACAAGGCCAAGTGCTGAATTTGAACCTTCTTCTCTTCAGGCTCTACCAAACCTAGGCGAGTGTACCTGTGCAAATGGAGCGGACTTAAATTGTGTGTTTCCTACTTGAGAAATCAATCCACAATGGCAATTGGGAGTGGGATAGATGAAAACTTAATAACTACTCCTACTGAAATTTGAGATGTGAATGTTTGAATAAGATTTTATAAAATTCTAAAATGGAATTGGTATGACCAGTGCCTACTTCTGTTGGGCTAATGGAGTCAAGAGGTAAATGATATGTGTGTCCTATTTCTGGATAAAATTCAAATTCTTTGGCACTTTTATGAGTTTATGCCTGGCATAAACGTGCAAGGACGCAATTATCAAGTTCTTCTAATTGATCCAAATGACCTTTTCCAGATTACTGTGATTAATTAAAAGAATTTAATCCTTCCTTGAAGGAGCTAGTTAACTGAACCATACAAGAGCAACAAATGTGCTTTGATAAATTGAGAATATCCTTGATACATCAATTTAAATAATAAGGAAATGACAACCTTGGAGACAACTGGATAATATTTTTAATAAATTCAACAAACAACTGACACCATAGTTGGATCACCAAATTTATGCATTCTTCTCCATTATATAACTTGAAAAGATTTTACAATATACAACATGATGTTTTGTTTCAGCAATAGTTCACCCTATCCAACTACCTAACTACTACTTCTATAATCATCTGATGATTTTATTTCATCATACATATATACATTGTATTAGGGTTACAATTCTTTACAGCATCCGTTTGGTGCAACTCTTCCTTTTGGTGCAGCTCTTTTTTGCGAAAAATATTTAATTAATTGCCTTTGGAAAATTAAATATTTTAACTTTAATCTTCATTTTAATTTAATAATAAACCTCTTTTGCTGGAAAATTCACTTTCCACCCAATTTTTAAAAAAAATGGTCTTTTGGGTAAAAACAATTACCCATTCTTTAACCTCCTTGGTGAAAATAGTATTCCACAAAATTTACTTTTCAAAGTTATATATTAGGCACTCATATTTATTTCCAAAAAGATAGCACTTCACTTGTATTTCCATGAAAAAAAATTTGCTATTCCCCCCACTACAAATTAATATTTCACCAACATAGTTATCTTCACAATATTTATATGGTGAAATAATCACCCATAATCACCCATTCTTTATGCTCTTTTCCTTCACCGCACACTTGCACCACCGTTTTAGTTTTTCCACACCGTCATAAATAATCCATTTTACCGCATACTCACATAAAGATTTGAGACCCCTCGCAGTAATGCGGGGAAGGCTCAATAGATACAGCCCACTCCATAGATTATACCCGCAGTAAAATTTTATACTTCTCCAAACTAGTTTTAAAGTGGTCATCTAAAAAAATGAAATGTTCACCACGAACATTTGGTTTTATGATTTCCCCATGGTACCGCAGTGGCTCTAGGGTTCCCTCATGGTAATGTGGGAACATTTGGGATTTACCATAGCACCGCTCATATTTTGCTTTGCATTGCCGGTGATGCGGGTATCATCTCAAGTAAACCTTTGTCCATTGGAATGGTAGTATTTCCTTCTACATATGAATATTACTGTGCAAAAGTTGTCAGTTATAGATTTTTCAACGTTATCCGCTTGATACTTATCCTCCAATATCTCAAATGGACCAAAGAAAAACCTTCCATCTCCTTAATGGTTGTGACAATGCTTGATGCTACAGTTCTGCACCCGTAATTTTATTTCATTGTAACAAAGGATTTCAATGACACATGAGGTTTTGGAAATTCAAATATTGTGTGGGGTCACAGGGTGTTTTCATAAATTCATCTTGGATGGCATAGTATCCTCTTCACTATTTTTTTTCCTGTTGATTTTTCATGCAAGCAATTGTGATAGTTCAGCGTTATCGTTAACATTTATCTCTGGAAAATTTTGATTTCCTTCTACTTTATCAGTACTTTCCTTCGCTATATTTGATTTTGCTTCTGATTCCAATGGTATGGTATCCATTTTCTTGTTGTTGACTTCCACCTTTAGATTGATCAACTTTTCTTTAGTGTCATCTAATTCAGGAACCTCTACAATTGCCTTGGATAGCACCGAATCATCTCCAACCTTTGCAGTTCTTGTACCAGCATCGACATTATCATTGGTTCGTTGAGGGCTTACTTTCCTCTCACTTACTTCATGAATACTGAGTTGTCTTTTATCTTGGATCGATTTTAGCAAAATATACGCATTTCTTGTAATGGAGCCACCATGTTAAATTATCCTTTTTATGGTAGGCAGTTGTTCTCTTCTTGAGCGATTGATGCCTATGCCTTTATCGTGCGCTCCTTATGAGGAATCTTAACTCTAGTGTTGTATCCAACAACAGACGCATTCCTCCTACATCTTACATGTTTATCATCTTCACTATCCATCTCGCCTTTTGCCTTCATGTCTTCCTTAGAATCATGTTTCTCATTTATCCATATTACAGATAGATGATCCTCTCATAATTATCTCAAGAAGTTGATCACAATTGTGACCAATTAGAATGTGGTTAGGCTCGATGTGCTTATAGGAAAGACCTCATGCCCTTTAAGTTTTGGATCTCTTTGTGAAATTTATGTGGAAGGCATATGGATGTGAGTAATACCCCAACGGAAATTGTACAAGAAAGAGATTTGATACATCCATTTAAGAGGTTCCATGTACGCAGTCATGATATCAGACATTGCTCTAATGATTAGACTATAATATGTGCCACTTAAGTGAGAAGGCCATTCTTGTATGATTCTACAAATAAGCCCTGCATGTCTCCACTTTGCTATGAAGACTCTGTGTCAATATGGGGTGGGTCCCTCTTGTGGGAGGACATTCAATTGTCTGCATCTCTTTTAAAAGTTTGAGAATCATTGGTAGTTATCTATATTTATAAGATCCATCTATCAGGGTATTGTATCAAATGCATTAGCTCTGATGCATTTCTTTAATATTTTTGCTCTATCCAATATAGATCAATCAAGGAGAGTATTGCATAACCTTATCTCTTTTATAATTACTCCATCAAAGGTCATAATACATCCTAAACTTGAGTGGGTAATTATCAAAATTTTCTTTTCTGATGTTTTATACTGTGACAAAACAGATTAAGTAGCCTCCAAAATGGCTTTTGAAAACAGACCAAACGATCTCGAAAAGCCACGAAAATGCACCAGTATGTTGATTTATGATAGTAGAGCATGGTTGCAGAACGGTTTGGCATGAATTTTTTAGAATAAAAAATTGTTAATGCCCAAAGTAACGTAGTCATTTTCTGTAAAACTGCGCCATTCAAACTGTGTAAAACTCATTCAATTTTGGCTTTGAAAAAATATCAAATGATGCCCTGAAGACCTGAAAACTGACATGGAGGTACACTTTCATGAGGAGAATTCAAGGATTCAATTGGTTTGACATGATGAGCTTTCAGTTTCTTAATACTAGCTTCCGAAGATGGCTACTTTAGCAGATCTAAGACTATGTAAACAACAAACCTTCATAGGACCCTTCAATTTTACCTTTCGAAACCTTGTCAAAACTGACTGTAGAGAGCTGAAAATTGGCGGAGATACTCACATATGGTAGATAAACATGCCTGCAAAGTGATTTTTCCTGAAATTGCACTGACTTCATTTTATGATTTTCAAAGTAGGTCACTGGAGTGGATTTTACACTTGTGTTTCTGAGTGCTACAATCGAACTTTTCATCATGGCACCTTCAAATTTTGCAATTTTGGAAAAATTTGAAGGTTCCAACAAGTGGCATAGATTATATAACCCTAAGATTGAAACCTTGGTATTCTGGGCCAAACAAAAGAGTACACAAAAGCCAAGGTTACTAGATGTAGTGCAGGAAATGAAATGGATAGCTATGATGAAAACATTAAAGGATACATTTCCTCGAGAAGCTACAACCATGACAATGCATTCAGCTATGTTCACCCGAGCTGCAGTTAAGGAGATGGAAGCTAGATTGGGAGAGTATGAAAAGGAACAAAAGTTTTTAAATGATGAAGTCAATAAATTTTTCATGGAAAATGTGAAGTTGAAGGAACAACTGAAAGGAGCAGGTCCCTCACAGAACAAGGAAATAATATTATACCAGTGTCCTCCTGCTCCACCAGTTGATATAGAAAGTTCTTTTATTGAACAAGTGTGCATTCTTAGATAGGAGATTAAAGAGTTATAAAAAGCCAACAATGAGGGTAAGGAAGGAGTGAATAAGAAAATCTACAATGTTTTAGAGAAGGTCCTCGAGCATAGGATAAAGCTAATTGTGGATAAGTTGGAAAGTGTGTATGATTGCTACAACTCACTGACATGAGTAATTGATCAGATGAAAACACATGCACCCCTACTAGATCCCCTTTTTAAGAACTGGCAGCCCATACATCACACAGTGGTAACCTTGTGTAGAATCTTACAGAGGAGTACTAAGGCTCCTGCAGCATTAAAGCCTACAAAGTAGATGGCCAAAATAGGTATAGATGAATTCCAATATATACAAGGAGAGGACCAAAAGATCAGAACGAGAATAGATTCATTTCATACTATGAACTAGTGGTTTGTGCCAAAAATATTGAAAGATGATGACCACTTGAAGGACCCCAATGAATGGAAGAGTGAATTTGGCCAGATTGTTCCATAGTGCATCACTTGCATACAAAAGGATGGTGAGTTGAATCTTGGCAGGTTCGACATAATCATGGATGGAGTAATAGCATTGGATGTTGGATATTCTAAGTTTATCATGGATGGCAGGGTGTTACTAGATAGCCGATGGAAGATTCACTGTGTAAATATATTGAAAATTCAAGAATACAAATGGCCACATGATTATACAATGTACAAGTGGGAGAAAAAGTATTTGGGTCCTCCCAAATAGTAGGCCTTGGGGCTATCACAGTGGAAGAACCGCACATTCAGATACACTAATATGGAGAAAGAACCTTGAACAGATCTTCAGTGATCATGGGTGCCTTGCGGAGATTAATGGACTATGGTGTCACAAGTGCTACGAACATCATTAGTTATCGACTTTCTTTGTTTTATGCTTTAAGAAATACTAATGTTAGTTTAGTTTGTATGAAGAGGCATTAATTTTCAAAAGATGCCATATTTTGTAACGGTTTGAAGCTTGTTGCTTCTCTTATAAAAGAGAAACCGACACCAAATTTTGATATCATATTTATAGAAACATATATGAGGAGACTTATGTTATATTGTAATATCTATTTGAAGCAATCAATGGACAAGAAGATTTAATCTAGTGCTCGAATTCTGGTCTCAATTATTTGTTGATAATACTGTGTATGATTGGATTTTTTTATGTATTTTAGGTTGGAATATAGGGGTATATTACAAATTGGTGTCAATTATTTGTTCATAATCATTTGCATTTTTAATTGCATTGCATTGCACATATTTCAAACTCAAAGCATTACTTCACATTGTATAGGGTGATCCCACAATAGTGGTTTACACTTTCTGGGAGATCCTATTTTTTTGCTAAAATCACATATTTTTAGAAAATATAATGATTTAAACCTTGAAAAGTTCCATTTAAAGGATTCCAATTGAAGAGGGTTTGATCAAACCACCTTAGATCAAACCCCCTTGGATAGAAGCCCGCTAGTTTTAAACCATACCCATAACAGAGTCTCCTTTACACCTATCAAAATGCTGATAAAAAACCACTTTTGATTTACCTTTTTAGGGATCAAATTAATTTATTTAAAATTTATTTTTTGTAAGTGTGTATTCCTTATTATAAGCTTCCCAAAAAGTATAATTTTAAATAAATTTAATTTGCTTATTATATTTATTTTTTTATTTCTTGTGAATGTAGGTTTTTCACCGAAAATCAAGCTCTTTATTCCTCACATGTGGAAAAATAGAAGATTATCAAAAAAAAATCTAAAAAATTTCTATGCACTAGATATTGATGTCCTTGATCCAACAAAAAAAATAAAATTGAATTTTGGTACATACAATAAAAGTTATGTTTTAGCTAGTAAATCATGTCTAAATTATAATTGGTTTGACTTTGAAACTTAATTAAGAAAAAAATATTCAATGAAATGTTATGAAACCAATTCCATGCACTAGATATTGTAGTTACAAATCTAAATTCAAAAAAAATAGAATTTTATCCTTCATATAAAAAAAGTTGTGTTAGCCAGTAACATCACTCTTTAAAAATGGTGTTTACTGTTAAAAACTAGTTTTTGAAGGAGATGGAAAAAGAAGTGCAATCTGATTCCAAAACAATTGAAAAAAAAAATATTCAAAATCTACAGACAAAATGTCACAAATCACTAGTTTGCATCATCTTCAAATTCCTTGCGGTTTAGCCACTATAAGTGCCCGAATGTGAAGATTTAGTTAAAAAATCAATTCAATGTCTAGTTTGGCCAAAAATTGTAAACTAGTATTGTGGGATCACCCTATAATTAATAACTAGATGCTGATAGATGACAAAATTTCCATTACAATATAGTTTTTACGTCAACCTAAGCAATTATGCAATTACTTCACATTGTATAACTAATAACTAGGAGCAAGCTGCCAATTGCATTTGCTTGTCATGTCGTTCCATGAGACCACATTTCTTTGAGGCATTTTTTCAAATAGTTCATTGTCTTGTCTATGCTACCACATTTTTCATACATATTGTCTACCAAAGCATTTTATCAAACTGTTCACTGCCTTGTTGCTATGGCTAAAAGCCTAAAACAAGTGCTTTCGAACAAGCTATGGATGTTTGGAAAAAATCTATCAAAACATAATAGTAAGCAATAGCATAGACAAGGCAATGAACTAGTTGAAAAAATGCCTAAAAGAAATGTGGTCTCATGGTGATGGAATGCCATGACAATCCATAACATTTTGCTTTTCATGGCATTCCATCACCATGAGACCACATTTCTTTGAGGAATTTTTTTCCAAAGTTCATTGCCTTGTCTATGCTACCACATTTTTCATACATGTCTACCAAAGCATTTTATCAAATAGTTCACTACCTTGTTGTTATGGATAAAAGCCTAAAATAGGTGATTTCAAACAAGCTATGGATACTTGGAAAAAATATATCAAAGCATAATAGTAAGCAACAAGCTATGGTCTCCTTGTTTTCTTTGGCATGAAAATCAGTGTGATTTTATTTGCATTTTTTTGTATGTTTTAAACGTACTTTTTTGGCAATTTTGTTGTTTGAAATGGAGAAAAATCTTTGTGGTCAATTTTGTGCATTTTTTTATTGTAGGATTCTCACAGTTAGTGAAAAAGGTAGTGTTCACGAATGAATGGAAAAGATGCATAGAACCTTTGAATTAACCCGTACTATGCAATGGCATTGAATCATTTAGCAAACCATTTTTTCTTCACAAGGCAACATTTTCTTGTGGAACAATTGATTGAGATAGCTCTTCTTTCAACTAACCACCCTCTCGTCAAATCTCATTCATATTATAATCTTGCACGATCTTATCATAGTAAAGGTGATTATGACACCACTGGCTGCTACTACATGGCATCACTCAAGGAAATCCAGAGGCCACAAGATTTTGTGGACAGGTTCAATTGAAGCTGGGAAATCTTAAGAGTTCTCTCTTAAACTTTGAAAAGGTTCTGGAGGTCCACCTTGAGAACTGCGAGAGCTTAAAAGTTGTAGGCCATATATATGGTCAGCAAGGGTAGGCAAAGAAGGCTTTGGAAATTTTAAGAAATCCAACTCGCATAGATCCACATGATGCCCATGCATTTATCAAGATGGGTGAGTTATTAATATCGACAAACTCTAGTGCAGCCTTAGATTCTCTTAAGACAACAAAGTCTCTTTTGAAGAAGAGCAGAGAAGTATCCATTGAATTGTTAAAAAACTTTGGGGTTCTTCATTTTGAGTGTGATGAACTAGAGTTGGCTCAAAAAACTTTTATGGAGGCATTAGGAAATGGCATTTGGGTTGAATTCATAAATAAAAGCCCTGGTGCCAATTTTGCAGTTTTTATGTGCGCTTTAAGGATATGGAATTCTTCCATCAACTAGAAGAAGGTGGTGTTTGAATTGAATTACCATGGGATAAAGTCACAACACTATTTAATCTTGCTAGGTTGTTTGAACACCTACATGATACTGAAAAAGAAAATCTTTTATACAGGCTAAAATTGTTCAAGTTTCCTGATTATGTGGATGCATATCTACGTCTTGTAACCATGTATCAAGCTCGGAATGAGATCCAACTAAGCCTAGAATTGATTGGGGATGCACTTAAGGTGGATAAAAACTCATCAAATGCTTTATGTATGCTTGGCAGCATGGAGCTGAAATAAGATGACTGGATTAAAGCAATAGAAACGATTAAAATAGCACACCAACTTGTCTTGGCTAATGAAGCAAAATGAAAAGTTGATGAAGAACAAAGGATTCAAATGGAAAGGAGAAAGAAAGAGGAAGAACTTCAGCGGGTGATGCAACAAGAGGAGAAATTTGAATGTGTGAAGGAATTATGGAAGAGTAAGCGTAAGGACAGGGATGATGACAATGATGAGGCTGGTCAATCTGAGAAGAAAAAGAAGAAGGATAAGGACCACAAGGCTTATGATTCTTATATGGAGGAACCTAATGTTGCCATGGAAGATGAGGCAAATTATATGAGTGATAAGGCACAAGATGATGCAAAAAAATCCCAAGATCTTCTTGCAGCTGCAAGTCTAGAAGACTCTGATGATGGCAATACAAATTATCCAATTTCAACAAAATCACGAAGGAGACATGCACACTATGATTCTGAAGATGATGAACCATTGCAGAAATAGAGTCCGAGAGAAGATTATCCATATGATGATGATGTCTAGGCTTCCTGAGCTTTAACCAAACCTAGCTCCTATTTTCCGAAATAAAAATCCCCAAGGCACATGGCAAATGAATGATAAGCATTTTAGTTTCAACTTGGTTTCATTTCGAAAAGGGGACATTACATTGTACAAGATTTGTTTAACAGCAAAATAATTTAATCCACCTATTTGGGATTGTAAAATAAAAATAGATGAATTAATATATTTTCAATTATAGCTTCTTTTAATCTAGAATCTAATAGAAAGATAAAGCATAATATATTGAAGGACACATAAAATGTTCTAAAATAAAGACTAAAATAAGTTGCCCATAAAAAACAAGAAAGAGGAAAAATGAATAGATAACATACAGATGATTCATTTGAGGTTTTTGATAAGATCTCATTTAACTATGTCAAATGGATTTGGAAGGGACAAAGCATATTTGATTGACTAAAATTTTGAGATAGCCTATCCATCGTTATTGTATGCATCATCTTATCTTGGAATTTGTTGAAACTCAAATGCTCATCATTCATTTCCCATGGGCGTTGGGGATTTTTCTCTTGGAAAATAGGAGCTAGGTTTGGTTAAAACTCAAGAAGCCTAGACATCACCATCATATGGATCATCTTCTCTCAGACTCTATTTTTGCAATGGCTCATCATCTTCAGAATTAGAGTATGCATGTCTCCTTCGTGATTTTGTTGAAACTGGAGAATTTATCTCACCATAATCAAAGTCTTCTAGACTTGTAGCTGCAAGAAGATCTTGGGAATTTTCTACATCATCTTGTGCCTTATCACTCATATAATTTTCCTCATCTTCCATGGCAACATCAGGTTCCTCCATATAAGAATCATAAGCCTTATGGTCCTTATCCTTCTTTTTCTTCTTTTCCTTCTTTTGTTTCTTCTCAAACTGACCAGCCTCATCATCGTCATCATCCATGTCCTTACGCTTACTCTTCCATAATTCCTTCACACGTTCAAATTGATCCTCTTGTTGCATCACCCGCCGAAGTTCTTCCTCTTGCTTTCTCCTTTCCATATGAATCCTTCATTCTTCATTAGCTTTTCATTTTGCTTCATCAGCCAAGACAAGTTGGTGTGCTACTTTAATTGTTTATTTTGCTTTAAGCCAATCATGTGTTTTTAGTTCTATGTTTCCAAGCATACATAAAGCATTTGATGAGTTTTTATCCACCTTAAGTGCATCCCCAATCAATTCTAGGCTTGGTGCATTGTAGAAACATATTCCAAGAGAAGATGATGCATACAATGATGATGGATAAGCTACCTCAAAATTTTAGTCAATCAAATATGCTTTGTCCCTTCCAAATCCATTTGACATAGTTAAATGAGATCTTATCAAAAACCTCAAATGAATCATTTGTATGTTATCTTTTCATTTTTCCTCTTTCTTGTTTTTCATGGGCAACCTATTTTAGTCTTTATTTTAGAAAAAAAATTGTGTCCTTCAATGTATTATGCTTTATCTTTCTATCAAATTCTAGATTAAAAGAACCTATAATTGAAAATAGATTAATTCATCTATTTTTATTTTATAGTCCCAAATAGGTGGATTAAATTATTTTGTTGTTAAACAAATCTCGTACAATGTAATGTCCCCTTTTCGAAATGAAACCAAGTTGAAACTCAAATGCTCATCATTTATTTCTCATGGGCCTTGGGTATTTTTCTCTTGGAAAATAGGAGTATAATAATAACTCGAGAGGATCTTAATGTCATAAAAGGGGCCACTTAAGTGTTGGCATAGAGACCAAAAAATGTTTATATATCCCCCACACTGCACTGCGATGACCCATCATAATGCCTTGAAATCACCATAGAGTCAATGGTTAGTAGTAGGAAATGACTTCCGTTACGGCCCCAAATCCATTTCAATAAGCATTGATTACCATCAATAACTCAACGCCTCCTTTGACTTCATTCAACAAATAATAATATAACCTTTATTTGTAATTTTGACTCCTATAATAATAAGTCAGTAATTATAATAAGCATTAACTTGATCATTCAATGGTTGCGATAAAGGTAAATAGAAGCGGCTAGAATGATACAGTCAATCTTTGCAACTATTTTGATATCTTCTGAAGTTTCTGACAACAAGGATGTCGGCCTCCCAAAATCTTTGAATAATATCAGCTATCTTAAATCTTTAATTTGAACTTGCATATAATCACCCAATGGGGTGGGGTTATTACACTCATAGTTAGTTCCTCTCAAAAATCCAACTTGGATGTTTTAGTCTTTCTGCTTGTCATAACTAATGAAACTTAAAGGATGGTTTGATAGAGATGTGAAAAATGTAACCCACTGATTTTAATTATCCCATCTCTCTTCCATGCCAATGTTGGTGAATTATACTAGAGTTGAGTTAAGTCATCTTATTTTTTCATTGTATTTGTGCTTCGATGTGTGTGTCAAGCATGTCACTATGGGTTTCAAGTGACACCATGGGCATGTTAGTCTATTATGTGGTTATGTTATACCACTTTTGTTAAGAAAAAAATTGTTACCATATGTGTTTTTTCTATTAAAATCTTGAGTGAGCTTGTGGCATTACATTTGGTATCAAAGCCCAAGTTGTAACATTGGGAGCTCCAATTTATATGCTTGATTGATGTAAGTGTTCAATTAAAAAAAATTGGTTCCTTGCTCACCTTAGTGTGATGTGTAAGAATTGTGTGCATGTGTTAATATTTTTGTGTGTGGCATAGGAAGGATGCCTCCCAAATTGTGCCACCCTCATATAGCGAGAATGTTGATCTTGATTGTGAGTCACTTGGATGTTGGGTGTGCCATAGGTCAAATAGAAGTTGGGTGTTCCATAGATCAAACACTCTCTTGGAGTCAAACAAGATCAACTTAAAGATTAGTTGGGTGTGCCATAGGTTGTGGTTTTCCTTTAGAAGATATTAGCTAGATTGACCCCTCATCAAGGGGTAAGGTAGTTTGGATGTTCTCACCCCTCTCATGTTGGGGAAGAAGTTATGCATGAGGTGAATGCTATAAGATCCCTTGACAATCTAAATTGGATAAAGTACCCTTGCTAGATATACCCCACAAATGTTATAGATAGTTTTTAAATGACGATAATATGATAGCAATCCACATGATAAACCTTCTATGAGCTAACCCACCCACCTTTGAAGGTTCTACAAGTATAAAAAAGGTTGAGAATTGCCTCTTGCCCCTAAATAGGTGTTTTGTAATGCATCCTTATGGAAGTAACACTCAGGCTTGATGTGCCATTATGCACCTATATGGATTTGCTTCTACCTAATGGCAATAAGAGGAAGAGAAGCATCACTTGGATATTGCAACTATCTCATGGAAGACCTTTCTAGAATGGTTTCATTTCTAACATCTTTTTGAGCATTATAGACAACATCATGTAGATGAATTCCACAAACTTCAATAGTTGGGCATGAATATAGATCAACATGAGAACTATTTCTTTAAACTAAAGCAATATGCAAGCTTTGTTGAGGATGCAAAAATGTTAGTGTGGAGCTTTTTTAGAGGCTTAAATGCTCAAATTAGTGGAGGTGTTCGAGTATTAGAACCAAAGACCTTAGAGGTTTTCATAGAAAAGGCTAGTGAAGGGATATGTTGGATAGGTTGGTATTCAGGTAATGGGTCCCTACCAACTAGAAGAAATAGTGTGGGGGTCTCAATAGTAGTCTAAGAGGTCATGGAGGGCACCTACATGACCATCTAGGAATACCCAACAATAGAGGTAGAAGCCCAAGCAAGCCCCTCTAAGCAAGTAAGGTTATGGTGGGCTAACTTGTAGTCAAAGAAATGTGTAATGGCATCATAAGAAGTAGTCTCATCAACGAGTCCAAAGTGATTAGTCTAATTTTAGTCACTCAAACATCTAGTAGTATGCACCTCAAGAAGCCCCTACTCGATTTGGAAGATCCTATTATTCTTGTGGTCAAGAAGGACACTATGCAAGAACATTCCCTTTAGGAGCATCGGCAATTGGGGTTCAAAATATGGTACTGCCAGAACTAACAATGGGGGATGTGGACATATCTTATAGTGTTTGTAATAGTAGAAAACCACTACGTAGGGCATCATGGGACAATAGTTGAGACTCAGGTTTTTCGGATGGTGTTCATACTTCTATTTGATTTGATTATGGTGCTTTGAACTCTTTCATTTCTCTATCCTTGGTTGACTAGGCTTGAGACTACAATACAAGGTGATGAATGGAAAGTTAACTACTATTGTTAAGGTGGTTATAGATTCCCTCGTGAGTGGTTGTGTGTTGAGCCTTGGGGTCCTCACCACCACCATCAATTTGCAAATTCTACCTTTGGGATCATATGGGATAGTCCTAGGTATGGATTAGCTTGAATTGCACCAAAGAAGTATCAGTTATCATTCTAAGACTGTTAAGTGTGACAATGACTTGTCATTCAATTGAGGTAGGAAGGGTACCTGGACCCATATATCTTCACATGAATTCCACTATGCAGTTGAAACAGAGTATGTAGAAGGGGTGTCAAATGTTTGATATCTCAATGAATGACCTTTTAGAGAGTGAATGCCATGAGGTATCTCTAAACAATCATCCCCTCTTAAGGGATTTTTCTAACATGTTTCTTTGTGTGATTAGTAGTATGTTACCTAAGTGAGATTTAGAATTTTGCACAAACCTAATCCCATGAGAAAAACCTATCTTGCATGTGCCATAGTACATGACCACTTAGGAGCTTATCGAACTTCAATTGTGATTAGAGTTGTTAGAAAAGAACATATTTTTCCTAGTGTGCCCCCTTGGGGTGCAACAATTATCTTTATGAAGAAAAAGGATGGATCCCTTTGGTTGTGCATCAATTATCGATAATTGTATAATGTGATGGTGAAGAATTGATATCCCTTGCTAAGAATTGATGATCTATTTGATTAGATGAAGGGAGCTACGGCATTTTTAGAAAATGATCTAAAGTCTAGATGTCATCAACTCCATATCCATGAGACAGATATCCATCATATTGTATTTCCTACTCACTATGGAAACTACAAGTTCATTGTAGTTTCATTTGAGCTAACAAATGCTCCATTTATGTTTATGAGCTTGATGAATGGGTTGTTTTGTACCTACCTTGACCGATTTGTTCTCATATTTCTTGGTGATAATTTGGTTTATCCATGGATAATGGAGGAGCATGAGGTCCATTTGTGCCAGGTTCTTCAATCTTTACATAATAACCAACTTTTTGGTAACTTATCAAAGTGTGAATTCTCCAACCCTAAGGTGAGGTTGTAATATGCAACCTTGTTTTTCCTTTCTTTTTTTGTTTTGATGAATTTTTTGTGATATATTTGAATGTTTGATACAACAGTATAATGCAACAAAATAGAAGATATTGCAATAATATTTTCAACTCAAAAATTGAACATTACATAGGGAATACATAGCTAAAAATTCAAGATTTTTATATCAGCTTAAATACTCAGTATTTTCACAAAATATTGACAACCCAGTTCATAAAATATCCCCTATTATCTAAATAACAATACCCAAAAAAATTGGGAGTTACAAATCATGAACTCACAAGTAAGATATGCCTCAAAACCTCTAAAAATGGATGTCAACTATAAGTAACACCTCCAATGGAAGAAATGACGCCAACACAATGCTCTCCAACCCTAGGTGACCTCCCAAGAAGTAGCGTGCTTTCCCAAAACCCTAGCTACCCCTTCAAATACTCTAAACTCCTCTCAAAATGTATGGCCATCATGAGAGCCACTATTACTCCTCAAATTTGTTGCTAATGGTCTCCAATTTTCTCAATAGGATGATCTTTCAAATCTAAAATGTATATATGAAGCTCAAACTATGAATATCTAACCACAATGAAGCTCAACTATGATTCATGAAGTGAAATCACCAAGAATCCTCCAAATTGGGTCTTCTAACAACGTAGAGAATGTTGTTTGCAAGGAATTTCGTCCTCACAAACCCTAGATGAAGAACCAGCTCCTCCAACCAAAATAACAAAGATATCAACCAAGAATGAATGGAAAATGAACCACAAAAGGGCTTAAACAACATCCTCCAAATCCCAAGCCCCAAATAGAGAGGATATTTTATTTAATATTTAAGACTTCATTAAGTCTCCAATTTGGGTGCCCATCTCTAGGTAAATAACTTGACCCCCTTTTTAAAATGACTTATGACTCCTCATGGGCCTCTTTTAAAATGCACTTTAATATATTTAAATAACATAAGTTAAATATTTAATTTAACTTCAATAACTGAAGAGAAAATAGAAGAGTTTCCAATAATCTACAAATCTTAAGGATGGAGAGGAGCGCAGCGCAGCGAACGGGTGAGAAGCAAAGTGCAGGAGGAATTTTGAACTCCTCTGATAATGGAGATGACGATGGAGAGGGGTTTGATGCTACTACAGATGCCCTAGCAGGTTCGTCAGCTTCTTTGGGTGCAAATTTTCTCTTTAAACCTCCTTTGGAGCTTTGGGTTGCAAGTTTTTTCTCTGCAGCTATTTTTTCTTTGGCCTTGTCTTTGGCAGACGGATGTTTGGGTTTCCTGTCATCCTTTCCTTCTCTGTGCTACGTGGATTTCATTTTTGTTTCCCTCATCTTTAAGACCTCACGACTTTTGAGGGGAGCATCTCTTTCTCCGTCTGAGGGCTCATGTTTGATGTCTCCCGCTTGGAGCTTACCGCTTCCTAGGTAGTCTGTGTTCTTTTTTATGTGCTCTTTGGAAGAGCCTATTATTGATGTGCAAAAGGTTTTCCTATCCTTTTTCTTCCCTTATGGTGATGCTTTGGCTACAGGGATCTTTCAAGGAGAGTTTCTCCTTGGTGGCAGTGTTGGGGATTTCCTGCCTCATAGCGTTGTTCGAGTTGGGAGTCTGGTGGTGGACTTCAGGAATTTCCTCTATGGTCTTTGGTGGAGAAGCGGTCGCTTTGTGGCTTCTTATGTTGTTCTGGATCTTCTAGGGCTCTCTTTCAAAGCTATTGGGTACCCTTTTTGGTTAACATGGTCCTCATTTTCAAAGGGGGTTGACATTTGTTCTTGGCTTTGGGCTCTCTTTTGGAGGAGCTTTCTGATGTTGGAATTGACTTGTAAGTTCGCGCTTCTTTTGGCTATCTTTAGGACCCCCTTATGCTTCACTATGCTCTTCTTCAGCTTGGGGTCTATTTTCCTCTGCAAATAGATTTGTATATGTATGATCTTGCATGAGGTGCTCTACTTGATGGTTGGGTTGTTGACCCAAATGGTGTTCTGTTGTTGGAGGGTCTTTTCTGCTCTCTATGGGTCGGATGGGCTTTTTTTCATGTCTATTCTGAAGACCCAATTTATTTTTTGTTATGCTCTTGTTTTGGCTCTTGGGTGGTTGGCTGGGTTATTTTTCTTGCTTATCTTAAAGGTCCAGTTTATTTTGTTGTTCTTGTCCCTCTCTTTACTCCTGTTCCAGGTATGCCTAAGGTTGTTGTGATTTTTTTTGCTGGTGTGGTGGCTTTGCTCTTGGTTCTACAGCTTGTTTCTTCTATAGAGGTGAAGACTGATCCTATTGAGGTGAATTCCTCTTCTATAGAGGTGAAGATGGATGTTGTGGGTATGGGTGGAAGCTCCTTGCTCTGGTTTTGTCAGTTGTTGTCCCTTTTGAGGTGGGAGTTTCTCCTTTTGGGGTGGAGTCTGTGGCTACTGGTGATCTCTGGATTCAGTGGAAAAAGTGCTCATGTGTTCCTTTCCAATAGAGGGGAACTCTTTCCTTCATTCTGGAGGTTGAGTTGACTTCTTGGTTGGACTGGTGTTTTAAAGAGATTTTTCCTTCCTCTATTTTGCCTTGTATTTCTCGTATTGAGGTTGATAATCTTGGTGGAATATTTGTTTTGATTGGGGACTCTTGTTGCCTTCATCTCTTTGGCTCAATGTTGTTGTTACTGAGCAGATGGTTTGATGCAGCTTGGCTGCTTTGGTGCCTGACTGTTTCAGGTTTTTTTGCTAGTCTCTTTAGGTTCTAGGTCCCAGTCAAAACTTGGTTGTTAAGGGTTTAAGGTCCCTTCAAAACCTGTTGGATGCAGCTTGTATTGATCAGAATATCTTGGTTAGGTGATGTTGATGGGTTGTAGTTGGTTTTTTGTTTATTTCTCTAGTAGCTTCTTTGCCTTGTAAAGGGTTTTAGGTCCCTTCAAAACCTTCTTGTACTAGGTTTCGGGTCCCATCAAAACATGTTTGTCCCCTAATCAAAAACTTTAATAACTCTACATTATTCAAAATGCAAATACTAATCAATGCCTGAACATTGAAATTGACACCCACCAGCAATTCTAAAAATAGCAACACTAACGACTAACCCACTGGTGCCTAAAACTGACTTACTAAAAATAGTAAGTACAGAAGAATCACCCTAAAAACATTCCAAACAAAGGCATCATGCTCACAACAATGTTTGGAACCCAATTGGCCACTAACCACTCCCAAACCACAGGACAAAACACCTCCAAAGTCCCCTAACCACACACATTAGCCTACGGGAACCAATAGAATAGGCTAACGGTCCGCTATACTGAACTAATTATGAAGGGGACATTACATTCCACCCTCCCCAAAATTGCTTGTCCTCAAGCAATTGTAATTCTGGACGCTGTAAAATCTATTCACTCTCCCATATTGCATCCTCTACCGGTAAGTTTTTCCATTTGACCAAAAATTCTTTGATGACCCTCTTCCGAAGAGTATGCTCCTTGGTACAATGATCACCTCTAGAATCAATATCAACTTACCCTCTTCATCTAAGGGTGGCAACTCAAATGAAGGAACCACATTATGTCCCAATGCCTTCTTGAGCCTGGATACATGAAAAACATTGTGAACCCTACTCGTACCTAGTAACTCAAGCTCATAGGCAATCTCTCCTATCCTCCTAGACACTCTAAAAGGACCATAAAATCTTGGCTTAAGCTTCTATGCTCCACTCCTCGTGAGAGTAGACTATCTATACGGTTGAAGCCTCAAATACACCATGTCCCCAACCTCAAAGTTGTGCTCTGTATGGTGTTGATCAACATAAAGCTTTTGTTGATTTTGTGCCTGCTGTAAATTTTTCTTCAAATACTTCATCACACTTGGCTCTCTTGTAATAAATCCCTTGCCTTGGGTGCTTTATTATCTCCAAATAACAGATCCAAGAAGTTAGGTATCTCATACCCATACAAAGCCATAAACGGTGGCATCCTAATGGACATGTGATAGGTGGTTTTGTAACAATACTCACCAAGGTGCAACCATTTGATCCAAGCCCTTTGTTGTCCTAAAACATAATTTTTGAGATACCCCTCCACCCATTTGTTCACTATCTTTGTTTGTCCATATGTCTATGGGTGGTAGCTAGTACTAGGAGTGAGCTTAGTCCCACTCAATCTAAAGAGTTCCTTCCAAAAGAGACTAGGGAACTTGTTGTCCCTGTCATTGACTATGCTCTTGGGCATCCCATACAACCTAAATATCTCTCTAAAGAGGAGATCGTCCACCTATGATGCAGTATGTCACTAAAATAGCATAGAAATGAGAAAATTTAGTCAACCTGACAACCACAACATATATGTAGTTCTTACCATGTACCTTAGGTAACCTAATGATGAAGTTCATAGAAATGCATTCACATTTCTAATTAGAAATGGGTAAGGGTTGAAGTAAGCCAATTAGATAAGTGTGTTCATTCTTGTTCTGCTGGAAAATAGGACACTCTCTAACATACTTAAGGACTTCATTTTTAAGTCATTTCCAAGTGAATCTCTCTTGGATCTTCCTGTATGTCTTGAAAAACCTTGGATGACCAGCCATAGGTGCATCATGAAATGTTCTCAATATCTTCACCTTAAGCTGAGAATAAGGCACAAAAAAAAATGATCCTTATATATAATTAGCTCATTAATCACTATAGACATGTCATCATGAGTTGTGTCCTCTACAATTCTTGTTTCCCAAGAATCCTTAGCATACTCTACTACAATTAATTCCCTCCAATCAGTACATATCTCCACAAGAGAACATAAACAAGGCCTCCTAGAAAGTGCATCAACAACTACATCCTTTTTCCCCTAGACATATGCAATGTCAAAATCATATGCATGTAGTCTGCTTACCCACTTTTGATGCCTATCATTGAGGTCCTTCTAGTTCATGAAATATTTGATGCTATTGGTATTTTAATGTTATTGTGGTCAGTTATAATAATAAATTTACCCCCAACTAGGTATGGTCTAAACTTGGCCAAGGCATGCATAATGGCCAACATCTCTTTGTCATAAATAGAATAGCTCCTTTCCACACCTCTTAACTTTCTGCTCTCAAATGCAATGGGGTGTCTGTCCTACATCAGAACAAAACCAATCCCCTCTCCTGAAGCATCACATTCCAACTCAAATGATTTTGAGAAGTCAAGTATGGCTAACACTAAACATGAGGACATCACCTGTTTGAAGTGCTCAAAACATCCTTGTGTTGAATCTGACCATTGGAAAGCTTTTTTCTTCGTTAAATTTGTAAGCGGCGCTGCAATCTGTGAGAATCCCTTAACAAACCGCTTGTAGAACCCACATAACCCAAAGAATCCCTTGAGTAAGTTTCGTAGGGGTAGGCCACCCCTTTGCATTGATGATGTGACCAAGGTACAAAAGCTCTGTCATACCGAAGTCACATTTGGACAACTTAGCATAAAGAGACTCACTCGCTAGGATGCTCAAGACCTCAAGATGTTGTGAGTGCTCCTCCCAAATTTTGCTAAAAATCAGGATATCATCAAAGAATATCAAAACAAATTTCCTCAACTATTTTTTGAAGACCCGGTTCATACAACTCTAAAAATTAGCTAGAGCGTTCATCAAACCAAAGGGAATCACCAAGAACTCAAAGTGCCCAAAATGACACCTGAAAGCAATCTTCTCTATATCTTGTTCCCTCATCTAGATTTGATGGTACCCTGACCTCAAGTCTATTTTGGAGAAATAACAAGCACCATGCAACTCATCAATTAGCTCATCTATTCTAGGAATGGGATACCTTTTCTTTATTGTCTTCTTATTAAGGGCCCTATAATCAATGCACATCTGCATAGTCCCATCTTTTTTCCTTACCAACACAACTGTTGATACAAATGGGCTCTCTCTAGGTCTAATGTGCCCCATCTCCAACAACTCCTTAATTATCTTTTCAATTTCATCTTTATATCATTTTGGATGTCGGTGAGGAGTAGTTATCACTGGTTTGGCCCCATCCTCGAGCTCTATGACATGCTCTATTCCTCTCTCTAAAGGAACCGCATGAGGAATACTCCCAAACACCTTGCTATGCTTTGATAGCAATATATGAATATCAGGATGGTAACTGTCCTTCTACGGATCTCCCACTATAGGCATGATAATCTACACTTTGATGCACACTCCCCTTGGTCATGTTTGATTAACCGTTCCATCCTTTTGAAGGATATCACTCTTGGCCCCCATCTGATAATCCCCTAAGAACAATTTTCTTCCCATTTGACTTGAATTTCATTTCCATTTTCTACAAGTTGAAAGAAAAATCTACAAGAGATTTCATCCAATCCATCCCTAGGACCACACCAGTGTCTCCTACATTAACCACAGAGTTCATCTATCAATTCATATTCATCCAATTGAATTTTCAAATTTGAAACCTTTTGAGTAGAAGAAAGTTTGTACCCATCAGCTACCATCACCTTGAATCCTTCATGCTCTTCTATCTTTAGACCTCTCCTAGCCATAAACTTCTCATCAATGAAGTTGTGTAGCACCTGTTTCAATCAAATCTATGATTTTTTGTCCCTGTAAAACACCTCTCACCTTGAATGTAACTGCTTTCTAGATGCTAGAGAGTTGGGCAATGGTCCTATCACTAGTTTGCTTCTCTTCTAAAGAGATTTCCTCATCACTACTTTCAGAATCTGTTTGTTGATCTGATTTTTTTGATATAGATTCTTCAGTAGAAAAGTACTCCAATTGTTTGGCCTTAGCCTTCAGACTGCACTTATGAGATAAATCCCAAGGTTCCTTGCAATGGAAGCACAATTTCTTCCTCTAAAGCTCATTAAGTTGATCATTATCAAGTTTCTTTGAGTCTTGTTTGGGCTTATGGGAATCACAATAAAAATGCTTCTTGTCTTTGTCTTTCTTGTGCATAAATCCCTTGGAATGGAATTTAGTTTTGGAAGTAGAAGACTCCATATCCCTAGCCCTCTTAATGGCTTCCTGCAAAGTAGTTGGATTAAGTCCCTTAACCCAACCACATAAGGGATCTGAAAGCCCATAAATAAAGAGAACAATCAGCCTCCTCTCTAATATATCTTTAACAAGCACTGTGAGTCTAAAAATCAACCACATAGTGGTCCACAGTACCCCACTATTTGAGTTGAGCCAACTCCTTAAAATGCAACTCAAGGTCTTTCATGTTAAATCTATCAATTAGCCTCTTTGTGAACTCTGCATAAGTATCAATCTAATCATGTCCCATGGTGATCATCCCATGATGCCACCACTTATGAGCAATCCCATCCAAATGAATAGTGTCATATTTGATGGCTTTATCTTCTAGCATAGGATTCAGTTGAAAATATGTCTAATTTTTGCACCCAAGCCCTCACAATAGACTTCGCTTTGCCATCAAAAAACAAAATTGTGAGCTTCCCAACTTTCCTCTATAAATCATTGTTATGTGCTCTTCCACCCATGTGAGGTTTATGCTTCATTCTAAGGTCACAATAGTCTCTGAAAGTCATCTTTGCATGGATCTACGGATCTGAATCCCTCCAATCTTGTAAGAACTCATCCTATAAATCATTGAAGGTGGGTTCATTTCCAACTTGGGGTTGGATTCTAGGTGGAAAAGTAGGCATAAGAGGCCTAGAAGAAGTTGTCCTAGTATGTTGATCAGAAGGTCTATTGTTCACATAATGTTCGTTATTCCCATTATTATTGTCATTGTTGCTATTGTTGTTTCCCCCATTGTTGTTGTTTCATATCAAATGTTTGTCATTAGGGATACCATTTGTGCCAAACTTCGTTGTAACTCTCGCTGCCCTCTTACCAAATCATTAATCATATCACGGGTACTTGGTTCCTCATGACCCCTATTATCCTCGTTATCCCTATCTCTGTCACCCATACTTGTTTCTACTCTTTCTTCACCAACAACAAGAAATATAGGAGTCTCTTCAATGTTAGGATTTGACATGTTTCTCCCCAAATAATACTAAGGTTGATTATGCATCACTCATAGACTGTTGTTTTATGTAATGCAACCCTCTAGGATGGCAGGATACACTACTCTAATACCACTATAATATGGAGCCCTGTTTTGTCTTTGTTTTTTTTTTTTTTTGATGAATGCTTTGTGACATATTTGCAATGTTTCATACAACAATATAATGTAGCAAAATAGAAGATATTGCAATAATATTTTCAACTCAAAAACTAAACATTACATTGGGAATACATAGCTGAAAAATTTAATTTTTATATCAGCTTAGATACTCAATATTTTCACAAAATATTGACAACCTAATTCATCAAAAATCCCCTATTATCTAAAACAACAATACCCAAAAAAATTGGGAGTTACAAATCATGAACTCACAGGTAAGGTATGCGTTGAAACCCTCTGAAAATGGATGTCAACTGCAAGTAACACCTCCGATGGAAGAAATGATGCCAACACAATGCTCTCCAACCCTAGGTGACCTCCTAAGAAGCAGCACGCTTTCCCAAAACCCTAGTTTCCCCTTTAAATACTCCAAACTCCTCTCAAAATGTTTGACCAACTCTAGAAAATGGTACGACCAACATGAGAGCCACTATTGTTCCTCATATCTACTGCTAATGATCTCCAATTTTCTCAATAGGATGATCTTTCAAATCTAAAATGTATCTATGAAGCTCAAACTGTGAACCTCTGACTGCAATGAAGCTCAACTATGATTCTTGAAGTGAAATCACCAAGAATCCTCTAGACTGTCTTCCAACAACGTAGAGAATGTTGCTTGTAAGGGATTTCATCCTCACAAGCCCTAGAAGAACCAGCTCCTCCAACCAAAATAACAAAGATATCAACCAAGCATGAATGGCAAATGAACCACAAAAGAGCTTAAAGAGCCTCCTCCAAACCCCACACTCCAAATAGAGAGGATATTTTATTTAATACTTGAGACTTCATTAAGTCTCCAATTTGGGCACCCATCTCTAGGTAAATAACTTGGCCCTGTTTTTAAAACGACTTATGACTCCCCATGGGCCTCTTTTAAAACACTTGAATATATTTAAATAACGTAAGTTAAATATTTAATTTAACTTTAATAACTATGTTATTTAAAATACAAATACTATTCAATGCCCAAAAATTGAAATTGACATGACCCACCGACACTGCTAAAAATAGTAACACTGACAATTGGCCCATGGTGCTTGAAACTAACTTAATAAAAATAGTAAGTACTAGAAAATCACCCTGAAAACATTCCAAACAAAGGCATCATGTTCACAACAACGGTTGGAACCCAACTGACTACTGACTACTACCAAACCACAAGACGAAACACCTCTAGAGTCCAATAACCACACATATTAACCTACGGGAACCAACAAAATAGGCTAACAGTCCACCATACTAAACTAATTAGGAAGGGGACATTACAAAGGTGCTTGGGCCATGTCATCTCTAGTGAGGGTATTTAAGTTGATCTCTTGAAGATCTAGGCCATTGTGGATTGGTCAACTCCCACAAATGTTTTTGAGGTCAACAGTTTCATGGGACTAGAGGGTTATTACCACCAATACGTCTTGTACATTTCTAAGTTGGCTCATCCAATTACTTCTCTACAAATGAAATGGAAGAAATTTCTATGGTCAAAACTGAGTGAGAAAGCCTTTCAGGGTTTGAAAGAACCATTAGCTAGTGTACCAATGCTTGCAATGCTTGCTCCTACAACAAATTTTGTAGCTTGTACAAATGCATCATTAAAAGGTTTGGGGTTGGTCCTTATGCAAAGGGTCAAGTGATTGTTTGAGTTAGGAAGCTTAAAGATCATGAGTTAAACTACCCCACACAATTTGAAGTTGGTAGCAATTCATGCACTTTTACGTTGGAGACATTTCATTTCATAACACTGATTTAAGCTTCGCAATGACCATTGTAGCTTACAGTGCATGTTCATGTTGTTGAACCTAAATGCTCGACAACATCAATTGATGGAATTTTTGTGGGAATATGATTTTGGTGTTCAAAACATCATGGGAAAGGAGAATGTGGCCATTGATTCTTTGAACAGAAGGTAGCATGAAATCTCAATTTTATCCCTAAGAACGGATCTATTGTGACATATTTTGGAAAGGCTTCTAGATGATTCATAATATGAGGAGGTTAAAGCAAAGCTAAAGTCTCAGAATACCTTTAGAGGAAAGTTATTCAAATTATTCTGATGGACTATTACAACATTTTGGTCATATCAATGTTTCAATGGCCTTCATTATGTTGTTATGTTTGAGCCCTGTCATCATGCTCTTTATGCTACTAATCCGGGTGTAAAGAAAAGGCATGTCAATCTTTGGTAATTGTTCCATTAGGTGAGAATAAGGCACATTACAAAGTTTGTTGCTAGATGTTTTGAGTGTCAAAGAGGTGAAAGTTGAACATCAACAAGTTGTAGCTCTCCTACAACCTCACAATGTTCCTAAGTGAAAGTGGGACACAATTTTAGTAAATTTTATTATTGGGTTATTTGTTTATTCTCACCATCACAATGCCATCATGATTGATAGTAGACATACTACACAAATTAACCAAGGTAGCCCATTTTTCACCCATGAAGACATCTTACAATGTTGCATCAATGGCACATACCTTTATGGAGGGCATTGTATGTCTACATGGAATACACCGTAGGATCATTTCAAACGATGATCCACATCTTTACAACTTGCTTTGGGTGCCCGCCTTAATTCTAGTTTCGACCATCACCTCGAAATTGATGGTCAAACAAAAAGAGTGAATCAAATGTTAGAAGACATACTTGTACTCTAACAAATCTGCAATCCATTTTTTTCAACCTAATAAAAGATCACATAGTGGGATCTTGAACATTAATTTAAATTTAATCCATCATTTTTTGGATTAAATAAATGTTTAATAAATTTTGAGACAATGAACGTCCTATCTTAGTAAGCATAATTTGATTTCCAAATACAAAAAATTACTCAAGACGTTATCTAATTGCATCTAACCAAGCCCCATATTAATCCAATATAACAAAGAAACTACAGCAAACTACCATATGAGCCTTTAGCGTATTAATTGTGGATTTCCATAGAGTGTCTTGATTAAAAGCCCTTATCTTTATTCGAATCGTGTAAGCATAATAATCTCAATTGATCTCAGTTTGAAGAAGTGAAGCGTAAAGCCAAGATTTTCACTTCATAAAGATGGACAACTTTCAATTAGAAACTACTAAAAAAAAATTAAGGGATTTATGAGACTAATTGATTTTGGAGGCCAACTTTCAATTAGAAACTACTAAAAAAAAATTAAGGGATTCATGAGACTAATTGATTTTGGAGGATGTCATACATTGATGAAATGAACTATTCTATCAAATTCAATGACACCACTATAAAACATTAATAAATCATCTTTCATAAACCACTCGTTTAAAAACCAATCACTACATTTGCTTTGAAAAAGTAGAGCAGCTTTTCGGTTGGCATTCAAAGGTCTCAATTGAGATTAGCATACACTCAATTTGAAGAGATTAAGGCTACGACATTTTATCAATATGCTAAGAAGACTGGCATCCCCTGAGGAGGGGTGACAAAAAAATATTTTTTAATTAAATAATTAAAACTAAATAGCAATATTAACATCTAATAAATTTAATTTCTCTGACCCAAATCACATCAACATACCTTACTTATTTACATGAACACTAGTCTGCAAGAGTGTGATCAAATAAAGTAATTTAAAACTTGTCCAAAGTTTTCTGGAAAAAAGGTACTCATAATTTCTTACCATAAAAACTTCATTTAGGAGCACAGCATGCACTTGCATCTTAACAAATCACATGTTGATACGATATAATAAGGATCCCACAAGAGACTATCATATTAATAATAGGTCTCCAAGAGAGACCTAAAAACAAGCCCTTGTCTTTATTTGAATTGCGTACTCGTGCTAATCTCAATTGCCTACTTTGTAAAAACAAAGCATCAGTCCATTTTCATCTCATTAAAAACTAAGGAAGATGGTCACGGTTCAACTAGAAGCTGCCATAAAATAAAGTGTTAATCGAAGTTATTTCTCGTGGGATTTCATACATTGGTGACAAACTATTCCATCAAATTCCACCTAAAAGGATGTGATACAGCCATAAAACTATAACAAATCATCTTTGATAGAGCACTCATTTAGACCCAAGCACTACTACATTTGCTTTGAAAATGCTGAAGCTCTAGGTATGGATGAGCACCACTCAACTGGCATTTTAGGAGAGAATTGAAATTAGCGTGCAGCCAATTTGAATAGAAATGAAGGCGCGGGCATATTATCAGTATTCTAAGACGGTTATCCCCTGAGAAGCGGCATTTGATGGTTAAAACTAAATAGTTGTGGTAACTAATATATTTTTTTCTCTTAAGGTGGCCCAAATGGCATTAACGTGCCCAAATGGCATTAACGTACTTGATTAGAGTTACCTACATAAGAAGCACTATTCTGCAGTCCATGTTTTTTCATCCTATAATGAGAAATCATGAAGTGTGTGATTCAATACATTGCTTAAATCCTCTCCAAAATTCCTTAAAAAAAATTGTTCCATAATCTCCTGGACTGTGAAAACCTAATCCTCGTTATGTATACTTTGATCTCCAGACAGAAGAAATTACTCGGTAGCAAAGCATTCAACTGCTTCTTGCCAAGCCACATATTAATACAATACAATAAGGACTCTTCAGAGACTGCCGTTTAATCCTTCAGGTGAGTATGTTTGATTACCAAAGAAACGGATTAAACAAGCAGAATCTTTAAACAGGAAGTTTTTTATTCAAATGAAACCAGAAGGAAGATCTTTCCCACCCCCAACCTAAAATCAGCAATACCCTCATGCAGCTGATTTATCTCCAACGAAATACGAATATGATATGTTTTCTACCATTTAATTTTATAATTATCATCTCCTGAAACATCTTTTTTTGGATTGCCTCATTTTCCACTTTTAGCAGTTTCAATAGCACAAAATTTTATACTCTCAATATAAATAGATAATCTTCAAGCTGACATGTTTGCATCAAGCTTCTCCAACAGCGCACTTCACCAAGGAGATTTTGGTGATCTTTAAACATTTGCAGTTATACAAAGATGCTCTTCATTCTCTGAAAAATATATAAATGCTGAACAGGATAGAACGTTCATTATCTTCATTGATGCTGAAAATATATAAATGAATGACAGACCTGTCAATTTTCATACCACACACATCAGTACACATCTTTTAGAAGAAATCTATATTTTCATCATCCCATCCATAAATAGATCCCTACTGAGTTTGCATACTTTTTTCAAAAAAACATTGAAAAAATAACCATCGCCCATACCAGTTTAATAATGAACAGGTCCTACCAACCTAGAATCACTCTCTTTAGAACTTAAAAATGAAGTTACACACTTGACTGCAAGTGAAAGAGTAAGAATGAAACTCACCACTCGATGACAGATTATTGTAAATCTCAAAGAATCTAAAAAACAAAATATTCAAAATTTTAATAAAGCGCTAGGGATTTCCCAGCTTATGAAAAACCAACCTCAGATGAACAGACTTTTATCAACGTAGCTACCAAATAGTCAATTGAATATCAGAACAAAGAATTGACAAATTTAAAATAGTTTGTAGTTTGTAGTAACAAAAACCATCATAAGATACACGTAGAGTGTTCAAACTTAATGGAAATGCAATGAATTCTTGACTACCTAGAGATTTTAATAAAACTCATTTTCTTAAAATTCTGCAGAGCATAGCATGTTATTTTTATTATCATTTGTCATGGCCTCCTTTAATTTAATGTAATACTTCCCCATCCTAACCGCTACCCCTACCAGTCTGTCTTGTGAGGATTTTAAAAAAATCTCTTTAAGCATAGCATGTTATTTTTCTATTATCATTTGTCTGGGCTTCCTTTAATTTAATGTAATACTTGCCTCCTACCCACCTCCCCACCTGTTGACGGGTATTTTATGATCGCACCAACATAGAATAAAGTTTACAAGGGTCACTCTATCCTCTCTTGATCAAAATCTCCTGCATGCTAAGATTGCGAAAGATCATGCATTCAACTCCAAGGTTCCTTTATGCAATGGATGTAGACTCAGTTGGCTTGATGTGATTTGCTGGTATTTCAAGGGGACTTACACAATTGTTCACTCGGGAGAAAGGGGTTTTCAAGATCCAGAGAATTTATCAATGAAGCTCAGATTTCCTAAACTAACCAGAAAGTGCAGAATTTGAATGGTTGTAGGGATTAGAAATGCTATGGTCTACTCTAGGCGCGAGACGTGGAGGTCAAAATTCACAAGCTTCAACCGAGCTTTGCTTCGCCTCACCTCGGACAGCTTCCACATAACTGGTGCAATCTTCAAAGGAGTAACTAGAGGTATTTAGATCACAACTTAACATAAAGATACCATCGCAATGACACATACCAACATATAAATCATAATCGAAGTTAAGTCCAAACTGTTCCAGTTGACCACACAAGATGAACTCACCATCAATGAGCCCACTAGTGGCATGGATTAACGAAGTTGGCTTAATTCAACCACCACATTCCACAACTATCAAAGTGCATGAATTAAAATCTACTTTACTTTAAGGTTCTACGTGAATCGGAAGGACGAAGAAATCTTGCTAGCTACCCACAATAAAAGATGAAACCACAAGCAATGATAACTCTTTTTATTATAGGAGTGTTCACAACATTCTCTTACAAAGCATTCAATTTGAAAACTTTCCTTCCTCTTCCTATCTATCAATCTATCAATCTATGCTATGCTATCAATCTCTCTCTATTCCTCCTCTATGATCTCTGCTATTCTATATGATACAAATAAGGGGGGAATGCCCCTTTTATAGTTGGCCAATTCCAATGGACTCCTCAGATTCAATTACAATGAAGGGCTTAGATTGAGCCACATAAGCCCTAGTCAAGATTCTGCCCTAAAAACTGTCAGAAAGTGGAGGGGTAATAAATGAGTACAGAATGCCCACTCTCTCCCTTTGACCATTATGAGCAATTAATGCCCACCATCTTCCAGAAGATTCTCGTCCAGAAACGCGTTCCCATTGTTCTTCTCCTTGACTGCAAACTCGATGAATCTGGCCAACACAGCCTCAACCTCCTGAACTGAAATGGGTGGAACGTGGTTGAGCTACAATTCAAGCACTGTGACCGCCTGTCCCTGCCGAATACAAGACTTTCTCCAAGCTTCTAAGGCATCCTGAGTACTCTGTATAATGTTGGATAAGGTTGAAATATTCTCAAAATCCACCTGGGCGAATGATCTCACGTCTGAGAAGAAGGGCTCCAATCTGCTCCTTAGGCCATCTACAGTCACCTCCTCTGGGGTCAACCTTTTGGCAAATAAGGCTTCGAGTGTGTGTTTAAGACTCCTTCCTGTATGTTTCCCATGGCCTTTCTAACTTTAATTGACTATGCCCATGCTGTATCAAAGAAGCCTGGCCAGTGAATGCTAAAGAATACCAATCGGGGAAATCATACCTATCACCCTCCTGAATTACACCTCCCTCGACCAAAGTTTGCACAGGCATATGCATCAAGGCTGCCAGACGAGGAACAGTTTTATCCTAGTAGATGTGGACTTTGCTCCATGCTGTATCAAAGAAGCCTCGGCCAATGAATGCTAAAGAATACCAATCGGGGAAATCATACCTATCACCCTCCTGAATTACACCTCCCTCGACCAGAGTTTGCACGGGCATATGCATCAAGGTTGCCAAGCGAGGAACAGTTTTATCCTGGTAGATGTGGGCTTTGCTCCAAGCCAGATCAACATTTTCCATGCGAGCAAGAATGTTGGAGGCCTGCTAGAAAGAATAGGCGAGATCATCCATGAATTTCTCTCCCTCCGTGCGAACATTGCCAACCCACTTGTCCGCGTCTTGAGCCATCCTCTTCAAATCCTCCAAGCCGCTGACTAATTCTCTCGGAAGCTCAGCTAGGAGATCAATTGTTGGATTCTCCTGCCCACACGGACGTGCCAGGTGCTGCACATAACCAATCAAAGTCCTATGCTCCTTCAACTTTTTGTATTTTCCTTCTGTTCGGAGCAATCTATCCTTCAAAGCTTGATAGGAGCTGTCACATTCTTCAATTATCTGAGCTCCTGTAGGGCAGCCCAACTCCACAGTAGTGACCACATAATTTTCAAGTACAGCTTCATCTCGGTCACACTCTACTCTCGAAACAGCTACATGAAGTGTGCGAGAACCAGTTTCATCAGTAGATATCTTTGAATATTTCCTGGCTCTCTTCTTTTCCGATGGCCCATTGATTCTGCTCAGGAATTCATCCATCTCGATCACTGAGTCAGTCTCCTCCTTGTTGGCGCTTAAATTAGCACCTCTGGAGTGTTGATTGTAAACGTTCAACTATTTCAAATGTTTTGCAACATTTCTTCGTTATTTAAAGAGAAGTCCCTCTCTGCAAAAAGCAATGCGTAAGGAAGGGAATGGTAAACTAAGGTTCCTGTCTTTTTGTACTTCAGCGGTAGGACACAAGGGTGCACAAACACAATGCGCCGTAGCTAAGCTTTTCTCTGGTTTCTGCAGATCTTAACTACGACTATTCTAGCTTTTAATCTATCCAAAACCTTCAAGGTAAACAAAGCACGAGGGTAAAGGAGCGGGAATGAAGGGTTGGGTCACCTAAATTCGCCGTCTCCTGAGAATATGGCCGAGGCTCTGAACTCTCGGATATACACCGAGATAAGGTTGGTACAAGCAAACACTCTTTACGGTAAACTGGATCTAAGACCTGCCAAGGAGGAGGAACCCCTATCCGAGGTATGGGCTAGGAAACGGTTTACAAGAAACAACAAATAAACGATGTCTTGGCCAACAAGCTTGCTAAGGAGGAGGAACCCCTATCCGAAGTATAGATTGAAGGACAATACATTAAACAACAACGATAACTGTCAATGACAAATATCCAAGGAGGAGGAACCCCTATCCGAGGAGGGAAATGAAACAAGCAGCTATTAGATACAAGACGTGGAAATAGCTCAAATAGGTAGATCAAAATGCAAGCGCCTTCTGATATTCTTCTTCAAGCTTCATCAACGAATTACAAAGGTTGGGATAGCAAAGGCACGAAATCATGCACAATTACAATCGACCAACGAACTCTCATCCAAGAGTGAACAAATATCCGCTTTCAAAGCTGTTGGCAACAATGGCGCAGCAATTTTGCATAGCAAGTAAAAGTTAAACAAACAATGAGCCCAAGGCTCTTATTTATAGAACTCAAAGGAGTGGGCAACCCCAAAATCTCCTTGAGTTAACAATGAGTTCTTGCCAATCAATTAGCAAGATTTATTCCTAAAAAGGGGGAACAAGCAGTTAACTGGAAGACTACTTCAGTTAATTGAAAGTAAACAAAGAGTCAACTGGAAACTACTTCAGTTGACTGAAAGTAAACTAAAGGTGAACTTTATTGTAAGTATCCCTCCAAAATAGACATCCACTTTTAGTGGAGATCTAAGATCCACAAATCATGGAAGCCGATTAGACATCCTTAATCAGTGGGATCTGACAATGCACGATTTAAGGGATATGGAGTTAACTTGGAAACGGACATCAAGTTAACTCCGACTACATTTAATGCCTTTTTGAGTTGACTTGGAATGAGGCATCAAGTCAACTTCAAGTATCATAAATGCCAATTGGAAGGTAGGACGTCCTTCCTAGGTGTCTTTTCAAACTTCACCATTTTTGGTCAATAGCTCCTTGATCCATGTGTTGACTTCTTTCGTTTCCGGATAGTCAATGCTTTGATGACACATCTCTTCTTGTGCAAGCTATTGCTCTTGGTAACTTTGGTGGCTTCGTGCTTGGAATGACCTCTTCGCAGCTGGCAAGCCAAGGTGCTTACTGCCACGCGGGAGGTGGTAATATTGGTCTTTCTGCTGCAAGATCAGCCTTTCTTTCTTCTTTGTCCAGAGTAATTGTTGCGGCTCTCCACTGAGCGGGAGATGTATTCTTTTCAAAGATAAAGATCCGCAGACTGCTGATGATGTTCGTTCCCTCTCCAGCAATGTGTGTAAGATCTGGTTGGAGAGTTGTTGGTGCAAGGTCTGGTTGTTCAATTGGAGCCCAAGGACGCCAAATTGTCATTCTGTGAAGAAGAACTCGCCTGTTGACTGTAAACACGGATGTGTTCAGACAACTTCTGAAAAACCCCTGAAAATAGCGTCCTGCTGAGAAGTATTTTTCCGGAAAAAGTCTGGCACATGGGTTTTGTTCGTGCTTCAATGTTGAACAAGCCTAGTTCCTCAAAATTTTGATTCTGAAACTTTTTGGGAAAATCCCCCAAAAATAGGGGCAGCAAGTTTGCTGATTCTGGAAAATCCGACAAGATGGGTTTCACTGGAAAATTATGCTGAATCTACCCAGTTGATTAGATCTGATGTAGCCTGCTGCTTTGTGCGACATGCAAGAAAACCTAAGACAAGAAGAGAGGAAGTAGACAGAAGATGGATTGGAAGTTTTTATCTGACTCCCTAAGAAAATCTATCTTTGAATCCAACCTCAGAATAGCAATCTTCTTCTGCTTCAGATCTGCAAGAAATATCGAAGAACGAATGAAAACCTTGGCCAGATCTGTAAATGGCGTCCTTGAGAGCTTATGGCTGTTCTTGATCATCAACCTGCAATGAAATAATTTAGATCCACAAGTTTGGGGACTTAACTCATGATCAAAAGTTGTTTTGGCTTGATCTAAAGTTCAAAAAGGTGATTTCCACTGATCGTGGAGTGAGTTGGCCAAGTTTATCTCAAAATATCTGGACTTTAGTCAAGAACTTGGCCTTTGACTTCTTCTAGGAGTCCCTTTTGAGTTTTGCAAGTTTTTTATTATTTTCTCTCTTGAATGACCTCAGTTTGATCTTGAATCTGGCTTTGATCTGTTGATCCTGAGCTGCTGCTGATACATTCACTGTTGAGCTGGATCTATCCTGAAGAGAAGTGCCTGGGAGACATGATGGTAAAAAGCTGAGTTCAGGGCATCAAAAGAAAGGGCGCCTTTTCCAAGAAAGGGCGCTTTTGCTTGTGCCTTGGTAAATTTTCAATCTTCATTCTTTAGCTTTTTTGAAATGACCTCTCGTGCTTTGATCTGGATTTCTCGTTGATCGGAGAATCATATGATCTTGTTTGATATCTTGTCAGGTAGCCAGCTCTATTTCACCAAAGATGAATGGAGTTGGAAAATCCAAAAGTCATTTTAGGGTTCATTTATTCAAGGGCGCCCCTCATTGAAAAGGGCACTTTTGTCCTTCAGCATGGTTATCTTCATCTGAAAAGTTGCCTAGTTTGATCCTGATTATTTTTTGACTGCCTCATCAAATGCTTGTGCTTGCAGTTGCGTTGCTGAGATCTACCTAGGCCGAGAAGATTGTCTTGAGAGGCCTTTGGTCTTTTATCAGCATCCAGGGGTCCAGAAAGAAGGGCGCCTTTCTTTTGAAAAGGCTCTTTTTTCTTTGATCTTCACTTTTGACAGTCATTTCCTGATATTTCTTCAACTGCCTCTTTTCACTTCGTCAGCAACTGCTTATGATCAACTCATCAGATGATTTAGTTGTTTTTTTCGTTGTCGAGCCAGCAAGCAAACGCCGAAGATGACTGCCTTGGATGATCTAACAGACTGCATTTGACCTTTAAAGATCATGGGCGCCCTTGCTTGAAAAAAGCTCTTTTCAGCATGTGAACTTATTTCTCCTTCGTAACGTTTCCAGAGTTAGTCAAATTTTGACCTTTTTGGGTTTCAAGAATCTCCTTCATCAAACAGCATCATTTTAGACCTTTTCCGCCATGGTTGCGTCATTGAAGCTTTTGAAGCTTAGCTTTCAGCACCTGGTACTGGCCAATCTGCCATTAATGGCTACGGAGCTCCTAACTTTGTTCCTGAAAAATAGAAATAGAGCCACCAGAGTAAAATGTGTCTTTTGATGATTCTGACTTGACCAATGTGATCGTGAAGCCTTTTAATCCTATCAAAATCATTTTCAATCATTTCTGGGAAAGTCCTATTTTCGGGGGTTTCCCTGAAAATAGGGGCGTAAAACCCTAATTTTCAAATTTTCAAAATTTTGCACATGTTCCTTGACACAAACCCACAAAGACCCTATGTTTGGTTTGACCTAAAACAGAGTTTTAACGGAATTTTAACAAGATTTAGCTCAATTTATACATAATGCCAAAAAAATTATTTTGGGTACAACACTCCTCAAGATCCTTTCTCATTCTCTCCTTTAGCTAATCCGACACCGTCTGTTGCGGATTACAAATAATGAGGGGTTGCTCCTCTATTGCTTCCTCTTCACGTACTTCTTCTCTCACAACATTTTGTTGAGACTCATCAGTCTCCATCTGCTGAATATCTTCTCCTGAACCTCGAGCCTCTTGCCCTGTAGTATTCTCATCTTCTAAGGATGTTTCAATCATTTGTTGGAAGCGAGTGTCTGTTGTCATCTCCTCTTCCTCCTCTTGCCGACTTTCTCTTCTAAGAGCGCTGACACTTAGGCTATCTGGCTCCCTGAGTGGTGGCTGGTTTACCTCCTGAAATTCTTGCTCCTCGTTTGATCTATTTCTCTTACTCTCAAATAGTGAAAACTCCCGCACACTCGAAGATCAAGTCTGCGACCATATGGGTGATGCTTCTTCCACCCTCTGAGGCACTGGCTGAACTTGTACTTCTCTCCATGGCTCAGAAGCTTGGGCAACCTGTTTTTTTTTCCTTGTTGATGGCTGCCTCTGGTCACCCATGAGACTATAAGTGAGAGCAATTGATTTACTTTTGAGCTTATTCACATGCCTCTCCACCCAACTCCTTGTGAATGTCAGAACCGGTACGCATAATGTGTCCAAGTCTGTGATCTTCAGTTCTGACCAATCAGGTAGTGGGACCGATGTATTTCTCACTGACTCATAGTCTGGTTGTATTACATTCACGTCCTCATCTACTTGATCTGGAACTGGAACAATCTCGCACTCTCTGATCATCTTCAAAGGTAGCCTGGTAAACATTTTTCTCCTAACTTCAGCATCATTTGCCGCATTAGCCCAGAAGTCTTCAATATGGGCCTTGTGCCTATACTCCACACTTTGCACCATTCTGATGTTATTGTAAGGATCGAAATCCTACATGTCAGTGTGGTATGTGAGGTGGAAAAACTGCAATTCATCTTCAACTTCTCTGGCTGCCTGTAATGAAGGACAAACTTCATTTGAATTTCCCATGGTAATCAGGAAGTCTAGTCCTCCTTTCTTCTTCTTCTAGATTTTATCTTAGGCAATGAGCTGCCTAGATACTTCTAGGCATAACCATTATGTCAGTGGGGTACCTCGGTAATCTGTACGGGTACGATGTGAACCCCTGCAACCTAATATAGGTGAACTTCGGAAATTGGATAAACCAATATTTGTATTCTTCGATCAGCTCCTGAGCCTCTTTTGATATCCTTTGTTGAGTCCTTTGCTGAAGAGTCCTCGCTATGTGCATTGTGAAGGCATCGTTCACCCTTTTGTAGTTGGCAGTGCTGCTCAAGTGCAACTGTGGGCAAGCCTCATAGATTTTAAATTGTTCAGGACCACACCCAATTGACTCTTTGTAAGTTATCCCTTTGTACTTATCCATCCAAGCCAGCATATATATAACATATGAGCTCATGTAGAACGTATTTGTTCTTCTCAGGTTCTTGAACTGCTCATCTAAATTGTCACTTATCATCCTTGCCCAGTCAACGCATTCTTTCCCCTCCATTACAATCCCAATGTAATAAAACATCCATGGCTCGAAGATGAATGATTGAGAGCTTCCATTCACCCAACTGAGCATCATTATAAAATCACAGTACTCTTGCTTCACATCAGTTGAGATAATCTGCTTGGGAAGCTTGGTGCGAGGAGGCCTGGGTTTCTACATCCAAACTGAATTTACAATCCCAGCACATCTTTCAAAAGAGGAGGCATACATCCTTTCAGCTCTTTCCTTTGTTTTGTACACCATCCTATCAGAAGTGGGAATTCCAAATGCCTCTCCAATGGCATCAAGCATGAGATTGGCAAACAATTTGCCATCAGGAGAAACAATCATTCTTCGCTCTGGCCTATAGCAGTTGGCACACTCCATGATCAACTCCGGACATTGGATTGCAAGTGGAAAACCAACAGCAGCATAAAGTCCACTCTTCACAATTTGATGCACCGTGATAGATGGAAGATGGTCACCTATCCCATGCATCCGACTTCTGAGTGCTCCAAGGTTGAATGAACCGAGGTTTGTATCATTCAACTCTCCCAGCTTTGAAGTAAACTTTGACTCAAGAAGAAATGTTTTGCTCAGCTTCTTAATTACTGTCTGCTTGGATACGCTAGCTTTGCTCGATTCAGCATTTATAGCCCTGCTTGCAGCCTTGTTCGCCCTTGCAGCATCTCCTCTACCTGCTTCAGCCATCCTACAAAATAAAAGACAAGCATTAAAATTCAAACTTAGAAAATAAATCACCTTGGGATGGCAAAAATACGGAGTTAACTTCGAAAAAGAAGAGCCTTCAGCATTAAAATTTCTAACTCCAAACCTCAATACTTTCAGCAGTCTAACTTCTGACACTTAGAAAAATTTCACCCAAGCTTGCTCACTTCAGCAACTTCGCACATGCAAATGGTGAGAAGAAATGAAAACTTCATTGCTTAAATAATCGTATGTGGGAGTTTATTTTAGCAAGTTCATTCAATTTCCTCTCCCACTTCTTGGCAATTTTCTAACTTTGGCAAAGTGATGGGCGAGTTGTCACCCAGATAGGACCCGCTCGTCATAGAATTTTCCTTTGTTGGAGATTCTTGCCCATGCAAAATTCGAAATTTCCCCATTAACTGCTTGTTTACACTTCATTATTTTAAATGTTCATAGGGGAATTGATTGATTTATTTAAAATTTCCCTTTTAACTCCCCGTAACACTTGGTCATCTCAAACATTCATGGGAAATTACTTATCTCACTTCAAAATTTTACCCTTTCTTGCCATATGCATATTTCATCATGTGTCTTAGAACTTTTCATGCTTTAGAAACCTTTTAAATCTCTCCCCAAGGGCGCATTTAAGGGTCTTGTTGTCATAACTTTATGTTGAGCGCATTTGATAGGGTCCCATTCAATTTCTCATGCCTTAGACGTTTTGGCTTATCCTAGTCACCTTCAGGCGCATTTAGACCCTTCTTCTCTTAGGTCCATTCAAGAGGATCTACTTTCATTTTAATGACTTAGATAATTTTCTCATCCAACCTCCTCATGATGGGAGCATTCTAGACCTTGTTCTTCAAATTTCTCAACCTTAGAAAATTTCTTCCAACACATTCTTCTTCCTTGGGCGCATTTGGACGGGTCATGTCTCATTTTCCAAACTTAGAAAAAATTTCATACCTTCACACTACCTTGGGCGCATTTACCACCTTGTTGCCCCATTTTTCTTGCCTTAAGACGTTTTTCAAGCTTCCAAGTAGGGCGCATTTGAAGGGTCCTACTTTCATCCTCCTACCTTAGAAACTTTTTGTTGTCTCCCCACACTTTGGGCACATTTAAAGGGGTTGTCTTTTGTTTTTTACTTAGAAATTTTTCCATGTTCCCCCTTGGGCGCATTCTTCTCATGCTTGTGCTAGGGCGCATTTAAGGGGTTGAAGTTAGGCGCATATTGAGGGGTGAGCTCCCATTTTCTAGCCTTAGAAAATTCTTCATCCAACTCCTCCCTTGGGCGCATTTGGACCCTTATGCTTTCATCTTCCATGCCTTAGAAAATTTCCTCACGTCCTCCTTATTTCTCCTAGGGCGCATATGAGGGGGTCTTCTTTTATTTTCCACTACTTAGGAAATTTTGTATCTCCACTTCCTCCCAAGGGCGCATTTCACCACCTCTGGTTGCTAGGGCGCATTTGAGGGGTTGAAGTTTCATTTTCATTGCCTTAGACAATTTTAACCACCTTGGTCTTGCTTGGGTGCATCTGAGGGGGTGGCTTCAGATTTTTATGACTTAGCCAAATTTCCAGCCCATTTGCCTCCTTTAGGGCGTATATCCACCTATGAGGGAGAAGTTTTGACACCCAAGAAGTTTCAACCACTTAGTCAATTTTGCCCCGCTTGCCCTCACTTTCTATTTTTAGTAACCTTTGGAGCTCTCGTGATTTTCACCGATTTTCCGACTTCTAAAGACTTGATTTTCGTTTACCCTGACCCTCATGACATGACAGGCCTATTCACACCTGCCTTTTGCGTGCACCTGCTATTTTAGGCCCTATTTTGGAAGTGACTTACTAAAAATAGTAAGTGTGCGGAATACGCTCAAATTTTACTAGTAGATTCCTCAAAGAATGTTGATTGCAATGGGATACATTGGTTCTCAAAGATTCTCGCGTTTTGCCCTTCATTTTAGGCACAGATGTAGGAAACCCTAATTTTACCGCATGCACTTCTGTAGACCTCTGTTTGATATCATTCTCGTTGCATGTTGCTCTGCTCTGAAAGCTAAAGTGTTGGAGCTGTTCCGATGACACCTTGCCTGCCAAAGATGGACCTACTAAAAATAGGAAGTTGTCAGAATTTGCTCAAATTTTGCATGCAAGTCCTCTGAAAGGGTCTAAACTCAATGACATGATCAAAATTTCCAAAACCCTAAAAAAAGGGCCCCAAACTGGGGCACCTGCTAAAAATAGTAAGTCCTCTGAATTAGCTCAAATTTTGCAGGTAAGTACTTTGAAGGGTCTTGAATCCAATCTAAGTCAATTTCTCAAAAACCCTAGCAGAAAAGCCTCAAATAGGGGACTTACTAAAAAAATAGAAAGTTGTCCGATTTTGCTCAAATTTTGCAAGCAAGTAGCTCAAAGGGCTCTAAACATGGTGAAGAAGTTAGAATTTCAGAAGTCCTAAGAAAAAGGTCCCAAATTGAGTACTTACTAAAAATAGTAAGTTGTTAGAATTCAGAGAAATTTTAATGGGAACCTGCCTTAAGCCTCCTGATTGCAATGCCAAGCTCAGATTTCAGTTTGCCAACTCAATTTGACCTCAAACGAGCCTGAAGAACGAAAACCCTAAAAACGCACTTCAGACTTGGCCAAAATTCCAATTTAGGCCAAAAGATAGGTACATCCCCAAAAAGACAGAAGGAACCGAGAGAGACAGCCGCGAAACAACCCAAAACCAAAGCCAAAAGACCTGAATGGAGCAAAATTTAGGGGGTCCCCATTTTGAATGGGTTGATGTGTGAAAAGGTCACAACACCACCATGTGGGGCAAGTTATCCAAAATGAGTCTATTTTTATGTTAGCAAGCTAGTCATTTTCATCCATTGGAATACCTTATATGATCAACAATTAAGATTACCCTTCTCCTTTTGGCAATATATAAGTATAGGATTTTCCATATTTGTTAAGGATCTTTTGGCTCTTGATAGAGATCAGTGTTATTTTGACTTTGTCATATTTCAATTTAGAGAGTATCATCTGGTTATGATTTCATGCATGTTTTGTGTCTGTTTGCTTATTTCCCCCAAATGTAAGGAATTGCTTATGCATATCTAAAAACTGCAAGCCATGATGATACATGTTTGGAGTTCTATGCATTAAATAGTTTCATGTAAGTTAAATGAGCCAACACTAGACACAGACTTTAGTATATTTGTGTTTGATAAGTTAGTTGAATGCTGAAGGGGGATTGATCACTAGTTTTTGGCTTATCCCCCGATTTTTATTTTCTCTCTGCAACCCTAGCTTTCCTCCTACCCCTTTACTCTAGAAGCATTAAATTAATTTTTAGATTAAAGCAGCCTTCTACAAGCATTCCTGGCCCCACAGTTGGATGTGTTGTTTTGAGGCAACAACAATTTTCTGACACTCGATGGGACTTCATTCTTAAAACTCTCATGGAATTTTTATTTGTCGGGTTTTCTTTTTCAAGCAAAACCCTTTGAACAACTTTGTAATAGCTCAAGATTCTGGATGGAAATCTTGACAAATCAATTTTCTAAATAAAAGTTTCACACATGCTGCACTCATGCTATGATTTTTGGTTTAGAAATCATAGATATTTTCCCTGCTACAGCATTTATAATCACCTGTGACTCTATGTTGCTGAACCCAGAATCTCAACAAATTTTCTTTCTTTTTAATATTTTGCAGACCTATGTGTTGTAGCAATGATTTGTTTTCACATGAATATTCCTTCTTGTGTTCACATACAACAGGCATATACACAACAGCAGTGCCCCTATGCGTGCTTGCCATGTTTGTCAAATGAAGCATCAGGGTATATCTTGCCCAAATGCTTTTGTGAACAGTGTAACAAATGGCATTTCAAAGCAAAACGCATTAGAAGTATGCATTCAGTTCAGAAAAGATGGGCTTGCAGAAGCACATAAAATGAGTGATGCCTTGGATGAGTTGAAAATAAATCAAGAATATGAAACTCCGCTTGCAAAAGCTGAGAAATGCTTTGGAATAGAAAAAGAGGCTATGCTTGTAGAGAGATGCCTAGGGGCAGAAAAATGAAAATATACTTGCAAAAATAATAAGGTTGACAGACACCTTGGAGTGGAAATATAGAGTTCTGTATGCAGAAATACGAAGGCTGAGAGATACCTTGGAGTGGAAGTGTAAGGCTTTGTTTGCAGAAATACAAAGGCTAAGAGATGCCTTGGGGCAAACAAAAAAGAAGCAAGCATATAAGGCATACTTCTAGCAATAGAGACACGAAAAACAAAATGGAGAAAATGCTACTCTATATCCAAGAGGTGCATTCTCGGTCAGGTGCACCTCCTGTAGAAGAACATTTTTCTGCTTATTCTATGCTTTCTCAACTGTGTATGAAAAGGAACCTAAAGGAATCTCTAGCAGACCTATAGCTGCATCAAGAGAAGTTCGTATGGACTGACATCTTTGAAAAGCAATTCGTAGCAGTCATTTCTAAAGAAGAATGCACCATTTGAAAACCATGCTTGCAACATGTGGTGATCTTGGATTTTGGCAACACCAAGTTCCAACCTCCCACTTGGGAGATTTTCGACAGTTTTGGGGACCCAAGTGCACCTCAAGCCATATTTGAGCAGTCCCTCATTTCTTTCATGAGTAAACACTTAAGGAAAATGCATTCAATGATCCACTTCCATCTTTTAGGCTTATGAACTCTCACTCACTCAAATCTGATGAGACGAAAGCATGGCATGTGAACAGCAATTCAAATCTAGGCAGTTTACACAAGCAGCACATGGAGTAGCAAAGAAATTCAAATACCTGTTGTTTTTACTTCATGCACTGCCTCTCATTGTTCATCAAAGCCTCCAAGCTCATTTTATATCATCTGCTGGTTAGAAAAGATATCTACTTCTCGCTTCCCATCAATGGTTTTCTTTGCAATGTTAACTAGTAGCTTTTCCCTTTTTTGCAAATAAGACGCCTTTTTGGTCCAATGTTAAGAGAGTGTCTTCTGGTTTTTTATATAGTTTCATGTATTATAGGAAGTGTTGTTGTATGCACAATTTTCCCTTTTTGCTTTCATCCTCTAGTTTTTTCTTGACAAGTCTTTTTGTTGGTTGGAGGATCCTTGTTTGGTATCCTATGTGTGGGTAGATGGTTAGAAATGCCTTGTTCTTCTCTGGCAGACCCCTCTTTAGTCTTTCATTAATGGTAGACCTCTCATGTTGGTAGATGGCTGCATATACATTTATGATGTCCACAGCAGATTCCATATTTTGGTCAGACACATTACATTTCAGTACAAAAAATTTGGAGTGTTGCATGTGAGCCTCAAATGTTTTTTTCTCATGATAGACCACTCTGAGATTCCTACACTACACTTTTGGTTGCAAACTTCCCCTTCTGCTCATATGAGTTGATTTTCATCATGGAGTAAAATGTGTGGTGATGGATTACCCCTATAGGTCAGCTCGTCTTTTATTCTCCATGCCTCCTTCCCTATGCAAGGATCTTTGTTTTTCCCTCACAATATTTTCATGTGCTACGTGGGTGCCTTGTTCTTCCATGGTGGCTCCTTTATGTTGGTTGTGTGCATTGCTTTTTCATAGATGATCTATGTGTTGTGCATGGGCCTTGATTGGTTTTACTTTTTCTGCAAATGTCTGATGTGTATTGTGCACATCGCAGGTTGGTTTTTGCTTCCCCACAACTTTTTTTGTGTGGAGAGCATGGATGTTCAAATGCTTGGATTTCAACACAAATCGATCTAATCTTCTGCACTATTCTTTGTTGGCCACAAGCTTCCCTTTTGAATTGAAAGTCCTTTATGTGTAGAACTAGAAAGTTTGTTGCAGGCTCTTTTCATTTGTTTGCAAACCCATTTTTTTCAAGTATGAGCCTTCTCAAATGGCAGATTCACATTCTTCATCAGTGGAAGTTTCTGCAGTTTTTGAAATCTTCTTTCAACAAATTTTTCCCTTTGGCAGAAGTAGTTACTATTTCACAAGCTTTCCTTGCCAATGGAAGTTGCTTCTTTTTTGCAAGTTCTTTTGTTGTTAGAAGTTATTCATTGGAAGAAGTTTCTTCTTCCACAAGACTTTTGGTGGAATCTTATCGTTTTGCAAATTTGTTCTTCACTGGAAAATTGTTGCAGACAAGTTTCCCATGGCAAAAGTTTTGTTGGGCTATGAGGTTCTCCTTTGGCCAGAGTCACGAATCTCCTTTTGCTTGGCAAAACTTTTAGGAGGTCCCTATCTAATCAGCATTTTGAACATCCATGGGCCATGCATCTCAATGCTACCCAATGACATGAATCTCTTACTTGGTGGAAGTTTGTCTTTTCCGCAAGTCTCTTTTGCCTAGCAGAAATTTTTGGAGTTTTGTCTTGTCAACATCATAGACTTCTATACGTTCACCTCTACTAGATCCAATGGCATAGGAATAGTCCCTTTTGAGGGTGACATCAACTCTAGGCCCACCACAATTCCTATAGCCTTGTGTTCCACGTGCCTTCTATGGTTCTCTTTGTTGACAGAAGTTTTCAGGCTCATCTTCCACATCAGTAGTAAATTTCTCCGCTAACATTGTTTTTTAGCACTTTCAGGCTTAATTTTGCTCCTTTTTCATATATGCTTTAGAGATTCAAAATCTTCAATCCTCATGTGGTCTGATGCCTTCCTAATAGCAGATTTGTGCTTGGCTTTGAGGGGCAGCTATTGCAACCATGACTTTGTCGAGGTTACTGTCCCCAAATCTCACAAGAGGGTACTGTCCCCTCGATCCCTACAAGGTGCACTACGACTTGACCCTGCCAGCGGCTGCTGCCCTTGGGCACCTGCTCCAGTGCCATAAAAAACAAAAGAATATCTAGGAGTACTACACCAACTAACTGTGCTACTCTTTTGCCTCTGTGCCCAATGAATGAAGGCACATAATCTTTTGAATTCAATGCTTGTGAGCAAACTTCCCCAAGATGTCCCTAGAAATTTAGTGAATTCTTCACTTCCTTTGGATTTCAATAAAAAACAATTTCTTCAAATTCTATGAAGTATAGCATGATACGTTTATCCAAAAAGAGAAGTCTACTTTTAGGTTAGTATGCTAGTTATTTTGATCCATTGGATTGCCCTATTTAAGAATGTCTTTCTCTTTTTGACAATCTATGATATAGCATTTTCCATCTTTGTATTGATAATTTGGCCTTTTGATGGAGTAAGCATTGTTTTGACTTTATTTGTCATATCTTGATCCGGAGATTGTCCTCTAGTTTTAATTTCATGTATGTTGTGTGTCTGTTTGCTCATGGCCCCTGTATGGATGTAACTTTCTTATGCATATCTGGAAGTTGTAGGCCATGACTTGGAGTTCTATGCATCAAGTAATTTTGTGTAAGTAAAGTTGAGCCAGCCCCAGCCGCAGACTTTGGTATTTTCATGTTTGATAATTTGGTTGAATGCTAAAAGGAAAGCTGATTGATCACTAGTTTTGAAACATCACCCCATTTTTACTTTCTCTATGCAACTCTAGCTCTCCTTTTAACCCTTTACCACCTCCTAACCCTTTTCTCTACAAGCATTAGATTGGTTTTTACATTAAATAGGAACCAGCCTTCCTCTAGAGGTTACCTATATGTTTGAAGCTGTGTACAGATATCCGAGACTGCTTGCCCCCCAAATCAACATTTTTGGGGTCAAAGTTGGGTGTGTCATTTTGGAGCAACAAGAAGAAGATAACACTGTGGCATGAAACAAAGTAAAAAAGAAAGTGTCTTTTCCACGTTTCCCATTCTAAACTGTCAACTCAGTACTCAAAAGTGGAAACATCTTGTGCCTGTATCAGAAGATGTTGAAACAGGCACAAGATGTTGAATCTTCAAGAGTGTCAGCATTGAGTTTTCATAACTAACGTCTGTGTTCTCTATACTCTATCAAAATGATTCAAATTGATGATAATTCAACCTCGACTAGCTCAATGTATCAGGACTCCAGTTCCTTCTAACTATTTATTACAGGGTTACAGATTGGTGCAAAACAAATTTGCTCTGTACTCGGGCCAGTCCATTGTGTTGTTTGGTATGTATGTGCTTGAAAATGCTCAAATATTGCACATCCAAAAGCACTGCACATTTGGCTCAATACTTGGCAAGTAAATGTCTTGAGCTTAAGAGAGAATGGCAATCTAGTTTTTTCCACCATATACATGCAATATTTAATAAGGTTAAAAACATTTTTAAGGCTTTAAGCATACAAAAAAAGATAAGACCTAAAATGTAGCACAAACATATCTACAGAATGTGGTTGTTCATCCGTAAAAGTTTTATACCAACCACACAGCTTCAAACACTGCTGGTTACAATTTGAAAAACAGTGACATCCATATCCGCAAATCAATCTCAACCACCCGTACTAGGTCAAAAGCATTTCAGCAATCTTGACTGAATGGACCAGCTAATTGTAATGAATATAGAGCTTCTAAGACAAGGCCAGGAAATTTAAAAGTCTCTATTCTTTAGTTGATCCATTCAACTTAATATTGCAACTTGTCTTTGGGAAAAAAACACAACTTTCAACAGGGATACTGTCCATATCTTTAGACAATATCAATTGAAATCCTAACCTTCAGAAACTTAAACAGACTTCAAAACTGGGGCGATAAATGGTTATAGCAACATCAGAAGTTAGGTCAAAACAGAACCACAAATTACATGTGTGTTTCTTTGCTAGCGAGTTGAGAATGCTACAACGAGAATCAAAAGGTATGGGCACCACTTCCCACACAAGTAGAGGCTCAAAGGGAACAGGTTGGGAACTTCAACGTAAGGGCACCACCTCTTGGAAATATTGTCATTGATGTCAAAGGTACAAAGGCAAAACTGAAAGTATTGGAAAGATTGTCATTGATGTCAACGCCGTCCAGTGGAGATTGATAGAAATATCATAATTGACGGAGAGCATATTGTCAATGAAGGACAAAGGCCAAAGGCCACTAATCGATCCGCACCTTGGAATCATAAGTTGATTGATTTATCTTTACATGACAGCGCTGAGTTTATTATCTAAGAAATAAATAAAAATTAAGATTATGGAAGATAAATCAAAGTGATATTAAATGGTGGCCGAATATGAAGATTTTATAAAAGAAATAAAGGTGATTTGAAGTTCAAACTATATCATTTGGGCCGACCCCCATCCTTGGCGCTCAAGACAAAGTCTATACATTGTTGTCTGACTTCCTTATTTTGGTGCTCATTATAACAAATAAACTTCAATCAATAGTACGTTGGCCAACCATATAAGGTTTAAATTAAATAGCATTTGTTGGCCAACTTAATCACCAAGTCAAAGGCATATAAAATACTAATCGCCTATATAAAAGTGTGTGAATATTAGAAGACGGTAAATAAAAGAAATATTAAAAGCAGCGATTGATTTAGTGAAGAAGGCCAATTGACGGTTAAAAGATGTTTAAAAAAACAGAGATTATAACTGAATTAGTATATGACAATTGTGAAGGGGTGCGATCTGTTTTTAATCAAAAAAAAAAAAGACAGCAATTTAATTAGTTACAAAGGACAGCAATTACTATTTGAATAAGCAGCACATTAATGAAGAGGAGTGCTTCATTATAAAGTGCAGCGATTATTTTAAATGTGAAGAAATTATTTCAAGCTAAAAGTGCAGCAATTCTATTAAAGAAGAACATAATAAGAAAATGAAGATGATTAAGTTAAAGGCAACAATCATATTAAAAAAAGCAATTATTTTTGAAAAAGGAAAAACATCTTACTTATGAAGTGGTACAATTAAAGAGCTACAATGCATTTTTTTTAAGGATGTATCTATTTAGAAAGTTACACTCTTTGAAGGGACATTGAATGGTATAAAAGGAAAGTGAAGAAGATTGAAATAAATGAATACATACAGATCTACATATGAAGACATCGAAGAGAGATTAATGATGACATAGAAGAGAAGTTCATACATACATAGAAGAAGATTGTGCAGAGATAAAGGAGAAGTTATATGCACATATAGGAGGAGGATTATGCAGTGTTGATGCTGAGATAAAGAAGATCTTGCAGTTATAGAGGAAGAAATTGGGCAGATACAAAACAGAGCTCTATGCAGAGATAGAGGAGAAGATTGTAGAGATATAGAGGAGATATTTATGACAGATCTATAGGGGAGAGTAAAGTCAGATTTGAAGAGAACTTGCAGATTTAAGTGTAATTGTTCATCATCCATTGAAGAGAACATTCACAATAAGATGATGGAATAATTTGAATCTATATGAAGATCATTCAAGAAGAAGCAAATAGATGTGAAACAATAAGCATGAGATATAAATGGCCATCATCCGTTGAAGAAGCAACATATTAAGGGTGGAATCTTGTTTTGTTGTGGAAGTTGGGGCTTCCTAAACGAGAGATTGCTGTCTCTAGCCAGGTTGATGCTTAGCTGTGGGGGTTGGTGCCTCCAATAGGTCAGTACCTACAAACTGAGGGGTTGGTGCCTCTAGTAGGTCGGTGCCTACAAATTCAAAGGTGGGAGTTGGTGCTTCCAGTGGGTTGGTACTCACAAATTGAAGGTGGGAGTTGGTGCTTCCAGTGGGTTGGTGCTCACAAATTGAATGAGGGGTTGGTGCCTCTAGAATTTGTAAAAAGAAGTTTAATAAAAGCAATATTTTTGCCGTGGTTTTCTCCTGTAAAGGTTTCCACATAAATATCATGTGTTATTGTGTTCTTCTCTGTTAGTTTATATGATCAGATGTAAAGCACAGAAAATTAATTCAAAATCAACACAATGACATAGCAGATACCCTGGGAAAACCCTCCACTTGAGGGAGAAAAACCCAGCAACAATATATCACTTATATATTGAATCACAAAGAAAGTCTCCTTTACAAAGAGGCCAATATGAAGGTCAATTATAAGCACCACAATCTGATGCAACACAGCAATGAATAACTCAGCCTTCTACAATAATAACAATCTGCTCTTCTACAGAATTCGCACTTGAACTTATGATGAACTATAAACTGAATGAATGCCAAACAATGAAATGCCATTGATCATATATACAAGTGAAATGGAGGACGTAATTCTTCAAGGCAATATGTCGGCCCATCATAGAAGAATGTGTCCCTTCAAAATTGCGTCATCATAAAGGAATGTGCCTCTTCAAAGATCACGTCCAATAAGCAAGAAGTCAGCCTCATAAAAAATCATGACTCTTCATGAATGAAGTCGGCTTCACTTAAGATGAATTCGCACCTCCTCAATAATTAAATATTGTTAATATAAATCGTGCCTCTTCATTAAATCGCTGACTATAAATTAAATAGCTATTGGCTACAATTTAATTTATCATGAAAAGGAGATCGGCTGGAAGGAGACACCCGACACTGTATGATAGCATCAGCATTCTCATGTGCATAATTATTGATGTTGAGTAAATGAAGTTATTGTTATTGATCAAGTTTTAAATATGGTATTAAGTTTGAAAAAGTAAAGATTGTTGTTATACTAATTCCAGCCCCCCCATCCCTCTGAGTATAACCGTGTGCTCATCACCACCATCCCCACCAAGAGAGGCAAAGCAAATAGACAGTGATCTTCAGTGTATGGGAACTGCCATACATAATAGGAAAGGCCAAAAGAGATCAGAAAGGGATCTTAAATGTGCACAAGGCAAGCTAGTATCACAATGACAGGACTATAGTAGTTCCAAAAGAAGAAATACATTGCTCAAATCATCTTATGGCTACAAGAATATTGGACTTGCTTTGTTTCAAGCCTCAGAAAACATTATCTGACAGTGGGAGGCAGCCGCTCACCACATTTGGGGTGGTTCATTCGCTAGGATTCCTCTAAATTGATTGCAGAACTGTTCGTACTGTGGCCTGCCTCAATGTCACAGCTACCTATTCATAGCAACACATATTCATCCATGACATCATTTCCCTTCCACACCAGTCAGAAAAATTTTAAGTTCTGAGAAGTTCATCCAGATTAGAATGTTCCTTAAAATGACCTCTCTCTCTCTTACTTTTGAAGATTTGAACATGTTATGGGTAGGGGATCTAATTACATTACAAGGCAGTTTTTAATTAAGAAAACCAGAGACAAGTCATACTTTGCTCTTAAAGACTTCAAAGCTTTATATTAAATATTATATCAGACATTTTGGGTTTCCTGGTTAGGGGATGATTTATTACTTTCTTAAGAAATCTTTATTGGTATCATTTTATGGCAATCCTGGTTATTAAAAGTAAAATAAAACATAGCACAAGAAAGCAAAAATATTGCTCAGGCACATCTCCATAACCATTGACAATTTGACAAATAATAGGTAAGTCCAACTAGTATCAAGCTTACTCAAAACCCTGTCCTGGTTCCATTCCTTGCACAAGATCTCCATGACCAATGACAAGAATAGAACAAATTTCATCTCAAACTTATGCAATAGACAACGAGCATGTTCCAGCAACTCATGAATTTGCAAACCAAGGCTTATTTCAATACATGCTCAAAGTTTACTGTTGTCACCTGAAATTGCACCCTTATTGAACCCTCAGTATTTCAAAAACACAATGGGAATGATCTCTCAAGTTAATGCTACAATTTTATACACTTAGATAAAAAGCATGGAGATGTATTTTGGTGTCCATAACGTTAGTGAGGCTCAGAGGATGTCTTTTGCTCACTTCAAAATGAGTGGTCATGCTCTTCTACGGTGAGAAATCTACACTTTTTCACGTGAAAAGAAAAAAAAAATAGCAACCTACAGTTCGAACAGCTCAAAGGCTTGCTTGGGAAGAATATCTGTCCAATTGGCCATGAAACCTATCAGAAGATAAAGTGAATCTACCATACGCCAAGAAGCGGTCAAAGTGTCCAAGATTATAAAATCAAACTTTGTAGACAAGCTATGTTACTTTGCATGGACTTGGAGGAGGAAGATATCCTCATAGCGGCCAAAATCATTTGGGGAAAAATGGGACAAACCAAAAAGTAAGAATTTTTCAAAAAACTGGAATTAAATCAGGAAAAATCAGGGAAACCCGGGGGCGTGTCCCCTGCCTAGAATGGCCCGTCCCTGTCCCCGGGTCGTCCCGGAGACGGCCAGGGGGCGCCTAGATGTCCCCCAACCATCCCAAGGACGACCAGACGTCCCCCTTATGATTGCGAGGTATCTTCCACAGATTTAAGTTGGTGGGTCTGTACACAGTTTACACTACTTTAAAGGCTGCAAGTTTGGATGCTTTCGGCCTGATGACATGTTCTAATTCCATTTGTGTGACTGAATAGGTCACCATTACATTAGACCTCACTTTCAGGCTTAGGATCCTATCACACTCTACCTCACTTTCAGGCTTTGGATGCTTTTAGCCTCTCATTACATGTTTTTTTAATTCCATCTGTGAGTGAATAGGTCATCATTACATTCAACCTTACTTTCAGGCTTGGGGGCAAATCATCACACTCTACCTGCAGTTCTAGTTGATCCAGTCCAAATATTGATTTGGAACCAAAAACTTTCTACGTACATATGCTCTCAAAGACCTTGACACCATACCGTCTGTAGAAACTTTTGTTTTTACATTCCATCAAGGTTAAAGAAATGTTAGACGTCCCTTTTGGTTTATCCTCATCATAATAAAATGCAATGGAGACTTGCAGAAACCGTCACAAATGCAATAGAATTGGGAAATATAGCTATGAACATTAAAATGAAATGGGTCAACCACCACATGTTAAATTAGAAAAAGACTAGGGTGTCCACAAGGAAGACTAGTTAAAATCTCAAAATGTGAGATAGCATTGTTCCCAACCAACTTTCACTTGCCTCATGAGCTGTAGTATCAAGTGGATGGAAGAAACTCTTTTAGTTTTGCTAAAGATAATGAATCCAGAGTCAGAAATTTAAATCGACTGCAAAATGAAAATATTAAATGTGAGCTTCAGGCAATGTGAGTGGACAGAGCTCATTATCTTGAAAGCATTTGCACTTACCATGTGTTTCCCCAACATTAGCTTGCTCTTAAATAAAGGCCCGAACAATGTTGCACATTAAAAAGTTACTATTCTTAAATCTTATTAATAATTATATTAATATATTGCTTAGTTTTATCTGATGTAAATGATTGTCCTTATATAGAGCACTTTCCACTGTCAAAAAACCAGTTATGAATTGATAAGTTAAAAAAGGCTTCATTGTTCCTTAAGGGGGATTATACAGTTTCATGATTCAGTTAGACTCTGTGTTACTGGGATTGCTCAGAATTCAGCCTGTACCTGGAACAGTTTGAGCCAATCCCAATCCAGTTACATGCTAGGCTTGCCCAGGTAGTCTGTAATGTAACCAAGGTGAACCTTGGCTGAGCCCATACCTATATATATAGTACAATTGAACCCAGCTGTACCAAACTGAGGAAAAAATCAGCAAACAGCTAAACTCAAACACCAAAACTGAACCAGCAACTTGGGTTGGATTGCTTGGGTGACTCTATTGATTTTCACTGAAAGTTTTGAATAATAGTAAGTACTAAAGATATAAGATTAGAAGTCATTCATTCTAGTTATGTTTCAAATTTTCCCACAATCTAAAAATGTACAAAGAAAACTATATGGCAGCAATGTAGCCTTTGGGCATTTTGATATAAATTTATAAATTACAACTTGGAGTTCATGATTCATGTATGTTAGTTTTGAATTTGGAATGCGTATTGCCTATTGTAATGTCCCCTTCTAGCTAGACATGGATATATCCGCATCATTAGCCTATCAGTGGCCCTCGTAGGCTAATAGGGCGTGTTTAGAGGGTCTTCACGGCAGTTACCCAATTGGCAGTTGGCTTCTCTTTGAGGTTTCAGTGTTCATATGGAGGTATTCTAATGATTTGTCAAGATGTTTCTATTTTTAGAAACCTCATGTTATAAGGTGGTGTTATATTTGTACTTTATGTTATAAGTCATTATTTTATTATAAAGTGCAAATATAAATTATAAAAATAATAATAATAATAAAATATTATGAGCTTCTAGAAGCCGCCCTAATGAGGGGAAAAAAAAGTATAAAGGAGGGTGAAAGCTGCCATTGTTAATCATCCAGTATTCGACATTTGCATTTTATGAGCACTTGTGGAGCCAACAGTTTCTGCAGTATATCAGCATTGTCTTTGGGAACGAAAACTCCCATTGATAGCATAACTGAGGAAGTGAGATATCTTCTGAAGGGTTGCAATTGTGGAGGTGATACTTCAGTCATCTCAGCTGGGCAAAATTAGTGGCCAAGGGCCAATTTTGCATAAATCGATTTGGTACTTCATTGGAGTTAATTTTGGTATCAATCTCTTCACTCATTTTTAGCATATTGGAGGATATTGGAGGACAGCTTGCATTGGAGACAAATCTGATTTGAAATATCAGAATTTTCAGTCAAGGAGAAGAGCCACAATTTTGCAAGGAGATGCTTCAATGTGGTTCAATTTTGTTAAGGAAGTGGAGCGCTTGACTTGAGGAGGCTAGACAACTTCATTTGATGTGGTTTGAGGCTGCAAGGAGCTGGGAACTAATTTATATCTGCATTCTAATCAGAAACAGGGGCGGCCAGCAAAGAAATTCGATTTGGCTTGAAGATGTTAAATTTAGTGATCAGATTTAAATGCACAGAAATTAATTCAAATAACAACACAATACAAAGCAGATACTCTGGGAAAACCCTCCTCTTGAGGGAGAAAAACCCAACCAATAATATCTCTTATATTATTGAATCACAATAAGAATGTCTCCTTACAAAAATCCAATAAGAAGGCCAACAATCTGATGTAATTACAAAACTAATAGAAGTAATCTGCTAATAAAGATCTCACTTGAAGAACTCAGACTGAATATGAAATGAACTGAATTGGATGATGAAATGAATGAAACTAATCGAGTATATATACATGAGTGGAGATGAGACGTGCCTTTTCAAGTATCTTCAAGTCGGCCTTAAAAGGTAATACAACAAATAATTAATAAGTCGGCCACCAATAGTAAATGAAGTCTCTCCATAAAAAAATCGCGCCTAGATGAAGAATCGCAAATATTGGAGTGTGAGGTCGGCCTCATGAAATGCAACTCTTCTTTAAATAAAATCGTGCCTCTTGAAGCTTATAAATTAAATAGCCTCTTTTGCTATTATTTAATTTATCAACTAATGTAAGGAGATGGCTGGAAAGTAACATGACTGAAGCTGCTATAACATCAACACTCCCTCTCAGCTAGGGAGAGTTCTTCCAGCTGCACAGACATATCACCTCAACGTGATGTCTACCACATTGGCTACAACCAAATGTGGAAAAGAAGAATACCACCTCATCGTGATATCAGATATCGCCTCAACACGATATCAACCATAATGGCTACAACCATGCTATTGTGTGTACAAATGTTCATCACTTGCATGATGTTGTCACCTCAACATGACTTTCACCATGGCTCTCCCAGAGGGTGAAACACAAGTACAAGATGTTGTCATGGAGTCACACACATGACATCCACCATGACTCTCTCAGAGGATAGAAACAAGGGCTTTCACCGCAAATCTCAAAGAGAAATGCATTAACAAGGGATTTCACCTCGAACTTCTCTCACAGAGAAGA